>CM061542.1:304465369-305665369 GCA_030864215.1 Capsicum pubescens
CCCTAAACCCTAAACCCTAAACCCTAAACCCTAAACCCTAAACCCTAAACCCTAAACCCTAAACCCTAAACCCTAAACCCTAAACCCTAAACCCTAAACCCTAAACCCTAAACCCTAAACCCTAAACCCTAAACCCTAAACCCTAAACCCTAAACCCTAAACCCTAAACCCTAAACCCTAAACCCTAAACCCTAAACCCTAAACCCTAAACCCTAAACCCTAAACCCTAAACCCTAAACCCTAAACCCTAAACCCTAAACCCTAAACCCTAAACCCTAAACCCTAAACCCTAAACCCTAAACCCTAAACCCTAAACCCTAAACCCTAAACCCTAAACCCTAAACCCTAAACCCTAAACCCTAAACCCTAAACCCTAAACCCTAAACCCTAAACCCTAAACCCTAAACCCTAAACCCTAAACCCTAAACCCTAAACCCTAAACCCTAAACCCTAAACCCTAAACCCTAAACCCTAAACCCTAAACCCTAAACCCTAAACCCTAAACCCTAAACCCTAAACCCTAAACCCTAAACCCTAAACCCTAAACCCTAAACCCTAAACCCTAAACCCTAAACCCTAAACCCTAAACCCTAAACCCTAAACCCTAAACCCTAAACCCTAAACCCTAAACCCTAAACCCTAAACCCTAAACCCTAAACCCTAAACCCTAAACCCTAAACCCTAAACCCTAAACCCTAAACCCTAAACCCTAAACCCTAAACCCTAAACCCTAAACCCTAAACCCTAAACCCTAAACCCTAAACCCTAAACCCTAAACCCTAAACCCTAAACCCTAAACCCTAAACCCTAAACCCTAAACCCTAAACCCTAAACCCTAAACCCTAAACCCTAAACCCTAAACCCTAAACCCTAAACCCTAAACCCTAAACCCTAAACCCTAAACCCTAAACCCTAAACCCTAAACCCTAAACCCTAAACCCTAAACCCTAAACCCTAAACCCTAAACCCTAAACCCTAAACCCTAAACCCTAAACCCTAAACCCTAAACCCTAAACCCTAAACCCTAAACCCTAAACCCTAAACCCTAAACCCTAAACCCTAATGAAACCCTAAACCCTAAACCCTAAACCCTAAACCCTAAACCCTAAACCCTAAACCCTAAACCCTAATGAAACCCTAAACCCTAAACCCTAAACCCTAAACCCTAAACCCTAAACCCTAAACCCTAAACCCTAACCCTAAACCCTAAACCCTAAACCCTAAACCCTAAACCCTAAAACCTAAACCCTAAACCCTAAACCCTAAACCCTAAACCCTAAACCCTAAACCCTAAACCCTAAACCCTAAAACCCTCATGAACCCTAAACTCTAAACCCTAAACCCTAAACCCTAAAACCCTAATGAACCCTAAACCCTAAACCCTAAAACCCTAAACCCTAGGTTGGGCGCCTATATCAACATAGAAGATAGGTTAGGTGCCGCCTATTTCAACATAGGCAATGGCTTAGGCGGCTCCTATATCAACATAGACGATAGGTTGGACGCCGCTTATACCATTTCCTATGCTCACTGCCTCACATAGGCGATAGGTGAGTCGTCGCCTATGTCAACATAGATGATGGCTTAGGCGCCGCCAATATCTACATAGGCGATAGGTTAGGCGCCGCTTATACCATTGCCTATGCTCACTGACTCACTTAGGCGATAGGTGAGTCGTCGCCTATGTCAACATAGGTGATGGCTTAGGCGCCGCCAATATCTACATAGGAGATAGGTTAGGCGCCGCTTATAACATTGCCTATGCTCACTGACTCACTTAGGCGATAGGTTAGGTGCCGCCTATGTCAACATAGGCGATAGGTTAGGCGCCGCTTATACTATTGCCTAAGCTAACTTTTTCACTTAGGTGATAGTTTAGGCGCCGCCTATGTCTGCATAAGCGATGGCTTAGGCGCCACATATATCAACATAGGAGATAGGTTAGGCATCGCTTATATCATTGCCTATGCTCACTGCCTTACGTAGACGATAGGTTAGGCGCTGCCTATGTCAACATAAGCAATGGATTAGGTTCCGCCTATATCAACATAGGCGATAGGTTAGACACCGCTTATACCATTGCCTATGCTCACTGCCTCACTTAGGTGATAGCTTAGGCGCCGCCTATGTCAACATAGGCGATGGCTTAGACGCCGCCTATATCAACATAGGCGATAAGTTAGGCGCCGCTTATACCATTGCCAATGCTTATTGCCTCACTTAGGCGATTGGTTAGGCGCCGCCTATGTCAACACAGGCGATAGGTTAGGCGCCGCCTATATCAACAAAGGCCCTATGTTTGGCGCCGCTTATTTCATAGCCTATGCTCACAGCCTCACTTAGGAGATTGGTTAGGCAACGCCTATGTCAACATAGACGATGGCTTAGGCGCCGCCTATATCAACATAGGCGATAGGTTTGGCACCGCTTATACCAACGTCTATGCTCACTGGCTAACTTAGGCGATAGGTTAGGCGCCGTCTATGTCAACATAGGCGATGGCTTTGGTGCCTCCTATATCAACATAGGTTATAGGTTAGACGCCGCTTATACCATTGCCTATGCTCACTGCCTTACTTAGGCGATAGGTTAGGCGCCACCTATGTCAACATAGGTGATGGCTTAGGCGCCGCCTATATCAACATAGGCGATAGGTTAGGGTCCGCCTATTTCAACATAGGCAATGGCTTAGGCGGCTGCCTATATCAATATAGGCGATAGGTTAGGCGCCGCTTATACCATTGCCTATGCTACTGCCTTACTTAGGCGATAGGTTAGGAGACGCCTATATCAACATTGGCGATAGGGTAGGCGCCGCATATACCATTGCCTATGCTCACTGCCTCACTTAGGAGATAGCTTAGGCATCGCCTATGTAAACATAGGCGATGACTTAGGAACCACCTATATCAACATAGGCGATAGGTTAGGCGCCGCTTATATCATTGCGTATGCTCACTATCTAACTTAGGCGATAGGTTAAGCGCCACCTATGTCAATATAAGCGATGGCTTAGGGGTCGCCTATTTCAACATAGGCGATAGGATAGGCGCCACTTATACCATTGCCTATGCTCACTGCCTCACTTAGTCGATAGGTTAGGCGCCGCCTATGTCAACATAGGCGATGGCTTAGGCGCCGCCTATATAAACATAGGCGGAAGGTTAGGCGCCGCTTATACCATTGCCTATGCTTACTTTCTCACATACGTGATAGGTAAGGCGCCACCTATATCAACATAGGAAATAGGTTAGGCGCCGCTTGTACAATTGCCTATGCTCACTAACTAACTTAGGCGAAAGGTTAGGCGCCGCCTATGTATGCATAGGTGATGGCTTAGGCACCAACTATATAAATATAGGTGATAGGTTAGGCGACGCTTATACCCTTGCCTATGCTCACTGCCTCACTTAGGCGATAGGTTAGGTGCCGCCTATGTCACCAGAGGTGATGGGTTAGGTGCCGCCTATATCAACATAGGTGATAGGTTAGGCACCGTATATACCATTTCCTATGCTCACTGCCTAACTTAGGCGATGGGTTAGGCGCTTCCTATGTCAACATAGGTAATGGCTTAGGCGCCACCTATATCAACATAGGCGATAGGTTAGGCGCCGCTTATACAATATCCTAGGCTCACTGACTCACATAGGCGATAGGTTAGGCGATAGGTTAGGCACCGCTTATACCATTACCTATGCTAACTGCCTCACTAAGGCGATAGGTTAGGCGTCACTTAGGCACAACCTATGTTAACATAGGCGATGGCTTAGGCGCTGCCTATATCAACATAGGCAATAGGTTAGGCGCCACTTATACTATTGCCTATGCTCACTGCCTTACTTATGCATTAGGTTAGGCGCCACCTATGTTACCAAAGGCGATGGCTTAGCTGCCGCCTATATCAACGTAGGCGATAGATTAGGTGGCGTTTATACCATTGCCTATGCTCCCTGCCTTACTTAGGCGATAGGTTAGGAGCCACCTAAATCATCATAGGCGATAGGTTAGGCGCCGCTTATACCATTGCCTATGCTCCCTGCCTGACTTAGGCGATAGGTTAGGCGCCGCCTATGTCAACATCGGCGATGGCTTAGGCGCCGCTTATAACATTGCCTATGCTCACTACCTAATTTAGGCATTAGGTTAGGCGTGGCCTATGTCAACATCGGCGATGGTTTAGGCGCCGCCTATATAAATATAGGCGATAGGTTAGGTGCCGCTTATACTATTGTCTATGCTCACTGCCTCACTTAGGTGATAGGTTAGGCGCCGCCTATATCAACATAGGTGATAGGTTAGGCGCCGCTTATACCATTTTCTATGCTCACTAACTCACTTAGGCGAAAGGTTAGGATCCGCCTATGTAAGAATAGGTGATTGCTTAGGAACCTCCTATATCAACATAGGCGAAAGGTTAGGCGCTGCTTATACCATTGCCTATGCTCACTGCCTCACTTAGATGATAGGTTAGGCGCTACCTATGTCAACATAGGTGATGGGTTAGGCGCCGCCTATATCAACATATGAGATAGTCTACGTGCCACTTATACCATTGCTTAAGCTCACTGCCTCACATTGGCGATAGGTTAGCCGCCGCCTATGTGAACATAGACGATGGCTTAGGCGCAACCTATATCTACATAAGTGATAGGTTAGGCGCCACTTATACCATTGCCTATGCTCACTACCTCACTTAGGAGATAGGTTAGACGCCGGCTATGTAAACATAGGCGATGACGTAGGAACAACCTATATCAACATAGGCGATAGGTTAGGTGCCGCTTATACCATTGCCTATGCTCTCTGCCTCACTTAGATGATGGGTTAGGCGCCGCCTAAGTCAACATAGGCGATAGGTTAGGCACCGCTTATACCTTTACCTATGCTCACTGCCTCACTTAGGGAATAGGTTAGGCGCCGCCTATGTCAACATAGGCGATGGCTTAGGAACCACCTATATCAATATAGGCAATAGGTTAGGCGCCACTTATACCATTGCCTATGCTCACTGCCTCACTTAGGAGATAGCTTAGGCGCCGCCTATGTCAACATAGGCGATGACTTAGGAACCACCTATATCAACATAGGCGATAGGTTAGGCGCCGCTTATATCATTGCCTATGCTCACTATCTCACTTAGGCGATAGGTTAAGCGCCACCTATGTCAATATAAGCGATGGCTTAGGGGCCGCCTATTTCAACATAGGTGATAGGATAGGCGCCACTTATACCATTGCCTATGCTCACTGCCTCACTTAGTCGATAGGTTAGGCGCCGCCTATGTCAACATAGGCGATGGCTTAGGCGCCGCCTATATAAACATAGGCGAAAGGTTAGGCGCCGCTTATACCATTGCCTATGCTTACTTTCTCACATACGTGATAGGTTAGGCGCCACCTATATCAACATAGGAAATAGGTTAGGCGCCGCTTATACAATTGCCTATGCTCACTGACTAACTTAGGCGAAAGGTTAGGCGCCACCTATGTATGCATAGGTGATGGCTTAGGCACCAACTATATAAATATAGGTGATAGGTTAGGCGACGTTTATACCCTTGCCTATGCTCACTGCCTCACTTAGGCGATAGGTTAGGTGCCGCCTATGTCAACAGAGGTGATGGGTTAGGTGCCGCCTATATCAACATAGGTGATAGGTTAGGCACCGCTTATACCATTTCCTATTCTCACTGCCTAACTTATGCGATGGGTTAGGCGCTTCCTATGTCAACATAGGTATTGGCTTAGGCGCCACCTATATCAACATAGGCGATAGGTTAGGCGCCGCTTATACAATTTCCTAGGCTCACTAACTCACATAGGCGATAGGTTAGGCGATAGGTTAGGCACCGCTTATACCATTACCTATGCTAACTACCTCACTAAGGCGATAGGTTAGGCGTCACTTAGGCGCAACCTATGTTAACGTAGGCGATGGCTTAGGCGCTGCCTATATCAACATAGGCGATAGGTTAGGCGCCACTTATACTATTGCCTATGCTCACTGCCTTACTTGTGCATTAGGTTAGGCGCCACCTATGTTACCAAAGGCGATGGCTTAGCCGCCGCCTATA
Source organism: Capsicum pubescens (assembly GCA_030864215.1). Classification (NCBI taxonomy): domain Eukaryota; kingdom Viridiplantae; phylum Streptophyta; class Magnoliopsida; order Solanales; family Solanaceae; genus Capsicum; species Capsicum pubescens. Next base: position 304,471,446 of record CM061542.1, read on the forward strand.
TCATCGTAGGCGATAGATTAGGTGGCGCTTATACCATTGCCTATGCTCCCTGCCTTACTTAGGCGATAGGTTAGGAGCCACCTAAATCATCATAGGAGATAGGTTAGATGCCGGCTATGTAAACATAGGCGATGACATAGGAACAACCTATATCAACATAGGCGATAGGTTAGGCGCCGCTTATACCATTGCCTATGCTCTCTGTCTCACTTAGATGATGGGTTAGGCGCCGCCTATGTCAACATAGGCGATAGGTTAGGCGCCGCTTATACCTTTACCTATGCTCACTGACTCACTTAGGGGATGGGTTAGGCCCCGCCTATGTCAACATAGGCGATGGCTTAGGAACCACCTATATCAATATAGGCAATAGGTTAGGCGCCACTTATACCATTGCCTATGCTCACTGCCTCACTGAGGCGATAGGTTAGGCTCCTCCTATGTCAATATAGGCGATGGCTTCGGCGCCGCCTATACAAACATATGCGATAGGATAGGAGCCACTTATTCCATTGCCTATGCTCACTACCTCACTTAGGCGATAGGTTAGGTGCCGCCTATATAAACATAGGCGATGGCTTAGGCGCCGCCTATATCAACATAGGCGATAGGTTAGGCGCCGCTTATACCATTGCCTATGCTCACTGCTTCACTTAGGCGATGGGTTAGGTGTTGCCTATGTCAACATAGGCGATGGCTTAGGCGCCCCCTATATCAACATAGGCGATAGTTTAGGTGCCGCTTATACCATTGCCTATGCTCACTGCCTCACTTAGGTGATGGGTTAGGCGTCGCCTATGTCAATATAGGCAATGGCTTAGGCGCCGCCTATATCAACATAGGCGATAGGCTAGGCGCCGCTTATACCATTGCCTATGCTCACTGCATCACTTAGGCAATGGGTTAGGTGCCGCCTATGTCAATATAGGCGATGGCTTAGGTGCCGCCTATATCAATATAGGTGATAGGTTAGGCGCCGCTTATACCATTTCCTATGCTCACTGCCTCACTTAGGTGATAGGTTAGGCACCGACTATATCAATATAGGCGATAGGTTAGGCGCCGCTTATACCATTGCCTATGCTCACTGACTCACTTAGGAGAAAGGTTAGGGTCGCCAATGTAAACATAGGTGATATCCTAGGCACCACCTATATCAACATAGGCGATAGGTTAGGCGCCGCTTAAACCATTGCCTATGCTCACTGCCTCACTGAGGCGATAGGATAGGCCCCACCTATGTCAACATAGGCAATGGCTTAGGCGTCGCCTATATCAATATAGGAGATAGGCTAGGCGCTACTTATACCATTGCCTAAGCTCACTTCCTCACTTAGGCGATAGGTTAGGCGCCACCTATGTCATCATAGGCAGTGGCTTAGGCACCGCCTACACTAACATAGGCGGTGGCTTAGGCACCGTTTATACCATTGCCTATGCTCACTGCCTCTCTTAGGTGATAGGTTAGGCGCCTCCTATGTCAATATTAGCGATGGCTTAGGTGCGGCCTATATCAACATAGGCGATAGGTTAGGCGCCGCTTATACAATTGCCTATGCTCACTGCCTCTCTAAGGCGCTAGGTTAGACTCCACCTATGTCAACATAGGCGATGGCTTAGGTGCCGCTTATATCAGCATAGGCGATAGGTTAGGCGCCGCTTATACCATTGCCTATGCATACTGCCTCACTAAGGCGATAGGTTAGGCGTCACTTAGGCGCCGCCTATGTCAACATAGGCGATGGCTTAGGCACTTACTATATCAACATAGGCTATAGGTTAGGCGCCGCCTATCTCAACATAGGTGATAGGTTAGGCACCACTTATACCAATGCCTATGCTCACTGTCTCACTTAGGCGATAGGTTAGGCGCCGCCTATGTCAACATAGGCGATGGCTTAGGCGCCGCCTATATCAACATTAGCGATAGGTTAGGCGCCGCTGATACCATTGCCTATGCTCACTGCCTTACTTAGGCGATAGGTTAGGAGCCGCCTATATCAACATAGGAGATAGGTTTGGCGCTGCTTATACCATTGCCTATGCTTACTGCCCCACTTAGGAGATAGGTTAGGCACCGCCTATATCAACATAGGCGATGACTTAGGAACCACCTATATCAACATAGGCGATAGATTAGGCGCCGCTTATACCATTGCCTATGCTCACTTTCTCACTTAGGCGATAGGTTAGGCGCCACCTATGTCAATATAGGCGATGGCTTAGGGGACGCCTAATTCAACATAGGCGATAGGATAGGCTCCACTTATACCATTTCCTATGCTCACTGCCTCACTTAGGCGATTGGTTAGGCGCCGCCAATGTCAACATAGGCGATGGCTTAGGCACCTCCTATATAAACATAGGCAAAAGGTTAGGCGCCGCTTATAATATTGCCTATGCTCACTACCTTACTTAGGCGATAGTTAAGGAGCCGCCTATATCAACATAGGCGATAGGTTAGGCGCCGCTTATACCTTTATCTATGCTCACTACCTCACTTAGGGGATAGGTTAGGCGCCGCCTTTGTCAACATAGGCGATGGCTTAGGAACCACCTATATCAATATAGGTAATAGGTTAGGCGCCACTTATACCATTGCCTATGCTCACTGCCTCACTGAGGCGATAGGTTAGGCTCCTCCTATGTCAATATAGGCGATGGCTTCGGCGCCGCCTATATAAACATAGGCGATAGGATAGGAGCCACTTATTCCATTGCCTATGCTCACTACCTCACTTTGGCGATAGGTTAGGTGCCGCCTATATCAACATAGGCGATGGCTTAGGAGCCGCCTATATCAACATAGGCGATAGGTTAGGCGCCGCTTATACCATTGCCTATGCTCACTGCTTCACTTAGGCGATGGGTTAGGTGTTGCCTATGTCAACATAGGCGATGGCTTAGGCGCCCCCTATATCAACATAGGCGATAGTTTAGGTGCCGCTTATACCATTGCCTATGCTCACTGCATCACTTAGGCAATGGGTTAGGTGCCGCCTATGTCAACATAGGCGATGGCTTAGGTGCCACCTATATCAATATAGGTGATAGGTTAGGCGCTGTTTATACCATTGCCTATGCTCACTGCCTCACTTAGGTGATAGGTTAGGCACCGACTATATCAATATAGGCGATAGGTTAGGCGCCGCTTATTCCATTGCCAATGCTCACTGACTTACTTAGGAGAAAGGTTAGGGGCCGCCTATGTAAGCATAGGTGATATCCTAGGCACCACCTATATCAACATAGGCGATAGGTTAGGCGCCGCTTATACCATTGCCTATGCTCACTGCCTCACTGAGGCGATAGGATAGGCCCCACCTATGTCAACATTGGCAATGGCTTAGGCGTCGCCTATATCAATATAGGAGATAGGCTAGGCGCTACTTATAATATTGCCTAAGCTCACTTCCTCACTTAGGCGATAGGTTAGGCGCCACCTATGTCATCATAGGCGGTGGCTTAGGCACCGCCAATATTAACATAGGCGGTGGCTTAGGCACCGTTTATACCATTGCCTATGCTCACTACCTCTCTTAGGTGATATGTTAGGCGCCTCTTATGTCAACATAGGCGATGGCTTAGGTGCGGCCTATATCAACATAGGCGATAGGTTAGGCCCCCCTTATACCATTGCCTATGCTCACTGCCTCACTAAGACGCTAGGTTAGACGCCACCTATGTCAACATAGGCGATGGCTTAGGTGCTGCTTATATCAGCATAGGCGATAGGTTAGGCGCCGCTTATACCATTGCCTATGCACACTGCCTCACTAAGGCGATAGGTTAGGCGTCACTTAGGCGCCGCCTATGTCAACATAGGCGATGGCTTAGGCACTTACTATATCAACATGGGCTATAGGTTAGGCGCCGCCTATCTCAACATAGGCGATGACTTAGGCGCCGTCTATATCAACATAGGTGATAGGTTAGGCACCACTATTACCAATGCCTATGCTCACTGTCTCACTTAGGCGATAGGTTAGGCGCCGCCTATGTCAACATAGGCGATGGCTTAGGCGCCGCCTATATCAACATAAGCGATAGGTTAGGCGCCGCTAATACCATTGCCTATGCTCACTGCCTTACTTAGGCGATAGGTTAGGAGCCGCCTATATCAACATAGGAGATAGGTTAGGCGCTGCTTATACCATTGCCTATGCATACTGCCTCACTTAGGAGATAGGTTAGGCACCGCCTATATCAATATAGGCGATGACTTAGGAACCACCTATATCAACTTAGGCGATAGATTAGGCGCCGCTTATACCATTGCCTATGCTCACTTCCTCACTTAGGCGATAGGTTAGGCGCCACCTATGTTAATATAGGCGATGGCTTAGGGGCCGCCTATATCAACATAGGCGATAGGATAGGCTCCACATATACCATTGCCTATGCTCACTGCCTCACTTAGGCGATTGGTTAGGCGCCGCCAATGTCAACATAGGCGATGGCTTAGGCACCGCCTATATAAACATAGGCAAAAGGTTAGGCGCCGCTTATACCATTGCCTATGCTCACTACCTTACTTAGGCGATAGTTTAGGAGCCGCCTATATCAACATAGGCGATAGGTGAGGTGCCGCTTACACCATTGCCTATGCTCACTGCCTCAGTTAGGAGATAACTTAGGTACCACCTATGTCAATATAGGAGATGGCTTAGGGGCCGCCTATATGAACATAGGCGATAGGATATGCTCCACTTATACTATTGCCTATGATCACTGCGTCACTTAGGCGATAGGTTAGGCGCCGCCTATGTCAACATAGGCGATGGCTTAGGCGCCGCCTATATAAACATAGGGGAAAGGTTAGGAGCCGCTTATACCATTGCCTATGCTCACTGCCTTACTTAGGCGATAGGTTAGGAGCCGCTTATATCAACATAGGCAATAGGTTAGGCGCCGCTTATACCATTGGCTATGCTCACTACCTCACTTAGGAGATAGGTTAGGCGCCGCCTATGTCAACATAGGCGATGACTTAGGAACCACCTATATCAACATAGGCGATAGGTTAGGCGCCACTTATATCATTGCCTATGCTCACTTTCTCACTTAGGCAATAGGTTAAGCGCCACCTATGTCAATATAAGCGATGGTTTAGGGGCCGCCTATATCAACATAGGCGATAGGATAGGCGCCACTTATACCATTGCCTATGCTCACGGCCTCACTTAGGCGATAGGTTAGGCGCCACCTATGTCAACATAGGCGATGGCTTAGGCGCCGCCTATATAAACATAGGCGAAAGGTTAGGCGCCGCTTATACCATTGCCTATGCTCACTTTCTCACTTACGTGATAGGTTAGGAGCCACCTATATCAACATAGGCGATAGGTTAGGCACCACTTATACCAATTCCTATGCTTACTAACAAACTTAGGCGAAAGGTTAGGCGCCGCCTATGTATGCATAGGTGATGGTTTAGGCACCACCTATATAAATATAGGTGATAGGTTAGGCACCGCTTATACCCTTGACTATGCACACTGCCTCACTTAGGCGATAGGTTAGGTGCCGCCTATGTCAACAGAGGTGATGGGTTAGGTGCCGCCTATATCAATATAGGCGATAGGTTAGGCACCGCTTATACCATTTCCTATGCTCACTGCCTAACTTAGGCGATGGGTTAGGCGCTGCCTATGTCAACATAGGCGATAGCTTAGGCGCCACCTATATCAACATAGGCGATAGGTTAGGCGCCGCTTATACCATTGCCCATGCTCACTACCTCATTTAGGCGTTAGGTTAGGCGCCGCCTATGTCAACTTTGGCGATGGTTTAGGCGCCGCCTATATAAATATAGGCGATAGGTTAGGCGCTGCTTATACCATTGTCTATGCTCACTGCCTCACTTAGTCGATAGGTTAGGTGCCGCCTATATCAACATAGGTGATAGGTTAGGCGCCGCTTATACCATTTTCTATGCTCACTAACTCACTTAGGCGAAAGGTTAGGCCCCGCCTATGTAAGAATAGGTGATTGCTTAGGAACCACCTATATCAACATAGGCAAAAGGTTAGGCGCCGCTTATACCATTGCCTATGCCTACTGCCTCACTTAGGAATTAGGTTAGGCGCCACTTATGTCGTCATAGGTGATGGATAAAGCGCCACCTATATTAACATAGGAGATAGTCTAGGTGCCACTTATACCATTGCTTAAGATCACTTTCTCACATAGACGATAGGTTAGGCGCCACCTATGTAAACATAGGCGATGGCTTAGGCGCAACCTATATTAACATAAGTGATAGGTTAGGCGCCGCTTATACCATTGCCTATGCTCACTGCCTCACTTAGGAGATAGGTTAGGCGCCGGCTATGTAAACATAGGCGATGACCTAGGAACCACCTATATCAACATAGACGATAGGTTAGGCGCCGCTTATACCATTGCCTATGCTCACTGCCTCACTTAGACGATGGGTTAGGCGCTGCTATGTCAACATAGGCGATAGGTTAGGCACCGCTTATACCTTTGCCTATGCTCACTGCCTCACTTAGGGGATTGGTTAGGCGCCGCCTATGTCAACATAGGCGATGGCTTAGGAACCACCTATATCAATATAGGCAATCGGTTAGGCGCCACTTATACCATTGCCTATGCTCACTGCCTCACTGAGGCGACAAGTTAGCTTCCTCCTATGTCAATATAGGCGATGTCTTAGGCGCCGCCTATATAAACATAGGCGATAGGATAGGAGCCAATTATTACATTGCCTATGCTCACTGCCTCACTTAGGCTATAGGTTAGGTGCTGCCTATGTCAACATAGGTGATGGCTTACGCTCCGCCTATATCAACATAGGCGATAGGTTAGGCGCCGCTTATACCATTGCCTATCCTCACTGCTACACTTAGGAGATGGGTTAGGTGCTGCCTATGTCAACATAGGCGATAGCTTAGGCGCCCCCTATATCAACATAAGCGATTGGTTAGGTGCCGCTTATACCATTGCCTATGCTCACTGCCTCACTTAGGCGATGGGTTAGGCGCCGCCTATGTCAACATAGGCGATGGCTTAGGCGCCGCCTATATCAACATAGGCGATAGGTTAGGCTCCGCTTATACCATTGCCTATACTCACTACATCACTTAGGCGATGGGTTTGGTGCCGCCTATGTCAACATAGGCGATGGTTAGGTGCCGCCTATATCAATATAGGCGATAGGTTAGGCACCGCTTATACCATTGCCTATGCTCACAGCCTCAGTTAGGTGATAGGTTAGGCACCGACTACATCAATATAGACGATAGGTTAGGCGCCGCTTATACCATTGCCTATGCTCACTGACTCACTTAGGAGAAAGGTTAGGGGCCGTCAATGTAAGCATAGGTGATATCTTAGGCACCACCTATGTCAACATAGGCGGTGGCTTAGGCACCGCCTATATTAACATAAGCGGTGGCTTAGGCACCGCTTATACCATTGCCTATGCTCACTGCCTCACTAAGGCGCTAGGTTAGGCGCCACCTATGTCAACATAGGCGATGTCTTAGGTGTCGCTTATATCAGCATAAGCGATAGGTTAGGCGCCGCTTATAGCATTGCCTATGCTCATTGCCTCACTAAGGCGATAGGTTAGGCGTCACTTAGGCGCCGTCTATGTCAGCATAGGCGATGGCTTAGGCGATAGGTTAGGCGCCGCCTATGTCAACATAGGCGATGACTTAGGTGCCATCTATATCAACATAGGTGATAGGTTAGGAAACACTTATACCAATGCCTATGCTCACTACCTCACTTAGGCGATAGGTTAGGCGCCGCCTATGTCAACAAAGGCGATGGCTTAGGCGCCGCCTATATCAACATAGGCGATAGGTTAGGCTCCACTTATACCATTGCCTATGCTCACTACATCACTTAGGCGATAGGTTAGGTGCCGCCTATGTCAACATAGGCGATGGCTTAGGTGCCGCCTATATCAATATAGGCGATAGGTTAGGCGTCGCTTATACCATTGCCTATGCTCACAGCCTCACTTAGGTGATAGGTTAGGCACTAACTATATCAATATAGGCGATAGGTTAGGTGCCGCTTATACCATTGGCTATGCTCACTGACTTACTTAGGAGAAAGGATAGGGGCCGTCAATGTAAGCATAGGTGATATCTTAGGCACCACCTACATCAACCTAGGCGATAGGTTAGGCTCCGCTTATACCATTACCTATGCTCACTGCCTCACTTAGACGATAGGTTAGGCGCTGCCTATGTCAACATAGGCGATGGCTTAGGCGCCGTCTATGTCAACATAGGCGATAGGTTAGGCGCCGCTTATACCATTGCCTATGCTCACTGCCTCACTTAGGGGATGGATTAGGCGATAGGTTAGGTGCTGCTTAAACCTTTGCCTATGCTCACTGCCTCACTTAGGGGATAGGTTAGGCGCCGCCTATGTTGACATTGGCGGCGATGGCTTAGGAACCACCTATATCAATATCTCCAATAGGTTAGGCGCCACTTATACCATTGCCTATGCTCAATGCCCCACTGAGGCGATAGATTAGGCTCCTCCTATGTCAATATAGGCGATGTCTTAGGCGCCGCCTATATAAATATAGGCGATAGGATAGGCTCTACTTATTCTATTGCCTATGCTCACTGCCTCACTTAGGCGATAGGTTAGGTGCCTCCTATGTCAACATAGGCGATGGCTTAGGCGCCGCCTATATCAACATAGGTGATAGGTTAGGTGCGAAAATACCATTGCCTATGCTCACTGCTTCACTTAGGCGATGGGATAGGTGCTACCTATGTCAATATAGGCGATGGCTTAGGCGCCGCCTATATCAACATAGGCGATGGGTTGGGCGCCACTTATATCATTGCCTATGCTCCCTGGCTTACTTATGCGTTAGGTTAGGCGCCACCTTTGTTAACATAGGCGATGGCTTAGCTGCCGCCTATATCAACATAGGCGATAGATTAGGTGGCGCTTATACCATTGCCTATGCTTCCTGCCTTACTTAGGCGATAGGTTAGGCGCCACCTACGTTAACATAGGAGATGGCTTAGCCGCCGCCTATATCAACGTAGGCGATAGATTAGGTGGCGCTTATACCATTGCCTATGCTCACTGCCTCACTTAGGCGATAGGTTAGGCGCCGCCTATATCAACATATGTGATAGGTTAGGCGCCGCTTTTACCATTTTCTATGCTCACTAACTCACTGAGACGAAAGGTTAGGCTCCGCCTATGTAAGAATAGGTGATTGCTTAGGAACCACCTATATAAACATAGGCGAAAGGTTAGGCACCGCTTATACCATTGCCTATGCTTACTGCCTCACTTAGGCGATAGGTTAGGCGCCACCTAAGTCAACATAGGTGATGGCTTAGGCGCCACCTATATCAACATAGAAGATAGTCTACGTGCCACTTATAACATTGCTTAAGCTCACTGCCTCACATAGGCGATAGGTTAGGCGTCGCCTATGTAAACATAGGCGATGGCTTAGGCAAAGTCTATATCAACATAAGTGATAGGTTAGGCGCCGCTTATACTATTGCCTATGCTCACTGCCTCACTTAGGAGATAGGTTAGGCGTCGGCTATGTAAACATAAGCAATGACCTAGGAACCACCTATATCAACATAGGCGATAGGTTAGGCGCCGCTTATACCATTGCCTATGCTCACTGCCTCACTTAGACGATGGGTTAGGCGCCTCCTATGTCAACATAGGCGATAGGTTAGGCGCCACTTATACCTTTGCCTATGCTCACTGCCTCACTTAGGGGATAGTTTAGGCGCCGCCTATGTCAACATAGCTGATGGCTTAGGAACCACCTATATCAATATAGGCAATAGGTTAGGTGCCACTTATACCATTGCCTATGCTCACTGCCTCACTGAGGCGATAGGTTAGGCTCTTCCTATGTCAATATAGGCGATGTCTTAGGCGCCGCCTATATAAACATAGGCGATAGGATAGGAGCCACTTATTCCATAGCCTATGCTCACTGCCTCACTTAGGCGATAGGTTAGGCGCTGCCTATGTCAACATAGGCGATGGCTTAGGCGCCGCCTATATAAACATAGGGGAAAGGTTAGGAGCCGCTTATACCATTGCCTATTCTCACTGCCTTACTTAGGCAATAGGTTAGGAGCCGCTTATATCAACATAGGCAATAGGTTTGGCGCCGCTTATACCATTGGCTATGCTCACTGCCTCACTTAGGAGATAGGTTAGGCGCCGCCTATGTCAACATAGGCGTTGACTTAGGAACCACCTATATCAACATAGGCGATAGGTTAGGCGCCGCTTATATCATTGCCTATGCTCACTTTCTCACTTAGGCAATAGGTTAACCGCCACCTATGTCAATATAAGCGATGGTTTAGGGGATGCCTATATCAACATAGGCGATAGGATAGGCGCCACTTATACCATTGCCTATGCTCATTGCCTCACTTAGGCGATAGGTTAGGCGCCACCTATGTCAACATAGGCGATGGCTTAGGCGCCGCCTATCTAAACATAGGCGAAAGGTTAGGCGCCGCTTATACCATTGCCTATGCTCACTTTCTCACTTACGTGATAGGTTAGGAGCCACCTATATCAACATAGGCGATAGGTTAGGCACCACTTATACCATTGCCTATGCTTACTAACTAACTTAGGCGAAAGGTTAGGCGCCGCCTATGTATGCATAGGTGATGGTTTAGGCACCACCTATATAAATATAGGTGATAGGTTAGGCACCGCTTATACCTTTGCCTATGCACACTGCCTCACATAGGCGATAGGTTAGGTGCCGCCTATGTCAACAGAGGTGATGGGTTAGGTGCCGCCTATATCAATATAGGCGATAGGTTAGGCACCGCTTATACCATTTCCTATGCTCACTGCCTAACTTAGGCGATGGGTTAGGTGCTGCCTATGTCAACATAGGCGATAGCTTAGGCGCCACCTATATCAACATAGGCGATAGGTTAGGCGCCGCTTATACCATTGCCCAAGCTCACTACCTCATTTAGGCGTTAGGTTAGGCGCCGCCTATGTCAACATCGGCGATGGTTTAGGCGCCGCCTATATAAACATAGGCGATAGGTTAGGCGCTGCTTATACCATTATCTATGCTCACTGCCTCACTTAGGTGATAGGTTAGGTGCCGCCTATATCAACATAGGTGATAGGTTAGGCACCGCTTATACCATTTTCTATGCTCACTAACTCACTTAGGCGAAAGGTTAGGCCCCGCCTATGTAAGAATAGGTGATTGCTTAGGAACCACCTATATCAACACAGGCGAAAGGTTAGGCGCCGCTTATACCATTGCCTATGCCTACTGCCTCACTTAGGCAATAGGTTAGGCGCCACCTATGTCAACATAGGTGATGGATAAAGCGCCACCTATATTAACATAGGAGATTGTCTAGGTGCCACTTATACCATTGCTTAAGATCACGTTCTCACATAGACGATAGGTTAGGCGCCGCCTATGTAAACATAGGCGATGGCTTAGGCGCAACCTATATCAACATAAGTGATAGGTTAGGCGCCACTTATACCATTGCCTATGCTCACTGCTTCACTTAGGAGATAGGTTAGGCGCCGGCTATGTAAACATAGGCGATGACCTAGGAACCACCTATATCAACATAGACGATAGGTTAGGCGCTGCTTATACCATTGCCTATGCTCACTGCCTCACTTAAACGATGGGTTAGGCGCTGCTATGTCAACATAGGCGATAGGTTAGGCGCCGCTTATACCTTTGCCTATGCTCACTGCCTCACTTAGGGGATTGGTTAGGCGCCGCCTATGTCAACATAGGCGATGGCTTAGGAACCACCTATATCAATATAGGCAATAGGTTAGGCGCCACTTATACCATTGCCTATGCTCACTGCCTCACTGAGGCGACAGGTTAGCCTCCTCCTATGTCAATATAGGCGATGTCTTAGGCGCTGCCTATATAAACATAGGCGATAGGATAGGAGCCACTTATTCCATTGCCTATGCTCACTGCCTCACTTAGGCTATAGGTTAGGTGCTGCCTATGTCAATATAGGCGATGGATTACGCGCCGCCTATATCAACATAGGCGATAGGTTAGGCGCCGCTTATACCATTGCCTATCCTCACTGCTACACTTAGGAGATGGGTTAGGTGCTGCCTATGTCAACATAGGCGATGGCTTAGGCGCCCCCTATATCAACATAAACGATAGGTTAGGTGCTGCTTATACCATTGCCTATGCTCACTGCCTCACTTAGGCGATGGGTTAGGCGCCGCCTATGTCAACATAGGCGATGGCTTAGGCGCCGCCTATATCAACATAGGCGATAGGTTAGGCTCCGCTTATACCATTGCCTATACTCACTGCATCACTTAGGCAATGGGTTTGGTGCCGCCTATGTCAACATAGGCGATGGCTTAGGTGCCGCCTATATCAATATAGGCAATAGGTTAGGCACCGCTTATACCATTGCTTATGCTCACAGCCTCACTTAGGTGATAGGTTAGGCACCGACTACATCAATATAGGCGATAGGTTAGGCGCCGCTTATACCATTGCCTATGCTCATTGACTCACTTAGGAGACAGGTTAGGGGCCGTCTATGTAAGCATAGGTAATATCATAGGCACCACCTATGTCAACATAGGCGGTGGCTTAGGCACCGCCTATATTAACATAGGCGGTGGCTTAGGCACCGCTTATAGCATTGCCTATGCTTACTGCCTCTCTTAGGTGATAGGTTAGGCGCCGCCTATGTCAAAATAGGCGAAGGCTTAGGTGCCGTTTATATCAACATAGGCAATAGGTTAGGCGCCGCTTATACCGTTGCCTATGCTCACTGCCTCACTAAGGTGATAGGTTAGGCGTCACTTAGGCGCCGTCTATGTCAACATAAGCGATGGCTTAGGCGATTCCTATATAACCATAGGCGATAGGTTAGGCACCGCCTATGTCAACATAGGCGATGACTTAGGTGCCGTCTATATCAACATAGGTGATAGGTTAGGAAACACTTATACCAATGCCTATGCTCACTACCTCACTTAGGCGATAGGTTAGGCGCCGCCTATGTCAATAAAAGCGATGGCTTAGGCGCCGCCTATATCAACATAGGCGATAGGTTAGGCTCCACTTATACCATTGCCTATGCTCACTACATCACTTAGGCGATAGGTTAGGTGTCGCCTATGTCAACATAGGCGATGGCTTAGGTGCCGCCTATATCAATATAGGCGATAGGTTAGGCGTCGCTTATACCATTGCCTATGCTCACAGCCTCACTTAGGTGATAGGTTAGGCACCGACTATATCAATATAGGCGATAGGTTAGGTGCCGCTTATACCATTGGCTATGCTCACTGACTCACTTAGGAGAAAGGTTAGGGGCCGTCTATGTAAGCATAGGTGATATCTTAGGCACCACCTATATCAACATAGGCGATAGGTTAGGCTCCGCTTATACCATTACCTATGCTCACTGCCTCACTTAGACGATAGGTTAGGCGCTGCCTAGGTCAACATAGGCGATGGCTTAGGCCTCGTCTATGTCAACAGAGGCGATAGGTTAGGCGCCGCTTATACCATTGCCTATGCTCACTGCCTCACTTAGGGGATGGATTAGGCGATAGGTTAGGCGCCGCTTAAACCTTTGCCTATGATCACTGCCTCACTTAGGGGATATGTTAGGCGCCGCCTATGTTGACATAGGCGGCGATGGCTTAGGAACCACCTATATCAATATCTCCAATAGGTTAGGCTCCACTTATACCATTTCCGATGCTCAATGCCTCACTGAGGCGATAGATTAGGCTCCTCCTATGTCAATATAGGCGATGTCTTAGGCGCCGCCTATATAAATATAGGCGATAGGATAGGCGCCACTTATTCTATTGCCTATGCTCACTGGCTCACTTAGGTGATAGGTTAGGTGCCTCCTATGTCAACATAGGCGATGGCGTAGGCGCCGCCTATATAAACATAGGTGATAGGTTAGGTGCGAAAATACCATTGCCTATGCTCACTGCTTCACTTAGGCGATGGGTTAGCTTCTACCTATGTCAATATAGGCGATGGCTTAGGCGCCGCCTATATCAACATAGGCGATGGGTTGGGCGCCACTTATACCATTGCCTATGCTCCCTGGCTTACTTATGCGTTAGGTTAGGCACCACCTATGTTAACATAGGCGATGGCTTAGCTGCCGCCTATATCAACATAGGCGATAGATTAGGTGGCGCTTATACCATCGCCTATGCTTCCTGCCTTACTTAGGCAATAGGTTAGGCGCCACCTATGTTAACATAGGCGATGGCTTAGCCGCCGCCTATATCAACGTAGGCGATAGATTAGGTGGCGCTTATACCATTGCCTATGCTCACTGCCTCACTTAGGCGATAGGTTAGGCGCCGCCTATATCAACATATGTGATAGGTTAGGCGCCGCTTATACCATTTTCTATGCTCACTAACTCACTGAGGCGAAAGGTTAGGCTCCGCCTATGTAAGAATAGGTGATTGCTCAGGAACCACCTATATAAACATAGGCGAAAGGTTAGGCGCCGCTTATACCATTGCCTATGCTTACTGCCTCACTTAGGCGATAGGTTAGGCGCCACCTATGTCAACATAGGTGATGGCTTAGGTTCCGCCTATATCAACATAGAAGATAGTCTACGTGCCACTTATAACATTGCTTAAGCTCACTGCCTCACATAGGCGATAGGTTAGGCGTCGCCTATGTAAACATAGGCGATGGCCTAGGCACAGTCTATATCAACATAAGTGATAGGTTAGGCGCCGCTTATACTATTGCCTATGCTCACTGCCTCACTTAGGAGATAGGTTAGGCGTCGACTATGTAAACATAAGCAATGACCTAGGAACCACCTATATCAACATAGGCGATAGGTTAGGCGCCGCTTATACCATTGCCTATGCTCACTGCCTCACTTAGACGATGGGTTAGGCGCCTCCTATGTCAACATAGGCGATAGGTTAGGCGCCGCTTATACCTTTGCCTTTGCTCACTGCCTCATTTACGGGATAGTTTAGGCGCCGCCTATGTCAACATAGCTGATGGCTTAGGAACCACCTATATCAATATAGGCAATAGGTTAGGCGCCACTTATACCATTGCCTATGCTCACTGCCTCACTGAGGAGATAGGTTAGGCTCTTCCTATGTCAATATAGGCGATATCTTAGGCGCCGCCTATATAAACATAGGCGATAGGATAGGAGCCACTTATTCCATAGCCTATGCTCACTGCCTCACTTAGGCAATAGGTTAGGTGCCGCCTATGTCAACATAGGCGATGGCTTAGGCGCCGCCTATATCAACATAGGCGATTTGTTAGACGCCGCTTATACCATTGCCTATGCTCACTACTTCACTTAGTCGAAGGGTTAGGTGCTGCCTATGTCAACATAGGCGTTAGCTTTGGCGCCCCTTATATCAACATAGGCGATGGCTTTGGCGCCCTTTATATCAACATAGGCGATAGTTTAGGTGCCGCTTATACCATTGTCTATGCTCACTGCCTCACTTAGTCGAATGGTTAGGCGCCTATGTCAATATAGGCGATAGTTTAGGTGCCGTTTATACCATTGCCTATGCTCACTGCATCACTTAGGCGATGGGTTAGGTGCCGCCTATGTCAACATAGGCGATGGCTTAGGTGCCTTCTATATCAATATAGTCGATAGGTTAGGCGCCGCTTATACCATTGCCTATGCTCACTGCCTCATTTAGGTGATAGGTTAGGCACCGACTATATCAATATAGGCGATAGGTTAGGCTCCGCTTATACCATTGCCTATGCTCACGGCCTCACTGAGGCGATAGGTTAGGCGCCACCTATGTCAACATAGGCAATGGCTTAGTCATCGCCTATATCAACATAGGAGATAGGCTAGGCGCTACTTATACCATTGCCTAAGCTCACTTCCTCACGTAGGCGATAGGTTAGGCGCCACCTATGTCAACATAGGCGGTGGCTTAGGCACCGCCTATATTAACATAGGCGGTGGCTTAGGCACCGCTTATTGCATTGCCTATGCTCACTACCTCTCTAAGGTGATAGGTTAGGCGCCGCCTATGTCAACATAGGGGAAGGCTTAGGTGCAACCTATATCAACATAGGTGATAGGTTAGGCGCCGCTTATACCATTGCCTATGCTCACTGCCTCACTAAGGCGCTAGGTTAGGCTTCACCTATGTCAACATAGGCGATGTCTTAAGTGACGCTTATATCAGCATAAGCGATAGGTTAGGCGCCACTTATACCATTGCCTATGCTCACTGCCTCACTAAGGCGATAGGTTAGGTGTCACTTAGGCGCCGCCTATGTCAACATAGGCGATGGTTTATGCACTTCCTATATAACCATAGGCGATAGGTTAGGCGCCGCCTATGTCAACATAGGCGATGACTTAGGCGCCGTCTATATCAACATAGGTGATAGGTTAGGAACCACTTAGTCCAATGCCTATGCTCACTGCCTCACTTAGGCGATAGGTTAGGCGCCGCCTATGTAAACATAGGCGATGGCTTAGGCGCCGCCTATATCAACATAGGCGATAGGTTAGGCGCCGCTTATACCATTGCTTATGCTCACTGCCTTACTTAGGCGATAGTTTAGGATCCGCCTATATCAACATAGGCGATAGGTTAGGCGCTGCTAACACAATTGCCTATCCTCACTGCCTCACTTAGGAGATAGGTTAGGCACCGCCTATATAAACATGGGCGATGACTTAGGAACCACCTATATCAACATAGGCAATAGGTTAGGTGCTGCTTATACCATTGCCTATGCTCACTGCCTCACTTAGGCGATGGGTTAGGTGCGGCCTATATCAACATAGGCGATAGGTTAGGCGCCGCTTATACAATTGCCTATGCTCACTGCCTCTCTAAGGCGCTAGGTTAGACGCCACCTATGTCAACATAGGCGATGGCTTAGGTGCCGCTTATATCAGCATAGGCGATAGGTTAGGCGCCGCTTATACCATTGCCTATGCATACTGCCTCACTAAGGCGATAGGTTAGGCGTCACTTAGGCGCCGCCTATGTCAACATAGGCGATGGCTTAGGCACTTACTATATCAACATAGGCTATAGGTTAGGCGCCGCCTATCTCAACATAGGTGATAGGTTAGGCACCACTTATACCAATGCCTATGCTCACTGTCTCACTTAGGCGATAGGTTAGGCGCCGCCTATGTCAACATAGGCGATGGCTTAGGCGCCGCCTATATCAACATTAGCGATAGGTTAGGCGCCGCTGATACCATTGCCTATGCTCACTGCCTTACTTAGGCGATAGGTTAGGAGCCGCCTATATCAACATAGGAGATAGGTTTGGCGCTGCTTATACCATTGCCTATGCTTACTGCCCCACTTAGGAGATAGGTTAGGCACCGCCTATATCAACATAGGCGATGACTTAGGAACCACCTATATCAACATAGGCGATAGATTAGGCGCCGCTTATACCATTGCCTATGCTCACTTTCTCACTTAGGCGATAGGTTAGGCGCCACCTATGTCAATATAGGCGATGGCTTAGGGGACGCCTAATTCAACATAGGCGATAGGATAGGCTCCACTTATACCATTTCCTATGCTCACTGCCTCACTTAGGCGATTGGTTAGGCGCCGCCAATGTCAACATAGGCGATGGCTTAGGCACCTCCTATATAAACATAGGCAAAAGGTTAGGCGCCGCTTATAATATTGCCTATGCTCACTACCTTACTTAGGCGATAGTTAAGGAGCCGCCTATATCAACATAGGCGATAGGTTAGGCGCCGCTTATACCTTTATCTATGCTCACTACCTCACTTAGGGGATAGGTTAGGCGCCGCCTTTGTCAACATAGGCGATGGCTTAGGAACCACCTATATCAATATAGGTAATAGGTTAGGCGCCACTTATACCATTGCCTATGCTCACTGCCTCACTGAGGCGATAGGTTAGGCTCCTCCTATGTCAATATAGGCGATGGCTTCGGCGCCGCCTATATAAACATAGGCGATAGGATAGGAGCCACTTATTCCATTGCCTATGCTCACTACCTCACTTTGGCGATAGGTTAGGTGCCGCCTATATCAACATAGGCGATGGCTTAGGAGCCGCCTATATCAACATAGGCGATAGGTTAGGCGCCGCTTATACCATTGCCTATGCTCACTGCTTCACTTAGGCGATGGGTTAGGTGTTTCCTATGTCAACATAGGCGATGGCTTAGGCGCCCCCTATATCAACATAGGCGATAGTTTAGGTGCCGCTTATACCATTGCCTATGCTCACTGCATCACTTAGGCAATGGGTTAGGTGCCGCCTATGTCAACATAGGCGATGGCTTAGGTGCCGCCTATGTCAACATAGGCGATGACTTAGGAACCACCTATATCAACTTAGGCGATAGATTAGGCGCCGCTTATACCATTGCCTATGCTCACTTCCTCACTTAGGCGATAGGTTAGGCGCCACCTATGTTAATATAGGCGATGGCTTAGGGGCCGCCTATATCAACATAGGCGATAGGATAGGCTCCACATATACCATTGCCTATGCTCACTGCCTCACTTAGGCGATTGGTTAGGCGCCGCCAATGTCAACATAGGCGATGGCTTAGGCACCGCCTATATAAACATAGGCAAAAGGTTAGGCGCCGCTTATACCATTGCCTATGCTCACTACCTTACTTAGGCGATAGTTTAGGAGCCGCCTATATCAACATAGGCGATAGGTGAGGTGCCGCTTACACCATTGCCTATGCTCACTGCCTCAGTTAGGAGATAACTTAGGTACCACCTATGTCAACATAGGCGATGACTTAGGAACCACCAATATCAACATAGGCGATAGGTTAGGTTCCGCTTGTACCATTGCCTATGCTCACTGCCTCACTTAGGCGATAGGTTAGGCGTCACCTATGTCAATATAGGAGATGGCTTAGGGGCCGCCTATATGAACATAGGCGATAGGATATGCTCCACTTATACTATTACCTATGATCACTGCGTCACTTAGGCGATAGGTTAGGCGCCGCCTATGTCAACATAGGCGATGGCTTAGGCGCCGCCTATATAAACATAGGGGAAAGGTTAGGAGCCGCTTATACCATTGCCTATGCTCACTGCCTTACTTAGGCGATAGGTTAGGAGCCGCTTATATCAACATAGGCAATAGGTTAGGCGCCGCTTATACCATTGGCTATGCTCACTACCTCACTTAGGAGATAGGTTAGGCGCCGCCTATGTCAACATAGGCGATGACTTAGGAACCACCTATATCAACATAGGCGATAGGTTAGGCGCCACTTATATCATTGCCTATGCTCACTTTCTCACTTAGGCAATAGGTTAAGCGCCACCTATGTCAATATAAGCGATGGTTTAGGGGCCGCCTATATCAACATAGGCGATAGGATAGGCGCCACTTATACCATTGCCTATGCTCACTGCCTCACTTAGGCGATAGGTTAGGCGCCACCTATGTCAACATAGGCGATGGCTTAGGCGCCGCCTATATAAACATAGGCGAAAGGTTAGGCGCCGCTTATACCATTGCCTATGCTCACTTTCTCACTTACGTGATAGGTTAGGAGCCACCTATATCAACATAGGCGATAGGTTAGGCACCACTTATACCAATTCCTATGCTTACTAACAAACTTAGGCGAAAGGTTAGGCGCCGCCTATGTATGCATAGGTGATGGTTTAGGCACCACCTATATAAATATAGGTGATAGGTTAGGCACCGCTTATACCCTTGACTATGCACACTGCCTCACTTAGGCGATAGGTTAGGTGCCGCCTATGTCAACAGAGGTGATGGGTTAGGTGCCGCCTATATCAATATAGGCGATAGGTTAGGCACCGCTTATACCATTTCCTATGCTCACTGCCTAACTTAGGCGATGGGTTAGGCGCTGCCTATGTCAACATAGGCGATAGCTTAGGCGCCACCTATATCAACATAGGCGATAGGTTAGGCGCCGCTTATACCATTGCCCATGCTCACTACCTCATTTAGGCGTTAGGTTAGGCGCCGCCTATGTCAACTTTGGCGATGGTTTAGGCGCCGCCTATATAAATATAGGCGATAGGTTAGGCGCTGCTTATACCATTGTCTATGCTCACTGCCTCACTTAGTCGATAGGTTAGGTGCCGCCTATATCAACATAGGTGATAGGTTAGGCGCCGCTTATACCATTTTCTATGCTCACTAACTCACTTAGGCGAAAGGTTAGGCCCCGCCTATGTAAGAATAGGTGATTGCTTAGGAACCACCTATATCAACATAGGCAAAAGGTTAGGCGCCGCTTATACCATTGCCTATGCCTACTGCCTCACTTAGGAATTAGGTTAGGCGCCACCTATGTCAACATAGGTGATGGATAAAGCGCCACCTATATTAACATAGGAGATAGTCTAGGTGCCACTTATACCATTGCTTAAGATCACTTTCTCACATAGACGATAGGTTAGGCGCCGCCTATGTAAACATAGGCGATGGCTTAGGCGCAACCTATATTAACATAAGTGATAGGTTAGGCGCCGCTTATACCATTGCCTATGCTCACTGCCTCACTTAGGAGATAGGTTAGGCGCCGGCTATGTAAACATAGGCGATGACCTAGGAACCACCTATATCAACATAGACGATAGGTTAGGCGCCGCTTATACCATTGCCTATGCTCACTGCCTCACTTAGACGATGGGTTAGGCGCTGCTATGTCAACATAGGCGATAGGTTAGGCGCCGCTTATACCTTTGCCTATGCTCACTGCCTCACTTAGGGGATTGGTTAGGCGCCGCCTATGTCAACATAGGCGATGGCTTAGGAACCACCTATATCAATATAGGCAATCGGTTAGGCGCCACTTATACCATTGCCTATGCTCACTGCCTCACTGAGGCGACAGGTTAGCCTCCTCCTATGTCAATATAGGCGATGT
This sequence comes from Capsicum pubescens, assembly GCA_030864215.1. Taxonomy (NCBI): domain Eukaryota; kingdom Viridiplantae; phylum Streptophyta; class Magnoliopsida; order Solanales; family Solanaceae; genus Capsicum; species Capsicum pubescens. The sequence goes on from CM061542.1 coordinate 304,492,393, forward strand.
CTTAGGCGCCGCCTATATAAACATTGGCGATAGGATAGGAGCCAATTATTACATTGCCTATGCTCACTGCCTCACTTAGGCTATAGGTTAGGTGCTGCCTATGTCAACATAGGTGATGGCTTACGCTCCGCCTATATCAACATAGGCGATAGGTTAGGCGCCGCTTATACCATTGCCTATCCTCACTGCTACACTTAGGAGATGGGTTAGGTGCTGCCTATGTCAACATAGGCGATAGCTTAGGCGCCCCCTATATCAACATAAGCGATTGGTTAGGTGCCGCTTATACCATTGCCTATGCTCACTGCCTCACTTAGGCGATGGGTTAGGCGCCGCCTATGTCAACATAGGCGATGGCTTAGGCGCCGCCTATATCAACATAGGCGATAGGTTAGGCTCCGCTTATACCATTGCCTATACTCACTACATCACTTAGGCGATGGGTTTGGTGCCGCCTATGTCAACATAGGCGATGGTTAGGTGCCGCCTATATCAATATAGGCGATAGGTTAGGCACCGCTTATACCATTGCCTATGCTCACAGCCTCAGTTAGGTGATAGGTTAGGCACCGACTACATCAATATAGACGATAGGTTAGGCGCCGCTTATACCATTGCCTATGCTCACTGACTCACTTAGGAGAAAGGTTAGGGGCCGTCAATGTAAGCATAGGTGATATCTTAGGCACCACCTATGTCAACATAGGCGGTGGCTTAGGCACCGCCTATATTAACATAAGCGGTGGCTTAGGCACCGCTTATACCATTGCCTATGCTCACTGCCTCACTAAGGCGCTAGGTTAGGCGCCACCTATGTCAACATAGGCGATGTCTTAGGTGTCGCTTATATCAGCATAAGCGATAGGTTAGGCGCCGCTTATAGCATTGCCTATGCTCATTGCCTCACTAAGGCGATAGGTTAGGCGTCACTTAGGCGCCGTCTATGTCAGCATAGGCGATGGCTTAGGCGATAGGTTAGGCGCCGCCTATGTCAACATAGGCGATGACTTAGGTGCCATCTATATCAACATAGGTGATAGGTTAGGAAACACTTATACCAATGCCTATGCTCACTACCTCACTTAGGCGATAGGTTAGGCGCCGCCTATGTCAACAAAGGCGATGGCTTAGGCGCCGCCTATATCAACATAGGCGATAGGTTAGGCTCCACTTATACCATTGCCTATGCTCACTACATCACTTAGGCGATAGGTTAGGTGCCGCCTATGTCAACATAGGCGATGGCTTAGGTGCCGCCTATATCAATATAGGCGATAGGTTAGGCGTCGCTTATACCATTGCCTATGCTCACAGCCTCACTTAGGTGATAGGTTAGGCACTAACTATATCAATATAGGCGATAGGTTAGGTGCTGCCTATGTCAACATAGGTGATGGCTTACGCTCCGCCTATATCAACATAGGCGATAGGTTAGGCGCCGCTTATACCATTGCCTATCCTCACTGCTACACTTAGGAGATGGGTTAGGTGCTGCCTATGTCAACATAGGCGATAGCTTAGGCGCCCCCTATATCAACATAAGCGATTGGTTAGGTGCCGCTTATACCATTGCCTATGCTCACTGCCTCACTTAGGCGATGGGTTAGGCGCCGCCTATGTCAACATAGGCGATGGCTTAGGCGCCGCCTATATCAACATAGGCGATAGGTTAGGCTCCGCTTATACCATTGCCTATACTCACTACATCACTTAGGCGATGGGTTTGGTGCCGCCTATGTCAACATAGGCGATGGTTAGGTGCCGCCTATATCAATATAGGCGATAGGTTAGGCACCGCTTATACCATTGCCTATGCTCACAGCCTCAGTTAGGTGATAGGTTAGGCACCGACTACATCAATATAGACGATAGGTTAGGCGCCGCTTATACCATTGCCTATGCTCACTGACTCACTTAGGAGAAAGGTTAGGGGCCGTCAATGTAAGCATAGGTGATATCTTAGGCACCACCTATGTCAACATAGGCGATGGCTTAGCCGCCGCCTATATCAACGTAGGCGATAGATTAGGTGGCGCTTATACCATTGCCTATGCTCACTGCCTCACTTAGGCGATAGGTTAGGCGCCGCCTATATCAACATATGTGATAGGTTAGGCGCCGCTTTTACCATTTTCTATGCTCACTAACTCACTGAGACGAAAGGTTAGGCTCCGCCTATGTAAGAATAGGTGATTGCTTAGGAACCACCTATATAAACATAGGCGAAAGGTTAGGCACCGCTTATACCATTGCCTATGCTTACTGCCTCACTTAGGAGATAGGTTAGGCGCCACCTAAGTCAACATAGGTGATGGCTTAGGCGCCACCTATATCAACATAGAAGATAGTCTACGTGCCACTTATAACATTGCTTAAGCTCACTGCCTCACATAGGCGATAGGTTAGGCGTCGCCTATGTAAACATAGGCGATGGCTTAGGCAAAGTCTATATCAACATAAGTGATAGGTTAGGCGCCGCTTATACTATTGCCTATGCTCACTGCCTCACTTAAGAGATAGGTTAGGCGTCGGCTATGTAAACATAAGCAATGACCTAGGAACCACCTATATCAACATAGGCGATAGGTTAGGCGCCGCTTATACCATTGCCTATGCTCACTGCCTCACTTAGACGATGGGTTAGGCGCCTCCTATGTCAACATAGGCGATAGGTTAGGCGCCACTTATACCTTTGCCTATGCTCACTGCCTCACTTAGGGGATAGTTTAGGCGCCGCCTATGTCAACATAGCTGATGGCTTAGGAACCACCTATATCAATATAGGCAATAGGTTAGGCGCCACTTATACCATTGCCTATGCTCACTGCCTCACTGAGGCGATAGGTTAGGCTCTTCCTATGTCAATATAGGCGATGTCTTAGGCGCCGCCTATATAAACATAGGCGATAGGATAGGAGCCACTTATTCCATAGCCTATGCTCACTGCCTCACTTAGGCGATAGGTTAGGCGCTGCCTATGTCAACATAGGCGATGGCTTAGGCGCCGCCTATATAAACATAGGGGAAAGGTTAGGAGCCGCTTATACCATTGCCTATTCTCACTGCCTTACTTAGGCAATAGGTTAGGAGCCGCTTATATCAACATAGGCAATAGGTTAGGCGCCGCTTATACCATTGGCTATGCTCACTGCCTCACTTAGGAGATAGGTTAGGCACCGCCTATGTCAACATAGGCGTTGACTTAGGAACCACCTATATCAACATAGGCGATAGGTTAGGCGCCGCTTATATCATTGCCTATGCTCACTTTCTCACTTAGGCAATAGGTTAACCGCCACCTATGTCAATATAAGCGATGGTTTAGGGGATGCCTATATCAACATAGGCGATAGGATAGGCGCCACTTATACCATTGCCTATGCTCATTGCCTCACTTAGGCGATAGGTTAGGCGCCACCTATGTCAACATAGGCGATGGCTTAGGCGCCGCCTATCTAAACATAGGCGAAAGGTTAGGCGCCGCTTATACCATTGCCTATGCTCACTTTCTCACTTACGTGATAGGTTAGGAGCCACCTATATCAACATAGGCGATAGGTTAGGCACCACTTATACCATTGCCTATGCTTACTAACTAACTTAGGCGAAAGGTTAGGCGCCGCCTATGTATGCATAGGTGATGGTTTAGGCACCACCTATATAAATATAGGTGATAGGTTAGGCACCGCTTATACCTTTGCCTATGCACACTGCCTCACATAGGCGATAGGTTAGGTGCCGCCTATGTCAACAGAGGTGATGGGTTAGGTGCCGCCTATATCAATATAGGCGATAGGTTAGGCACCGCTTATACCATTTCCTATGCTCACTGCCTAACTTAGGCGATGGGTTAGGTGCTGCCTATGTCAACATAGGCGATAGCTTAGGCGCCACCTATATCAACATAGGCGATAGGTTAGGCGCCGCTTATACCATTGCCCAAGCTCACTACCTCATTTAGGCGTTAGGTTAGGCGCCGCCTATGTCAACATCGGCGATGGTTTAGGCGCCGCCTATATAAACATAGGCGATAGGTTAGGCGCTGCTTATACCATTATCTATGCTCACTGCCTCACTTAGGTGATAGGTTAGGTGCCGCCTATATCAACATAGGTGATAGGTTAGGCACCGCTTATACCATTTTCTATGCTCACTAACTCACTTAGGCGAAAGGTTAGGCCCCGCCTATGTAAGAATAGGTGATTGCTTAGGAACCACCTATATCAACACAGGCGAAAGGTTAGGCGCCGCTTATACCATTGCCTATGCCTACTGCCTCACTTAGGCAATAGGTTAGGCGCCACCTATGTCAACATAGGTGATGGATAAAGCGCCACCTATATTAACATAGGAGATTGTCTAGGTGCCACTTATACCATTGCTTAAGATCACGTTCTCACATAGACGATAGGTTAGGCGCCGCCTATGTAAACATAGGCGATGGCTTAGGCGCAACCTATATCAACATAAGTGATAGGTTAGGCGCCACTTATACCATTGCCTATGCTCACTGCTTCACTTAGGAGATAGGTTAGGCGCCGGCTATGTAAACATAGGCGATGACCTAGGAACCACCTATATCAACATAGACGATAGGTTAGGCGCTGCTTATACCATTGCCTATGCTCACTGCCTCACTTAAACGATGGGTTAGGCGCTGCTATGTCAACATAGGCGATAGGTTAGGCGCCGCTTATACCTTTGCCTATGCTCACTGCCTCACTTAGGGGATTGGTTAGGCACCGCCTATGTCAACATAGGCGATGGCTTAGGAACCACCTATATCAATATAGGCAATAGGTTAGGCGCCACTTATACCATTGCCTATGCTCACTGCCTCACTGAGGCGACAGGTTAGCCTCCTCCTATGTCAATATAGGCGATGTCTTAGGCGCTGCCTATATAAACATAGGCGATAGGATAGGAGCCACTTATTCCATTGCCTATGCTCACTGCCTCACTTAGGCTATAGGTTAGGTGCTGCCTATGTCAATATAGGCGATGGATTACGCGCCGCCTATATCAACATAGGCGATAGGTTAGGCGCCGCTTATACCATTGCCTATCCTCATTGCTACACTTAGGAGATGGGTTAGGTGCTGCCTATGTCAACATAGGCGATGGCTTAGGCGCCCCCTATATCAACATAAACGATAGGTTAGGTGCTGCTTATACCATTGCCTATGCTCACTGCCTCACTTAGGCGATGGGTTAGGCGCCGCCTATGTCAACATAGGCGATGGCTTAGGCGCCGCCTATATCAACATAGGCGATAGGTTAGGCTCCGCTTATACCATTGCCTATACTCACTGCATCACTTAGGCAATGGGTTTGGTGCCGCCTATGTCAACATAGGCGATGGCTTAGGTGCCGCCTATATCAATATAGGCAATAGGTTAGGCACCGCTTATACCATTGCTTATGCTCACAGCCTCACTTAGGTGATAGGTTAGGCACCGACTACATCAATATTGGCGATAGGTTAGGCGCCGCTTATACCATTGCCTATGCTCATTGACTCACTTAGGAGACAGGTTAGGGGCCGTCTATGTAAGCATAGGTAATATCATAGGCACCACCTATGTCAACATAGGCGGTGGCTTAGGCACCGCCTATATTAACATAGGCGGTGGCTTAGGCACCGCTTATAGCATTGCCTATGCTTACTGCCTCTCTTAGGTGATAGGTTAGGCGCCGCCTATGTCAAAATAGGCGAAGGCTTAGGTGCCGTTTATATCAACATAGGCAATAGGTTAGGCGCCGCTTATACCGTTGCCTATGCTCACTGCCTCACTAAGGTGATAGGTTAGGCGTCACTTAGGCGCCGTCTATGTCAACATAGGCGATGGCTTAGGCGATTCCTATATAACCATAGGCGATAGGTTAGGCACCGCCTATGTCAACATAGGCGATGACTTAGGTGCCGTCTATATCAACATAGGTGATAGGTTAGGAAACACTTATACCAATGCCTATGCTCACTACCTCACTTAGGCGATAGGTTAGGCGCCGCCTATGTCAATAAAAGCGATGGCTTAGGCGCCGCCTATATCAACATAGGCGATAGGTTAGGCTCCACTTATACCATTGCCTATGCTCACTACATCACTTAGGCGATAGGTTAGGTGCCGCCTATGTCAACATAGGCGATGGCTTAGGTGCCGCCTATATCAATATAGGCGATAGGTTAGGCGTCGCTTATACCATTGCCTATGCTCACAGCCTCACTTAGGTGATAGGTTAGGCACCGACTATATCAATATAGGCGATAGGTTAGGTGCCGCTTATACCATTGGCTATGCTCACTGACTCACTTAGGAGAAAGGTTAGGGGCCGTCTATGTAAGCATAGGTGATATCTTAGGCACCACCTATATCAACATAGGCGATAGGTTAGGCTCCGCTTATACCATTACCTATGCTCACTGCCTCACTTAGACGATAGGTTAGGCGCTGCCTATGTCAACATAGGCGATGGCTTAGGCGCCGTCTATGTCAACAGAGGCGATAGGTTAGGCGCCGCTTATACCATTGCCTATGCTCACTGCCTCACTTAGGGGATGGATTAGGCGATAGGTTAGGCGCCGCTTAAACCTTTGCCTATGATCACTGCCTCACTTAGGGGATATGTTAGGCGCCGCCTATGTTGACATAGGCGGCGATGGCTTAGGAACCACCTATATCAATATCTCCAATAGGTTAGGCTCCACTTATACCATTTCCGATGCTCAATGCCTCACTGAGGCGATAGATTAGGCTTCTCCTATGTCAATATAGGCGATGTCTTAGGCGCCGCCTATATAAATATAGGCGATAGGATAGGCGCCACTTATTCTATTGCCTATGCTCACTGGCTCACTTAGGTGATAGGTTAGGTGCCTCCTATGTCAACATAGGCGATGGCTTAGGCGCCGCCTATATAAACATAGGTGATAGGTTAGGTGCGAAAATACCATTGCATATGCTCACTGCTTCACTTAGGCGATGGGTTAGCTGCTACCTATGTCAATATAGGCGATGGCTTAGGCGCCGCCTATATCAACATAGGCGATGGGTTGGGCGCCACTTATACCATTGCCTATGCTCCCTGGCTTACTTATGCGTTAGGTTAGGCGCCACCTATGTTAACATAGGCGATGGCTTAGCTGCCGCCTATATCAACATAGGCGATAGATTAGGTGGCGCTTATACCATCGCCTATGCTTCCTGCCTTACTTAGGCGATAGGTTAGGCGCCACCTATGTTAACATAGGCGATGGCTTAGCCGCCGCCTATATCAACGTAGGCGATAGATTAGGTGGCGCTTATAACATTGCCTATGCTCACTGCCTCACTTAGGCGATAGGTTAGGCGCCGCCTATATCAACATATGTGATAGGTTAGGCGCCGCTTATACCATTTTCTATGCTCACTAACTCACTGAGGCGAAAGGTTAGGCTCCGCCTATGTAAGAATAGGTGATTGCTTAGGAACCACCTATATAAACATAGGCGAAAGGTTAGGCGCCGCTTATACCATTGCCTATGCTTACTGCCTCACTTAGGCGATAGGTTAGGCGCCACCTATGTCAACATAGGTGATGGCTTAGGTTCCGCCTATATCAACATAGAAGATAGTCTACGTGCCACTTATAACATTGCTTAAGCTCACTGCCTCACATAGGCGATAGGTTAGGCGTCGCCTATGTAAACATAGGCGATGGCCTAGGCACAGTCTATATCAACATAAGTGATAGGTTAGGCGCCGCTTATACTATTGCCTATGCTCACTGCCTCACTTAGGAGATAGGTTAGGCGTCGACTATGTAAACATAAGCAATGACCTAGGAACCACCTATATCAACATAGGCGATAGGTTAGGCGCCGCTTATACCATTGCCTATGCTCACTGCCTCACTTAGACGATGGGTTAGGCGTCTCTTATGTCAACATAGGCGATAGGTTAGGCACCGCTTATATCTTTGCCTTTGCTCACTGCCTCACTTAGGGGATAGTTTAGGCGCCGCCTATGTCAACATAGCTGATGGCTTAGGAACCACCTATATCAATATAGGCAATAGGTTAGGCGCCACTTATACCATTGCCTATGCTCACTGCCTCACTGAGGAGATAGGTTAGGCTCTTCCTATGTCAATATAGACGATATCTTAGGCGCCGCCTATATAAACATAGGCGATAGGATAGGAGCCTCTTATTCCATAGCCTATGCTCACTGCCTCACTTAGGCAATAGGTTAGGTGCCGCCTATGTCAACATAGGCGATGGCTTAGGCGCCGCCTATATCAACATAGGCGATTTGTTAGACGCCGCTTATACCATTGCCTATGCTCACTACTTCACTTAGTCGAAGGGTTAGGTGCTGCCTATGTCAACATAGGCGTTAGCTTTGGCGCCCCTTATATCAACATAGGCGATGGCTTTGGCGCCCCTTATATCAACATAGGCGATAGTTTAGGTGCCGCTTATACCATTGTCTATGCTCACTGCCTCACTTAGTCGAATGGTTAGGCGCCTATGTCAATATAGGCGATAGTTTAGGTGCCATTTATACCATTGCCTATGCTCACTGCATCACTTAGGCGATGGGTTAGGTGCCGCCTATGTCAACATAGGCGATGGCTTAGGTGCCTTCTATATCAATATAGTCGATAGGTTAGGCGCCGCTTATACCATTGCCTATGCTCACTGCCTCATTTAGGTGATAGGTTAGGCACCGACTATATCAATATAGGCGATAGGTTAGGCACCGCTTATACCATTGCGTATGCTCACTGACTCACTTAGGAGAAAGGTTAGGGGCCGCCTATGTAAGCATAGGTGATATCTTAGGCACCACCTATATCAACATAGGCGATAGGTTAGGCTCCGCTTATACCATTGCCTATGCTCACGGCCTCACTGAGGCGGTAGGTTAGGCGCCACCTATGTCAACATAGGCAATGGCTTAGTCATCGCCTATATCAACATAGGAGATAGGCTAGGCGCTACTTATACCATTGCCTAAGCTCACTTCCTCACGTAGGCGATAGGTTAGGCGCCACCTATGTCAACATAGGCGGTGGCTTAGGCACCGCCTATATTAACATAGGCGGTGGCTTAGGCACCGCTTATTGCATTGCCTATGCTCACTACCTCTCTAAGGTGATAGGTTAGGCGCCGCCTATGTCAACATAGGCGAAGGCTTAGGTGCAACCTATATCAACATAGGTGATAGGTTAGGCGCCACTTATACCATTGCCTATGCTCACTGCCTCACTAAGGCGCTAGGTTAGGCTTCACCTATGTCAACATAGGCGATGTCTTATGTGACGCTTATATCAGCATAAGCGATAGGTTAGGCGCCGCTTATACCATTGCCTATGCTCACTGCCTCACTAAGGCGATAGGTTAGGTGTCACTTAGGCGCCGCCTATGTCAACATAGGCGATGGTTTATGCACTTCCTATATAACCATAGGCGATAGGTTAGGCGCCGCCTATGTCAACATAGGCGATGACTTAGGCGCCGTCTATATCAACATAGGTGATAGGTTAGGAACCACTTAGTCCAATGCCTATGCTCACTGCCTCACTTAGGCGATAGGTTAGGCGCCGCCTATGTCAACATCGGCGATGGCTTAGGCGCCGCCTATATCAACATAGGCGATAGGTTAGGCGCCGCTTATACCATTGCTTATGCTCACTGCCTTACTTAGGCGATAGTTTAGGATCCGCCTATATCAACATAGGCGATAGGTTAGGCGCTGCTAACACCATTGCCTATCCTCACTGCCTCACTTAGGAGATAGGTTAGGCACCGCCTATATAAACATAGGCGATGACTTAGGAACCACCTATATCAACATAGGCGATAGGTTAGGCGCCGCTTATACCATTGCCTATGCTCACTGCCTCACTTAGGAGATAGCTTAGGCACCACCTATGTCAACATAGGCGATGACTTAGGAACAACCAATATCAACATAGGCGATAGGTTAGGCGCCGCTTATATCATTGCCTATACTCACTGCCTCACTTAGGAGATAGGTTAGGCACCACCTATGTCAATATAGGAGATGGCTTAGGGGCCGCCAAAATCAACATAGGCGATAGGATAGGCGCCACTTATACTATTGCCTATGCTCACTGCCTCACTTAGGCGATAGGTTAGGCGCCGCCTATGTCAACATAGGCGATGGCTTAGGCGCCGCCTATATAAACATAGGCGAAAGGTTAGGCGCCGCTTATACCATTGCCTATGCTCACTTTTTGACTTACGTGATAGGTTAGGCGCCACCTATATCAACATAGGCGATAGGTTAGGCGCCACTTATACCATTGCCTATGCTTACTAACTAAGGCGAAAGGTTAGGCGCCGCCTATGTATGTATAGGTGATGGTTTAGGCACCACCATATAAATATAGGTGATAGGTTAGGCACCGCTTATACCCTTGCCTATGCACACTGCCTCACTTAGGCGATAGGTTAGGTGCCGCCTATGTCAACAGAGGTGATGGGTTAGGTGCCGCCTATATCAATATAGGCGATAGGTTAGGCACCGCTTATACCATTTCCTATGCTCACTGCCTAACTTAGGCGATGGGTTAGGCGCTGCCTATGTCAACATAGGCGATAGCTTAGGCGCCACCTATATCAACATAGGCGATAGGTTAGGTGCCACTTATACCATTTCCTATGCTCACTGACTCAATTAGGTGATAGGTTAGGCGCCGCCTATATCAACGTAGGCGATAGGTTAGGCGCCGCTTATACCATTACCTATGCTAACTGCCTCACTAAGGCGATAGGTTAGGCGTCACTTAGGCGCCGCCTATGTCAACATAGGCGATGGCTTAAGTGCATCCTATCTCAATATAGGCGATAAGTTAGGCGCTGCTTATACCATTGCCTATGCTCACTGCCTCACTTAGGAGATAGGTTAGGCGCCGCCTATGTCATATAGGCTATGACTTTAGCGCCGTCTATATAAATATAGGCGATAGGTTAGGCACCACTTATACCAATGCCTATGCTCACTGTCTCACTTAGGCGATAGGTTAGGCGCCGCCTATGTCAACATAAGCGATGGCTTAGGCGCTGCCTATATCAATGTAGGCGCTAGGTTAGGTGCCGCTAATACCATTGCCTATGCTTACCGCCTCACTTAGGCGATAGGTTAGGCGCTGCCTATTTCAACATAGGCGATGGCTTAGACACCACTAATATCATCACAGGTCATAGGTTAAGCGCCGCTTATACCATTGCCTATGCTAACTGTCTTATTTAGGCGATAGGTTAGGCGCCGCCTATGTCAACATAGGCGATGGCTTAGGCGCATCCTATGTCAACATAGGCGATGGCTTTGGCTCCTCCAATATCAACATAGGCGATAGGTTAGGCGCCACTTATACCATATCCTATGCTCACTGCCTCACTTAGGCGATGGGTTAGGCGTTGTCTATGTTAACATAAGCGATAGGTTAGGCGCCGCTTATACCATTTCCTATGCTCACTGCCTCAATTAGGTGATAGGTTAGGCGCCGCCTATGTCAACATAGGTGATGGCTTAGGCATCGCCTATATCAACATAGGTGATAGGTTAGACACCGCTTATCCCATTGCCTATGCTCACTGCCTCACTAAGGCAATAGGTTAGGCGTCGCTTATACCATTGCCTATGCTCACTGCCTCACTAATGAGATAGGTTAGGCGCCGCCTATATCAACATAGGCGATGGCTTCTTTGCCGCCTATAGCAACAAAGGCGATAGATTAGGCAATGCTTATACCATTGCCTATGCTCCCTGCCTTACTTAGGCGATAGGTTAGGAGCCGCCTAAATCAACATAGGTGTTACGATAGGCGCCGTTTATATCATTACCTATATTACTTCCTTACTTAAGAGATAGGTTAGGCGCCGCCTATATCAACATAGGTGATAGGTTAAGCGCTGCTTATACCATTGCCTATGCTTACTGCCTCACTTAGGCGATAGGTTAGGCACCGCCTATGTCAACATCGGCGATGGCTTAGGCGCCGCCTATACCATTGTCTATGCTCACTGCCTCACTTAGGTGATAGGTTAGGCACCGCCTATATCAACATAGTTGATAGGTTAGGTGCCGTCTATATTCACATAGGTGATAGGTTAGGCGCTGCTTATACCATTTTCTATGCTCACTAACTCACTCAGGCGAAAGCTTAGGCTCCGCCTATGTAAGAATAGGTGATTGCTTAGGAACCACCTATATCAACATAAGCGATAGGTTAGGCGCCTCTTATACCATTGCCTATGCTTACTGCCTCACTTAGGCGATAGGTTAGGCGCCACCTATATCAACATAGGAGATAGTCTAGGTGCCACTTATACCATTGCCTAAGCTCACTGCCTCACATAGGCGATAGCTTAGGCGCCGCCTATGTAAACATAGGTGATGGATTAGGCGTAGCCTATATCAACATAAGTGATAGGTTAGGCGCCGCTTATTTCATTGACTATGCTCGCTGCCTCACTTAGACGATAGGTTAGGCACGGCCTATGTCAATATATGCGATGGCTTCGGCGCCGTCTCTATCAACATAGGTGATTGGTTAGGCGCCGCTTATACCATTGCCTATGCTCACTGCCTCACTTAGGTGATGGGTTAGGCGCCGCCTATGTCAACATAGGTGATAGGTTAGGCGCCGTTTATACCATTGCCTATGCTCACTGCCTCACTTAGGGGATAGGTTGGGCGACGCCTATGTCAACATATTCGATGGCTTAGGAACCACCTATATCAATATAGACAATAGGTTAGGTTCCACTTATACCATTGCCTATGCTCACTGTCTCACTTTGGCGATAGGTTAGGTTCCGCCTATGTCAACATAGGCGATTGCTTAGGCGCTGCCTATATCAACATAGGCGATAGGTTAGGCGCCGCTTATACCATTTCCTATGCTCACTGCTTCACTTAGGCGATGGGTTAGGTGCTGCCTATGTCAACATAGGCGATGGCTTAGGCGCCCCCTATATCAACATAGGTGATAGGTTAGGTGCCACTTATACCATTGCCTATGCTCACTGCCTTACTTAGGCGATGGGTTAGGCACCGCCTACGTCAACATAGGCGATGGATTAGGCGCCGCCTATATCAACATAGGCGATAGGTTAGGCGCCGCTTGTACCATTGCCTATGCTCATTGCATCACTCAGGCGATGGGTTAGGTGCCGCCTATGTCAACATAGGCGATGGCTTAGGTGCCGCCTATATCAATATATGCTATAGGTTAGGCGCCACTTATACCATTGCCTATGCTCACTGCCTCACTTAGATGATAGGTTAGGCACCAACTATATCAATATAGGCGATGGCTTAGGTGCCGCCTATATCAATATAGGCGATAGGTTAGGAGCCATTTATACCATTGCCTATGCTTATAGCCTCACTTAGGTGATAGGTTAGGCACCGACTATATCAATATAGGTGATAGGTTAGGCGGCGCTTATACCATTGCCTATGCTCACTGACTCACTTAAGAGAAAGGTTAGGGGCCGCCTATGTAAGCATAGGTGATATCTTAGGCACCACCTATATCATCATAGGCTATAGGTTAGGCGCCGCTTATACCATTGCCTATGCTCACTGCCTCACTGAGGCGATAGGTTAGGCGCCACCTATGTCAACATAGGCGATGGCTTAGGCGCCGCCTATATCAACATAGGCGATAGGTTAGGCGCCGCTTATACCATTGCCTATGCTCACTGCTTCACTTAGGCGATGGTTTAGGTGCTGCCTATGTCAACATAGGCGATGGCTTAGGCGCCCCCTATACCAACATAGGCGATAGGTTAGGTGCCGCTTATACCATTGCCTATGCTCACTGCCTCACTTTGGCGATGGGTTAGGCGCCGCCTACGTCAACATAGGCGATGGCTTAGGCGCCGCCTATATAAACATAGGCGATAGGTTAGGCGCCGCTTATACCATTGCCTATGCTCACTGAATCGCTCGGGCGATGGGTTAGGTGCCGCCTATGTCAACATAGGCGATGGCTTAGGTGCCGCCAATATCAATATAGGAGATAGGTTAGGAGCCGCTTATATCATTGCCTATGCTCACTTCCTCACTTAGGTGATAGGTTAGGCACCGACTATATCAATGTAGGCGATGGCTTAGGTGCCGCCTATATCAATATAGGCGATAGGTTAGGCGGCGCTTATACCATTGCCTATGCTCACTGACTCAGTTAGGAGAAATGATAGGGGCCGCCTATGTAAGCATAGGTGTTATCTTTGGCACCACCTATATAAACATAGGCTATAGGTTAGGCACCGCTTATACCATTGCCTATGCTCACTACCTCACTGAGGCGATAGGTTAGGCACCTCCTATGTCAACATAGGCGATGGCTTAGGCGCTGCCTATATAAACATAGGAGATAGGCTAGGCTCTACTTAAACCATTGCCTAAGCTCACTGCCTCACTTAGGCGATAGGTTAGGCGCCACCTATGTCAACATAGGCGGTGGCTTAGTCACCGCCTATATCAACATAGGCGATAGATTAGGCAGAGCTTATACCATTGCCTATGCTCACTGCCTCTCTTAGTTGATAGGTTAGACGTCGCCTATGTCAACATAGGCGATAGGTTAGGCACCACTTATAGCAACATAGGCGATAGGTTAGGCGCCACTTATACCATTGCCTATACTCACTGCCTCACTTATGCGTTAGGTTAGGCGCCACCTATGTCAACATAGGCGATGACTTAGGCGCCGCCTATATCAACATAGGCGATTGGTTAGGCGCCGCTTATACCATTGCCTATGCTCACTGTTTCTCTTAGGCGATGGGTTAGGTTCTACCTATGTCAGCATAGGCGATAGGTTAGGTGCCGCTTATTCCATTCCCTATGCTCATTGCCTCACTTAGGCGATGGGTTAGGCGCCGCCTATGTCAACATAGGCGATGGCTTAGACGCCGCCTATATCAACATAGGAGATATTCTAGGTGCCACTTATACCATTGCCTAAGCTCACTGCCTTACATAGGCGATAGGTTAGGCGCCGCCTATGTAAACATAGGTGATGGATTAGGCGCAGCCAATATCAACATAAGTGATAGGTTAGGCGCCGCTTATTCCATTGACTATGCTCACTGCCTCACTTAGACGATAGGTTAGGCACGGCCTATGTCAACATAGGCGATGGCTTCGGCGCCGTCTATATCAACATAGGCGATTGGTTAGGCGCCGCTTATACCATTGCCTATGCTCACTGCCTCACTTAGGCGATGGGTTAGGTGCCGCCAATGTCAACATAGGCGATAGGTTAGGCGCCGCTTATACCTTTGCCTATGCTCACTGCCTTACTTAGGGGATAGGTTAGGCGACGCCTATTTCAACATAGGCGATGGCTTAGGAACCACCTATATCAATATAGGCAATAGGTTAGGTGCCACTTATACCATTGCCTTTGCTCACTTCCTCACTGAGGCGATAGGTTAGGCTCCTCCAATGTCAATATAGGCGATGGCTTAGGCGCCACCTATATAATAATAGGCGATAGGATAGGCGCCACTTATTCTATTGCCTATGCTCACTGCCTCACTTAGGCGATAGGTTATGTTCCGCCTATGTCCACATAGGAGATGGCTTTGGCGCCGCCTATATCAACATAGGCGATAGGTTAGGCGCCACTTATACCATTGCCTATGCTCACTGCTTCACTTTGGCGATGGGTTAGGTGCTGCCTTTGTCAACATAGGCGATGGCTTAGGCGCCTCCTATATCAACATAGGCGATAGGTTAGGTGCCTCTTATACCATTGCCTATGCTCACTGCCTTACTTAGGCGATGGGTTAGGCACCGCCTACGTCAACATAGGCGATGGCTTAGGCGCCGCCTAAATCAACATAGGCGATAGGTTAGGCGTCGCATATACCATTGCCTATGCTAACTGTATCACTCAGGCGAAGGGTTAGGTGCCGCCTATGTCAACATAGGCGATGGCTTAGGTGCCGCCTATATCAATATAGGCGATAGGTTAGGCGCCGCTTATACCATTGCCTATGCTCACTGCCTCACTTAGATGATAGGTTAGGCACCAACTATATCAATATAGGCGATGGCTTAGGTGCCGCCTATATCAATATAGGCGATAGGTTAGACGCCATTTATTCCATTACCTATGCTCACTGCCTCACTTAGGTGATAGGTTAGGCACCGACTATATCAATATAGGCAATAGGTTAGGCGGCGCTTATACCATTGCCTATGCTCACTGACTCACTTAGGAGAAAGGTTAGGGGCCGCCTATGTAAGCATAGGTGATATCTTAGGCACCACCTATATCAACATAGGCTATCGGTTAGGCGCCGCTTATACCATTGCCTATGCTCACTGCCTCACCTAGGTGATAGGTTGGGCACCGACTATATCAATATAGGCAATAGGTTAGGCGTCGATATACCATTGTCTATGCTCACTGACTAACTTAGGAGAAAGGTTAGGGGCCGCCTATGTTAGCATAGGTGATATCTTAGGCACCACCTATATCAACATAGGCGATAGGTTAGGCGCCACTTATACCATTGCCTATGCTCACTGCCTTACTGAGGCGATAGGTTAGGCGCCACCTATGTCAACATAGGCAATGTCTTAGGCGCCGCCTACATCAACATAGGAGATAGGCTAGGCTCTACTTATACCATTGCCTAAACTCACTGCCTCACTTAGGCGATAGGTTAGGTGCCACCTATGTCAACATAGGCGGTGGCTTAGGCACCGCCTATATCAACATAGGCGTTAGGTTAGGCACCGCTTATTCCATTGCCTATGTTCACTGCCTCTCTTAGGTGATAGGTTAGGTGCCGCCTATGTCAACATAGGCGATGGCTTAGGTGCCGCCTATATAACCATAGGCGATAGGTTAGGCGCTGCTTATACCATTGCCTATGCTTACTGCCTCACTAAGGCGATAGGTTAGGTGCCGCCTATGTCAACATATGCGATGGCTTAGATACCGCCTATATCAGCATAGACGATAGGTTAGGCGCTGCTTATACCATTGCCTGTGCTCACTGCCTCACTAAGGCGATAGGTTAGTTGTCACTTAGGCGCTGCCTATGTCAACATAGGTGATGGCTTAGGCGCTGCCTTTATCAACATAGACGATAGGTTAGGCGCCGCTTATACCATTGCCTATGCTCACTGCCTCACCTATGCGATTGGTTAGGCGCCGCCTATGTCAACATAGGTGATGACTTAGGCGCCGTCTATATCAACATAAGCGATAGGTTAGGCGCCGCTTATACCATTGCCTATGCTCACTGCCTCACTTAGGCGATGGGTTAGGTGCCGCCTATGTCAACATAGGCAATAGGTTAGGCGCCGCTTATACCTTTGCCTAAGCTCACTGCCTCACTTAGGGGATAGGTTAGGCGACGCCTATGTCAACATAGGCGATGGCTTTGGAACCACCTATATCAATATAGGCAATAGGTTAGGCGCCACTTATACCATTGCCTATGCTCACTGCCTCATTGAGGCGATAGGTTAGGCTCCTCCTATGTCAATATAGGTGATGGCTTAGGCGCCGCCTATATAAACATAGGCGATAGGATAGGCGCCACTTATTCTATTGCCTATGCTCACTGCCTCACTTAGGTGATAGGTTAGGCACCGACTATATCAATGTAGGCGATGGCTTAGGTGCCGCTTATATCAATATAGGTGATAGGTTAGGAGCTACTTATACCATTGCCTATGCTTACTGCATCACTTAGGTGATAGGTTAGGCACCGACTATATCAATATAGGCGATAGGTTAGGCGGCGCTTATACCATTACCTATGCTCACTGACTCAGTTAGGAGAAATGATAGGGGCCGCCTATGTAAGCATAGGTGATATCTTTGGCACCACCTATATCAACATAGGCTATAGGTTAGGCACCGCTTATACCATTGCCTATGCTCACTACCTCACTGAGGCGATAGGTTAGGCACCACCTATGTCAACATAGGCGATGGCTTAGGCGCCGCCTATATAAACATAGGAGATAGGCTAGGCTCTACTTAAACCATTGCCTAAGCTCACTGCCTCACTTAGGCGATAGGTTAGGCGCCACCTATGTCAACATAGGCAGTGGCTTAGTCACCGCCTATATCAATATAGGCGATAGATTAGGCAGAGCTTATACCATTTCCTATGCTCACTGCCTCTCTTAGTTGATAGGTTAGACGTCGCCTATGTCAACATAGGCGATAGGTTAGGGACCGCTTATAGCAACATAGGCGATAGGTTAGGCGCCACTTATACCATTGCCTATACTCACTGCCTCAATTATGCGTTAGGTTAGGCGCCACCTATGTCAACATAGGCGATGACTTAGGCGCCGCCTATATCAATATAGGCGATTGGTTAGGCGCCGCTTATACCATTGCCTATGGTCACTGTTTCACTTAGGCGATGGGTTAGGTGCTGCCGATGTCAGCATAGGCGATGGCTTAGGCGCCCCCTATATCAACATAGGCGATAGGTTAGGTGCCGCTTATTCCATTCCCTATGCTCATTGCCTCACTTAGGCGATGGGTTAGGCGCCGCCTATGTCAACATAGGCGATGGCTTAGACGCCGCCTATATCAACATAGGAGATAGTCTAGGTGCCACTTATACCATTGCCTAAGCTCACTGCCTTACATAGGCGATAGGTTAGGCGCCGCCTATGTAAACATAGGCGATGGATTAAGCGCAGCCTATATCAACATAAGTGATAGGTTAGGCGTCGCTTATTCCATTGACTATGCTCACTGCCTCACTTAGACGATAGGTTAGGCACGGCCTATGTAAACATAGGCGATGGCTTCGGCGCCGTCTATATCAACATAGGCGATTGGTTAGGCGCCGTTTATACCATTGCCTATGCTCACTGCCTCACTTAGGCGATGGGTTAGGTGCCGCCAATGTCAACATAGGCGATAGGTTAGGCGCCGCTTATACCTTTGCCTATGCTCACTGCCTTACTTAGGGGATAGGTTAGGCGACGCCTATTTCAACATAGGCGATGGCTTAGGAACCACCTATATCAATATAGGCAATAGGTTAGGTGCCACTTATACCATTGCCTATGCTCACTTCCTCACTGAGGCGATAGGTTAGGCTCCTCCAATGTCAATATAGGCGATGGCTTAGGCGCCGCCTATATAATCATAGGCGATAGGATAGGCGCCACTTATTCTATTGCCTATGCTCACTGCCTCACTTAGGCGATAGGTTATGTTCCGCCTATGTCCACATAGGAGATGGCTTTGGCGCCGCCTATATCAACATAGGCGATAGGTTAGGCGCCACTTATACCATTGCCTATGCTCACTGCTTCACTTTGGCGATGGGTTAGGTGCTGCCTTTGTCAACATAGGCGATGGCTTAGGCGCCTCCTATATCAACATAGGCGATAGGTTAGGTGCCTCTTATACCATTGCCTATGCTCACTGCCTTACTTAGGCGATGGGTTAGGCACCGCCTACGTCAACATAGGCGATGGCTTAGGCGCCGCCTAAATCAACATAGGCGATAGGTTAGGCGTCGCATATACCATTGCCTATGCTAACTGTATCACTCAGGCGAAGGGTTAGGTGCCGCCTATGTCAACATAGGCGATGGCTTAGGTGCCGCCTATATCAATATAGGCGATAGGTTAGGCGCCGCTTATACCATTGCCTATGCTCACTGCCTCACTTAGATGATAGGTTAGGCACCAACTATATCAATATAGGCGATGGCTTAGGTGCCGCCTATATCAAAATAGGCGATAGGTTAGACGCCATTTATTCCATTGCCTATGCTCACTGCCTCACTTAGGTGATAGGTTAGGCACCGACTATATCAATATAGGCGATAGGTTAGGCGGCGCTTATACCATTGCCTATGCTCACTGACTCACTTAGGAGAAAGGTTAGGGGCCGCCTATGTAAGCATAGGTGATATCTTAGGCACCATCTATATCAACATAGGCTATCGGTTAGGCGCCGCTTATACCATTGCCTATGCTCACTGCCTCACCTAGGTGATAGGTTGGGCACCGACTATATCAATATAGGCAATAGGTTAGGCGTCGATATACCATTGTCTATGCTCACTGACTAACTTAGGAGAAAGGTTAGGGGCCGCCTATGTTAGCATAGGTGATATCTTAGGCACCACCTATATCAACATAGGCGATAGGTTAGGCGCCACTTACACCATTGCCTACGCTCACTGCCTTACTGAGGCGATAGGTTAGGCGCCACCTATGTCAACATAGGCAATGTCTTAGGCGCCGCCTACATCAACATAGGAGATAGGCGAGGCGCTACTTATACCATTTCCTAAACTCACTGCCTCACTTAGGCGATAGGTTAGGTGCCACCTATGTCAACATAGGCGGTGGCTTAGGCACCGCCTATATCAACATACGCGTTAGGTTAGGCACCGCTTATTCCATTGCCTATGTTCACTGCCTCTCTTAGGTGATAGGTTAGATGCCGCCTATGTCAACATAGGCGATGGCTTAGGTGCCGCCTATATAACCATAGGCGATAGGTTAGGCGCTGCTTATACCATTGCCTATGCTTACTGCCTCACTAAGGCGATAGGTTAGGTGCCGCCTATGTCAACATATGCGATTGCTTAGATACCGCCTATGTCAGCATAGACGATAGGTTAGGCGCTGCTTATACCATTGCCTATGCTCACTGCCTCACTAAGGCGATAGGTTAGTTGTCACTTAGGCGCCGCCTATGTAAACATAGGTGATGGCTTAGGCGCTGCCTTTATCAACATAGACGATAGGTTAGGCTCCGCTTATACCATTGCCTATGCTCACTGCCTCACCTAGGCGATTGGTTAGGCGCCGCCTATGTCAACATAGGTGATGACTTAGGCGCCGTCTATATCAACATAGGCGATAGGTTAGGCGCCGCTTATACCATTGCCTATGCTCACTGCCTCACTTAGGCGATGGGTTAGGCGCCGCCTATGTCAATATAGGCAATAGGTTAGGCGCCGCTTATACCTTTGCCTAAGCTCACTGCCTCACTTAGGGGATAGGTTAGGCGACGCCTATGTCAACATAGGCGATGTCTTAGGAACCACCTATATCAATATAGGCAATAGGTTAGGCGCCACTTATACCATTGCCTATGCTCACTGCCTCACTGAGGCGATATGTTAGGCTCCTTCTATGTCAATATAGGTGATGGCTTAGGCGCCGCCTATATAAACATAGGCGATAGGATAGGCGCCACTTATTCTATTGCCTATGCTCACTGCCTCACTTAGGTGATAGGTTAGGCACCGACTATATCAATGTAGGCGATGGCTTAGGTGCCGCTTATATCAATATAGGTGATAGGTTAGGAGCTACTTATACCATATCCTATGCTCACTGCATCACTTAGGTGATAGGTTAGGCACCGACTATATCAATATAGGCGATAGGTTAGGCGGCGCTTATACCATTACCTATGCTCACTGACTATGTAAGCATAGGTGATATCTTTGGCACCACCTATATCAACATAGGCTATAGGTTAGGCACCGCTTATACCATTGCCTATGCTCACTACCTCACTGAGGCGATAGGTTAGGAACCACCTATGTCAACATAGGCGATGGCTTAGGCGCCGCCTATATAAACATAGGAGATAGGATAGGCTCTACTTAAACCATTGCCTAAGCTCACTGCCTCACTTAGGCGATAGGTTAGGCGCCACCTATGTCAACATAGGCGGTGGCTTAGTCACCGCCTATATCAACATAGGCGACAGATTAGGCAGAGCTTATACCATTGCCTATGCTCACTGCCTCTCCTAGTTGATAGGTTAGGCGCCGCCTATGTCAACATAGGAGACAGGTTAGGCACCGCTTATAGCAACATAGGCGATAGGTTAGGCGCCACTTATACCATTGGCTATACTCACTACCTCACTTATGTGTTAGGTTAGGCGCCACCTATGTCAACATAGGCGATGACGTAGGTGCCGCCTATATCAACATAGGCGATAGGTTAGGCGCCGCTTATACCATTGCCAATGCTCACTGTTTCACTTAGGCGATGGGTTAGGTGCTGCCTATGTCAACATAGGCGATGTCTTAGGCGCCCCCTATATCAACATAGGTGATAGGTTAGGTGCCGCTTATTCCATTCCCTATGCTCATTGCCTCACTTAGGCGATGGGTTAGGCGCCGCCTATGTCAATATAGGCGATGGCTTAGACGCCGCCTATATCAACATAGGAGATAGTCTAGGTGCAACTTATACCATTGCCTAAGCTCACTGCCTCACATAGGCGATAGGTTAGGCGCCGCCTATGTAAACATAGGCGATGGATTATGCGCAGCCTATATCAACGTAAGTGATAGGTTAGGCGCCGCTTATTCCATTGACTATGCTCACTGCCTCACTTAGACGATAGGTTAGGCACGACCTATGTCAACATAGGCGATGGCTTCGGCGCCGTCTATATCAACATAGGCGATTGGTTAGGCGCCGCTTATACCATTGCCTATGCTCACTGCCACACTTAGGCGATGGGTTAGGCGCCGCCAATGTCAACATAGGCGATAGGTTAGGCGCCGCTTATACCTTTGCCTATGCTCACTGCCTTACTTAGGGGATAGGTTAGGCGACGCCTATTTCAACGTAGGCGATGGCTTAGAAACCACCTATATCAATATAGGCAATAGGTTAGGTGCCACTTATACCATTACCTATGCTCACTTCCTCACTGAGGCGATAGGTTAGTCTACTCCAATGTCAATATTGGCGATGGCTTAGGCGCCGCATATATAAACATAGGCGATAGGATAGGCGCCACTTATTCTATATCCTATGCTCACTGCCTCACTTAGGCGATAGGTTAGGTTCCGCCTATGTCAACATAGGCGATGGCTAAGGCGCCGCCTATATCAACATAGGCGATTGGTTAGGCGCCGCTTATACCATTGCCTATGCTCACTGCTTCACTTAGGCGATGGGTTAGGTGCTGCCTTTGTCAACATAGGCGATGGCTTAGGCGCCCCCTATATCAACATAGGCGATAGGTTAGGTGCCTCTTATACCATTGCCTATGCTCCCTGCCTTACTTAGGCGATGGGTTAGGCACCGCCTACGTCAACATAGGCGATGGCTTAGGCGCCGCCTATATCATCATAGGCGATAGGTTAGGCGCCGCTTATACCATTGCCTATGCTAACTGTATCACTCTGGCGAAGGGTTAGGTGCCGCCTATGTCAACATAGGCGATGGCTTAGGTGCCGCCTATATCAATATAGGCGATAGGTTAGGCGCCGCTTATACCATTGCCTATGCTCACTGCCTCACTTAGATGATAGGTTAGGCACCAACTATATCAATATAGGCGATGGCTTAGGTGCCGCCTATATCAATATAGGCGATAGGTTAGGCGCCATTTATTCCATTGCCTATGCTCACTGCCTCACTTAGGTGATAGGTTAGGCACCACCTATATCAACGTAGGCTATCGGTTAGGCACCGCTTATACAATTGCCTATGCTCACTGCCTTAATTAGGTCATAGGTTGGGCACCGACTATATCAATATAGGCGATAGGTTTGGCGTCGTTTATACCATTGTCAATGCTCACTGACTAACTTAGGAGAAAGGTTAGGGGCCGCCTATGTTAGCATAGGTGATATCTTAGGCACCACCTATATCAACATAGGCGATAGGTTAGGCGCCACTTATACCATTGCCTATGCTCACTGCCTCACTGAGGTGATAGGTTAGGCGCCACCTATGTCAACATAGGCAATGTCTTAGGCGCCGCCTACATCAACATAGGAGATAGGCCAGGCGCTACTTATACCATTGCCTAAACTCACTGCCTCACTTAGGAGATAGGTTAGGTGCCACCTATGTCAACATAGGCGGTGGCTTAGGCACCGCCTATATCAACATAGGCGTTAGGTTAGGCACCGCTTATTCCATTGCCTATGTTCACTGCCTCTCTTAGGTGATAGGTTAGGTGCCGCCTAAGTCAACATAGGCGATGGCTTAGGTTCCGCCTATATAACCATAGGCGATAGGTTAGGCACCGCTTATACCATTGCCTATGCTCACTGCTTCACTTAGGCGATGGGTTAGGTGCTGCCTTTGTCAACATAGGCGATGGCTTAGGCGCCCCCTATATCAACATAGGCGATAGGTTAGGTGCCTCTTATACCATTGCCTATGCTCACTGCCTTACTTAGGCGATGGGTTAGGCACCGCCTACGTCAACATAGGCGATGGCTTAGGCGCCGCCTATATCATCATAGGCGATAGGTTAGGCGCTGCTTATACCATTTCCTATGCTAACTGTATCACTCAGGCGAAGGGTTAGGTGCCGCCTATGTCAACATAGGCGATGGCTTAGGTGCCGCCTATATCAATATAGGCGATAGGTTAGGCGCCGCTTATACCATTGCCTATGCTCACTGCCTCACTTAGATGATAGGTTAGGCACCAACTATATCAATATAGGCGATGGCTTAGGTGCCGCCTATATCAATATAGGCGATAGGTTAGGCGCCATTTATTCCATTGCCTATGCTCACTGCCTCACTTAGGTGATAGGTTAGGCACCACCTATATCAACATAGGCTATCGGTTAGGCGCCGCTTATACAATTGCCTATGCTCACTGCCTTACTTAGGTCATAGGTTGGGCACCGACTATATCAATATAGGCGATAGGTTTGGCGTCGCTTATACCATTGTCTATGCTCACTGACTAACTTAGGAGAAAGGTTAGGGGCCGCCTATGTAAGCATAGGTGATATCTTAGGCACCACCTATATCAACATAGGCGATAGGTTAGGCGCCACTTATACCATTGCCTATGCTCACTGCCTCACTGAGGCGATAGGTTAGGCGCCATCTATGTCAACATAGGCAATGTCTTAGGCGCCGCCTACATCAACATAGGAGATAGGCCAGGCGCTACTTATACCATTGCCTAAACTCACTGCCTCACTTAGGAGATAGGTTAGGTGCCACCTATGTCAACATAGGCGGTGGCTTAGGCACCGCCTATATCAACATAGGCGTTATGTTAGGCACCGCTTATTCCATTGCCTATGTTCACTGCCTCTATTAGGTGATAGGTTAGGTGCCGCCTATGTCAACATAGGCGATGGCTTAGGTGCCGCCTATATAACCATAGGCGATAGGTTAGGCGCTGCTTATACCATTGCCTATGCTTACTACCTCACTAAGGTGATAGGTTAGGTGCCGCCTATGTCAACATATGCGATGGCTTAGATACCGCCTATATCAGCATAGATGATAGGTCAGGCGCTGCTTATACCATTGCCTATGCTCACTTCCTCACTAAGGCGATAGGTTAGGCGTCACTTAGGTGCCGCCTATGTCAACATAGGTGATGGCTTAGGCGCTGCCTTTATCAACATAGACGATAGGTTATGCGCCGCGCATACCATTGCCTATGCTCACTACCTCACCTAGGCGATTGGTTAGGCGCCGCCTATGTCAACATAGGTGATGACTTAGGCGCCGTCTATATCAACATAGGCGATAGGTTAGGCGCCGCTTATACCATTGCCTATGCTCACTGCCTCACTTAGGCGATGGGTTAGGCGCTGCCTATGTCAACAAAGGCAATAGGTTAGGCGCCGCTTATACATTTGCCAAAGCTCACTGCCTCACTTAGGGGATAGGTTAGGCGACGCCTATGTCAACATAGGCGATGGCTTAGGAACCACATATATCAATATAGGCAATAGGTTAGGCGCCACTTATACCATTGCCTATGCTCACTGCCTCACTGAGGCGATAGGTTAGGCTCCTCCTATGTCAATATAGGTGATGGCTTAGGCGCCGCCTATATAAACATAGGCGAAAGGATAGGCGCCACTTATTCTATTGCCTATGCTCAGTGCCTCACTTAGGCGATAGGTTAGGTGCCGCCTATGTCAACATAGGCCAAGGCTTAGGCGCCGCCTATATCAACATAGGCGATAGGTTAGGCGCCGCTTATACCATTGCCTATGCTCACTACTTCACTTAGGCGATGGGTTAGGTGCTGCCTATTTCAACATAGGCGATGGCTTAGGCGCCCCCTATATCAACATAGGCGATAGGTTAGGTGCCGCTTATACCATTGCCTATGCTCACTGCCTCACTTTGGCGATGGGTTAGGCGCCGCCTACGTCAACATAGGCGATGGCTTAGGCGCCGCCTATACCAACATAGAAGATAGGCTTGGCGCTACTTATACCATTGCCTAAGCTCACTGCCTCACTTAGGCGATAGGTTAGGCGCCACCTATGTCAACATAGGCGGTGGCTTAGGCACCGCCTATATCAACATAAGCGATAGATTAGGCACCGCTTATACCATTGCCTATGCTCACTGCCTATCTGAGGTGATAGGTTAGGCGCCGCCTATGTCAACATAGGCAATCGCTTAGGCGCCGCCTATAGAAACATAGGTGATAGGTTAGGTTCCACTTATACCATTGCCAATACTCACTGCCTCACATATGCGTTAAGTTAGGCGCCAACTATGTCAACATAGGCGATGGCTTAGGCGCCACCTATATCAACATAGGCGATAGGTTAGGCGGCGCTTATACCATTACCTATGCTCACTGTTTCACTTAGGCGATGGGTTAGATGCTGCCTATGTCAACATAGGCGATGGCTTAGGCGCCCCCTATATCAACATAGGCGATAGGTTAGGTGTCGCTTATACCATTGCCTATGCTCACTGCATCACTTAGGCGATGGGTTACGTGCCGCCTATGTCAACATAGGCGATGGCTTAGGTGCCGCCTATATCAATATAGGCGATAAGTTAGGCACCACTTATACCATTGCCTATACTCACTGCCTCACTTAGGTGATAGGTTGGGCACCGACTATATCAATATAGGCGATAGGTTAGGCGCCGCTTATACCATTGTCTATGCTCACTGACTCACTTAGGAGAAAGGTTAGGGGCCGCCTATGTTAGCATAGGTGATATCTTAGGCACCACCTATATCAACATAGGCGATAGGTTAGGCGCCACTTATACCATTGCCTATGCACACTGCCTCACTGAGGCGATAGGTTAGGCGCCACCTATGTCAACATAGGCAATGGCTTAGGCGCCGCCTACATCAACATTGGTGATAGGCTAGGCGCTACTTATACCATTGCCTAAGCTCGCTGCCTCACTTAGGCGATAGGTTAGGTGCCACCTATGTCAACATAGGCGGTGGGTTAGGCACCGCCTATATCAACATAGGCGTTAGGTTAGGCACCGCTTATTCCATTGCCTATGTTCATTGCCTCTCTTAGGTGATAGGTTAGGTACCGCCTATGTCAACATAGGCGATGGCTTAGGTGCCGCCTATATAACCATAGGCGATAGGTTAGGTGCCGCTTATACCATTGCCTATGCTTACTGCCTCTCTAAGGCGATAGGTTAGGCTCCGCCTATGTCAACATATGCGATTGCTTAGATGCCGCCTATATCAGCATAGGCGATAGGTTAGGCGCCGCTTATACCATTGCCTATGCTCACTACCTCACTATGGCGATAGGTTAGGCGTCACTTAGGTGCCGCTTATGTCAACATAGGTGATGGCTTAGGCGCTGCCTATATGAACATAGACGACAGGTTAGGCGCCGCTTATACCATTGCCTATGCTCATTGCCTCACTTAGGCGATTGGTCAGGCGCCGCTTATGTCAACATAGGTGATGACTTAGGCGCCTTCTATATCAACATAGGCGATAGGTTAGGCGCCGCTTATACCATTGCCTATGCTCACTGCCTCACTTAGGTGATGGGTTAGGCGCCGCCTATGTCAACATAGGCGATAGGTTGGGCGCTGCTTATACCTTTGCCTATGCTCACTGTCTCACTTAGGGGATAGGTTAGGCGACGCCTATGTCAACATAGGCGATGGCTTAGGAACCACCTATATCAATATAGGCAATAGGTTAGGCGCCGCTTATACCATTGCCTATGCTCACTGCCTCACTGAGGCGATAGGTTAGGCTCCTCCAATGTCAATATAGGTGATGGCTTAGGCGCCGCCTATATAAACATAGGCGATAGGATAGGCGCCACTTATTCTATTGCCTATGCTCACTGCCTCACTTTGGCGATAGGTTAGGTGCCGCCTATGTCAACATAGGTGATGGCTTAGGCGCCGCCTATATCAACATAGGCGATAGGTTAGGCGCCGCTTATACCATTGCCTATGCTCACTGCTTTACTTAGGAGATGGGTTAGGTGCTGGATATGTCAACATTGGCGATGGCTTAGGCGCCCCCTATATCAACATAGGCGATAGGTTAGGTGCCGCTTATACCATTGCCTATGCTCACTGCCTCACTTTGGCGATGGGTTAGGAGCCGCCTACGTCAACATAGGCGATGGCTTAGGCGCCGCCTATATGAACATAGGCGATAGGTTAGGCGCCGCTTATACCATTGCCTATGCTCACTGAATCACTCGGGCGATGGGTTAGGTGCCGCCTATATTAATATAGGAGATAGGTTAGGCGCCGCTTATACCATTGCCTATGCTCACTGCCTCACTTAGGTGATAGGTTAGGCACCGACTATATCAATGTAGGCGATGGCTTAGGTGCTGCCTATATCAATATAGGCGATAGGTTAGGCGCCACTTATACCATTGGCTATGCTCACTGCCTCACTTAGGTGATAGGTTAGGCGCCGACTATATCAATATAGGCGATAGGTTAGGCGACGCTTATACCATTGCCTATGCTCACTGACTCATTTTGGAGAAATGATAGGGGCCGCCTATGTAAGCATAGAAGATATCTTAGGCACCACCTATATCAACATAGGCTATAGGTTAGGCGCCGCTTATACCATTGCCTATGCTCACTGCCTCACTGAGGCGATAGGTTAGGCGCCACCTATGTCAACATAGGCGATGTCTTAGGCGCTGCCTATATCAACATAGGAGATAGGCTAGGCGCTACTTAAACCATTTCCTAAGCTCACTGCCTCACTTAGGCGATAGGTTAGGCGCCACCTATGTTAACATAGGCGGTGGCTTAGTCACCTCCTATATCAACATAGGCGATAGATTAGGCACTGCTTATACCATTGCCTATGCTCACTGCCTCTCTTAGGTGATAGGTTAGGCGCCACCTATGTCAACATAGGCGATAGGTTAGGCACCGCCTATAGCAACATAGGCGATAGGTTAGGCGCCACTTATACCATTTCCTATACTCACTGCCTCACTTATGCGTTAGGTTAGGCGCCACCTATGTCAACATAGGCGATTACTTAGGCACCGCCTATATCAACATAGGCGATAGGTTAGGCGCCGCTTATTCCATTGCCTATGCTCACTGTTTCACTAAGGCGATGGGTTAGGTGCTGCCTATGTCAACATAGGCGATGGCTTAGGCGCCCCCTATATCAACATAGGTGATAGGTTAGGTGCCGCTTATTCCATTCCCTATGCTCACTGCCTCACTTAGGCCATGGTTTAGGCGCCGCCTATGTCAACATAGGCGATGGCTTAGACGCCGCCTATATCAACATAGGTGATAGGTTAGGTGCCGGTTATACCATTGCCTATGCTCACTGCATCACTTAGGCGATGGGTTAGGTGCCGCCTATGTAAACATAGGCGATGGCTTAGGTGCTGCCTATATCAATATAAGCGATAGGTTAGGCACTGCTTATACCATTGCCTATGCTCACTGCCTCACTTAGGTTATAGGTTAGGCACCGACTATATCAATATAGGCGATAGGTTAGGTGCTGCTTATACCATTATCTATGCTCACTGTCTCACTTAGGAGAAAGGTTAGGGGCCGCCTATGTAAGCATAGGTGATATGTTAGGCACCACCTATATCAATATAGGCGATAGGTTAGGCGCCGATTATACCATTGCCTATGCTCACTTCCTCACTGAGGCGAATGGTTAGGCGCCACCTATGTCAACATAGGAGATGGCTTAGGCGCCGCCTACATCAACATAGGAGATAGGCTAGGCGCTACTTATACCATTGCCTAAGCTCACTGCCTCACTTAGGCGATAGGTTAGGAGCCACCTATGTCAACATAGGCGGTGGCTTAGGCCTTGCCTATATCAACATAGGCGATAGGTTAGGCACCGCTTATACCATTGCCTATGCTCACTGCCTCTCTTAGGTGATAGGTTAGGGGCCGCCTATGTCAACATAGGCGATGGCTTAGGTGCCGCCCATATCAACATAGGCGATAGGTTACCCGCCGCTTATACCATTGCCTATGCTCTCTGCCTCACTAAGGCGATAGGTTAGGCACCGCCTATGTCAACATAGGCGATGGATTAGGTGCCGCCTATATCAACATAGGCGATAGGTTAGGCGCCGCTTATACCATTGCCTATGCTCACTGCTTTACTTAGGAGATGGGTTAGGTGCTGGCTATGTCAACATAGGCGATGGCTTAGGCGCCCCCTATATCAACATAGGCGATAGGTTAGGTGCCGCTTATACCATTGCCTATGCTCACTGCCTCACTTTGGCGATGGGTTAGGCGCCGCCTATATGAACATAGGCGATAGGTTAGGCGCCGCTTATACCATTGCCTATGCTCACTGAATCACTCGGGCGATGGGTTAGGTGCCGCCTATATCAATATAGGAGATAGGTTAGGCGCCGCTTATACCATTGCCTATGCTCACTGCCTCACTTAGGTGATAGGTTAGGCACCGACTATATCAATATAGGCGATAGGTTAGGCGGCGCTTATACCATTGCCTATGCTCACTGACTCATTTAGGAGAAATGATAGGGGCCGCCTATGTAAGCATAGGTGATATCTTAGGCACCACCTATATCAACATAGGCTATAGGTTAGGCTCCGCTTATACCATTGCCTATGTTCACTGCCTCACTGAGGCGATAGGTTAGGCGCCACCTATGTCAACATAGGCGATGTCTTAGGCGCTGCCTATATCAACATAGGAGATAGGCTAGGCGCTACTTAAACCATTTCCTAAGCTCACTGCCTCACTTAGGCGATAGGTTAGGCGCCACCTATGTCAACATAGGCGGTGGCTTAGTCACCTCCTATATCAACATAGGCGATAGATTAGGCACTGTTTATACCATTGCCTATGCTCACTGCCTCTCTTAGGTGATAGGTTAGGCGCCGCCTATGTCAACATAGGCGATAGGTTAGGCACCGCCTATAGCAACATAGGCGATAGGTTAGGCGCCACTTATACCATTGCCTATACTCACTGCCTCACTTATGCGTTAGGTTAGGCGCCACCTATGTCAACATAGGCGATGACTTAGGCACCGCCTATATCAACATAGGCGATAGGTTAGGCGCCGCTTATTCCATTGCCTATGCTCACTGTTTCACTAAGGCGATGGGTTAGGTGCTGCCTATGTCAACATAGGCGATGGCTTAGGCGCCCCTTATATCAACATAGGCGATAGGTTAGGTGCCGCTTATTCCATTCCCTATGCTCACTGCCTCACTTAGGCCATGGTTTAGGCGCCGCCTATGTCAACATAGGCGATGGCTTAGACGCCGCCTATATCGACATAGGTGATAGGTTAGGTGCCGGTTATACCATTGCCTATGCTCACTGCATCACTTAGGCGATGGGTTAGGTGCCGCCTATGTCAACATAGGCGATGGCTTAGGTGCTGCCTATATCAATATAAGCGATAGGTTAGGCGCTGCTTATACCATTGCCTATGCTCACTGCCTCACTTAGGTTATAGGTTAGGCACCGACTATATCAATATAGGCGATAGGTTAGGTGCTGCTTATACCATTACCTATGCTCACTGTCTCACTTAGGAGAAAGGTTAGGGGCCACCTGTGTAAGCATAGGTGATATGTTAGGCACCACCTATATCAACATAGGCGATAGGTTAGGCGCCGATTATACCATTGCCTATGCTCACTTCCTCACTGAGGCGAATGGTTAGGCGCCACCTATGTCAACATAGGAGATGGCTTAGGCGCCGCCTACATCAACATAGGAGATAGGCTAGGCGCTACTTATACCATTGCCTAAGCTCACTGCCTCACTTAGGCGATAGGTTAGGAGCCACCTATGTCAACATAGGCGGTGGCTTAGGCCTTGCCTATATCAACATAGGCGATAGGTTAGGCACCGCTTATACCATTGCCTATGCTCACTGCCTCTCTTAGGTGATAGGTTAGGGGCCGCCTATGTCAACATAGGCGATGGCTTAGGTGCCGCCCATATCAACATAGGTGATAGGTTACCCGCCGCTTATACCATTGCCTATGCTCTCTGCCTCACTAAGGCGATAGGTTAGGCACCGCCTATGTCAACATAGGCGATGGATTAGGTGCCGCCTATATCAGCATAGGCGATAGGTTAGGCGCCGCTTATACCATTGCCTATGCTCACTGCCTCACTAAGGCGATAGGTTAGGCGTCACTTAGGCGCCGCCTATGTCAACACAGGCGATGGCTTAGGCGCTGCCTATATCAACATAGACGATAAGTTAGGCGCCGCTTATACCATTGCCTATGCTCACTGCCTCACTTAGGCGATTGGTTAGGCGCCGCCTATGTCAACATAGGCGATGAATTAGGCGCCGTCTATATCAACATAGGTGGTAGGTTAGGCACCACTTATACTAATGCCTATGCTCACTGCCTCACTTAGGTGATAGGTTAGGCGCCGCCTATGTCAACATAGGCGATGGCTTAGGTGCCGCCTATATCAACATAGGCGATAGGTTAGGCACCGCTTATACCATTGCCTATGCTCACTGCTTTACTTAGGCGATAGGTTAGGAGCCTCCTATATCAACATAGGCGATACTTTAGGCGCCACTTATACCATTGCCCATGCTCACTGCCTCACTTAGGTGATAGGTTAGGCGCCACCTATGTCAATATATGCTGTAACACCCCGTACTTAATTACGTGCATTAGACATGGTTATATGTGTTAGAGTATATGTATTGATCATAAGTTAGGTATATATGAGTTTAAGTATGAGTATTGATTATTTTGAGATGGTTTCAAGTGTAGAGTTTGCTTATATGTGTATGGGAATCGACTTTATTTATACCGGAATTTGCTCGTTAAAGTTTCTATGCGAAGTTTATCGTGTTATCTTTCCAAAGATATAAATATTTCTTAAAGCAGATGAGTATCGGATATAAGCGAGCATGTTTGAAACTTGAAAACGGTGGACGCAATGAACAGTAAATGTGCAGAAATTTTCTGCTCACAAAAGTACTGCAGCCAAACAGATTTTTGGGTCAACTTTAAACGATCATAACTCCCTGTAAAAAATGAACTGTGTGATCTGCTATATATCGATGAGAATACCCGAGAGTCTTCTTTCTAATGAAATTGGTTTCATCCAAATCCAACGTCTGAGTAAGGAGTTATACTCGTTTTACTTCAGCCTCTCAAAACAGATTTTTAGGGTCAACTTCAAACGATCATAATTCCTTTCAAAGTACGAACTGGGTATCCTACTTTATATGAAATGAAATATCTTTGAATTATCTATCCAACGATACCAATTTAACCCAAATACGATATCGGAGCAACGAGTTATGGTCGATTTACTTTAGCCTATCAAAACAGTCCACCATGGACAGATTCGGATTTACTTAAATTTTTAAGGGCAATATGGTCATTTTCCATCACCTCATGGACGAAAATTGGTCATTATATACATATACTTAGCCTCATATCCATCATGTTATCATCCAAATTATTG
The DNA here is from genome assembly GCA_030864215.1 of Capsicum pubescens. Classification (NCBI taxonomy): domain Eukaryota; kingdom Viridiplantae; phylum Streptophyta; class Magnoliopsida; order Solanales; family Solanaceae; genus Capsicum; species Capsicum pubescens. The sequence goes on from CM061542.1 coordinate 304,526,124, forward strand.
AAGAATAAGAAACCCTAGTCTAAGTTCAACTCCAATTATCTTGTGATTCAACCGTAGAAAGTCCAAATTGATTCCGTAGTTGTGTTCACCGTCTCGAGGGCTTCGAGAAGCACCCCTTATTTGTACCAACAGGACTTCGAAATCAAAAGGGCCATTTTATGGTAAGGATGTAAATTATGTTGGTGTTATTTATATGGATATGTATATATATATATGCATGTGAGCATAAGAAGTATGTTATTTGATTGTTGTTGAAAGATGATTGGGAAATGATGTTGGATTATGTTGAATTGTGAAGGGATTTGGTGTGATGATGTGGTATTGATGATTATATATATATACACATAAATCTATTGTTCAAGTTGGTTTTTGGAATGTTTTGCAAATATTGGTTGTATGGAATTATGGAAGAGAATTGTAGTGTTGGGTTGCTAATACTAGATGCCAAACATTTCATTGTAGATAAGTTATTTGTAAAGGCGGGAAGTTGTGTTGAATTGGTATCCGAATCTACAACGAGGTATGTAAAGCATACTCTAACGATGTTCTTTGGCATGAAAAGACCAATGTTCCATCAAGTAAGATTCCGAGGTTGTCCAAAAACATGTATTGTTCTACATTACCAACGAAGTTGTTTCCATTCTATAAAGTGTCAAAATGTTTCATTGATATACCAAAAGGCTCCTATTTCATTGTTCTGATATTGATGATTCTGAAACACATTGTTGATGTACCAATGAGTCTTTATTACGTCGTTATTGTATAGAAGGTGTATTACTTGGTTCTTATTGATGTATCGTTTTTTCAAAGTATCAAAAATGTGGTGGCGACCGAAATAAAAATCTCAAAGGTTAATTGAACTAAGTGATGGAAGTTCTCTCTTATCGGGTAGTATCCCAGGGGCATAAGCCTAGCATGGGTCGATCCCTATTTACGTGTTTATGGATGGTATCCCAGGGGTATAAGCCTAGCATGGGTCGATCCCAGTTGATATGTACTGGAGGCAGCCTAATGGTCACAGTACAGTACAATAATGATTACAAAGATGTTAAGAACGAAGGTAAAGTGATTGAATAAATTCAATGTACAGGTTGTCACAAGTTCTAGTAAGTGTGGTCCACTCCTATTACGATTTATTCACTTGTTTTGGATTTCTATTAAGCTCCTATATCATATGTGATTATCTTCAGCTTTACATACTCAGTACATATTTTGTACTGACGTCCCCCATGGGGACCTGCATTTTATGCTACAGGCACAGGTACCTCAGCTCATTCACAACCTAGATAGGATCCAGGTCATACAGCTATTGTTGGTGAGCTCCAGTTTGCTTCGGAGTTTTTCGAGTCGGTTCCTTATGTTTTGTTATTGTACAGGAGTCATGTGTGGGCGGGGGTTTGTCCCAACCCTAGTTATGTCATGTATATCCTAGAGGCTTTGTAGACATAAGGAAGGGTAAAGTCATGGAAGTTTATATAGTGATGTTATATCTGTATATATGGTGGCTCCGACGGCCAAGTATTATATATATATATTTATGCGTGTTTTGCTGATACAGGTAATTAGATCCTTCTATATGCAACGAAGTGCTGTCAAAATTTTTGGTGACATGTAAGGGAAAGTACAGGTATTTGAACGGGTTCTCCCGGGCCTTCTCGGATTCGGGTGCCAGTTCGGCCCGATGGGATTTTGGGGCATGACAAAAGTGGTATCAGAGCGGTTCGTCCTAGTGAGTCTACAAAGCCGTGTCTACGTAGAGTCTTGTTTATCATTGTGTTGTGCACCACATCTATAAACAGGAGACTATGGACATTTAGGAATTATTTCTTTTCTTCATGTCTTATATCATGCGATAGAGCTTATATTGTATATGAAGTCATAGTTGACCACTGAATCAGTTTGTTTCTCTTATTATAGTAATGATGCCGGTTACCAGAAGCAAGAATACCGGTAGGCAAGTAGATGTGGCTGCCGGAGAGGGGACTAGTAAGTCACCCACTATACCATCTAATCAAAGTGAGGCTCCAGTTGAGCATGCATCAGAAACTTCCTCCAGTCCGGAAGAAATAAGGGGGAGGAGAACTATATCCCCAGAGCCACCTATTAATGCTGTTGATCAAGATCTTAGAAATGCAGTGCAACTTTTGACTCGTATAGTTGCTGGGCAAGCTCAAGGGCGAGCCATTCCTACTGGAGGTCCTAGTGGTATAGATAGGGCGGCTAGTCTTCGAACACAGGATTTTCTTAAGATGGATCTGCCTACTTTTACCGGATCCGATCTTAACGAAGATCCTCAGGACTTTATTGATCAGATCCAAAGGGACCTAGAGGTGATGCATGTATCGGGAAGAGAGACAGTGGAGTTAGCCGCGTATAGATTCAAAGGTGAGGCTATATATTGGTATGAAGACTGGAAACGGTCAAGGGGCATTGATGCACCCCCAACTACTTGGAAAGAGTTCAAAGAGGCATTTATTGATCATTATCTTCCATATGAGACTCGTCAGACCCGTGTGGATTAGTTCTTAAATCTTCGACAGGGTAATACAAGTTTGAGGGAGTATAGTCTTCGATTTAATTCTTTGTCCAGATATGCTCCTAATGTTATAGCTACTATGGATGACAGAGTTCATCGGTATGTGGATGGATTGGATCCGTATTTGGTTAGGGATTGTACTATTGCCGCTTTGAACAAAGATATGGACATAGCGAGGATCCAAGCTTTTGCACAGAAAATGGAAGATCAGAGGCAGAGAAGAAGAATACAGGAATCAGAAAGAGGATATTCCAAGAGGGCCAGATCTACAGGGCAGTTCATGGCATCTCAAGGAGGGTTTAGACCACAGTTTTCTGCTAGACCACCTAGGCCATTATCTTTTTATTCTGCAGCTAGTGCCCCACCACAGTTCCAAGGGTCCAGAGAAAATCAATTTGGGCATAGAAGTGAGATTCAAAGTTCGCGGATAGTGGGGTACCAAGGGTAAGGGAATATGAGACAATCGATACCTCCTCGAGAGCCATGCAATAAATGTGGAAGGTATCATTTTGGCGCATGTTGGCTGGGGACCAATGTTTTCTTTTGGTGCGGTATGTCGAGGCATATGATGAGGGAATGCCCACGAAGGGACATAGGGGGTATGGCACGACCTACGGGGTTATTTGTTGCATCATCATCATCGATTCCTTATTCAGGAAGGGGTGCACAACCAATGGGTTGTGTTAGAGGTGATAGAGGAGCCACGGGTTCTAGCGTGGCTCAAAATCGTACGTATGCTCTAGCGGATCGACAGAATTTAGAGGCTTCCCCAGATGTGGTTACGGGTACGTTGTTTATCTTTTCATTCGATTTATATGCCTTAATTGATCCCGGTTCCACATTATCTTATGTTACTCCATTGGTTACTGGAAAGTTCGAAAGAATACCCGAACTATTAGTTAAGCCATTTGAAGTATCCACACCGGTTGGGGAATCTATTATAGCTAGAAGGGTTTATCGAAACTGCATAGTAACTATTTGTGGTCGTGATACGATGGCTGATCTTGTAGAGTTAGAAATGGTAGATTTTGATGTTATAATGGGTATGGACTGGTTGGCGTCTTGTTATGCCACAATTGATTGCCGCACGAAAAAGGTATATTTCCATTTTCCAAATGAATCAGTCCTTGAATGGAAAGGTGAAATTAGCGCGCCAAGAGGTAGATTTATTTCTTATTTTAAGGTAAGAAGAATTATTTCCAAGGGATACATATATCATTTAGTTAGAGTAAGGGATACAGAAGCAGAGCCACCAACTCTTCACGCTGTTTCGGTGGTAAATGAATTTCCTGATGTATTTCCTGAAGATCTTCCAGGTTTGCCTCCTGAACGAGAAGTAGAGTTTGGTATTGATGTAATACCAGGCACCCAACCAATCTCCATTCTGTCGTATAGAATGACCCCAGCAGAATTACGAGAATTGAAAAAGCAATTGAAAGATTTGCTAGAGAAGGGATTCATAAGGCCTAGTATGTCCCCCTGGGGAGCACCAGTGTTATTTGTGCGCAAAAAGGATGGCTCGCTGAGGATGTGTATTGATTATCGACAATTGAATAAGGTGACTATTAAGAATAAATATCCTCTCCCAAGAATTGATGATTTATTTGATCAGTTATAGGGCGCCAAGTGTTTTTCTAAGATTGATTTGAGGTCAGGTTACCACCAAGTGAGGGTCAAAGAGAAGGATATACCCAAGACAGCTTTCCGAACACGGTATGGTCATTATGAGTTTCTATTTATGTCATTTGGGCTAACAAATGCACCTGCAACTTTTATGGATTTGATGAATAGGGTGTTTAAGCCATTCCTGGATGTATTTGTGATAGTTTTTATAGATGATATTCTAGTTTATTCTAGATCAGAAGAGGACCATGCCAATCACTTACGACAGGCATTGCAGACTCTTCGTGATTGTAAGCTTTATGCAAAGTTCTCTAAATGTGAGTTTTGGTTAAAGTCAGGGGCATTTTTGGGTCATATTGTATCTAGTGAAGGGATAAAGGTTGATGCTCAAAAGATAGAAGCTGTGAAGAACTGGCCAAGGCCCACAACGCCTATGGAGATTCGTAGTTTTCTCGGGTTGGCCGGTTATTATAGAAGGTTTGTTAAAGACTTTTCTTCCATTTAAGTACCCTTAACCAAGATAACGCATAAAGCATCCAAGTTCCAATGGAATCATGCGTGTGAGGAGAGTTTCCAAGAATTGAAGAATAAGTTGACTTCTACACCTGTGTTGGTACTTCTAGAAGGTACAGAAGGGTATATAGTGTATTGTGATGCTTCGATAATTGGTTTAGGATGTGTATTAATGCAGCATGGTAAGGTGATAACATATGCCTCAATGCAATTGAGGCCACATGAGAAAAATTACCCCACACATGATCTTGAGCTGGCAGCGGTTATCTTTGCTTTAAAAATATGGCGCCACTATTTATATGGGGTTCATGTTGATATATATACTGATCACAAGATCTTACAATATATTTTCAGTCAGAAGGATCTAAATCTGAGGCAGCGAAGGTGGATGGAACTATTAAAAGATTATGATGTTGATATTTTGTATCACCTAGGGAAAGCGAATATAGTAGCTGATGCGTTGAGTCGTAAGGCTATGATGGCACCTATAGAAAGGCAAGGGATGATTAAAGATCTTCATCAATTAGCTAGTCTAGGAGTTCGTCTTCTCAAAACTCCGGACGAGGAGCTTATTGTGCATAATGCCGCGGAATCCTCATTAGTAGCTGAGGTGAAAGAGAAGCAAGATGCAGATCCTATTTTATTATAGCTTAAGGAGAACGTTCAGAGTGGTGTGACCAAGGCATTTGAGCTTACGCGAGAAGGAGTACTTCAGTGCCAAAACCGATTGTGTGTGCCGGATGTAGACGAGCTAAGAAAGAAGATTATGATAGAGGCACATTTTTTAAGGTATTCCATTCATCCAGGATTAACCAAAATGTATCAAGATTTGAAAGATATGTATTGGTGGAATGACATGAAAAGGAACATCGCAAAATTTATAGCTGAATGTCTAAATTGCCAATGAGTTAAAGTGGAACATCAAAAGCCCGGAGGCTATATGCAATGCATAGATCTTCCAATTTGGAAGTGGGACATGATCAACATAGATTTTGTTACAGGTTTGCCTCGAACAGCTCGGAAATTTGATTCTATATGGGTGATTCTGGATAGGCTTACTAAATCTGCACATTTCTTACCCGTTAAGACCACTTACACAGTTGAAGAATATTCGAAGCTGTATGTTAAAGAAATAGTCCGATTACATGGGGTGCCAACTTCTATTATATCGGATCGGGGAACTCAATTTACCGCAAACTTTTGGAAGTATTTCCAACGGAGTTTGGGAACACAAGTGAATCTGAGTACAACTTTTCACCCTCAGACGGATGGACAAGCAGAGCGCACCATTCAAACACTTGAAGATATGCTACGAGCATGTGTTATAGATTTTAAAGGCAGCTGGGATGATCATTTACCTCTTATTGAGTTTGCCTACAATAATAGCTATCATTCAAGTATCAAAATGGCACCATATGAAGCTTTATATGGGAGGAAGTGTAGATCACCAATAGGATGGTTCGAAGCGGGTGAAACTCTTATGTTCGGACCGGATCTTGTGTATCAAGCCATAGAAAAAGTCAGGGTGATTCAGCAACGGTTGACAACATCCCAAAGTCGACACAAGTCATATGCGGATAGTAGAAGAAGAGGGCTAGAGTTTTCGTTAGGCGATTGGGTATTTTTGAAGGTATCACCAATGAAAGAGGTGATGAGATTTGGCAAGAAAGGAAAGTTGAGTCCACGATATATAGGCCCGTATAAGATTATTCGAAGATGTGGGCAAGTTGCTTATGAATTAGAGCTACCCCAGGAACTCTCATCAGTGCATCCAGTATTTCATGTATCGATGCTTCGAAAGTGCATCGGAGATCCGTCCCTTATTACTTCTACTGAAGATGTGCAAGTAACAGAAGATCTTACCTATGAGGAGATGCCTATTGCTATATTAGATCGTCAAGTTAAGAAGATGAGAAACAAAGAAGTAGCATCGGTGAAAGTACTTTGGAGAAATCAACAAAGGGAAGAGATTACATGGGAAGCGGAGGAAGCAATGAAATCGAAATACCCTTATTTTTTCAAAGGTGAAAAAGAAGTGCAAGGAGTGGAACTGGGACGCTAACAAGAAAGTTTTTACATATGCATAATATCTATATGATGACGTGAATATCAATTATGAATTCGAACTTGTTTCGGCTAAATAACTACATTCACATTCGAGGAGGAATGTCCTTAAGGGGGGAAGGATATAACACCCCGTACTTAATTACATGCATTAGCCATGGTTATATGTGTTGGAGTATATGTATTGATCATAAGTTAGGTATATATGAGTTTAAGTATGAGTATTGATTATTTTGAGATGGTTTCAAGTGTATAGTTTGATAATATGTGTATGGGAATCGACTTTATTTATACCGGAATTTGCTCGTCGAAGTTTCTATGCGAAGTTTATCAAGTTATATTTCCAACGATATAAAGATTTCTAAAAACAGATGAGTATCGGATATAAGCGAGCATGTTCGAAACTTGAAAACGGTGGACGCAATGAACAGTAAATGTGCAGAAATTTTCTGCACACAAAAGTACTGCAGCCAAACAGATTTTTGGGTCGACTTTAAACAATCATAACTCCCTGTACAAAATGAACTGTGTGAGCTTCTATATGTATATGAGAATCCCCGAGAGTATTCTTTCTAATGAAATTGGTTTCATCCAAATCCAACGTCTGAGTAAGGAGTTATACTCGTTTTACTTCAGCCTCTCAAAACAGATTTTTAGGATTAACTGCAAACGATCATAATTCCTTCTACAGTACGAAATGGGTGTCCCACTTTATATGAAATGAAATACCTTTGAATTATCTATCCAAAAATACCAATTTCACCCAAATCCGATATCGGATCAAAGAGTTATGGTCGATTTACTTTAGCCTATCAAAACAGTCCACCATGGACAGATTCGGATTTACCTAAATTTTTAAGGGAAATATGGTCATTTTCCATCACCTCATGGACGAAAATTGGTCATTATATACATATACTTAGCCTCATATCCATCATGTTATCATCCAAATTATTGAAGAATAAGAAACCCTAGTCTAAGTTCAACTCCAATTATCTTCTGATTCAACCGTAGAAAGTCCAAATTGATTCCGTAGTTGTGTTCATCGTCTCGAGGGCTTCGAGAAGCACCCCTTATTTGTATCAACAAGACTTCAAAATCAAAAGGGCCATTTTATGGTAAGGATGTAAATTATGTTGGTGTTATTTATATGGATATGTATATAAATATGCATGTGAGCATAAGAAGCATGTTATTTGATTGTTGTTGAAAGATGATTGGGAAATGATGTTGGATTATGTTGAATTGTGAAGAGATTTGGTGTGATAATGTGGTATTGATGATTATATATATATATACAAATAAACCTATTGTTCAAGTTGGTTTTTTGAATGTTTTGCAAATATTGAAGTTATATAGTGATGTTATATCTGTATATGTGGTGGCCCCGACGGCCAAGTATTATATATATATATATATATTTGTGCATGTTGTGCTGATACAGGTAATTAGATCCTTCTATATGCAACGAAGTGCTGTCCAAATTTTTGGTGACATGTAAGGGAAAGTACAGGTATTTGAACGGGTTCTCCCGGGCCTTCTCGGCTTCGGGTGCCAGTCCGGCCCGATGGGATTTTGGGGTGTGACATAGGCGATGGCTTCGGAGCCGCCTATATCAACATAGGCGATAGGATAGGCGCCACGTATACCATTGCCTATGCTTACTGCCTCACTTAGGCGATAGGTTAGGCGCCGCCTACGTCAACATAGGCGATGGCTTAGGCGCCGCCTATAAAAACATAGGAGATAGGTTAGGCGCCACTTATACCATTGCCTATGCTCACTGACTCACTTAGGCGATAGATTACGCACCGCCTATGTCATCATAGGCGATGGCTTAGGCCCCGCCTATATCAACATAGGCGATAGGTTAGGCGCCGCTTATACCATTTCCTGTGCTCACTACCTCACTTAGGCGATAGGTTAGGTTCCGCCTATATCAATATAGGCGATAGGTTAGGCACCACTTATACCATTGACTATGCTCACTGCCTCATTTAGGCGAAGGGTTAGGCGCCGCCTATGTCAAAATAGGCGATGGCTTAGGCGCCGCCTATATCAACATAGGTGATAGGTTAGGAACCGCTCATACCATTGCCTATGCTCACTGCCTCACTTAGGTGATAGGTTAGTTACCGCCTATATCAACATAGGCGATAGGTTAGGCACCGCTTAAACCATTGCCTATGCTCACTGACTCACTTAGGCAAAAGGTTAGGCGCCACCTATGTAAGCATAGGTGATGGCTTAGGCACCACCTATATCAATATAGGCGATAGGTTAGGCGCTGTTTATACCATTGCCTATGCTCACTACCTCACTTAGGCGATAGGTTAGGTGTGACCTATTTCAACATAGGCGATGGCTTAGGCGCCGCCTATATAAACATAGGAGATAGGCTAGGGGCCACTTATACCATTGCCTAAGCTCACTGCCTCACTTAGGCGATAGGTTAGGCGCCGCCTATGTCAACATAGGTGATGGCTTAGACGACGCCTATATCAACATAGGTGATAGGTTAGGCACCGCTTATCCCATTGCCTATGCTCACTGACTCACTTAGGCGATAGGTTAGGCGTCACTTATACCATTGCCTATGCTCACTACCTCACTAAGGCGATAGGTTAGGCGCCACTTATGTTATTACCTATGCTAACTGCCTCACTTAGGCATTAGGTTAGGCGCCACCTATGTCAATATAGGCGATGGCTTAGACGCCACCTATATCAACGTAGGCGATAGGTTAGGCGCCGCTATACCATTGGCTATGCTCACTTCCTCACTTAGGGGATAGGTTAGGAGCCGCCTAAATCAACATAGGCGATAGGTTAGGTGCCGATTATACCATTGCCTATGCTTACTGCCTCACTTAGGCGATAGGTTAGGCGCTGCCTATTTCATCATAGGCGATGGCTTAGGCACCACTTATATCAACATAGGTGATAGGTTAAGCGACGCTTATACCATTGCCTATGCTTACTGCCTCACTTAGGCGATAGGTTAGGCACCGACTATGTCAACATAGGCGATGGCTTAGGTGCTACCTATATCAACGTAGGTGATAGGTTAGCCGCCGCTTATACCATTGCCCATGCTTACTGCCTCACTTAGGAGATGGGTTAGGCGCCGCCTATGTCAACATAGGCGATGGCTTAGGCGCCACCTATATCAATATAAGCGATAGGTTATGCGCCGCATATACCATTGCCTATACTCACTTCCTCACTTACGTGATAGGTTAGGCACCGCCTATATCAACATAGGCGATAGGTTAGGCGTCTCTTATACCATTGCCTATGCTCACTGACTAACTTAGGCGAAAGGTTTGGCGCCGCCTATGTATGCATAGGTGATGGCTTAGGCACCACCTATATCAACATAGGCTATAGGCTAGGCGCCGCTTATACCATTGCCTATGCTCACTGCCTCACTTAGGCGATAGGTTAGGCGCTGCCTATGTCATCATAGGCGATGGCTTAGGTGCTTCCTATATCAACATAGGCGATAGGTTAGGCACCGCTTATACCATTTTTTATGCTCACTGCCTCACTTAGGCGATGGGTTAGGCGCTTTCTATGTCAGCATAGGCGATGGCTTAGGCGCCGCCTATATCAATATAAGCGATAGGTTAGGCGCCGCATATACCATTGCCTATGCTCAATGCCTCACTTAGGCGATGGGTTAGGCGCCGACTATGTCAACATAGGCGATGGCTTAGACGCCGCCTATATCAACATAGGCAATAGGTTCGGCGCCGCTTATACCATTGCTTATGCTCACTGCCTTACTTAGGCGATTGGTTAGGTGCCGCCTATGTCAACATAGGTGATGGATTAGGCGCCGCCTATATCAATATAGGCGATAGTTTAGGTGCCGCTTATACCATTACCTATGCTCACTGCCTCACTTAGGCGATAGGTTAGGCGCCGCTTATACCATTGCCTATGCTCACTGACTCAGTTAGGCGAAAGGTTAGGCGCCGCCTATGTAAGAATAGGTGATATCTTAGGCACCACCTATATCAACATAGGCGATATGTTAGGTGCCGCTTATACCTTTGCCTATGCTCACTGCCTTACTAAGGTGATAGGTTAAGCGCCACCTATGTCAACATAGGCGATGGCTTAGGCACTGCCTATATCAACATAGGAGATAGGTGATGTTAGGCGTATTTACACGCCTAAAGCACCTTAATTTACCCATATTTTAGCTAAGTTTTAAAGGACAAAGTATATAATTCCTGCACTTTTAGTCCTTTTCTCTGTAAGTGAGTTAACCAACGTGATTTGCAAGTTTTCAGGAATAAATGATGAAGATTTCAGCATTTTATGGACTGTTGGACGCCAAAGGAAACTTCATGTAAGAAGGAAGGCAGCTTCTGGAAGCTTGTGGAATGAAAGTGATGCATGGAGAACTTGTCTCGGGCAAAAACAGCATTTCTAAAGACTTGGGGTATCAGCAGTATCTTAGTAGGATTAGGACAAGTATGCAGTAACCCAGTAGAACTAGGACAAGGATAAAAACCCTATTTCAGTAGGACTAGGACAAGGATGTTATAAAAACCCTATTTTCTGAATTTTTCAGCAAGCTTTTTATTATTCTCACTCATTCTCTTTCAATTCATTCTTACTCTCTTCTATTCTTAAATTCTTTGTTGACATTATTCTTCATCTATTCGAATTTTAATTTTCACGACAAGAGAAACGCTACTAGCAAGGAATTCACGCCACAAGTGACGCCAATACTTCCTTATCGTGATATTGTTATTGCTTTGGTATGATGATATCCTCGTGGTTTTCCTTCACAATTATGAGTAGCTAAACTTCTCTGTTAGGGTTATGGAAGCCTTATGAGATACTATCTATTGCTATGAGTTTGTGAATTCTTGATACGTATGCTGCTTATATCATTACTCTCTTCATCTTAATTGAATTCTTGTGGTTGCAAACATATAGAATACGCCAGTAAAGCATTAAATTGTTCGAAAGAAAAGTTACATGTCTGGAAAAGAGAGAATGACAAGGAAATAGGGCTACCAACCCCTGTTTAAAAGTTAGTGCCGTAACTGGATTAACCTCTTGGAGAGTTCGTACCATTAGTATACGCTTTAAGATGTAAAGAGTTAAAGTGATATAATCCTTGATGGTCGAAAGAAACTAGGATTTACCATAGAATACTAATCTCTATAAGCGCATGCATGTCTGAATTCCGCATAACTCATAGCCAATAGATACGTAAAACTCATAAGGTGGACATAACCCTAACTTACAATTCTCATTGATTAAAACCTACTAAACATTCCATTTTTCTTTGTTACTTTGATACTCTTAATTCACGCTACAATTAAATCCCCCCTTTTTCGTAGAATTTTCGATCAACAGTCTACTAATCGTTGCATACTTAGTGACCAAGTATTCCCTGTGGGATTCGACACCCAACCCAGTTGGGTTCTATATTTGACAACGACCGCTTACACTCTTAAGAGAGCTGTAGTTTGAGCGTTTTCAAAAATTGGCGCCGCTACCGGGGAATACGGTTGTCAACTAAGTTTGTGATAATTACTAGACCCTTTGGTCAAAGATTCTCGTATTTTACTTTTAGTTGTTGTTTTTGTTTTCTGAAGGTTTTGTTCAGTGCATGCCCCATACTCGAAGTTCGGGACAACCATTATTACCTATAAACCCTGAACCGCAACTTATTGGCAGGATGAAGGCACAACGTGTCATTGAAAGAAGGGCTGCCCAACAGGAGCAGGCTAGATTAGCTGCACTGGAAGCTACTCAAGTACATCAACAGAATATTAATAACCCAGGGCGAGCAACAAATCCTGATGATGAGGACCTGGGTGATGATGAGTTACTGAATCCCAGGCGTACTGATGAAGTGGCAGCACCTATGCACAGGAGAGATCGTCAAGCTAGAATGAGACCTGACTGCCGAGCTGTGCACGCCCATTTTGATGATGATGATGATGATCTTGATGGAGCTGGTGCCACAGGGGCTATTATTCCTCCGCCCTTGTCACCCGGAGCTAAGTTCAATATCACTAGCACCATGATTCAGTTATTGCAGCTTAAGGGGTTATTTGGTGGACTCGCAGGAGATGATCCGAATATGCATCTGATCAACTTTATTTCAACATGCAAGTCGTTTGACAATCCAGGAGTTGGGCAGAATGCAATTCGGCTGCGCTTATTTCCATTGTCTCTGTCTGGGGAGGCAACTCTATGGTTGAACGGGCTAACTCCTGATTCTATTACTAATTGGAGGCAACTGAAAGACGTTTTCCTAGAAAGATTCTTTCCGCCATCCAAGAGAGCCCAATTACGGGATGAGATCAGTAATTTTCGACAACTTCCAACTGAAGCTCTCCACGAAACATGGGAGAGGTTCAATAAGAAGCTTATGCGGTGCCCAAACCATCAGATGACGAATATCCACTTGATGGAAATATTAGATAGGGCTTTGAACTCGGTGACAAAGCCAGTGGTTGATAATGCTGCAGGTGGGTCATTCTTGGACCTTACTTTTCTTAAGGCAAGTGATATGCTAGATCGTATGACAAAACAGAGTAGAGCTTGGCATACCAGGGATTTTGAGGTAGCAAGCTCTACCGTATCTATTGGCTTGACTGCAGAGCAGAGGCGTAGACAAGAGGAACGTGATCAAGATATGGCGCACATGAAAACGCAGATGGATCTTCTTACCAAGCATTAATTATTAGGGAAGACCTAAAAAGTCATAGCAGTTGCGTCAAAAGGAAGAGACGAATCCAATTCAGAGGAAGAAGCCAACTACTTGAATAATCAGGGGGGTTTCCGAGGTAATGCCCAAGGAAACCAAGGTCGGAACTATTATGATAAATCTGGATACAAGGACCGCGATCAAGGTGGCTGGAAGAATAAGACTGACAAGAGTGGTTTGTATGTTCCTTCTGGAAATCGTGAGGCTGTGGCGTCTGACTCTGGGAAGATGTCCATGGAAGATATGATGGCTAAGCTGTTGAAAGGAGTGGAGGCAACCAACATGGGTCTAACCGAGGTGAAGAACGATTTGTCTTCAATAAATCAATTGGTTGACTCGCATTCTACTGTAATAAAACAGCTGGAGCAACAATTGAGTCAATTATCAGCGACATTCAACCAAAGAAAGGCTGACACACTACCCAGTGACACTGTGCAAAATCCGAGGAATAATGGATCGTGTATGGCTATTACTACCCGAAGTGGTAAAGTGTTGGAAAATCCATCCAAAGGCAAGCAGGTAGTTGATGATATAACGGATAATGTTATTGATGCAGAATGTGAAGAGGCCGAAGAAGCTGAAGAGTGTGCTCATGATGTTACACCTAGACGTCACCAGCCTGAAAAGATTGATAGTTGGAAGCAAGGTAAAAAGAAAGTGGTGGAGAAAACTATTCCCCTTCCACCACCACCTTTTCCTCAGAGACTGAAGAAGAAGTCTGACGATACTCCTGAAAAGGTTGATAATCGGAAGCAAGATAAAAAGGAAGTGGTGGAGAAAATGATTCCCCTTCCGCCACCACCTTTTCCGTAGAGACTGAAGAAGAAAGCTGATGATACCAGGTTCAGTAAATTCATGACTATGTTGAAGCAGCTGACTATTAATGTTCCTTTGGTGGAAGCGCTAGAGCAGATTCCCGGATACGCTAAATTCATGAAGGACCTTTTGACAAAGAAGAGGGAAGTAAGCTATGAGCTGGCAGATAATGTTCATCATTGCAGTGCAATCGCTACAAGATCACTAGTTCAGAAAAAGACAGATCCTGGTGCTTTCACTATTCCTTGCACGATTGGGTCGTTGGATTTTGCTAAGGCGTTGTGCAATTTAGGAGCTAGCATCAACTTGATGCCGCTATCCGTGTACAGAAAGTTGGGGTTGGGTGACCCTACACCAACCAATATGCGGCTCGTGATGGCAGATAGGTCGGTAAAACGACCTGTGGGTATCTTGAATGATGTGTTGGTGAAGGTTTCCACCTTCATATTTCCGGCAGACTTCGTTATTCTGGACTGTGAGGTGGACTCTGAAGTTCCCATAATCTTGGGGCGCCCTTTCCTCGCAACTGGAAGTGTGCTTATTGATTTAAGAGCTACTGAGCTTTTATTTCGGCATACTTAGTGACCAAGTATTCCCTGTGGGATTCGACACCCAACCCAGTTGGGTTCTATATTTGACAACGACCGCTTACACTCTTACGAGAGCTGTAGTTTGAGCGTTATCAATAGGCTATGCGCTATTTATACCATTGCCTAAGCTCACTGCCTCACTTAGGCGATAGGTTAGGCACCGCCTATGTCAACATAGGCGATGGCTTAGGAGCCACCTATATCAACATAGGCGATATGTTAGACACAACTTATACCATTGCCTATGCTTACTGCCTCTCTTAGACGATAGGTTAGGAGCCGCATATGTCTGCATAGGCGATGGCTTAGGTGCTGCCTATATCAACATAGGCGATAGGTTAGGCGCTGCTTATACCATTGCCTATGCTCCCTGCCTCACTAAGGCGATAGGTTAGGCGCCGCCTATATCAGCATAGGCGATAGGTTAGGCACCGCTTATACCAT
Source organism: Capsicum pubescens (assembly GCA_030864215.1). Taxonomy (NCBI): domain Eukaryota; kingdom Viridiplantae; phylum Streptophyta; class Magnoliopsida; order Solanales; family Solanaceae; genus Capsicum; species Capsicum pubescens. Next base: position 304,541,454 of record CM061542.1, read on the forward strand.
TGCCTATGCTCACTGCCTCAATTAGGCGATAGGTTAGGCGCCGCCTAAGTCAACATAGGCGATGGCTTAGGCCCCGCCTATATCAACATAGGCAATAGGTTAGGCACCACTTATACCAATGCCTATGCTCACTGCCTTACATAGGCGATAGGTTAGGCGCCGCCTTTGTAAACATAGGCGATGGCTTAGGCGTCACTTATATCAACATAGAAAATAGGTTAGGCGCAGCTTATACCATTGCCTATGCTCACTGCCTCACTTAGGCGATAGGTTAGGAACCACCTATATCAACATAGGCGATAGGTTAGGTGCCACTTATACCATTGCCTATGCTCACTGCCTTACTTAGGCGATAGGTTAGGCGCCACCTATGTCAATATAGGCGATGGCTTAGGGGCCGCCTATATCAATATAGGCAATAGGATAGGCGCCACATATACCATTGCCTATGTTCACTGCCTCACTTAGGCCATAGGTTAGGCTCCGCATATGTCAACATAGACGATGGCTTCGGCGCCACCTATATAAACATAGGCGATAGGTTAAGCGCCGCTTATACCATTGCCTATGCTCACTTCCTCACTTAGGCGATAGTTAAGGCGCCACCTATGTCAACATAGGCGATGGCTTAGGCGCGGCCTATATGAACATAGGCGATAGGTTAGTCGCCGCTGATACCATTGCCTATGCTCACTGCCTCACTTAGGCGATAGGTAAGGCGCCGCCTATATCATCATAGGCGATAGGTTAGGCACCACTTATACCATTGACTATGCTCACTGCCACATTTAGGCGATGGGTTAGGCGCCGCCTATGTCAAAATAGGCGATGGATTAGGCACCGCCTGTATTAACATAAGAGATAGGATAGGCGCCGCTTATACCATTGTCTATGCTCACTGCCTCACTTTGGTGATAGGTTAGGCGCCGCCAATATCAACATAGGCGATAGGTTAGGTGCCGCTTATACCATTGCCTATGCTCACTGCCTCACTTAGACGATAGGTTAGGTGCTGCCTATGTCAACATAGGTGATGGCTTAGGCGTCGCCTATATCAACATAGGTGATAGGTTAGGCACCGTTTATCCCATTGCCTATGCTCACTGCCTCACTTAGGCGATAGGTTAGGCATCGCTTATACCATTGCCTATGCTCACTGCCTTACTAAGGCGATAGGTTAAGCGCCTCCTATGTCAACATAGGCGATGTCTTACGCACCGCCTAAAACAATATAGGCGATAGGTTAGGCTCCGCTTATACCATTGACTATGCTCACTGGCTCACTTAGGCAATAGTTTAGGAGCCACCTAAATCAACATAGGCGATAGGTTAGGCGCCGCTTATACAATTGCCTATGCGCACTGCCTCACTTAGGCGATAGGTTAGACGCCGCCTATTTCAACATAGACGATGGCTTAGGCACCACTTATATCAACATAGGTGATAGGTTAAGCACCGCTTATACCATTGCCTATGCTCACTGGCTCACTTAGGCGATAGGTTAGGCACCGCCTATATCAATATAGGCGATGGCTTAGGCGCCGCCTATATCAATATAGTCGATAGGTTAGGTGCCGCTTATACCATTGCCTATGCTCACTAACTCACTTAGGTGATAGGTTAGGCGCCGCCTATGTCAACATAGGCGATGGCTTAGGAACCACCTATATCAACTTAGGCGATAGGTTAGGCGCCGCTTATACCATTGCCTATGCTCACTACCTCACTTAGGCGATAGGTAAGGCGCCACCTATGTCAACATAGGCGATGGCTTAGGCGCCTCCTATATCAACATAGGAGATAGGCTAAGCACCACTTATACCATTGCCTAAGCTCACTGCCTCACATAGGCGATAGGTTCGGCGCCGCCTATGTAAACATAGGAGATGGCTTAGACGCCACCTATATTAAAATAGGTGATAGGTTAGGCGCCGCTTATACCATTGCCAATACTCACTACCTCACTTAGGCGATAGGTTAGGCGCTACCTATATCAACATAGGCGATTGGTTAGGCGCCGCTTATACCATTGACTATGCTCACTTCCTCACTTAGGCGATGGGTTAGGCGCCGCCTATGTCAACATAGGCGATAGGTTAGGCCCCGCTTATACCATTGCCTATTCTCACTTCCTCACTTTGGCGATGGGTTAGGCGCCGCCTATGTCAACATAGGCGACGCTTATACCATTGCCTATTCTCACTGCCTAACTTAGGCGATAGGTTAGGCGCCGCCTATGTTAATATAGGTTATGGATTAGGCACCGCTTATATCAACATAAGTGATAGGTTAGGCATCGCTTATCCCATTGCCTATGCTCACTGCCTCACTTAGGCGATAGGTTAGGCGTCGCTTATACCATTGCCTATGCTCACTGCCTTACTAAGGCGATAGGTTAGGCGCTACCTATGTCAACATAGGCGATTGGTTAGGCGCCACTTGTACCATTGCCTATGCTCACTGCCTAACTTAGTCGTTAGGTTAGCCGCCGCTTATGTCAACATAGGCGATGGCGTAGGCGCCGCCTATATCAACATAGGCGATAGGTTAGGCGCCGCTTATACCATTGCCTATGCTCACTACCTCACTTAGGAGATGGGTTAGGCGCTGCTTATGTCAACATAGGCGATGGCTTAGACAACGCCTATATCAATATAAGCGATAGGTTAGGCGCCGCTTATACCATTGCCTATGCTCACTGCCTCACTTAGGCGATGGGTTAGGCGCCGTCTATGTCTACATAGGCGATGGCTTAGGCGCTGCCTATATCAATATAGGCGATAGGTTAGGCGCCACTTATACCATTGCATATGTTCACTGCCTCACTTATGTGATAGGTTAGGCGCCGCCTATATCAACATAGTCGATAGGTTAGGCGCCTCTTATAAATTGCCTATGCTCACTGATCACTTAGGTGAAAGGTTAGGCGCCGCCTATGTAAACATTGGTGATATCTTAGGCACCACCTATATCAACATAGGCGATAGGTTAGGCGCCGCTTATACCATTGCTTATGCTCACTGTCTCACTTAGTAGATAGGTTAGGAGCCACCAATGTAAACGTAGGCAATGGCTTAGGTGCCGCCTATATCAATATAAGTGATAGGTTTGGCATCGCTTATACCATTGCCTATTCTCATTGCCTCACTTAGACGATAGGTTAGGCGCTGCCTATGTCAACACAGGCGATGGCTTAGGCGCCGCCTATATCAACATAAGCGATAGGTTAGGCACCTTTTATACCATTGCCTATGCTCACTGCCTCACTTAGGCGATAGGTTAGGCGCCGCTTATACCTTTGACTTTGCTCATTGCCTCACTTAGGCGATAGGTTAGTTGCCGGCAATGGAAACATAGGCGATGGATTAGGAACCACTTATATCAATATAGGAAATAGGTTAGGGGTTGCTTATACCATTTCCTATGCTCACTGCCTCACTGAGGCAATAGGTTAGGCTCCTCCTATGTCAGTATAGGCGATGCCTATATAAACATAGGCGATAGGATAGGCGCCACTTATACCATTGCCTATGCTCACTGCCTCACTTAGGCGATAGGTTAGGTGCCGCCTATGTCAACATCGGTGATGGCTTAGGCACCGCCTATATCAACATAGGCGATAGGTTAGGCGCTGCTTATACCATTGCCTAAGCTCATTGCCTCACTTAGGTGATAGGTTAGGCACCACCTATGTTAACATAGGTGATGGCTTAGGCGCCGCCTATATCAACATAGGTGATAGCTTAGGCACCGCTTAACCCATTGCCTATACACATTGCCTCACTTAGGCGATAGGTTAGGCGTCGCTTATACCATTTCCTATACTCACTGCCTCACTAAGGCTATAGGTTAGGCGCTTCCTATGTCAACATAGGTGATGGCTTAGGCACCGCCTATAACAATATAGTCTATAGGTTAGGCGCCGCCAATGTTAACATTGGCGATGGCTTAGGCGCCGCCTATATCAACGTAGGCTATAGGTTAGGCGCTGCTTATACCATTGCCTCTGTTCACTGTCTCACTTAGGCGATAGGGAAGGATCCGCCTAAATTAGCATAGGCTATAGGTTAGGCGCCGCTTATATCATTACCTATGCTTAATGCCTCACTTAGGCGATAGGTTAGGCGTCGCCTATTTCAACATAGGTGATGGCTTAGGCGCAACTTATATCAACATAGGTGATAGGTTAAGCGCCGCTTATACCATTGCCTATGCGCACTGCCTCACATAGGTGATAGGTTAGACGCCGCATATGTCAACAGAGGCGATGGCTTAGGCGCCGCCTATATAAATATTGGCGATAAGTTAGGCACCGCTTATTCCATTGCCTATGCTCACTGCCTTACTTAAGTGATAGGTTAGGTGCCACTTATATCAACATAGGTGATAGGTTAGGCACCGCTTATACCATTACCTATGCTCACTGACTCACTTAGGAGAAAGGTTAGTCTCCGCCTAAGTAAGAGTAGGTGATGGCTTAGGAACCAACTATATCAACATAGGCGATAGGTTAGGCACTGCTTATACCATTGCCTATGCTCACTGCCTCACTTAGGCGATAGGATAGGCGCCACCTATGTCAACATAGGCGATAGGTTAGGCGCCGCCTATATCAACATAGGAGATAGGCTAGGCGCCACTTATACCATTGCCTAAGCTCACTTCCTCACATAGGCGATAGGTTAGGCGCCGCTTATGTAAACATAGGCGATGGCTTAGGCGCCGCCTATATCAACATAGGTGATAGGTTAGGCACCGCTTATACTAATGCCTATGCTCACTGCCTCACTTAGGCGATAGGTTAGGCGCCGCCTATGTCAACATAGGCGATGGCTTAGGAACCACCTATATCAACATAGGCGATAGGATAGGCGCCGCTTATACCATTGCCTATGCTCACTGCCTCACATAGGCGATAGGTTAGGTACCACCAATGTCAACATAGGCGATGGCTTAGGCGCCGCCTATACCAACATAGGAGATAGGCTAAGAGCCACATATACCATTGCCTAAGCTCTTTCCCTTACATAGGCGATAGGTTAGGCGCCTCCTATGTAAACATAGGAGATGGCTTAGGGGCTGCCTATATCAAGATAGGTTATAGGTTAGGCGCCGCTTATACCATTGCCTATACTCACTGCCTCACTTAGGCGATAGGTTAGGCGCAACCTATGTCAATATAGGCGATGGCCTAGGCGCCGCCTATATCAATATAGGCGATAGGTTAGGCGCCGCTTATACCATTGCCTATGCTCACTTCTTTACTTAGGCGATGGGTTAGGCGCCGCCTATGTCAACATAGGCGATAGGTTAGGTGCCGCTGATACCATTGCCTATGCTCACTTTCTTACTTAGGCGATGGGTTAGGCGCCGCCTATGTCAACATAGGCGACACTTATACCATTGCCTATTCTCACTGCCTCACTTAGGCGATAGGTTACGCGCTGCCTATGTCAATATAGGTTATGGCTTAGGCGCCGCCTATATCAATATAAGTGATAGGTTGGGCATCGCTTATCCCATTGCCTATGCTCACTGCCTGACTTAGGTGATAGGTTACGCGTCGCTAATTCCATTGCCTATGCTCACTGCCTTACGAAGGCGATAGGTTAGGCGCCACCTATGTCAACATAGGCGATGGCCTAGGAGCCGCCTATAACAACATCGGCGATAGGTTAGGCGCCACTTATACCATTGCCTATGCTCACTGCCTAATATAGGCGTTAGGTTGGCCGCCACCTATGTTATCATAGGCGATGGCTTAGGCACCGCCTATATCAACATAAGTGATAGGTTAGGTGCCGCTTATACCATTGCCTATGCTCACTGCCTCACTAAGATGATAGGTTACGCGCAACCTATCACAACATAGGCGATGTCTTAGGCGCCGCCTATATCAACATAGGAGATAGGTTAGGCGCCGCTTAAACCATTGCCTATACTCACTGTCTCACTTAGGCGATGGGTTAGTCGCCACCTATGTCAACATAGGCGATGGGTTAGGCGCCGTTTATACCATTGCCTATGCTCACTGCCTCACTTAGTAGATAGGTTAGGCGCCGCCTATGTCAACATAGGCGATGGCTTAGAAACAACCTATATCAACATAGGCGATAGGATAGGTGCCACTTATATCATTGCCTATGCTCACTGCCTCACTTAGGCGATAGGTTAGGTGCCGCCTATGTCAACATAAGCGATGGCTTAGGCGCCACCTATATCAACATTGGCGATAGGTTAGGCGCCGCTTAAACCATTGCCTATGCTCACTACCTCACTTAGGAGATGGGTTGGGCGCTGCCTATGTCAACACAGGCGATGGCTTAGGCGCCGCCTATATCAACATAGGTGATAGGTTTGGCGCCGCTTATACCATTGCCTATGCTCACTGCCTCACTTAGGCGATGGGTTAGGCGCCGCCTCTGTCAACATAGGTGATGGCTTAGGCGCCGTCTATATCAACATAGGCGATGGGTTAGGTGCCGCTTATACCATTGCCAATGCTCACTGCCTCACTTAGGCGATGGGTTAGGTGCCGCCTATGTCAACATAGGCGATGTCATAGGCGCCGCTTCTATCAATATAGGCGATAGGTTAGGCGCCACCTATGTCAACATAGGCGATAGGTTAGGCGCCGCTTATACCATTGCCTATGCTCACTAACTCACTTAGGTGAAAGGTTAGGCGCCGCCTATGTAAGTATTGGTGATATCTTAGGCACCACCTATATCAACATAGGCGATAGGTTAGGCTCCGCTTATACCATTTCCTATGCTCACTGTCTCACTTAGGCGATAGGTTATGCGCCACCAATGTAAACATAGGCGATGGCTTAGGCTCCGCCTATATCAACATAGGCGATACATTAGGTGCCTCTTATACAATTACCTATGCTCACTGCCTCACTTAGGCGATGGGTTAGGCGCCGCCTATGTCAACATAGGCGATGTCTTAGGAACCACTTATATCAATATAGGAAATAGGTTAGGGGTCACTTATACCATTGCCTATGCTCACTGCCTCACTGAGGCGATAGGTTAGGCTCCTCCTATGTCAATATAGGCGATGGCTTAGGCGCCGCCTATATAAACATAGGCGATAGGATAAGCGCCATTTATACTATTGCCTATGCTCACTGCCTCAATTTGGCGATAGGTTAGGTACCTCCTATGTCACCATCGGTGATGGCTTAGGCGCCGCCTATATCAATATAGGCGATAGGTTAGGCGCTGCTTATACCATTGCCTAAGCTCATTGCCTTACTTTGGCGATAGGTTAGGCGACACCTATGTCAACATAGGTGATGGCTTAGGCGCTGCCTATATCAACATAGGTGATAGCTTAGGCACCGCTTATCCCATTGCCTATACTCACTACCTCACTTAGGCGATAGGTTAGGCGTTGCTTATACCATTGCCTATACTCACTGCCTCACTAAGGCTATAGGTTAGGCGCCGCCTATGTCAACATAGGTGATGGCTAAGGCACCGCCTATAACAATATAGTCTATCGGTTAGGCGCCACTAATACCATTGCCTATGCTCACTGCCTCACTTAGGCGTTAGGTTAGGCGCCGCCTATGTCAACATAGGCGATGGGTTAGGCACCGCCTATATCAACGTAGGCGATAGGTTAGGCGCTACTTATACCATTGCCTATGCTCACTGTCTAACTTAGGCGATACGGTAGGAGGCGCCTAAATCAGCATAGGCGATAGGTTAGGCGCCGCTTATACCATTACCTATGCTTACTGCCACACTTAGGCGATAGGATAGTATCGCCTATTTCTACATAGATGATGTCTTAGGCACCACTTATATCAACATAGGTTATAGGTTATGAGCCGCTTATACCATTGCCTATGCTCACTGCCTCACTTAGGCGATAGGTTAGGCGCGGCATATGTCAACATAGGCGATGGCTTAGGCGCCGCCTATATCAGTATTGGCGATACGTTAGGCGTGGCTTACTCCATTGCCTATGCTCACTGCCTCACATAAGTGATAGGTTAGGTTCCATCTATATCAACATAGGTGATAGGTTAGGCGCTGCTTATACCATTGCCTATGCTGACTGACTCACTTAGGCGAAAGGTTAGGCTCCGCCTAAGAAAGAATAAGTGATGGCTTAGGAACCAACAATATCAACATAGGCGATAGGTTAGGCACCGCTTATACCATTGCCTATGCTCACTGCCTCACTTAGGCGATAGGTTAGGCGCCACCTATGTCAACATAGGTGATGGCTTAGGCGCCGCCTATATCAACATAGGAGATAGGATAGGCGCCACTTATACCATTGCCTAAGCTCACTGCCTCACATCGGTGATAGGTTAGGCGCCGCCTATGTAAATATAGGAGATGGCTTAGGCGCCTCCTATATCAACATAGGTGATAGGTTAGGCCTCTCTTATACCATTGCCTATGCTCACTGCCTTACTTAGGCGATAGGTTGAGCACTGCCTATGTCAACATAGGCTATGGATTAGGCGCCGCCTATATCAACATGGGTGATAGGTTAGGCGCCGCTTATACCATTGCCTATGCTCACTTCCTCACTTAGGCGATGGGTTAGGCGCTGCCTATGTCAACATAGGCGATAGGTTAGGCACCGCTTATACCTTAGCCTATGCCCACTGCCTCACTTAGGCGATGGGTTAGGCGCCGCCTATGTCAACATAGGTGATGGCTTAGGCACCACCTATATCAACATAGGTGATAGGTTAGGCACCGCTTATCCTATTGCCTATGCTTACTGCCTCACTTAGGCGATAGGTTAGGCGTCACTTATACCATTGCCTATGCTCACTGAATCAGTAAGGCGATAGGTTAGGCGCCGCCTATGTCATCATCGGCGATGGCTTAGGCGCCGCCTATAACAACATAGGCGATAGGTTAGGCGCCACTTATACCATTGTCTATGCTCACTGCCTCTCTTATGCGTTAGGTTAGGCGCCACCTATGTCAACATAGGCAATGGCTTAGGCTCTGCCTATATCAACATATGCGATAGATTAGGCAGTGCTTATGCCATTGCCTATGCTCACTGCCTTACTTAGGCGATAGGTTAGGAGCCGCCTAAATCAACATAAGCGATAGGTTAGGCGCCGCTTATATGATTGCCTATGCTTACTGCATCACTTAGGCGATAGGTTATGCGCCGCCTATATCAACATAGGTGATAGGTTAAGCGCCGCTTATACCATTGCCTATGCTCACTGCCTCACTTACTCGATAGGTTAGGAGCCGTCTATGTCAACATAGACGATGTCTTAGGCGCTGCCTATGTCAATATAGGCGATAGGTTAGGCGCCACTTATACCATTGCCTATGCTCACTGCCTTACTTAGACGATAGGTTAGGCACCACCTATGTCAATATAGGCGATGGCTTAGGGGCCGACTATATCAACATAGGCGATAGGATAGGCGCCACTTATAGCATTGCCTATGCTCACTGCCTGACTTAGGCGATAGGTTAGGCGCCGCCTATGTCAACATAGGTGATGGCTTAGACGCCGCCTATATATATATAGGCGATCGGTTAGGCACCACTTATATCATTGCCTCACCTAGGCGATAGGTTAGGAGCCGCCTATATCAATATAGGCGATAGGTTAAGCGCCGCTTATACCATTGCCTATGCTCACTTCCTCACTTCGGAGATAGGTTAGGCGCCCGACTATGTCAATATAGGCGATGACTCAGGAACCACCTATATCAACATAGGCATTAGGTTAGGCACCTTTTATACCAATGCCTATGCTCACTGCCTCACTTAGGCGATAGGTTAGGGGCCTCCTATGTCAACCTAGGCGATGGCTTAGGCGCCACCTATATCAACATAGGCGATAGGTTAGGTGCCGCTTATACCATTGCCCATGCTCACTGCCTCACTTAGGCAATAGGGTAGGAGCCACCTATATCACCATAGGCGATAGGTTAGGCGCCGCTTATACCATTACCTATGCTCACTGACTAACTTAGGCGAAAGGTTAGGCGCCGCCTATGTATGCATAGGTGATGCCTTAGGCACCACCTATATAAATATTGGCGATAGGTTAGGAGTCGCTTATACCATTGCCTATGCTCACAGCCTCACATAGGCGATAGGTTAGGCGCCGCATATGTCAACATAGTCGATGGCTTAGGTGCAGCCTATATCAACATAGGCGATAGGTTAGGCACCGCTTATACCATTTCCTATGCTCACTGCCTCACTTAGGTGATAGTTTAGGAGCCGCCTATATCAACATAGGCGATAGGTTAGGCGCCGCCTATGCCATTGCCTATGCTCACTGCCTCACTTAGTTGATAGGTTAGGCGCCGCCTATGTCAACATAGACGATGACTCAAAAACCACCTATATCAACATCGACGATAGGTTAGGCGCCGCTTATACGAATGCCTATGCTCACTGCCTCACTTAGGCGATAGGTTAGGGGCTGCCTTTGTCAACATAGGCGATGGCTTAGGCGCCGCCTATATCAACATAGGCGTTAGGTTAGGCGTCGCTTATACCATTGCCTATACTCACTGCCTCACTAAGGCTATAGGTTAGGCGCCACCTATGTCAACATATGTGATGGCTTAGGCACCGCCTACAATAATATAGTCTATAGGTTAGTCGCCACTTATACCATTGCCTATGCTCACTGCCTTAATTAGGCGTTAGGTTAGGCACCGCCGATGTCAACTTAGGCGATGGATTAGGCGCCGCCTATATCAACGTAGGCGATAGGTTAGGCACTGCTTATACCATTGCCTATGCTCACTGTCTCACTTAGGCGATAGGGTAGGAGCCACCTAAATCAGTATAGGTGATAGGTTAGGCGCCGCTTATACCATTACCTATGCTTACTACCTCACTTAGGCGATAGGTTAGACGCCGCCTATATCAACATAGGTGATAGGTTAAGCGCCGCTTATACCATTGCCTATGCTCACTTTCTCACTTAGGCGAAAGGTTAGACGTCGCTTATACCAATGCCTATGCTCACTAAATCACTAAGGCGATAGGTTAGGCGCCGCCTATGTCAATATAGGCGATGGCTTAGGCGCCGCCTATATCAACGTAGGCAATAGATTAGGCAGCGCTTATACCATTGTCTATGCTCACTACCTTACTTAGGCGATAGGTTAGGAGCCGCCAAAATCAACATAGGCGATAGGTTAGTCGCCACTTATATCATTGCCTATGCTTATTGACTCACTTAGGCGATAGGTTAGGCGCCGCCTATATCAACATAGGTGATAGGTTAAGCGCCGCTTATACCATTGCCTATGCTCATTGCCTCACTTAGGCGATAGGTTAGGAGCTGCCTATGTCAACATAGGCGATGTCTAAGTGATAGGTTTGGCGCTACTAATACTATTGCCTATGCTGAATGCCTCACTTAGACGATAGGTTAGGCGCTGCCTATGTCAACACAGGCGATGGCTTAGGCGCCGCCTATATCAACATAGGCGATAGGTTAGGCGCCGCTTATACCATTGACTATGCTCACAGCCTCACTTAGGCGATGGGTTAGGCGCCGCCTATGTCAACATAGGCGATAGGTTAGAAGCCGCTTATACCTTTGCCTATGCTCACTGCCACACTTAGGAAAAAGGTTAGGCGCCGCCTATGTCAACATAAACGATGGCTTAGGAACCACCTATATCAATATAGGCAATATGTTAGGCGCCGCTTATACAATTACCTATGCTCACTACCTCACTGAGGTGATAGGTAAGGCTCCTCCTATGTCAATATAGGCGATGGCTTAGGCGCCGCCTATATAAACATAGGCGATAGGATAGGCGCCACTTATACCATTGCCTATGCTCACTGCCTCACTTAGGTGATAGGTTAGGTGCCGCCTATGTCAACATAGGCGATGGCTTAGGCACCTCCTATATCAACACAGGAGATAGGTTAGGCGCCGCTCATACCATTGCCTATGCTCACAGCCTCCCTTAGGCGATGGGTTAGGATCTTCCTATGTCAACATAGGCGATGTCTTAGGCTCCGCCTATATTAACATAGGCGATAGGTTAGGCGCCGCTTATACCATTACCTATGCTCACTGCCTCGCTTAGATGATAGGTTAGGCACCGCCTATATCAATATAGACGATAGGTTAGGCGATGCTTATACCATTGCCTATGCTCACTTACTCACTTAGGTGAATGGTTAGGCACCACTTATGTAATAATAGGTGATATCTTAGCCACCACCTATATCAACATAGGCGATAGGTTAGGCGGCGCATATACCATTGCCTATGCTCACTACCTCACTTAGGCGATAGGTTAGGCGCCACCTATGTCAACATAGGTGATGGCTTAGGTGCCGCATATATCAATATAGGAGATAGGTTAGGCACCGCTTTTACCATTTCCTATGGTCACTGCCTCTCTTAGGATATAGGTTAGGCACCGCTTATGTCAACATAGGCGATGGCTTAGGTGCCGCCTATATCAACATAAGCGATAGGTTAGGCACCGCTTATACCAATGCCTATGCTCACTGCCTCACTTTGGCGACAGGTTAGGGGACGCCTATATCAACATAGGCGATAGGATAGGCATCACTTATACCAACGTCTATGCTCACTGGCTAACTTAGGCGATAGGTTAGGCACCGTCTATATCAACATAGGCGATGGCTTAGGTGCCGCCTACATCAACATAGGCGATAGGTTAGGCGACTCTTATACCATTGCCTATGCTCACTACCTCACTTAGGCGATAGGTTAGTAGCCGCCTATATCAACATAGGCGATAGGTTAGGCACCGCTTATACCATTGCCCATGCTCACTGCCTCACTTAGGAGATAGGTTAGGCGCCACCTATGTCAACATAGCTGATGACACAGGAACTACCTATATCAATATTGGCGATAGGTTAGGCGCCGCTTATACCATTGCCTATGCTCACTGCCTTACTTAGGAGATAGGTTAGGCGCCACCTATGTCAATATAGGTGATGGCTTAGGGGCCGCTTATATCAACATAGGTGATAGGATAGGCGCCACTTATACCATCTCCTATGCTCTCTGCCTCACTTAGGCGATATATTAGGCGTCGCCTATGTTAAGATAGGTGATGGCTTAGGCGCCGCCTATATCAACATAGGAGATAGGATAGGCGCCACTTATACCATTGCCTAAGCTCACTGCCTCACATCGGCGATAGGTTAGGCGCCGCCTATGTAAATATAGGAGATGGCTTAGGCGCCTCCTATATCAACATAGGTGATAGGTTAGGCCCCTCTTATACCATTGCCTATGCTCACTGCCTTACTTAGGCGATAGGTTGAGCACTGCCTATGTCAACATAGGCGATGGATTAGGCGCCGCCTATATCAACATGGGTGATAGGTTAGGCGCCGCTTATACCATTGCCTATGCTCACTTCCTCACTTAGGCGATGGGTTAGGCGCTGCCTATGTCAACATAGGCGATAGGTTAGGCACCGCTTATACCTTTGCCTATGCCCACTGCCTCACTTAGGCGATAGGTTAGGCGCCGCCTATGTCAACATAGGTGATGGCTTAGGCACCACCTATATCAACATAGGTGATAGGTTAGGCACCGCTTATCCTATTGCCTATGCTTACTGCCTCACTTAGGCGATAGGTTAGGCGTCACTTATACCATGGCCTATGCTCACTGAATCACTAAGGCGATAGGTTAGGCGCCGCCTATGTCAACATCGGCGATAAGTTAGGCGCCGCCTATAACAACATAGGCGATAGGTTAGGCGCCACTTATACCATTGTCTATGCTCACTGCCTCTCTTATGCGTTAGGTTAGGCGCCACCTATGTCAACATAGGCAATGGCTTAGGCTCTGCCTATATACAAATATGCGATAGATTAGGCAGTGCTTATACCATTGCCTATGCTCACTGCCTTACTTAGGCGATAGGTTAGGAGCCGCCTAAATCAACATAAGCGATAGGTTAGGCGCCGCTTATATGATTGCCTATGCTTACTGCATCACTTAGGCGATAGGTTATGCGCCGCCTATATCAACATAGGTGATAAGTTAAGCGCCGCTTATACCATTGCCTATGCTCACTGCCTCACTTACACGATAGGTTAGGAGCCGCCTATGTCAACATAGACGATGTCTTAGGCGCTGCCTATGTCAATATAGGCGATAGGTTAGGCGACACTTATACCATTGCCTATGCTCACTGCCTTACTTAGACGATAGGTTAGGCACCACCTATGTCAATATAGGCGATGGCTTAGGGGCCGACTATATCAACATAGGCGATAGGATAGGCGCCACTTATAGTATTGCCTATGCTCACTGCCTGACTTAGGCGATAGGTTAGGCGCCGCCTATGTCAACATAGGTGATGGCTTAGACGCCGCCTATATAAATATAGGCGATCGGTTAGGCACCACTTATATCATTGCCTCACTTAGGCGATAGGTTAGGAGCCACCTATATCAATATAGGCGATAGGTTAAGCGCCGCTTATACCATTGCCTATGCTCACTTCCTCACTTCGGAGATAGGTTAGGCGCCCGACTATGTCAATATAGGCGATGACTCAGGAACCACCTATATCAACATAGGCAATAGGTTAGGCACCTTTTATACCAATGCCTATGCTCACTGCCTCACTTAGGCGATAGGTTAGGGGCCTCCTATGTCAACCTAGGCGATGGCTTAGGCGCCACCTATATCAACATAGGCGATAGGTTAGGTGCCGCTTATACCATTGCCCATGCTCACTGCCTCACTTAGGCGATAGGGTAGGAGCCACCTATATCACCATAGGCGATAGGTTAGGCGCCGCTTATACCATTACCTATGCTCACTGACTAACTTAGGCGAAAGGTTAGGCGCCGCCTATGTATGCATAGGTGATGCCTTAGGCACCACCTATATAAATATTGGTGATAGGTTAGGAGCCGCTTATACCATTGCCTATGCTCACAGCCTCACATAGGCGATAGGTTAGGCGCCGCATATGTCAACATAGTCGATGGCTTAGGTGCAGCCTATATCAACATAGGCGATAGGTTAGGCACCGCTTATACCATTTCCTATGCTCACTGCCTCACTGAGGTGATAGTTTAGGAGCCGCCTATATCAACATAGGCGATAGGTTAGGCGCCGCCTATGCCATTGCCTATGCTCACTGCCTCACTTAGTTGATAGGTTAGGCGCCGCCTATTTCAACATAGACGATGACTCAAAAACCACCTATATCAACATCGGCGATAGGTTAGGCGCCGCTTATACGAATGCCTATGCTCACTGCCTCACTTAGGCGATAGGTTAGGGGCTGCCTTTGTCAACATAGGCGATGGCTTAGGCGCCGCCTATATCAACATAGGCGTTAGGTTAGGCGTCGCTTATACCATTGCCTATACTCACTGCCTCACTAAGGCTATAGGTTAGGCGCCGCCTATGTCAACATATGTGATGGCTTAGGCACCGCCTACAATAATATAGTCTATAGGTTAGTCGCCACTTATACCATTGCCTATGCTCACTGCCTTAATTAGGCGTTAGGTTAGGCGCCGCCGATGTCAACTTAGGCGATGGATTAGGCGCCGCCTATATCAACGTAGGCGATAGGTTAGGCACTGCTTATACCATTGCCTATGCTCACTGTCTCACTTAGGCGATAGGGTAGGAGCCACCTAAATCAGTATAGGTGATAGGTTAGGCGCCGCTTTTACCATTACCTATGCTTACTACCTCACTTAGGCGATAGGTTAGACGCCGCCTATATCAACATAGGTGATAGGTTAAGCGCCGCTTATACCATTGCCTATGCTCACTTTCTCACTTAGGCGAAAGGTTAGACGTTGCTTATACCAATGCCTATGCTCACTAAATCACTAAGGCGATAGGTTAGGCGCCGCCTATGTCAATATAGGCGATGGCTTAGGCGCCGCCTATATCAACGTAGGCAATAGATTAGGCAGCGCTTATACCATTGTCTATGCTCACTACCTTACTTAGGCGATAGGTTAGGAGCCGCCAAAATCAACATAGGCGATAGGTTAGTCGCCACTTATATCATTGCCTATGCTTATTGACTCACTTAGGCGATAGGTTAGGCGCCGCCTATATCAACATAGGTGATAGGTTAAGCGCCGCTTATACCATTGCCTATGCTCATTGCCTCACTTAGGCGATAGGTTAGGAGCTGCCTATGTCAACATAGGCGATGTCTAAGGAGCCGCCTATATCAATATAGGCGATAGGTTAGTCGCCGCTTATACCATTGTCTATGCTCACTACCTCAGTTAGGTGATAGGTTAGGCGCCGCATATATCAACATAGGTGATAGGTTAGGCTCCGCCTATATCAACATAGGTGATAGGTTAGGCGCCGCATATACCATTGCCTATGCTCACTGACTCACTTAGGCGAAAGGTTGGGCTCCGCCTATGTAAGAATTGGTGATGGCTTAGGAACCACTTATATCAACATAGGCGATAGGTTAGGCGCCGCTTATACCATTGCCTATGCTCACTGCCTCACTTAGGCGATAGGTTAGGCGCCACCAATGTCAACATAGGTGATGGCTTAGGCGCCGCCTATATCAACATAAGAGATAGGCAAGGCGCTACTTATACCATTGCCTAAGGTCACTGCCTCACATAGGTGATAGGTTAGGCGTCGCCTATGTAAACATAGGCGATGGCATAGGCGCTGTCTATATCAAAATAAGTGATAGGTTTGGCGCTACTAATAACATTGCCTATGCTGAATGCCTCACTTAGACGATAGGTTAGGCGCTGCCTATGTCAACACAGGCGATGGCTTAGGCGCCGCCTATATCAACATAGGCGATAGGTTAGGCGCCGCTTATACCATTGCCTATGCTCACAGCCTCACTTAGGCGATGGGTTAGGCGCCGCCTATGTCAACATAGGCGATAGGTTAGAAGCCGCTTATACCTTTGCCTATGCTCACTGCCACACTTAGGAAAAAGGTTAGGCGCCGCCTATGTCAACATAGACGATGGCTTAGGAACCACCTATATCAATATAGGCAATATGTTAGGCGCCGCTTATACAATTACCTATGCTCACTACCTCACTGAGGTGATAGGTAAGGCTCCTCCTATGTCAATATAGGCGATGGCTTAGGCGCCGCCTATATAAACATAGGCGATAGGATAGGCGCCACTTATACCATTGCCTATGCTCACTGCCTCACTTAGGTGATAGGTTAGGTGCCGCCTATGTCAACATAGGCGATGGCTTAGGCACCTCCTATATCAACACAGGAGATAGGTTAGGCGCCGCTCATACCATTGCCTATGCTCACAGCCTCACTTAGGCGATGGGTTAGGATCTTCCTATGTCAACATAGGCGATGTCTTAGGCTCCGCCTATATTAACATAGGCGATAGGTTAGGCGCCGCTTATACCATTACCTATGCTCACTGCCTCGCTTAGATGATAGGTTAGGCACCGCCTATATCAATATAGATGATAGGTTAGGCGATGCTTATACCATTGCCTATGCTCACTTACTCACTTAGGCGAATGGTTAGGCACCGCTTATGTAATAATAGGTGATATCTTAGCCACCACCTATATCAACATAGGCGATAGGTTAGGCGGCGCATATACCATTGCCTATGCTCACTACCTCACTTAGGCGATAGGTTAGGCGCCACCTATGTCAACATAGGTGATGGCTTAGGTGCCGCATATATCAATATAGGAGATAGGTTAGGCACCGCTTTTACCATTGCCTACGGTCACTGCCTCTCTTAGAAGATAGGTTAGGCACCGCTTATGTCAACATAGGCGATGGCTTAGGTGCCGCCTATATCAACTTAAGCGATAGGTTAGGCACCGCTTATACCAATGCCTATGCTCACTGCCTCACTTTGGCGACAGGTTAGGGGACGCCTATATCAACATAGGCGATAGGATAGGCATCACTTATACAAACGTCTATGCTCACTGGCTAACTTAGGCGATAGGTTAGGCACCGTCTATATCAACATAGGCGATGGCTTAGGTGCCGCCTACATCAACATAGGCGATAGGTTAGGCGACTCTTATACCATAGCCTATGCTCACTACCTCACTTAGGCGATAGGTTAGAAGCCGCCTATATCAACATAGGCGATAGGTTAGGCACCGCTTATACCATTGCCCATGCTCATTGCCTCACTTAGGAGATAGGTTAGGCGCCACCTATGTCAACATAGCTGATGACACAGGAACTACCTATATCAATATTGGCGATAGGTTAGGCGCCGCTTATACCATTGCCTATGCTCACTGCCTTACTTAGGAGATAGGTTAGGCGCCACCTATGTCAATACAGGTGATAGCTTAGGGGCCGCTTATATCAACATAGGTGATAGGATAGGCGCCACTTATACCATTGCCTATGCTCTCTGCCTCACTTAGGCGATATATTAGGCGTCGCCTATGTTAAGATAGGTGATGGCTTTGACGCCGCCTATATAAATATAGGCGATCGGTTAGGCGCCGCTTATACAATTGCCTATGCTCACTGCCTCACTTAGGCGATAGGTTAGAAGCCACCTATGTCTACATAGGCAATAGGTTGGGCTCCGCTTATACCATTGCCTATGCTCACTGCCTCACTTAGGAGATAGGTTAGGCGCCGCCTATGTCAACATAGGCGATGACTCAGGAACCATCTATATCAACATAGGCGATAGGTTAGGCGCCGCTTATACCAATGCCTATGCTCACTACCTCACTTAGGCGATTGGTTAGGGGCCGCCTATGTCAACATAGGCGATGGCTTAGTCGCCGCCTATACCAACATAGGCGGTAGGTTAGGCGCCGCTTATACCATTGCCTATGCTCACTGCCTCACTTAGGCGATAGGTTAGGAGCCGCCTATATCAACAAAGGCGATAGGTCAGACGCCGCTTATACCATTACCTATGCTCACTGACTAAATTAGGCGAATGGTTAGGCGCCCCCAATGTATGCATAGGTGATGGCTTAGGAACCACCTATATAAACATTGGCGATAGGTTAGGAGCCGCTTATACCATTGCCTATGCTCACTGCCTCACTTAGGCGATAGGTTAGGCGCCGCCTATGTTAACATAGGTGATGGCTTAGACGACGCCTATATCAACATAGGTGATAGGTATGGTACCACTTATCCCATTGCCTATGCTCACTGCCTCACTTAGGCGATAGGTTAGGCGTCACTTACACCATTGCCTATGCTCACTGCTTCACTAAGGCGATAGGTTAGGCGCCGCCTATGTCAACATAGTCGATAGGTTAGGCGTCACTTATACCACAGCCTATGCTTACTGCCTCACTTAGGCGTTAGGCTAGGCGCCACCTATGACAACATAGGCGATGTCTTAGGCGCCACCTATATCAACGTAGGCGATAGGTTAGGCACCGCTTATACCATGGCCTATGCTCAATTCCTCACTTAGACTATAGGTTAGGAGCCGCCTAAATCAACATAGGCGATAGGTTAGGCGCCGATTATACCATTGCCTATGCTTACTGCCTCACTTAGGCGATAGGTTAGGCGCTGCCTATTTCAACATAGGCGATGGCTTAGGCAACACTTATATCAACATAGGTGATAGGTTAAGAACCGCTTATACCATTGCCTATGCTTACTGCCTCACTAAGGCGATAGTTTAGGCGCCGACTATGTCAACATAGACGATGGCTTAGGTGCTGCCAATATCAACATAGGTGATAGGTTAGCCGCCGCTTATACTATTGCCCATGCTCACTGCCTCACTTAGATGATGGGTTAGGCGCCGCCTATGTCAACATAGGCGATTGCGTAGGCGCCGCCTATATCAATATAGGCGATAGGTTAGGCGCCGCATATACCAATGCCTATGCTCACTTCCTCACTTACGTGATAGGTTAGGCGCCGCCTATATCAATATAGGCGATAGATTAGGCATCTCTTATACCATTGCCTATCCTCACTGACTAACTTAGGTAAATGGTTAGGCGCCGCCTATGTATGCATAGGTGTATGCTTAGGCACCATCTATATCAACATAGGCGATGGCTTAGGTGCCTCCTATATCAACATAGGCGATAGGTTAGGCACCGCTTATACCATTTCCTATGCTCACTACCTCACTTAAGCGATGGGTTAGGCGCTGCCTATGTCAATATAGGCGATGGCTTAAGCGACACCTATATCAACATAGGCGATAGGTTAGGCGCCGCATATACCAGTGCCTATGCTCACTGCCACACTTAGGCAATGGGTTAGGCGCCGCCTATGTCAACATAGGCGATGGCATAGACGCCGCCTATATCAACATAGGCAATAGGTTAGGCGCCGCTTATACCATTGCTTATGCTCACTGCCTCACTTAGGCGATGGGTTAGGTGCCGCCTATGTCAACATAGGCGATGGAGTAGGGCCGCCTATATCAATATAGGCGATAGTTTAGGCGCCGCTTATACCATTACCTATGCTCACTGCCTAACATAGGTGACAGGTTAGGCGCAACCTATATCAACATAGGTAATTGGTTAAGCGATAGGTTAGGCGCTGCTTATACCATTGCCTATGCTCACTGACTCACTTAGGCGAAAGGTTAGGCACCGCCTATGTAAGAATAGGTGATATCTTAGGCACCACCTATATCAATATAGATGATATGTTAGGCGCCGCTTATACCTTTGCCTATGCTCACTGCCTTACTTAGGTGATAGGTTAGGCGCCACCTATGTCAACATAGGCGATGGCTTAGGCGCTGCCTATATCAACATAGGAGATAGGCTACGCGCTATTTATACCATTGACTAAGTTCACTGCCTCACTTAGGCGATAGGTTAGGCGCCGCCTATGTCAATATAGGCGATGGCTTAGGCGCCTCTTATATCAACATAGGCGATATGTTAGAAACAACTTTTACCATTGCCTATGCTCACTGCCTCTCTTAGGTGATAGGTTAGGATCCGTCTATGTCAGCATAGGCGATGGCTTAGGTGCGGCCTATATCAACATAGGCGATACGTTAGGCGCCGCTTATACCATTGCCTATGCTCCCTGCCTCACTAAGGCGATAGGTTAGGCACCGCCTATGTCAACATAGCAGATGGCTTAGGCGCCGCCTATATCAGCATAGGCGCCGCCTATATCAGCATAGGCGATAGGTTAGGCGCCGCTTATACCATTGCCTATGCTCACTGCCTCAATTAGGCGATAGGTTAAGCGCCGCCTAAGTCAACATAGGCGATGGCTTAGGCGCCGCCTATATCAACATAAGCAATAGGATAGGCACCACTAATACCAATGCCTATGCTCACTGCCTCACTTAGGCGATAGGTTAGGCGCCGCCTATGTAAACATAGGCGATGGCTTAGGCGTCGCCTATTTTAACGTAAGAAATAGGTTAGGCGCCGCTTATACCATTGCCCATGCTCACTGCCTCACTTAGATGATGGGTTAGGCGCCGCCTATGTCAACATAGGCAATTGCTTAGGCGCCGCCTATATCAATATAGGCGATAGGTTAGGCGCCGCATATACCAATGCCTATGCTCACTTCCTCACTTACGTGATAGGTTAGGCGCCGCCTATATCAACATAGGCGATAGATTAGGCATCGCTTATACTATTGTCTATCCTCACTGATTAACTTAGGTAAAAGGTTAGGCGCCGCCTATGTATGCATAGGTGTTGGCTTAGGCACCATCTATATCAACATAGGCGAGGGCTTAGGTGCCTCCTATATCAACATAGGCGATAGGTTAGGCACCGCTTATACCATTTCCTATGCTCACTACCTCACTTAAGCGATGGGTTAGGCGCTGCCTATGTCAATATAGGCGATGGCTTAAGCGCCGCCTATATCAACATAGGCGATAGGTTAGGCACCGCATATACCATTGCCTATGCTCACTGCCACACTTAGGCAATGAGTTAGGCGCCGCCTATGTCAACATAGGCGATGGCATAGACGCCGCCTATATCAACATAGGCAATAGGTTAGGCGCCGCTTATACCATTGCTTATGCTCACTGCCTCACTTATGCGATGGGTTAGGTGCCGCCTATGTCAACATAGGCGATGGATTAGGGGCCGCCTATATCAATATTGGCGATAGTTTAGGCGCCGCTTATACCATTACTTATGCTCACTGCCTAACTTAGGTGACAGGTTAGGTGCAACCTATATCAACATAGGTGATTGGTTAAGCGATAGGTTAGGCGCTGCTTATACCATTGCCTATGCTCACTGACTCACTTACGCGAAAGGTTAGGCACCGCCTATGTAAGCATAGGTGATATCTTAGGCACCACCTATATCAATATAGATGATATGTTAGGCGCCGCTTATACCTTTGCCTATGCTCACTGCCTTACTTAGGTGATAGGTTAGGCGCCACTTATGTCAACATAGGCGATGGCTTAGGCGCTGCCTATATCAACATAGGAGATAGGCTACGCACTATTTATACCATTGACTAAGTTCACTGCCTCACTTAGGCGATAGGTTAGGCGCCGCCTATGTCAATATAGGCGATGGCTTAGGAGCCGCTTATATGAACATAAGCGATATGTTAGGAACAACTTTTACCATTGCCTATGCTCACTGCCTCTCTTAGGTGATAGGTTAGGATCCGTCTATGTCAGCATAGGCGATGGCTTAGGTGCGGCCTATATCAACATAGGCGATACGTTAGGCACCGCTTATACCATTGCCTATGCTCCCTGCCTCACTAAGGCGATAGATTAGGCACCGCCTATGTCAACATAGGAGATGGCTTAGGCGCCGCCTATATCAGCATAGGCGATAGGTTAGGCGCCGCTTATACCATTGCCTAGGCTCACTGCCTCAATTAGGCGATAGGTTAAGCGCCGCCTAAGTCAACATAGGCGATGGCTTAGGCGCCGCCTATATCAACATAAGCAATAGGTTAGGCACCACTAATACCAATGCCTATGCTCACTGGCTCACTTAGGCGATAGGTTAGGCGCCGCCTATGTAAACATAGGCGATGGCTTAGGCGTCGCCTATTTTAACGTAAGAAATAGGTTAGGCGCCGCTATTCCATTGCCTATGCGCCTCACTTAGGCGATAGGTTAGGAACCACCTATATCAACATAGGCGATAGGTTAGGTGCCACTTATACCATTGCCTATGCTCACTGCCTCACTTAGGCGATAGGTTAGGTGCCATCTATATCAATATAGGCGATGGCTTAGGGGCCGCCTATATCAACACCGGCGATAGGATAGCCGCCACTTATACTATTGCCTATGCTCACTGCCTTAATTATGCCATAGGTTAGGCTCCGCCTATGTCAAAATAGGCGATGTCTTAGGCGCCACCTATATCAACATAGGCGATAGGTTAGGCGCCGCTCATACCATTGCCTATGCTCACTGCCTCACTTAGGCGATAGCTTAGGAGCCGCCTATGTTAACATAGGCGATAGGTTAGGCACCGCTTATACCATTGACTATGCTTACTGCCTCATTTAGGCGATGGGTTAGGCGCCGCTTATGTCAAAATAGTCAATGGATTAGGTGCCGCCTATATCAACATAGGAGATAGGTTAGGCGCCGCTTATACCATTGCCTATGCTCACGGCCTCACTTAGGTGATAGGTAAGGCGCCGCCTATATCAACATAGGCAATAGGTTAGGCGCTGCATATACCATTGCCTATGCTCACTGCCTCACTTAGACGATAGGTTAGGCGCCACCTATGTCATCATAGGTGATGGCTTAGGCGCCGCCTATATCAACTTAGGAGATAGGCTAGGGGCCACTTATACCATTGCCTAAGCTCACTGCCTCACTTAGGCGATAGGTTAGGCGCCGCCTATGTGAACATAGGTGTTGGCTTAGGCGCCGCCTATATCAACATAGGTGATAGGTTAGGCACCATTTATCCTATTGCCTACGCTCAATGTCTCACTTAGGCGATAGGTTAGGCATCGCTTATACCATTGCCTATGCTCACTTCCTCACTAAGGCGATAGGTTAGGCGTCGCCTATGTCAACATAGGCGATGGCTTAGGCACCGCCTAAAACAACATAGGCGATAGGTTAGGCGCCGGTTATACCATTGACTATGCTCACTGCCTCATTTTGGCGATGGGTTAGGCGCCGCTTATGTCAAAATAGGCAATGGATTAGGTGCCGCCTATATCAACATAGGAGATAGGTTAGGCGCCGCTTATACCATTGCCTATTCTAACTGCCTCACTCAGGTGATAGGTAAGGCGCCGCCTATATCAACATAGGCAATAGGTTAGGCGCTGCATATACCATTGCCTATGCTCACTGCCTCACTTAGACGATAGGTTAGGCGCCACCTATGTCAACATAGGCGATGGCTTAGGTGCCGCCTATATCAACTTAGGAGATAGGCTAGGGGCCACTTATACCATTGCCCAAGCTCACTGCCTCACTTAGGCGATAGGTTAGGCGCCGCCTATGTGAACATAGGTGTTGGCTTAGGCGCCGCCTATATCAACATAGGTGATAGGTTGGGCGCCATTTATCCTATTGCCTACGCTCAATGTCTCACTTAGGCTATAGGTTAGGCGCCGCTTATACCATTGCCTATGCTCACTGCTTCACTAAGGCGATAGGTTAGGCGTCGCCTATGTCAACATAGGCGATGGCTTAGGCACCGCCTAAAACAACATAGGCGATAGGTTAGGCACCGGTTATACCATTGACTATGCTCACTGCCTCACTTAGGCAATATTTTAGGAGCCGCCTAAATCAACATAGGCGATAGGTTAGGCGCCGCCTATTTCAACATAGGCGATGGCTTAGGCACCACTTATATTAACATAGCTGATAGGTTAAGCGCCGCTTATACCTTTTCCTATGCTCACTGGCTCACTTAGGCGATAGGTTAGGCACCGCCTATGTCAACATAAGCGATGGCTTAGGCGCCGCCTATATCAATATAGGCGATAGGTTAAGTGCCGCTTATACCATTACCTATGCTCACTGCCTCACTTAGGTGATAGGTTAGGCCCCGCCTATGTCAACATAGGCGATGGCTTAGGAACCATCTATATCAACATAGGGGATAGGTTAGGAGCCTCTTAAACCATTGCCTATGCTCACTGCCTCACTTAAGCGATAGGTTAGGCGCCACCTATGTCAACATAGGCGATGGCTTAGGCTCCCCTTATATCAACATAGAAGATAGGCTAAGCACCACTTATACCATTACCTAAGCTCACTGCCTCACATAGGCGATAGGTTAGGCGCCGCCTATGTAAACATAGGAGATGGTTTAGGCTCCACCTATATCAAGATAGGTGATAGGTTAGGCGCCACTTATACCATTGCCAATACTCACTACCTCACTTAGGCGATAGGTTAGGCGCTGCCCATGTCAACATAGGAGATGGCTTAGGTGCCGTCTATATCAACATAGGCGATAGGTTAGGAGCCGCTTATACCATTGCCTATGCTCACTTCCTCACTTAGGCGATGGGTTAGGCGCTGCCTATGTCAACATAGGCGATAGGTTAGGCGCCGCTTATACTATTGCCTATGCTCACTTCCTCACTTTGGTGATGGGTTAGGCGCCGCCTATGTCAACATAGGCGACGCTTATACCATTGCCTATTCTCACTGACTAACTTAGGCGATAGGTTAAGCGCCGCATGTATCATTATAGGTGATGGATTAGGCGCCGCTTATATCAACATAAGTGATAGGTTAGGCTCCGCTTATCCCATTGCCTATGCTCACTGCCTCACTTAGGCGACAGGTTAGGCGTCGCTTATACCATTGCCTATGCTCATTGCCTTACTAAGGCGATAAGTTAGGCGCCGCCTATGTCAACAAAGGCGATGGCTTAGGCGCCGCCTATAACAACATAGGCAATAGGTTAGGCGCCACTTATACCATTGCCTATACTCACTGCCTATGTTAGGCGTTAGGTTAGCCGCCTCCTATGTCAACATAGGTGATGGATTAGGCGCCGCCTATATCAATATAGGCGATAGGTTAGGTGCCATTTATACCATTGCCTATGCTCACTACCTCACTTAGGAGATGGGTTAGGCGCTTCTTATGTCAACATAGGCGATGTCTTAGGCACCGCCTATGTCAACATAGGTGATTGGTTAGGCGCCACTGATACCATTGCCTATGGTCACTGCCTCACTTAGGCGATGGGATAGGCGCCGCCTCTGTCAACATGGGCGATGGCTTAGGCGCCGCCTATATCAACATAGGTGATAGGTTAGGCGTCGCTTTCACCATTGCCTATGCTTACTGCCTCACTTAGGCGATGGGTTAGGCGCCACCTCAGTCAACATAGGCGATGGCTTAAGCGCCACCTATATCAACATAGGCGATAGGTTAGGCACCGATTATAGCATTGCTTATGCTCACTGCCTCACTTAGGCAATGGGTTAGGCGCCGCCTATTTCAACATAGGCGATGGCTTAGGCGCCGCCTATATCAATATAGGCGATAGGTTAGGCGCCGCTTATGCAATTGCCTATGCTCACTGCCTCACTTAGGTGATAGGTTAGGCGCCGCGTATATCAACATAGGCGATAGGTTAGGCGCCGCTTATACCACTGCCTATGCTCACTGACTCACTTAGGTGAAAGGTTAGGCACCGCCTATGTAAGCATAGGTGATATCTTAGGCGCCACCTATATCAACATAGGCGATAGGTTAGGCGCCGCTTATACAATTTCCTATGCTCACTGACTCACTTAGGCAATAGGTTAGGAGCCACCAATGTAAACATATGAGATGGCTTAGGCACCGCCTATATCAATAAAAGTGATAGGTTTGGCGCCGCTTAAACCATTGCCTATGCTCACTGCCTCACTTAGAGGATAGGTTAGGCGCCTCTTATACCATTGCCTATGCTCACTGCCTCACCTAGGCGATGCGTTAGGTGCCGCCTATGATAACATAGTCGATAGGTTAGGCGCCGCTTATACCTTTTCCTATGCTCACTACCTCACTTGGTCGATAGGTTAGGCGCCGCCTATGTCAACATAGGCGATGACTCAGGAACCACCTATATCAACATAGGTGATAGGTTAGGCGTCTCTTATACCATTGCCTATGCTCACTTCCTCACTTAGGCGATAGGTTAGGCGCCACCTATGTCAATATAGATGATGGCTTAGGGTCTGCCTATATCAACATAGGCGATAGGATAGGCGCCACTTATACCATTGCATATGCTCACTGCCTAACTTAGGCGATAGGTTAGGCGCCGCCTATGTCAACATAGGAGATGGCTTATTAGCTGCCTATATAAATATAGGCGATCGGTTAGGCGCCGCTTATACCATTTCCTATGCTCACTGCCTCACTTAGGAGATAGGTTAGGAGCCGCCTATATCAACATAGGCGATAGGTTAGGCGCCGCTTATACCATTACCTATGCTCAGTGCCTCACTTTGGAGATAGGTTAGGTGCCGCCTATGTCAACATAGGCGATGACTTAGGAACCACCTATATCAACATAGGCGAAAGGTTAGGCGCCGCTTTTACCAATGCCTATGATCACAGCCTCTCTTAGGCGATAGGTTAGGGATCGCCTATGTCAACATAGGCGATGGTTTAGGCGCTGCCTCTATCAACATAGGCGATAGGTTAGGCACCGCTAATACCATTGCCTATGCTCACTGCCTCACTTAGGCGATAGGTTAGGAGCCGCCTATATCAACATAGGCGATAGGTTAGGCGCCGCTTATAATATTACCTATGCTCACTTACTAACGTAGGCGAAAGTTTAGGCGCCGCCTATGTATGCATAGGTGATGGCTTAGGTACCACCTATATAAACATTGGCGATAGGTTAGGAGCCGCTTCTACCATTGCCTATTCTCACTGCCTCACTTAGACAATAGGTTAGGCGCCACCTATGTCAACATAGGCGATGGCTTAGGTGCCGCCTATATCAACATAGGCGATAGGTTAGGCCCCGCTTATACTATTTCCTATGCTCACTGCCTTACTTAGGTAATAGGTTAGGAGCCGCCTATATCAACATAGGCGATAGGTTAGGTGCCGCATATTCCATTGACAATGCTCACTACCTCACATAGGAGATTGGTTAGGGGCCGCCTATGTCCACATAGGCAATGACTCAAGAATTACCTATATCAACATAGGCGATAGGTTAGGCGTCGCTTATACCAATTCCTATGCTCATGCCTCACTTAGGCGATAGGTTAGGGGCCGCATATGTCAACATAGGAGATTGCTAAGGCACCGCCTATATCAACATAGGTGATAGGTTAGGTTCCGCTTATACCATTGCCTATGCTCACTGCCTCACTTAGGCGATAGGTTAGGAGCCGCCTATATCAATATAGGCGATAGGTTAGGCGCCGCTTATACCATTGCCTATGCTCACTACCTCACTTAGGAGATAGGTTAGGCGCCGCCTATGTCAACATAAGTGATGACTCAGGAACCACCTATATCAACATAGGCGATAGGTTAGGCACCGCTTATACCATTGCCTATGCTCACTGCCTCACTTAGGCGATAGGTTAGGCGCCACCTATGTCAATATAGGCGATGGCTTAGGGGCTGCCTATATAAACATAGGCAATAGGATAGGCGCCACTTATACCATTGCCTATGCTCACTGCCTCACTTAGGCGATAGGTTAGGCGCCGCCTATGTCAACATAGGCGATGGCTTAGACGCCGCCTATATAAATTTAAGCGATCGGTTAGGCGCCGCTTATACCATTGCCTATGCTCACTGCCTCACTTAGGCGATGGGTTAGTAGCCGCCTATGTCAACATAAGCGATGGCTTTCGTGCCGCCTATATCAATATAGGCGATAGGTTAGGTGCCGCTTATACCATTACCTATGCTCACTTACTCACTTACGTGATAGGTTAGGCGCCGTTTATACCATTAACTATGCTCACTGACTAACTTAGGCGAAAGGTTAGGTGCCGCCTATATATGCATAGGTGATGGCTTAGGCACCACCGATATAAACATTGGCGATAGGTTAGGAGCCGCTTATACCATTGCCTATGCTTACTGCCTCACTTAGGGGATAGGTTGGGCGCCGCCTATGACAACATAGGCGATGGCTTAGGTGCCACCTATATGAACATAGGCGATAGGTTAGGCACCGTTTATACCATTTCCTATGCTCACTGCTTCACTTAGGTGATAGGTTAGGCACCGCCTATATCAACATAGGTGATAGGTTAGGCGCCGCTTATACCATTGCCTATGCTCATTGAGTAACTTAGGCGAAAGGTTAGGTGCCGCCTATGTATGCATAGGTGATGGCTTAGGCACCACCTATATAAACATAGGAGATAGGTTAGGCACCGCTTATACCATTTCCTATGCTCACTGCCTCACTTAGGCGATAGGTTAGGAGCCACCCATGTCAATATAGGCGATGGCTTAGGTGCCACCTATATCAACATAGGTGATAGGTTAGGCATCGCTTATACCATTTCCTATGCTCACTGCCTCACTTAGGCGATGGGTTAGGCACTTCCTATGTGATGATAGGCGTATTTACACTCCTAAAGAACCTTAATTTACCCATATTTTAGCTAAGTTTTGAGAACAAAATATATAATTCATGCACTTTTAGTCCTTTTTCCTGTAAGTGAGCTAACAAACGTGATTAGCAAGTTTTCAGGTATAAAGGATGAATATTCCAGCACTTTATGGATAACTTGATGCCCAAGGAAGCTTCACGAAAGAAGGAAAGCAGCGTTTGGACACCTATGGACTGAAAGTGATGCATGGATAACTTGTCCCGGGCAAAAACAGCATTTCTAAAGACTTAGGGGATCAACAGTAACATAGTAGGATTAGGATAAGGATGCAGTAACCTAGTAGGATTAGGATAAGTACGCAGTAGCCTAGTAGGAATAGGATATGGGTGTTATAAATACTCTATGTTGCTGAAGTTTTTATTATTATCTCTCTCCATTCATACAATTCATTCAACTCTTACAATTCACTTATTCATTACTTCAATTCTTTTTCTTTCAACTTCCGCTTCACGTTACAATTGATATAAGAGAAAAATGCTAACTCGTGGGAAACACCAAGAGGAAAAACGTCACCCTTGTTGTGACACCACACTCCTCTCCAACGTGAGATCATTCTAGTTTTGATATGATGATGATGTTTATTGTGATCTCCGTTGTGCTTATGAGTAGCTAAACTTCTCTGTTAGGGTTATGGAAGCCTTATGAGATACTATCTATTGCTATGAGTTTGTGAATTCTTGATACGTATGCTGCTTATATCATTACTCTCTTCATCTTAATTGCATTTTTGTGGTTGCAAACATATAGAATATGCCAGTATGGCATTAACTTGTTCGAAAGAAAAGTTACATGTCTGGAAAAGAGAGAATGACAAGGAAATAGGGCTACTAAACCCTATTTAAAAGTTAGTGCCGTAACTGGATTAACCTCTTGGAGAATTCGTACCATTAGTATACGCTTTAAGCTCGAAAGAGTTAAAGTGATATAATCCTTGATGGTCGAAAGACGCTAGGATTTACCATAGAATACGAATCTCTATAAGCGCATGCATGTCTGAATTCCGCATAACTCATAGCCAATAGATACGTAGAACTCATAAGGTGGACATAACCCTAAATCTCAATTCTCATTGATTAAAACCTACCAAGTATTCCGTTTTTACTCTACTATTTTGTTTACATTATTTGCACGAACAAAATCCCCCCTTTATTCGCAGAACTTTCATCAAAAGTTTAATAATCGTCGCTTACTTAGTGACCAAGTATTCCCTGTGGGATTCGACACCCAACCTAGTTGGGTTCTATATTTGACAACGACTGCTTACACTCTTACGAGTGCTGTTGTTTGAGCGTTATCAAATTTTGGCACCGTTGCCGGGGAATACGGTTGTCAACTAAGTTTGTGATAGTTACTAGACCCTTTGGTCAAAAGTTCTCAGATTTTACTTTTAGCTGTTGTTTTTGTTCTATTCAGGTTCTATTAGCAGGATGGATGCACAACGTGACATTGACAGAAGGGCGGCTCAACAGGAGTAGGCTAGACTAGCTGCACTGGCAGCTGCTCAAGTGCATCAACAGAATATTGATATCCTAGGTCGGGCAACAAATCCTGATAATGAGGACCTGGGTGATGAGGAGCTACTAAATCCTAGGCATACTGATGAGGTGGCGGCACCTAGGCATAGGAGAGATCATCAAGCTAAAATGAGACCTGACCGCCGAGCTGTGCAGGCTCCTTTTGATGATGATGAGGACGATCTGGATGGAGCTGGTGATACAGGAGCTATTATTCCTCCGCCCTTGGCACCTAGAGCCAAGTTCAATATCACTAGCACCATGATTCAGCTATTGCAGCTCAAAAGTTTATTTGGTGGACTCGCAGGAGATGATCCGAATATGCATCTGATCAACTTTATTTCAACATGCAAGTCATTTGACAATCCAGGAGTTGGGCAGAATACAATTCGGCTGCTCTTATTTCCATTGTCTCTGTCTGAGGAGGCAACTCTATGGTTGAACGGGCTAACTCCTGATTCTATTACTAATTGGAGGCAACTGAAAGACGCTTTCCTAGAAAGATTCTTTCCGCCATCTAAGAAAGCCCAATTACGGGATGAGATCAAAAATTTTCGACAGCTTCAAACTGAAGCTCTCCATGAAACATGGGAGAGATTCAAGAAGAAGCTTATGAGATGCCCAAACCATCATATGACCAATGTCCACTTGATGGAGATATTATACAGATCTTTTAACTCGGTGACTAAGCCAGTGGTTGATAACGCAGCAGGTGGATCATTCATGGACCTCACTTTTATTCAGGCAAGTGATTTGCTAGATCGTATGACAAAGCAAATCAGAGCTTGCCATACCAGATATTTTGAGGTAGCAAGCCCTACTGTATCTATTGGCATGACAGTAGAACAAAGGCGAAGAGAGGAAGAACATGATCAAGATATGGTGCACATAAAAACACAAATGGATCTTCTTACAAAGCATCTATTATCATGGAAGACCGAAAAAATTAAAGCTGTTGCGTCAAAAGGAAGAGAGGAATCCGATTCCGAGGAAGAAGCCAACTACTTGAACAATCAGGGGGTTTCCGAGGCAATGCCCAAGGAAACCAAGGTCGGAACTATTATGATAAATCTGGAAACAAGGACCGTGATCAAGGAAGTTGGAAAAACAATACTGATAGGAGTGGTTTGTATGTTCCTCCTGGAAGACGTGACGCCGCTGCATCTGGTTCTGGAAATATGTCCATGGAAGATATGATGGCTAAGCTGCTGAAAGGAGTAGAGGCAACCAGCACAAGAGTAACTGAGGTAATAAATAATCTGTCCTCAATGAAGCAATTGGTTGACTCGCATTCCACTTCAATAAAATAGCTGGAGAAAAAATTGAGTCAACTTTCAGAGGCATTCAATCAAAGAAAAGCTGGAACACTACCTAGAGACACAGTGCAACATCCGAGGAATGATGGATCGTGTATGGCTATTACTACCTGAAGTGGTAAAGTGTTGGAAAATTCAACTAAAGGCAAGCAGGTAGTTGATGATATAGCGGATAATGTTATTGATGCAGAATGTGAAGAGGCCGAAGAAGATGAAGAGTGTGTTCATGACGTCACCCCTAGACGTCTGCAGCCTGAAAAGATTGATAGTTGGAAGCAAGGTAAAAAGAAAGTGGTGGAGAGAACTATTCCCCTTCCACCACCACCTTTTCCTCAGAGACTGAAGAAGAAGGCTGACAACACTCCCTAAAAGGTTGATAATCGGAAGCAAGATAAAAAGAAAGTGGTGGAGAAAACAATTCCCCTTCCACCACCACCATTTCCGCAGAGACTGAAGAAGAAAGCTGATGATACCAGGTTCAGTAAATTCATGACTATGTTGAAACAACTGACTATTAATGTTCCTTTGGTGGAAGCGCTAAAGCAGATGCCCGGATACGCTAAATTCATGAAGGACTTTTTAACAAAGAAGAGGGCAGTAAGCTATGAGCCGGCAGATAATATTCATCATTGCAGTGCAATTGCCACATGGTCCTTAGTATAGAAGAAGGCAGACCTGGTTCTTTCACTATTCCTTGCAATGTTGGATCTATGAATTTTGCTAAGGCATTGTGCGATTTGGGAGCTAGCATCAATTTGATGCCACTATCCGTCTACAGAAAGTTGGGGTTGGGCGACCCTACACCAACCAATATGCGTCTCGTGATGGCAGATAGGTCGGTAAAACGACCTGTGGGTATCTTGAATGATGTGTTGGTGAAGGTGTCTACCTTTATTTTTCCTACAGACTTTGTGATTTTGGATTGCGAGGTGGATTCTGAAGTTCCCATAATCTTGGGACGTCATTTCCTTGCAACAGGAAGTGTGCTTATTGACATGAGAGCTAATGATCTTTTATTTCGGTTGAATGACGAAGTGGTCCTCTTTGATATATGCAAAGCAATGAAGCAGCCCAGCGATATGAATGTGTTCTCTGTAGCTGATCTTCATTATGAAGATAAGAAAGCATTAGCTGTAGAGAAATAGCTTACTGTTGAGACATTGTCTGCTGCGCTGCTGAATGTTGAGCATGAGGATGATGAAGATTATGAAGTAACTATGTGTGCTCTAACAGAAATAGGGTCCTATTCTTATACTCCTAAACAACTGGACCTTGATCTTAAGAATCAACCGTCACCAACAGCGAAGACTTCCATTGAAGAGACCCCAGTGATAGAATCGAAAGAGCTCCCCAATTATCTAAGGTATGCATGCTTGGGAAGTATAAATACACTTTCGGTGAGTGTGACGGATGATTTAAGTAAACAGCACGTAGAGGCTCTCATCTCTGCTCTGAAGAGATACAAGAGAGCTATGGGTTGTACTATTTATGATATAATTGGTATCCCTCCTGGGATATGTATGCACAAGTGTCATATCGAAGAAGATTACATACCTACAAGTAAGCATCAGCGTCGTCTGAATCCATTCAGAAAATGATGCCCCATCTATCTCGATGAAGTCTAAGTAATCGAGATAGCTATGTCGTGCCGCGACAATAAATCAAGCGCTTGGTGGGAGGCAACCCATCGTTTTTAATTGTTTTGTTTTCTTAAGATTTTGTCGAGCCACGACCAAAATTAAGGCGCTTGGTGGGAGGCAACCTATCGTTCTAATCGTTTTTGTTGTTTTTGAGTAAGTGTAGGTGCAAGAGGTATAAATGAGGAGATTGGTTTTAAATTTTGATTTTGAAGTATTGCATGTTGAAGGTGGTAAGTTAGGAATGAAGAAGCAAAAGGCTATGGGTTAGGCATTGCCTATGAAAATATAGGCAAATAATAAGGCAAGGCCTATGTAAATCTAGGCCACGAACAAGGCATGGCCTATGCTATGGCCTAGGATCTCGGATTCTAGAGTGCCATAGCATAGGCGCCGCCTATTCTCAACAATGCCATAGCATAGGCGCCGCCTATGCAAAAGCATTTTGTCTCTGAATCTAGTATGCCATGGCATAGGCGCCGCCTATGCCTAACAATGCCATAGCATAGGCGCCGCCTATGCCGAGCATAGGCAAAGCATTAGGCGCCGCCTATGGTCACTTTTGGTCTCCCAATCCGATTCCAAATGGGTCAAAACCCGACCCAAGCTTGTCCTATAAATAGAACCTTAGTCTTAGAACAAAAATGCATTGCAAATTCAACCTAGGTGCAGCCTACCTCTCCAAAATCTCTCAAAAATTTTCCTTTTGCTCTTTTACTTTGCAAGAACATCTTCCGAGGCCATCAACCAAGTAAGTATTTCTTTGTTCTTCTTTTATATTCCGTAAGTACTACACTACTACACCTATAATGAATTGTTAAATCTTGAAGTAGTATTGGTGATTTGAATGTGGTTGATTTGTTGTGATACATCTCGTTGAGTGAAAGAATACGTGTGGGTGTTCTTGATTTTGTTCCGACTTGTATTTGATTGTTATACACTGTCATACTTTTACGGAGTCGACATGGTGAAGTTAATTGCATAATCTTCAAAATTGAATGCTTGAATGTTTGAATGACTCGTTCATCGAGATAAAGATCATGATTGAATACAACCATGAGATGTTGTGTTATTTCTATGCCATAACTTGATACGATCTCTATGAAGTAGTCTTGTTCAAAAAGTGCATTAATCCAATCATGAAAGTATGATCAAGATTACATGAAATAGAGTTGAAAAGGATAGTTAAGACGACATGAAAGTATGACTGTGCTGAACATATTGTTGGAACATAACGCCTAAACGTATATCAATGAAGTCTGAGTAATCAACAATGTTCACTTAATTAGTTTGTGCCTACAAATTAAGTGTGGGGTGGTGCCACTACTGTTTGTTTGTCGACTGTATCTACTGAGATGAAGCTAACATGACTATCATTTTAATCTCAGGTACAATGGCACCAAAAGCACGCCAAGGAAAAGACAAAGAAACCACCTCACAGAAAGGCCAGAAAAGGTGAAGAAAAGAGAAAGCTGAATCCTCCTCACTACAAATACCTCAACGCATTTTTTGGTCAAGTGGGTACAATTTGAGGAAACTTGAGGATGACGACTCTGATAATGATTTCGACGCAGGGGGAATGACCCCAGACATAGAAGAGGAGTCCGACTAATCAGGTTTTCCGTATTTATTTTCCACTGAGGGCAGTGTGTCCCGTCTAAGTGTGGGGTGCTGGTATTCGTATGCTGTACTTCTTTGCCTACATTTATGGTCATAATTTTTTTTGTTGGTTTTAATTAGTCGTAGATTTTTTTTAGATTTTGATGCATGAAATTTTTCTGATAAGCGGCATGGTGTTATGACAAGAGTTTGTGCTAGAATCATTACTATTGAGACCTTTAGGCTCTAAATGTGACTCATTATGTGATAAGTGTGTGGTTTAATTCTTTCATCTGTTGGGTCAAGAGTCTGTACTGCTCCCAATAAAGTCGACCATGTGCCTTGTGTGTGTGAGGTGATAGTATATTCTGTGTTTGTGGCTGATGCTAGAACTTGCCTGGTGTGTGTGTGAAGCGAAATAAAGAATGTGAGTTTAGGAGATGATTTAGGCATTTCCTTGGCAACCTGTGATTGTTTACCTTCGTTTTACCTACCCGTGGACATTATCCTAGTCAACCCCTTTGAGCCTTTAGCCTATTTTCTTTGACAGCCTCATATGTAGCCTAATCCATTTTTTTTCAAGACCATAATTTGATCCAAATTCCTAAGCGCTTTAAATTGTAAAGTCATGTGACAAAATAAGAGGAAATTGGATGAGTGTGATGCCTTAGAATGTATTGGTGTTTGAATTTGTTATGAAAAAGAATTGCTATCATAGAGGTGTGTTATGAAAAGAAAAATGAAAAGAAAACTAAAAAGTTAGTTATGTTTAAAATTGAAAAACAAAAGAGGTGAGAAGGGGTGGTAGATTAAAATAAAGTAGAAAGATTGTTTGAAAGAAAGTGTAAATGGAATAATGTGATGTATTAAAGCGCTTAGGGAACTTAGTCACTATTTCTGGCCAAAATAGTCCTACCCGTCCCTTAGCCTACATTACAACCTGTAAAGACCTATTTGATCCTAAGCTTAGCATTCTGATATTAGTAGAGCATTACACTAAGGGCAAGCCTATGGTCATCAGTTGCAACATATGAATTCTTTGTGAGAGTGAGAGCAAGGAGAAGCTTATACCCATGTTCTGAAAAATGCAATACTTGTGACTGATTATGGGTAATATCTTATGTGAGACACACATGGTTGATGAGTTTTGGATAGTCTTGTATGATTCTTTGTGTCTTAACTTGTGGATATGAATTAACCATCATCACGAGTCTATATTAGAGGTTGAATTATTTCTAGAAGTGATTAGAAAACTACTCTTTGTTAATGATTGTTGTGCCTGTCTTGATGAATATTTTGTGCTGTTACTGTGAAACCCTAAGTAGATGTTTATATGGACATGATATATTATTCGAGGACGAAAAAAGCTTTAAGTGTGGGGTGGTGATGATAGGCGTATTTACACGCCTAAAACACCTTAATTTACCCATATTTTAGCTAAGTTTTGAGAACAAAATATATAATTCATGCACTTTTAGTCCTTTTTCCTGTAAGTGAGCTAACAAACGTGATTAGCAAGTTTTCAGGTATAAAGGATGAAGATTCCAGCACTTTATGGATAACTTGACGCCCAAGGAAGCTTCACGAAAGAAGGAAAGCAGCGTTTGGACGCCTATGGACTGAAAGTGATGCATGGATAACTTGTCCCGGGCAAAAACAGCATTTCTAAAGACTTTGGGGATCAGCAGTAACTTAGTAGGATTAGGATAAGGATGCAGTAACCTAGTAGGATTAGGATAAGTACGCAGTAGCCTAGTAGGAATAGGATATGGGTGTTATAAATACCCTACGTTGCTGAAGTTTTTATTATTATCTCTCTCCATTCATACAATTCATTCAACTCTTACAATTCACTCATTCATTACTTCAATTCTTTTTCTTTCAACTTCCGCTTCACGTTACAATTGTTAACAGAGAAAAACTCTAACTCGTGGGAAACACCAAGAGGAAAAGCGTCACCCTTGTTGTGACGCCACACTCCTCTCCAACGTGAGATCATTCTAGTTTTGATATGATGATGATGTTTATTGTGATCTCCGTTGCGCTCATGAGTAGCTAAACTTCTCTGTTAGGGTTATGGAAGCCTTATGAGATACTATCTATTGCTATGAGTTTGTGAATTCTTGATACGTATGCTGCTTATATCATTACTCTCTTCATCTTAATTGCATTCTTGTGGTTGCAATCATATAGAATACGCCAGTATAGCATTAACTTGTTCGAAAGAAAAGTTACATGTCTGGAAAAGAGAGAATGACAAGGAAATAGGGCTACTAAACCCTGTTTAAAAGTTAGTGCCGTAATTGGATTAACCTCTTGGAGAATTCGTACCATTAGTATACGCTTTAA
Organism: Capsicum pubescens; assembly: GCA_030864215.1. Taxonomy (NCBI): domain Eukaryota; kingdom Viridiplantae; phylum Streptophyta; class Magnoliopsida; order Solanales; family Solanaceae; genus Capsicum; species Capsicum pubescens. The sequence goes on from CM061542.1 coordinate 304,579,404, forward strand.
TCTTGAAAGAGTTAAAGTGATATAATCCTTGATGGTCGAAAGACGCTAGGATATACGATAGAATATGGATCTCGATAAGCGCATGCATGTCTGAATTCCGCATAACTCATAGCCAATAGATACGTAGAACTCATAAGGTGGACATAACCCTAACACTCAATTCTCATTGATTAAAATCTACCAAGTATTCCATTTTTACTCTACTATTTTGTTTACATTATTTGCACGAACAAAATCCCCTCTTTATTCGCAGAACTTTCATCAAAAGTCTAATAATCGTCGCTTACTTAGTGACCAAGTATTCCCTGTGGGATTCGACACCCAACCCAGTTGGGTTCTATATTTTACAACGACCGCTTACACTCTTACGAGAGATGTAGTTTGAGCGTTATCACTATGTCAACGTAGGTGATGGCTTAGGCGTCGCCTATATCAACATAGGGGATAGGTTAGGTTCTGCTTATACCATTGCCTATGCTCACTACCTCACTTAGGAGATGGGTTAGGCACCGCCTATGTCAACATAGGCGATGGATGAGGCGCCATCTATATCAACATAGGCGATAGGTTAGGAGCTGCCTAAATCATCATAGGCGATAGGTTAGGCTCCGCTTATACAATTGCCTATGCTTACTGCCTCACTTAGGCGATAGGTTAGGTGTCGCCTATTTTAACATTGGCGATGGCTTAGGCACCACTTATATTAACATAGGAGATAGGTTAAGCGCCGATTATACCATTGCCTATGCTTACTGCTTCAATTAGGCGATAGGTTAGGCGCCACCTATGTCAACATAGGGGATTGCTTAGGCGCCGCCTATATCAATATAGGCGATAGGTTAGGTGCTGCTTATACCATTGCCTATGCTCACTGCCTCACTTAGGAGATAGGTTAGGCACCGCCTATATCAACATAGGTGATAGGTTAGGCACCGCTTATACCATTGCCTATGCTCACTACCTCACTTAGGCGATAGGTTAGGCGAAGGCTTAGGCGCTGCCTATATCAACATAGGCGATAGGTTAGGCGCCGCTTATACCATTGCCTATGCTCACCTCCTCACTTAGGTGATGGGTTAGGCGCCGCTTATGTCAACATAGGCGATAGGTTAGGCACCGCTTATACCATTTCCTATGCTCACTTCCTCACTTAGGCGATAGGTTAGGCGCCGCTTATACCATTGCCTATGCTCACTGACTCACTTAGGCGAAAGGTTAGGCGCCGCCTATGTAAGCATAGGTGATATCTTAGGCACCACCTATATCAACATATGCGATATGTTAGGTGCAGCTTATACCTTTGTTTATGCTCACTTCCTCACTTAGGTGATAGGTTAGGCGCCACCTATGTCAACATAGGCGATGGCTTAGGCGCCACCTATATCAACATAGGAGATAGGCTAGGCGCTACTTATACCATTGCCTAAGCTCACTGCCTCACTTAGGTGATAGGTTAGGCGCCGCCTATGTCAACATAGGCGATGGCTTAGGAGCCGCCTATATCAACATAGGCGATATGTTAGCAACCGCTTATACCATTGCCTATGCTCGCTGCCTCACTTAGGCGATAGTTTAGGCGCCACCTATGCCAACATAGGTGATAGATTAGGCGCCGCCTATATCAACTTAGGAGATAGGCTAGGCGCCACTTATACCATTGCCTAAGCTCACTGCCTCACATAGGTGATAGGTTAGGCATCGCCTATGTAAACATATGCGATGGCTTAGGCGCTTTCTATATCAACATAAGTGATAGGTTTGGCGCCACTTATACCATTGCCTATGCTGACTGCCTCACTTAGACGATAGGTTAGGCGCTGCCTATGTCAACACAGGCGATGGCTTAGGTGCCGCCTATATCAACATAGGCAATAGGTTAGGCGCCGCTTATACCATTGCCTATGCTCACTTCCTCACTTAGGCGATGTGTTAGGCGCCGCCTATGTCAACATAGGCGATAGGTTAGGCGCTGCTTATACCTTTGCCTATGCTCACTGCCTCACTTAGGCGATAGGTTAGGCACCACCTATGTCAACAAAGGAAATGGCTTAGGAACCACCTATATCAATATAGGCAATAGGTTAGGCGCCGCTTATAACATTTCCTATGCTCACTGCCTCAATTAGGTGATAGGTTAGGCTCCTCCTATGTCAATATAGGTGATGGCTTAGGCGCCGCCTATATAAACATAGGAGATAGGATAGGCTCCACTTATACCATTGCGTATGCTCACTACCTTACTTAGGCGATAGGTTAGGTGCCGCTTATGTCAACATAGGCGATGGCTTAGGCACCTCCTAAATCAACATAGGCGATAGGTTAGGCGCCGCTTATACCATTGCCTATGCTCACTGCCTCACTTAGGCGATGGGTTAGGCGCTTCCTATGTCAACATAGGCGATGTCTTAGGAGCCCCCTATATCAACATAGGCGATAGCTTAGGTGCCGCTTATACCATTGCCTATGCTCACTGCCTTACTTATGCGATGGGTTAGGCGCCGCCTATGTCAACATAGGCGATGGCTAAGGTGCCGCCTAGATCAATATAGGCGATAGGTTAGGAGGCGCCTATATCAACATAGGCGATAGGTTAGGCGTCGCTTATATCATTGCCTAAGCTCACTGCATCACTTAGGTGATGGGTTAGGTGCCGCCTATGTCAACATAGGCGATGGCTAAGGTGCCGCCTAGATCAATATAGGCGATAGGTTACGTGTCGCCTATATCAACATAGGCTATAGGTTAGGCGCCGCTTATATCATTGCCTATGCTCACTGCATCACTTAGGTGATGGGTTAGGTGCCGCCTATGTCAACATAGGCGAGGGCTTAGGTGACGCCTATATCAATATAGGGGATAGGTTAGGTGCCTCTTATACCATTACCTATCCTCACTGCCTCTCTTAGGTGATAGGTTAGGCACCGCTTATATCAACATAGGCGATAGGTTAGGCGCCGCTTATACCATTGCCTATGCTCACTACCTCACATATGCGATAGGTTAGGAGCCCCCTATATAAACACAGGTGATAGGTTAGGCACCGCTTATACCATTGCCTATGCTCACTGCCTCACTTAGGAGATAGGTAAGGCGCCACCGTTGTCAACATAGGCGATGGCTTAGGAACCACCTATAGCAACATATGCGATAGGTTAGGCGCCACTTATACCATTGCCTATGCTCACTGCCTCACTTAGGCGATAGGTTAGGAGCCGCATATATCAACATAGGCGATAGGTTAGGCGCCGCTTATACCATTGCCTATGCTTGCTGCCTAACTTAGGCGATAGGTTAGGCGCCGCCTATATCAACATAGGCGATAGGTTAGGCACCACTTATACCATTGACTATGTTCACTACATCATTTAGGCGATGGGTCAGGCGCCGCCAATGTCAAAATAGGCGATGGCTTAGGCGCCGCCTATATCAACATAGGAGATAGGTTTGGCGCCGCTTATACATTTACCTATGCTCACTGCCTCACTTAGGCAATAGGTTAGGCGCCGCCTATGTCAACATAGGCGATGGATTAGGTGCTGCCTATATCAACGTAGGCGATAGGTTAGGCGCCGCCTAAATCAACATAGGCGATAGGTTAGGAGTCGCTTATACCATTCCCTATGCTTACTACCTCACTTAGGCGATAGGTTAGGCGCCACCTATTTAAACATAGGCGATGGCTTAGGCGCCGCCTATATCAATGTAGGGGATAGGTTAGGCGCCGCCTAAATCAACATAGGCGATAGGTTAGGCGCCGCTTATACCATTGCCTATGCTTACTGCCTCACTATGGCGATAGGTTAGGCGCTGCCTATTTCAACATAGGCGATGGCTTAGGCACCACTTATATCAGCATAGGTGATAGGTTAAGCGCCGCTTATACCATTGCCTATGCTGATTGCCTTACTTAGGCGATAGGTTAGGCGCCGTCTTTGTCAACAAATACGATGGCTTAGGCGCCGCTTATACCATTATCTATGCTCACTGCCTCCCTTAGGTGATAGGTTAGGCGCCGCCTATATCAACATAGGTGATAGGTTAGGGGCCGCTTATATCGATGCAGCTGCTCACTGACTCACTTAGGCGAAAGCTTAGGCTCCGCCTATGTAAGAATAGATGATGGCTTAGCAACCACCTATATCAATATAGGCGATAGATTAGGCGCCGCTTATACCATTGCCTAAGCTCTCTGCCTCACTTAGGCGATAGGTTAGGCGCCACCTATGTCAACATATGTGATGGGTTAGGCGCTGCCTATATCAACATAGGAGATAGGCTAGGCGCCACTTATACCATTGCCTAAGCTCACTGCCTCACATAGGCGATAGGTTAGGCACCGCCTATGTAAACATAGGCGATGGCTTAGACGCCGCCTATATCAACATAAGTGATAAGTTAGGTGCCTTTTATACCATTGCCGATGCTCACTGCCTCACTCATGCGTTAGGTTACGCCCTGCCTATGTCAACATAGGCGATGGCTTAGTCTCCGCCTATATAAACGTAGACGATAGGTTAGGCGGCGCTTATAACATTTCCTTTGCTCACTGGCTTACTTAGGCGATAGGTTAGGAGCCGCCTAAATCAACATACGCGATAGGTTAGGTGCCGCTTATACCATTACCAATACTTACTACCTCACTTAGGCGATAGGTTAGGCGCCGCCTATTTCAACATAGGCGATGGCTTAGGCACCACTTATATCAACATAGGTGATAGGTTAAGTGCCGCTTATACCATTGCCTATGCTCACTGCCTCACTTAGGCGATAGGTTAGGCGCCACCTATGTCAGCATAGGTGATGGCTTAGGTGCCGCCTATATCAACATAGGATATAGGCTAGGCGCCACTTATACCATTGCATAAGCTCACTGCCTCACATAGGAGATAGGTTAGGCGCCGCCTATGTAAACATAGGCAATGGCTTAGACGCCGCCTTTATCAACATAAGTTATATGTTAGGCGTCGCTTATACCATTTCCTATGCTCACTACCTCACTTAGATAATAGGTTAGGTGCTGCCTATGTCAACACAGGCGATGGCTTAGGCACCGCCTATATCAACATAAGCGATAGGTTAGGCACCGCTTATACCATTGCCTATGCTCACTGCCTCACTTAGGCGATGGGTTAGGCGCTGCCTATGTCAACATAGTCGATAGGTTAGGCGCCGCTTATACCTTTTCCTATGCTCACTGCCTCACTTAGGAGATAGGTTAGGCGCCGCCTATGTCAATATAGGCGATGTCTTAGGAACTACTTACATCAATATAGACAATAGGTTAGGAGCCGCTTATACCATTGCCTATGCTCACTGCCTCACTGAGGCGATAGGTTAGACTCCTCCAATGTCAATATAGGCGATGGCTTAGGCACCGCCTATATAAACATATGCGATAGGATAGGCGCCACTTATACCATTACTTATGATCACTGCCTCACTTAGGCGATAGGTTAGGTGCCGTCTATGTTAACATAGGCGATGGGTTAGGCGCCGCCTATATCAACATAGGGGATAAGTTAGGCGCCGCTTATACCATTGCCTATGCTCACTGCATCACTTAGGCGATAGGTTAGGAGCCACCTTTATTAACATAGGCGATAGGTTTGGCGCCGCTTATACCATTGCCTATGCTTACTGCATCACTTAGGCGATGGCTTAGGCGCCGCTTATATCAACATAAGCGATAGGTTAGGAGCTACTTATACCCTTGCCTATGCTCACTACATCACTTAGGCGATGGGTTAGGTGCCGCCTATGTCAACATAGGCGATGGCTTAGGTGCCACCTATATAAACATAGGAGATAGGTTAGGGGCCGCTTATACCATTGCCTAAGCTCACTGCCTCACTTAGGCGATAGGTTAGGCGCGGCCTATATCAACATAGGTGATGGCTTAGGCGCCGCCTATATCAACATAGGTGATAGGTTAGGCACAGCTTATCCCATTGCATAAACTCACTGCCTCACTTAGGCGATAGGTTAGGCATCGCTTATACCATTGCCTATACTCACAACCTCACTAAGGCGATAGGTTAGGTGCCGCCTATGCCAACATAGGTGATGGCTTACGCGCCGCCTATATCAACATAGGAGATAGGCTAGGTGCCACTTATATCATTACCTAAGCTCACTGCCTCACATAGGCGATAGGTTAGGCGCCACCTATGTAAACATAGGCGATGGCTTAGGCGCCACATATATCAACATAAGTGATAGGTTAGGCTCCGCTTATACCCTTGCCTATGCTCACTGCCTCACATAGACGATAAGTTAGGCGCTGCCTATGTCAACACAGGCGATGGCTTAGGCGCCGCCTATATAAACATAGGCGATAGGATAGGCTCCGCTTATACCATTGCCTATGGTCACTACCTCACTTAGGCGATGGGTTAGGCGCCGCCTATGTAAAATAGGCGATAGGTTAGGCGCCGCTTATACCTTTTCCTATGCTCACTGCCTCACTTAGGCGATAGGTTAGGCGCCACCAATGTCAACATAGGCGATGGCTTAGAAACCACTTATATCAATATAAACAATAGGTTAGGCGCCGCTTATATCTTTGCCTATGCTCACTACCTCACTGAGGTGATAGGTTAGGCTCCTCCTATGTCAATATAGGTGATGGCTTGGGCACCGTTTATGTAATCATAGGCGATAGGATTGGCGCCACTTATACCTTTGCCTATGCTCACTGCCTTACTTAGGCGATAGATAAGGTTCCGCCTATGTCAACATAGGCGATGGCGTAGGCGCCGCCTATATCAACATAGGCGATAGGTTAGGCTCCGCTTATACCATTGCCTATGCTCACTGCCTCACTTAGGTGATAGGTTAGGAGCCACCTATGTCAATATAAGATATGGCTTTGGCGCCGCCTATATCAACATAGGAGATAGGCTAGGGGCCACTTATACCATTGCCTAAGCTCACTGACTCACTTAGGCGATAGGTTAGGCGCCGCCTATATCAACATAGGTGATGGCTTAGGCGCCGCCTATATCAACATAGGTGATAGGTTAGGCACAGCTTATCCCATTGCCTAAACTCACTGCCTCACTTAGGCGATAGGTTAGGCATCGCTTATACCATTGCCTATACTCACAACCTCACTAAGGCGATAGGTTAGGTGCCGCCTATGCCAACATAGGTGATGGCTTACGCGCCGCCTATATCAACATAGGAGATAGGCTAGGTGCCACTTATACCATTACCTAAGCTCACTGCCTCACATAGGCGATAGGTTAGGCGCCACCTATGTAAACATAGGCGATGGCTTAGGCGCCACATATATCAACATAAGTGATAGGTTAGGCTCCGCTTATACCACTGCCTATGCTCACTGCCTCACATAGACGATAAGTTAGGCGCTGCCTATGTCAACACAGGCGATGGCTTAGGCGCCGCCTATATAAACATAAGCGATAGGTTAGGCGCCGCTTATACCATTGCCTATGGTCACTACCTCACTTAGGCGATGGGTTAGGCGCCGCCTATGTAAAATAGGCGATAGGTTAGGCGCCGCTTATACCTTTTCCTATGCTCACTGCCTCACTTAGGCGATAGGTTAGGCGCCGCCAATGTCAACATTGGCGATAGCTTAGAAACCACTTATATCAATATAAACAATAGGTTAGGCGCCGCTTATATCTTTGCCTATGCTCACTACCTCACTGAGGCGATAGGTTAGGCTCCTCCTATGTCAATATAGGTGATGGCTTGGGCACCGTTTATGTAAACATAGACGATAGGATTGGCGCCACTTATACCATTGCCTATGCTCACTGCCTCACTTAGGCGATAGATAAGGTTCCGCCTATGTCAACATAGGCGATGGCGTAGGCGCCGCCTATATCAACATAGGCGATAGGTTAGGCTCCGCTTATACCATTGCCTATGCTCACTGCCTCACTTAGGTGATAGGTTAGGAGCCACCTATGTCAATATAAGATATGGCTTAGGCGCCGCCTATATCACCATAGGAGATAGGCTAGGGGCCACTTATACCATTGCCTAAGCTCACTGACTCACTTAGGCGATAGGTTAGGCACCGCTTATATAAACATAGGTGATGGCTTAGGCACCGCCTATATCATCATTGGTGATAGGTTAGGCATCACTTATCCCATTGCCTACACACACTTCCTCACTTAGGCGATAGGTTAGGCGACGCTTATACTATTTCCTATACTCACTGCCTCAATAAAGCGATAGGTTAGGCGCCGCCTATGTCAACATAGGCGGTGACTTAGGCACCGCCTATAACAACATAGTCTATAGGTTAGGCGCCACTTATACCATTTCCTATGCTCACTGCCTCACTTAGGCATTAGGTTAGGCACCGCCTATGTCAGTATAGGCGATGGCTTAGGCGCCGCCTATATCAACATAGGCGATACGTTAGGCGCCTCTTATACCATTGCCTAAGCTCACTGCCTCACTTAGGTGATAGGTTAGGCACCACCTATATCAACATAGCTGATAGGTTAGGCGTTGCTTATACTATTGCCTATGCTCACTGACTTACTTAGGAGAAAGGTTAGGCTTCGCCTATGTAAGAATAGGTTATGGCTTACAAACCACCTATATCAACATAGGCTATAGGTTAGGCACCGCTTATACCATTGGCTATGCTAACTGCCTCACTTACGCGATAGGTTAGGAGCCGCTTATGTTAACATAGGCGATGTATTAGGTGCCGCCTATATCAACATAGGCGATAGGTTAGACGCCGCTTATACCATTGCCTATGCTCACTGCCTCACTTAGGCGATAGGTTAGGTGCCGCCTATGTCAACATAGGCGATGGCTTAGGTGGCCGCCTATATCAACATAGACGATAGGTTTGGCGCCGCTTATACCATTGCCTATGCTCACTGCCTCACTTAGGCGATAGGTTAGGCCCCGCCTATGTCAACACAGGCGATGGCTTAGGCACCGCTTATACCATTGCCTATGCTCACTGTCTCACTTAGGCGATAGGTTAGGCGCCGTCTATGTCAACATAGACGATGGATTAGGCGCCACCTATATCAACATAGCCGATAGGTTAGGCGCCGCTTATACAATTTCCTATGCTCACTGCCTCACTTAGACGATAGGTTAGGCGCCGCCTATGGTGCCCTATGTCACCCTAGGCGATGACTTAGGAGCCGTTTAAATCAACATAGACAATAAGGTTAGGCGCCGAATATATCAACATAGGCGATAGGTTAGGCGCCGCTAATACCATGGCCTATGCTCACAGCTTCACTTAGGGGATAGGTTAGGTGCCACCTATGTCAATATAGGCGATGGCTTAGGCGCCGCCTATATCAACAGAGGCGATAGGTTAGGCGCTGCCTATGTCAACATAGGCGATCGCTTAGGCGCCACCTATATCAACATAGGCGATAGGTTAGGCACTTCTTATGCGATTAGCTAAGCTCTCTGCCTCACTTAGGCGATAGGTTACGCGCCGCCTATATCAGCATAGGCGATGGCTTATGCGCCGGCTATATCAACATAGGCGATAGGTTGAGCGCCGATTATAGAATTGCCTATGCTCACGGCCTCACTTAGGCGATAGCTTAGGCAACGCCTATGTCAACATCGGTGATGGCTTAGGCGCCGCCGATATCAACATAGGCGATAGGTTAGGCATCGCTTATACCATTGCCCAAGCCCACTTCCTCACTTAGGCGATAGTTTAGACGCCACCTATGTCAACATACGCTATAGCTTAGTCGCCGTCTATTTCAACATAGTCTATAGGTTAGGCGCCGCTTAAACCATTGCCTATGCTCACTGCCTCTCTTAGGAGATAGGTTTGGCACCACCTATGTTAACATAGGCGATGCCTTAGGCGCCGCTTATTTCAACAAAGGCGATCGCTTAGGCGGCCGCCTATATCAACATAGATGATAGGTTTGGCGCCGCTTATACCATTGCCTATGCTCACTGCCTCACTTAGACGATAGGTTAGGCGCCACCTATGTCAACACAGGCGATGGATTAGGCACCGCTTATACAATTGCCTATGCTCACTGTCTCACTTAGGTGATAGGTTAGGCGCCGGCTGTGTCAACATAGACGATGGCTTAGGCGCCGCCTGTATCAACATAGGCGATAGGTTAGGCGCCGCTTATACAATTTCCTATGCTCACTGCCTCACTTAGCCGATAGGTTAGGCGCCACCTATGGTGTCCTATGTCACCCTAGGCGATGACTTAGGCGCCGCCTATATCAACATATACAATAGGTTAGGCGCCGAATATATCAACATAGGCGATAGGTTAGGCGCCGCTTATACCATGGCCTATGCTCACAGCTTCACTTAGGGGATAGGTTAGGTGCCACCTAGGTCAATATAGGCGATGGCTTAGGTGCCGCCTATATCAACAGAGGCGATAGGTTAGGCGCCGCCTATGTCAACATAGGCGATGGCTTAGGCGCCACCTATATCAACATAGGCGATAGGTTAGGCACCGCTTATGCGATTGCCTAAGCTCTCTGCCTCACTTAGGCGATAGGATATGCGCTGCCTATATCAGCATAGGCGATGGCTTAGGCGCCGGCTATATCAACATAGGCGATAGGTTTAGCACCGATTATACAATTTCCTATGCTCACTGCCTCACTTAGGCGATAGGTTAGGCAACTCCTATGTCAACATCGGTGATGGCTTAGGCGCCGCCGATATCATCATAGGCGATAGGTTAGGCACCGCTTATACCATTGCCCATGCCCACTGCCTCACTTAGGCGATAGTTTAGACGCCACCTATGTCAACATAGGCTATAGCTTAGTCACCGCCTATATCAACATAGGCTATAGGTTAGGGGCCGCTTATACCATTGCCAATGCTCACTGTCTCACTTACGCGATAGGTTAGGCACCGCCTATGTCAACATAGGCAATGGCTTAGGTGCCGTCTATATCAACATAGGCGATTGGTTAGGCGCTTCTTATACTATTGCCTATGCTCACTTCCTCACTTAGGGGATTAGTTAGGCACCGCCTATGTCAACTTAGGTGATGCCTTAGGCGCCGCCTATATCAACATAGGCGATAGGTTAGGCTCCGCTTATACCATTGCTTATGATCACTGCCTCACTTAGGCGATAGGTTAGGCGGTGCCTCTATCAACATAGGCGATAGGTTAGGCGCCGTTTATACCATTGCCTATGCTCACATCCTTACTTAGGCAATAGGTTAGGCGCCGCCTATGTCAACATAGGCGATGGCTTAGGCGCCGCCTATATTAACATAGGCGAGAGGTTAGGCGCCGCTTATACCATTATCTATGCGCACTGCCTCACTTAGGTGATAGGTTAGGCACCGCCTATATCAACATAGGCGATGGCTTAGATGCTGCCTATATAAACATTGGGGATAGGTTAGGCGCCGCCTATGTCAACATAGGCAATGGTTTAGGCGCCGCCTATATCAACATAGGCAATAGGTTAGGCACCGCTTATACCATAGCCTATGCTCACTGCCTCTCTTAGGCGATAGGTTAGGCACCGCCTATGTTAACATAGGCGATGGCTTAGGCGCCACCTATATCAATATAGGCGATAGGTTAGGCGCCACTTATACCATTGCCCAGGCCCACTGCCTCACTTAGGCGATAGTTTAGACGCTGCCTATGTCATCATAGGCTATGGCTTATCCGCCGCCTATATCAACATAGGCTATATGTTAGGCGCCGCTTATACTATTGCCTATGCTCACTGCCTCACTTACGCGATAGGTTAGGCGCCGCCTATGTCAACATAGGCGATGGCTTAGGCGCCACCTATATCAACATAGGCGATAGGTTAGGTACCACTTATGCCATTGTCTATGCTCTCTGCCACACTTAGGCTATAGGTTACGCGCCGCCTATGTAAACATCGGCGATGGCTTAGGCGCCACCTATATAAACATTGGCGATAGGTAATGGTTTAGTCACCGCTTATACCATAGCCTATGCTCACTGCCTCTCTTAGGCGATAGGTTAGGCACCGCCTATGTTAACATAGGCAATGGCTTAGGCGCCGCCTATATCAATATAGGAGATAGGTTAGGTGCCACTTATACCATTGCCCATGCCCATTGCCTCACTTAGGCGATAGTTTAGACGCTGCCTATGTCATCATAGGCTATGGCTTATCCGCCGCCTATATTAACATAGGCTATATGTTAGGCGCCGCTTATACCATTGCCTATGCTCACTGCCTCACTTACGCGATAGGTTAGGCGCCGCCTATGTCAACATAGGCGATGGCTTAGGCGCCACCTATATCAACATAGGGGATAGGTTAGGTACCACTTATGCCATTGTCTATGCTCTCTGCCACACTTAGGCTATAGGTTACGCGCCGCCTATGTAAACATAGGCGATATCTTAGGAGCCACCTATATAAACATAGGCGATAGGTTAGGTGCCGCCTATGTCAACATAGGCGATAGGTTAGGCAACGCCTATGTAAACATAGGTGATGGCTTAGGCACCGCCTATATCAACATAGGCGATAGGTTAGGCGCCGCTTATACCATAACCTATGCTCACTGCCTCTCATAGGCGATAGGTTAGGCACCGTCTATGTTAACATAGGCGATTGCTTAGGCGCCACCTATATCAACATAGGCGATAGGTTAGACGCCACCTATACTCTTAATTCACGCTACAATTAAATCCCCCCTTTTTCGTAGAATTTTGGATCAACAGTGTACTAATCGTTGCATACTTAGTGACTAAGTATTCCCCGGTGGGATTCGACACCCAACCCAGTTGTAGTTTGAGCGTTATCAAATTTTGGCGCCGCTGCCGGGGAATACAGTTGTCAACTAAGTTTGTGATAGTTAATAGACCCTTTGGTCTAAAATTCTTGAATTTTACTTTTTGTTTGTTGTTTTTGTTTTATTCAGGTACTGTTGAGTGCATGCCAAATACTCGAAGTTCAGGTCAACCGTTATTACCTATCAATCCTGAACCACAACTTATTGGTAGAATGGATGCACAACGTGACATTGAAAGAAGGTCTGCTCAACAGGAGCAGGCTAGATTAGCTGCGTTGGTAGCTGCTCAAGTACATCAACAAAATATTGATAACCCAGGTTGGGCAACAAATCCTGATGATGAGGACCTGGGTGATGATGAGTTACTGAATCCCAGGTGTACTGATGAGGTGACGGCACCTATGCACAGGAGAGATCGTCAAGCTAGAATGAGACCTGACCGCCGAGCTGTGCAGGCTACTTTTGATGATGATGATGACGATCTGGATGGAGCTGGTGCCACAGGGGCTATTATTCCTCCACCCTTGGAACCCGGAGCTAAGTTCAATATCACTAGCACCATGATTCAGTTATTGCAGCTCAAGTTTTATTTGGTGGACTTGCAGGCGATGATCCGAATATGCATCTGATCAATTTTATTTCAACATGCAAGTTGTTTGACAATCCAGGAGTTGGGCAGAATGCAATTCGGCTGAGCTTATTTCCATTGTCTCTGTCTGGGGAGGCAACTCTATGGTTGAACGGGCTAACTCCTGATTTTATTACTAATTGGAGGCAACTGAAAGATGCTTTCCTAGAAAGATTCTTTCCGCCATCCAAGAGAGCCCAATTACGGGATGAGATCAACAATTTTCGATAGCTTCCAACTGAAGCTCTCCACGAAACATGGGAGAGGTTCAAGAAGAAGCTTATGCGATGCCCAAACCATCAGATGACGAATATCCACTTGATGGAAATATTATATAGGTCTTTGAACTCGGTGAGAATGCCAGTGGTTGATAATGCTGCAGGTGGGTCATTCATGGACCTTACTTTTCTTGAGGCAAGTGATATGCTAGATCGTATGACAAAGCAGAGTAGAGCTTGGCATACCAGGGATTCTGAGGTAGCAAGCTTTACCGTATCTATTGGCTTGAATGCAGAGTAGAGGCATAGACAAGAGAAACATGACCAAGATATGGCTCACATGAAAATGCAGATGGATCTTCTTACCAAGCACTTATTATCAGGGAAGACCGAAAAGGTTAAGGCCGTTGTATCACAGGGAAGAGATGAATCCGACTCTGAGGAAGAAGCAAACTACTTGAATAATCAGGGGGTTTCCGAGGCAATGCCCAAGGAAACCAAGGTCGGAACTATTATGAAAAATATAGATACAAGGACCACGATCAAGGTGGTTGGAAGAATAAGAATGACATGAGTGGTTTGTATGTTCCTCCTGGAAACCGTGAGGCTGTGGCGTCTGGCTCTGGGAAGATGTCGATGGAAGATATGATGGCGAAGCTGTTGAAGGGAGTAGAGGCAACTAATACAGGAGTGAATGAGGTGAAGAACGATTTGTCTTCAATAAATCAATTGGTTAACTCACATTCCACTTCAATAAAACAGCTGGAGCAGCAATTGAGTCAACTTTCAGCGGCATTCAATCAAAGAAAAGCTGGAACACTACCTAGCGACACTGTGCAAAATCCGAGGAATGATGGATCGTGTATGGCTATTACTACCCCAAGTGGTAAAGTGTTGGAAAATCCATCTAAAGGCAAGCAAATAGTTGATGATAAAGCGGATAATGTTATTGATGCAGAATGTGAAGAGGCCGAAGAAGCTGAAGAGTGTGTACATGACGTCACCCCTAGACGTCTGCAGCCTGAAAAGATTGATAGTTGGAAGCAAGGTAAAAAGAAAGTGGTGGAGAAAACTATTCCTCTTCCACCACCACCTTTTCCTTAGAGACTGAAGTAGAAGGCTGACGACACTCCTGAAAAGGTTGATAATCGGAAGCAAGATAAAAAGAAAGTGGTGGAGAAAACAATTCCCCTTCCACCACCACCTTTTCCGCAGAGACTGAAGAAGAAAGCCAATGATACCAGGTTCAGTAAATTCATGACTATGTTGAAGCAGCTGATTATTAATGTTCCGTTGGTGGAGGCGCTGGAACAGATGCCTGGGTATGCTAAATTCATGAAGGACCTTTTGACAAAGAAGCGGGAAGCAAGTTATGAGCTGGCAGATAATATTCATCATTGCAGTGCAATCGCTACAAGATCGCTAGTACAGAAGAAGGCAGATCTTGGTGCTTTCACTATTCCTTGCACGATTGGATCATTGGATTTTGATAAGGCGTTGTGAGATTTGGGAGCTAGCATCAATTTGATGCCGCTATCTATTTACAGAAAGTTGGGGTTGGGCGATCTTACACCAACCAATATGCGGCTCGTGATGGCAGATAGGTCGGTAAAATGGCCTGTTGGTATCTTATATGATGTGTTGGTGAAGGTTTCCACCTTCATCTTTCCTGCAGACTTTGTTATTTTGGATTGCAAGGTGGATTCTGAAGTTCCAATAATCTTGGGACGTCCTTTCCTTACAACAGGAAATGTGCTTATTGACATGAGAGCTAATGAGCTTTTATTTCGGTTGAATGACGAAGTGGTCCGCTTTGATATATGCAAAGCAATGAAGCAGCCCAGCGATATGAATGTGTTCTCCGTAGCTGATGTTCATTATGAGGATAAGAAAGCATTATCTGTAGAGAAACAGCTTACTGTTGAGCCAGTGTCTGCTGCGCTGCTGAATGTTGAGCATGAGGACGATGAAGATTATAAAGAAACTATGTGTGCTCTAACATAAATAGGGTCCTATTCTCATACTCCTAAGCAACCGGACCTTGATCTTAAGAATCAACCATCACCAACAGCGAAGACTTCCATTGAAGAGCCCCCAGTGCTAGAATCGAAAGAGCTCCCCAATTATCTAAGGTATGTGTTCTTGGGAAGTGGAAATACACTTCCGGTGAGTGTGGAGGATGATTTAAGTGAACAACACGTAGAGGATCTCATCTCTGCTCTAAAGAGATACAAGAGAGCTATGGGTTGGACTATTGATGATATAATTGGTATCCCTCCTGGGATATGTATGCACAAGAGTCATATCGAAGAAGATTGCATGCCTACAAGTAAGCATCAGCGTCATCTGAATCCATTCAGAAAACGATGCCCCATCTATCTCGATGAAGTCTAAGTAATCGAGATAGCTATGTCGTGCCAAAATTTGATAACGCTTAAACTACAGCTCTCGTAAGAGTGTAAGCAGTCGTTGTCAACTATAGAACCCAAGTGGGTTGGGTGTCGAATCCCACAGGGAATACTTGGTCACTAAGTGTTGCAACTATTAGTAGACTTTTGGTCGAAAGTTCTGCGGACAAAAGGGGGGGATTTTATGCGTATAATAATGTTTACCAAAATAAAGAATGAAACGAGTAATGTAGTAGGAGTTAATCAATGAGAATTGTAAGTTAGAGTTATGTCCACCTTATGAGTTCTACGTATCTATTGGCTATGAGTTATGCGGAATTCAGACATGCATGCGCTTATAGAGATTCGTATTCTATGGTAAATCCTAGCGTTTTTCGACCATCAAGGATTATATCACTTTAACTCTTTCGAGCTTAAAGAGTATACTAATGGTACGAATTCTCCAAGAGGTTAATCCAGTTACGGCACTAACTTTTAAACAGGGGTTGGTAGCTCTATTTCCTTGTCATTCTCTCTTTTCCAGACATGTAACTTTTCTTTCAAACAAGGTAATGCTATACTGGCGTATTCTATATGTTTGTAACCACAAGAATTTAATTAAGATGAAGAGAGTAATAATATAAGCAACATACGTATCAAGAATTCATAAACTCATAGCAATAGATAGTATATCATAAGGCTTCCATAACCCTAACAGAGAAGTTTAGCTACTCATGAGTGAAATGGAAATCACCATAGACATCACCACCATACCAAAATATAGAAAAGCTTGACGATTTGGATGATTTTTGGCGTCAAAAACTCTCACACATTTTTGCCCTAGTCGTTCTTCTCAAGAGAGTCGTGTTTCTCTGTTAAACCTTACAGAATCTGTAACTTGAATAATAGTAAAAGTCGAATGGAAAGGACTTGAATTAATGAATGAGTGAGTTGAATGAATTATTCGAATGGAGAGAGATAATAATAAAAACTTCAGCAACATAGGGTATTTATAACACCCATATCCTATTCCTACTAGGCTACTGCATACTTATCCTAATCCTACTAGGTTACTGCATCCTTATCCTAATCCTACTAAGTTACTGCTGATCCCCAAAGTCTTTAGAAATGCTGTTTTTGCCCGGGACAAGTTATCCATGCATCACTTTCAGTCCATAGGCATCCAAACGCTGCTTTCCTTCTTTCGTGAAGCTTCCTTGGGCATCAAGTTATCCATAAAGTGCTGGAATCTTCATCGTTTATACCTGAAAACTTGCTAATCACGTTTGTTAGCTCACTTACAGGAAAAAGGACTAAAAGTGCAGGAATTATATATTTTGTCCTCAAAACTTAGCTAAAATATGGGTACATTAAGGTGCTTTAGGCGTGTAAATATGCCTATCATCAACACCCCACACTTAAAGCTTTGTTCGTCCTCAAACTATATATCATGTCCATATAAATATCTACTTAGGGTTTCACAGTAACAACACAAAATATTTATCAAGACTGGCACGACAATTATTAACAAAGGGAAGTTCTCTAATCACTACTAGAAACAATTCACTCTCCAACATAGACTCGTGATGATGGTTAATTCGTATTCAAAAGTTAAGGCATAAAGAATCATACAAGACTACCCAAAACTCATCAACCATGTGTGTCTCACATAAGATATTACCCATAATCACTCACAAGTATTGCATTTTTCAGAACATGGGTATAAGATTATCCTTGCTCTCACTCTCACAAAGAATTCATATGTTGCAACTGATGACCATAGGCTTGCCCTTATTGTAATGCTCTACTAATATCAGAATGCTAAGCTTAAGATCAAATAGGTCTTTACAGGTTGTAATGTAGGCTAAGGGACGGGTAGGACTATTTTGGCCAGAAATAGTGACTAAGTTCCCTAAGCGCTTTAATACATCACATTATGCCATTTACACTTTCTTTCAAACAACCTTTCTACTTTCTTTTAATCTACCACCCCTTCTCACCTCTTTTGTTTTTCAATTTTAAACATAACTAACTTTTTAGTTTTCTTTTCATTTTTCTTTTCATAACACACCTCTATGATAGCAATTCTTTTTCATAACAAATTCAAGCACCAATACATTCTAAGGCATCACACTCATCCAATTTCCTCTTATTTTGTCAGATGACTTTACAATTTAAAGCGTTTAGGAATTTGGATCAAATTATGGTCTTGAAAAAACTGGATTAGGCTACATATGAGGCTGTCAAAGAAAATAGGCTAAAGGCTCAAAGAGGTTGACTAGGATAATGTCCACGGGTAGGTAAAACGAAGGTAAACAATCACAGGTTGCCAAGGAAATGCCTAAATCATCTCCTAAACTCTCATTCTTTATTTCGCTTCACACACACACCAGGCAAGTTCTAGCATCAGCCACAAACACAGAATATACTATAACCTCACACGCACAAGGCACATGGTCAACTTTATTGGGAGTATTATAAACTCTTGACCCTAACAGATGAATGAATTAAACCACACAATTATCACACAGTGAGTCACACTTATAGCCTAAATGTCTCAATAGTAATGATTCTAGCACAAGCTCTTGTCATAACACCATGCCGCCTATCAGAACAATTTCATGCATCAAAATATAAAAAAATCTACGACTAATTAAAACAAACAAAAAAATTATGACAATAAATGTAGGCAAAGAAGTACAACATACGAATACCATCACCCCACACTTAGACGGGACACACTGCCCTCAGTGGAAAATAAATACGGAAAAACTGATTAGTCGGACTCCTCTTCTATGTCTGGGGTCATACCCCTTGCGTCGGAATCATCATCAGAGTCGTCATCCTCATAGTTTCCTCAAATTGTACCCCACTTGATCCAAAAGTGCGTTGAGGTATTTGTAGCGAGGAGGATTCAGCTTGCTCTTTTCTTCCGCTTTCCTAACCTTTCTGTGAGGTGGATACTTTTTGTTTTTCTTGTCGTCCTTTTGAGGCCATTCTACCTGAGATCCTAATAGAGTCATGTTAGCTTCATCTCAGAAGATTCAATTGATAAACAAACAGTAATGGCACCACCCCACACTAAATTTGTTGGCATAAACTAGTGAAGTGAACGATGTCGATTACTCAGACTTCATCGACATACATGTAGGCGATATGTTCCAATAATATGTTCAGCACAGTCATACTTTCATGGAACCTTAACTATCCTTTTCAGCTCTATGTCATGTAATCTTGACTATACTTTCATATGTGGATTAATGCACCTTTTGCACAAGACTACTACATCGAGATCGTATCAAGTTATGGCATAGAAATAATCACAACATCTCATGATTGTATTCAATCATGATCTTTATCTCGATGAACGAGTCATTCAAACATCCAGGCATTCAACTTTGAAGAGTATGCAATTAACTTCACCATTTCGATTCCGCAAAAATATGACAGTGCATCAAAATCAAATACAAGTTGGAAACAAGTCAAGATCATCGTTACATATTCTTTCACTCACTTAGTTGTATCACAACAAATCAACCACATTCAAATCACCAATACTACTTCAAGATTTATCAATTCATTATAGGCGTAGTAGTGTAGTACTTACGGAATATAAAAGAAGAACAAGGAAGTACTTACTTGGTTGATGGCCTCGGAAGATGTTCTTGCAAAGTAAAAGAGCAAAAGGAAAATTTTTGAGAGATTTTAGAGAGGTAGGCGGCGCCTAGGTTGAAGTTGCAATGCATTTTTGTTCTAAGACTAAGGTTCTATTTATAGGACAAGCTTGGGTCGGGTTTTGACCCATTTGGAATCGGATTTGGAGACCAAAAGTGACCATAGGCGGCCCCTATGCCATGGCATACTAGATTCAGAGACAAAAGGCTTTTGCATAGGCGGCGCCTATGCTATGGCATTGTTGAGCATAGGAGGCGCCTATGCCATGGCATTGTAGAATCCGAGAGCTTAGGCCATAGCATAGGCCTTGCCTTGTTCGTGGCCTAGATTTACATAAGCCTTGCCTTGTTCTTTGCCTATATTTTCATAGGCAATGCCTAACCCATAGCCTTTTGCTTCTTTATTCCTAACTTACCACCTTCAACATGCAATACTTCCAAATCAAAATTTGAAACCAATCTCCTCCTTTACACCTCTTGCACCTACATTTACTCAAAAACAACAAAAACGATTAGAACGATGGGTTGCCTCCCATCAAGCGCCTTAGTTTTGGTCGTGGCTCGATAAAATCTTAAGAAAACAAAACAATTAAAAACGATGGGTTGCCTCCCACCAAGCGCTTGATTTATTGTCGCGGCACGACATAGCTATCTCGATTACTTAGACTTCATCGAGATAGATGGGGCATCGTTTTCTGAATGGATTCAGACGATGCTGATGCTTACTTGTAGGCATGCAATCTTCTTCGATATAACTCTTGTGAATACATATCCCAGGAGGGATACCAATTATATCATCAATAGTCTAACCCATAGCTCTCTTGTATCTCTTTAGAGCAGAGATGAGAGCCTCTACGTGCTGTTCACTTAAATCATCCGCCACACTCACCGGCAGTGTATTTCCACTTCCCAAGAACACATACCTTAGATAATTGGGGAGCTCTTTCGATTCTAGCATTGGGGGCTCTTCAATGGAATTCTTCACTGTTGGTGACGGTTGATTCTTAAGATCAAGGTCCGGCTGCTTAGGAGTATGAGAATAGGACCCTATTTCTGTTAGAGCACACATAGTTTCTTTATAATATTCATCGTCCTCATGCTCAACATTCAGCAGCGCAACAGACAATGGCTCAACAATAAGCTGTTTCTCTACAGATAATGCTTTCTTATCCTCATAATGAACATCAGCTACGGAGAACACATTCATATCACTGGGCTACTTCATTGCTTTGCATATATCAAAGCGGACCACTTCGTCATTCAACCGAAATAAAAGCTCATTAGATCTCATGTCAATAAGCACACTTCCTGTTGTAAGGAAAGGACGTCCCAAGATTATGGGAACTTCAGAATCCACCTCGCAATCCAAAATCACAAAGTCTGCAGGAAAAGTGAAGGTAGACACCTTCACCAACACATCATTCAAGATACCCACAGGTCGTTTTACCGACCTATCTGCCATCACGAGCCGCATATTGGTTGGTGTAGGGTCGCCCAACCCCAACTTTCTGTAGACGGATAGTGGCATCAAATTGATGCTAGCTCCTAAATCTCACAATGCCTTAGCAAAATTCATAGATCCAACCGTACAAGGAATAGTGAAAGCACCAGGGTCTGCCTTGTTCTGTACTAAGGACCTTGTGGCAATTGCACTACAATGATGAATATTATCTGCCGGCTCATAGCTTACTGCCCGCTTCTTTGTTAAAAGGTCCTTCATGAATTTAGCGTATCCGGGCATCTGCTCTAGCGCTTCCACCAAAGGAACATTAATAGTCAGTTGCTTCAACATAGTCATGAATTTATTGAACCTGGTATCATCAGCTTTCTTCTTCAGTCTCTGCGGAAAAGGTGGTGGTGGAAGAGGAATAGTTTTCTCCACCACTTTCTTTTTACCTTGCTTCCAACTATCAATCTTTTCAGGCTACAAACGTCTAGGGGTGATGTCATGAACACACTCTTCAGCTTCTTCGGCCTCTTCACATTCTGCATCAATAACATTATCCGCTATATCATCAACCACCTGCTTGTCCTTGGATGGATTTTCCAACACTTTACCACTCCGAGTAGTAATAGCCATGCATGATCCGTCGTTCCTTGGGTTTTGCACCATATTGCTGGGTAGTGTTCCGGCCTTTCTTTGGTTGAATGCCGCAGATAATTGACTCAATTGTTTCTCCAGCTGTTTTATTGAAGTGGAATGCCAGTCAACCAATTGCTTCATTGAGGACAGATCATTTATTACCTCAGTTACTCCTGTGCTGGTTGCCTCTACTCCTTTCAGCAGCTTAGCCATCATATCTTCCATGGACATATTTCCAGAACCATATGCAGCGGCGTCACGTCTTCCAGGAGGAACATACAAACCACTCCTGTCGGTATTGTTTTTCCAACTTCCTTGATCACGGTCCTTGTTTCCAGATTTATCATAATAGTTCCGACCTTGGTTTCCTTGGGCATTGCCTCGGAAACCCCCCTGATTGTTCAAGTAGTTGGCTTCTTCCTCAGAATCAAATTCCTCTCTTCCTTTTGACGCAACAGCTTTGATTTTTTTTGTCTTCCCTGATAATAGATGCTTTGTAAGAAGATCCATTTGTGTTTTCATGTGCGCCATATCTTGATCATGTTCTTCCTCTCTTCGCCTTTGTTCTGCTGTCATGCCAATAGATACAGTAGGGCTTGCTACCTCAGAATCTCTGGTAGGCCAAGCTCTACTTTGCTTTGTCATACGATCTAGCATATCACTTTCCTGAATAAAAGTGAGGTCCATAAATAATCCACCTACTGCGTTATCAATCACTGGCTTAGTCACCGAGTTGAAAGATCTGTATAATATCTCCATCAAGTGGACATTGGTCATATGATGGTTTGGGCATCTCATAAGCTTCTTCTTGAATCTCTCCCATGTTTTGTGGAGAGCTTCAGTTGGAAGCTGTCGAAAATTGCTGATCTCATCTCTCAACTGCGCTCTCTTGGATGGCGAAAAGAATCTTTCTAGGAAAGCGTCTTTCAATTTCCTCCAATTAGTAATAGAATCAGGATTCAGCCCGTTCAGCCATAGAGTTGCCTCCCCAGACAGGGACAATGGAAATAAGCGCAGCCGAATTGTATTCTGCCCAACTCTTGGATTGTCAAATGACTTGCATGTAGAAATAAAGTTGATCAGATGCATATTCGGATCATCGCCTGCTAGTCCACCAAATAATCCCTTGAGTTGCAATAACTGAATCATGGTGCTAGTGATATTGAACTTAGCTCCGGGTGCCAAGGGTGGAGGAATAATAGCCCCTGTGGCACCAGCTCCATCAAGATCATCATCATCATCATCAAAAGGAGCCTGCATAGCTCGGTGGTTAGGTCTCATTCTAGCTAGACGATCTCTCCTGTGCATAGGTGCTATCACTTCATCTGCACGCCTAGGATTCAGTAACTCATCATCACCCAGGTCCTCATTATCAGGATTTGTTTCTCGCCCTGGGTTATCAATATTCTGTTGATGTACTTGAGCAGCTGCCAGTGCAGCTAATCTAGCCTGCTCCTATTGAGCCACCCTTCTGTCGATGTCACGCTGTGCATCCATTCTGCCAATAAGTTGAGGTTCAGGATTTATGGGTAATAACGGTTGACCTGAACTTCGAGTGTTTGGCATGCACTCAAACAAACCTGAATAAAACAAAAACAACAACTAAAAGTAAAATCTGAGAATTTTTAACCAAAGGATCTATTAACTATCACAAACTTGGTTAACAACCTTATTCCCCGGCAACGGCACCAAAATTTGATAACGCTCAAACTACAGCTCTCGTAAGAGTGTAAGCGGTCGTTGTCAAATATAGAACCCAACTGGGTTGGGTGTCGAATTCCACAGGGAATACTTGGTCACTAAGTGTTGAAACTATTAGTTGACTTTTGGTTGAAAGTTCTGCGGACAAAAGGGGGGATTTTATGCGTATAATAATGTTTACCAAAATAAAGAATGAAACGAGTAATGTAGTAGGAGTTAATCAATGAGAATTGTAAGTTAGGGTTATGTCCACCTTATGAGTTCTACGTATCTATTGGCTATGAGTTATGCGGAATTCAGACATGCATGCGCTTATAGAGATTCGTATTCTATGGTAAATCCTAGCGTCTTTCGACCATCAGGGATTATATCACTTTAACTCTTTCGAGCTTAAAGAGTAGACTAATGGTACGAATTCTCCAAGAGGTTAATCCAGTTACAGCACTAACTTTTAAACAGGGGTTGGTAGCCCTATTTCCTTGTCATTCTCTCTTTTTCAGACATGTAACTTTTCTTTCGAACAAGTTAATGCTATACTGGCGTATTCTATATGTTTGCAACCACAAGAATTTAATTAAGATGAAGAGAGTAATGATATAAGCAGCATACGTATCAAGAATTCATGAACTCATGGCAATAGATAGTATCTCATAAGGCTTCCATAACCCTAACAGAGAAGTTTAGCTACTCATGAGTGCAACGGAAATCACCATAGACATCATCATCATACCAAAATCTAGAACAAGCTTGACGATTTGGATGATTTTTGGCGTCAAAAACTCTCACACATTTTTGCCCTAGCCGTTCTTCTCAAGAGAGTCGTGTTTCTCTATTAAAACTTACAGAATCTGTAACTTGAATAATAGTAAAAGTCGAATGGAAAGGACTTGAATTAATGAATGAGTGAGTTGAATGAATTATTCAAATGAAGAGAGATAATAATAAAAACTTCAGCAACATAGGGTATTTATAACACCCATATCCTATTCCTACTAGGCTACTGCGTACTTATCCTAATCCTACTAGGTTACTGCATCCTTATCCTAATCCTACTAAGTTACTGCTGATCCTCAAAGTCTTTAGAAATGCTGTTTTTACCCGGGACAAGTTATCCATGCATCACTTTCAGTCCATAGGCGTCCAAACGCTGCTTTCCTTCTTTCGTGAAGCTTCCTTGGGCGTCAAGTTATCCATAAAGTGCTGGAATCTTCATTGTTTATACCTGAAAACTTGCTAATCACGTTTGTTAGCTCACCGACAGGAAAAAGGACTAAAAGTGCAGGAATTATATATTTTGTCCTCAAAACTTAGCTAAAATATGGGTACATTTAGGTGCTTTAGGCGTGTAAATACGCCTATCATCATGACGCGACAATAAATCAAGCGCTTGGTGGGAGGCAACCCATCGTTTTTAATTGTTTTGTTTTCTTAAGATTTTGTCGAGCAATGACCAAAACTAAGGCGCTTGATGGGAGGCAACCCATCGTTCTAATCCTTTTTGTTGTTTTTGAGTAAATGTAGGTGAAAGAGGTGTAAAGGAGGAGATTGGTTTCAAATTTTGATTTGGAAGTATTGCATGTTGAAGGTGGTAAGTTAGGAATGAAGTAGAAAAAGGCTATGGGTTAGGCATTGCCTATGAAAATATAGGCAAAGAACAAGGCAAGGCCTATGTAAATCTAGGCCACGAACAAGGCAAGGCCTATGCTATGGCCTAAGCTCTCGGATTCTACAATGCCATGGCATAGGCGCCGCCTATGCTCAACAATGCCATAGCATAGGCGCCGCCTATGCAAAAGCCTTTTGTCTCTGAATCTAGTATGCCATGGCATAGCCGCCGCCTATGCCTAACAATGCCATAGAATAGGCGCCGCCTATGCTCAACAAGGCTTTGCAAAAGGCGCCGCCTATGCCAAGCATATGCAAAGCATTAGGCGCCACCTATGGTCACTTTTGGTCTCCAAATCCGATTCCAAATGGGTCAAAACCCGACCCAAGCTTGTCCTATAAATAGAACCTTAGTCTTAGAACAAAAATGCATTTCAACTTCAACCTAGGCGCCGCCTACCTCTCCAAAATCTCTCAAAAATTTTCCTTTTGCTCTTTTACTTTGCAAGAACATCTTCCGAGGCCATCAACCAAGTAAGTACTTCTTTGTTCTTCTTTTATATTCCGTAAGTACTATACTACTACGCCTATAATGAATTGTTAAATCTTGAAGTAGTATTGGTGATTTGAATGTGGTTGATTTGTTGTGATACAACTAAGTGAGTGAAAGAATACGTAAGGATGATCTTTACTTGTTTCCAACTTGTATTTTATTTTGATGCACTGTCATATTTTTGCGGAATTGATATGGTCAAGAAAATTGCATAATCTTGTAACTAGAATACTTACATGTTGTAATGACTTGTTCATCGAGATGAAAATCATGGTTGACTACAAACATATGATGTTGTGATTATTTCTAATGCCTTAACTTGATTCAATCTCTATGTTGTAGTCTTGCTCAAAAGATACATCAATCCAAACATGAAAGTATTGCCAAGATTTCATGAAATAGAATCAAAAAGGATAGTTAAGATGACAAGAAAAGTATGACTGCACTGAATATATTGTTGGAACATAACACCTAAATGTATGGCAATGAAGTGTGAGTAATTGACATCGTTCACTTAATCAGTTTGTCACAACAAATTAAGTGTGGGGTGGTACCTCTACTGCTTGTTTGTCGATTGTATCTACCGATATGAAGCTAACATGACTATTATTTTAATCTTAGGTACAATGGCACCAAAATCAAGACAAGGAAAAGAAAAAACAACCACTTCACAAAAAGGCCAGAAAATGGGACGAAAAGAGCAAGGTGAATCCTCCTCACTGCAAATACCTCGACGCATGTACGGGATAAAATGGGTCCTAGAGGAGGAAGGAAAAGAGTGGTACAAGAAAAATAAAGTAAAAAAATATGTTCATGTGGAGTTGATACAAAAAGAGAGCCTAGCAAAGAAAGAACCCCGCATTTTGGCTAAAATCATGGCGCTTCATCTTGATTTTATTTTCCAAGATATGGGAGAATGTAATCTTGATCTAACACGAGAATTCTATGCCAATTGTTCCCCAAAGACTACCGGAAGTGAAGTGAAGATTCGGGGCCAAGTCTTGCAACTGAATGCGGAGTTCTTCAACTCTTTTCTGGGTCTTCCATCTGTGGATCCATCACCACTCAAGGAGCTTTATCGCAGACCTCCATACAGGGAAATCAGACACACACTATGTGGAACAAGATCAATGTCACGGTGGAGTCATCACAAGGATACCGGTCGGCACAATACCTTCTCGTATGCCTCCTTGAACAGAGAAGCTCGGATATGGTTGCGGATAGTCAATTACTGCCTGATTCCAGGGTCACAGTACAAAAAGATCACACGTGATAGAGTGTGCTTGGTGTACGCTTTGATGACGAACATCCCCATCAACATTGGGGCGATTATTCGATCTTCAATGCGTAAGGCTAGGCTGCACAAGAGGTCCCACTTCAGCTTTGGCAATCTGTTGACTGCGATATTGAGGAAGGAGGACATTGAAGAGGAACCTGCAGATCATAAGCTTCCACACAACCCGAAGAAGGTTGACCTCACAAAGGTTAAAGATGCTGAATCCATGCATGGCGTCAACCTAACCACTGCACAAAGACATGCTCGCGACGAAAGCTTCTCCCGCCATTTATATGGCATGATGAAGTTTACCATGATGAGCGGGGGTCGTGTTCCAACTACTGCAGAGCTCCAACAGTTGGATTATGACTACTCAATGAATGAGCATGCGAGGGCGATGTGTGGAGTAGGTGTATATTTTGAGGAACCTCTTGATGACGACATGCCAACCGATGATGATCGACGAATGCCAGACTCCGACGTGGAGGAGAACTCTGATGACGACGATTCTGATGATGATTCTGATGCAGGGGGTATGACCCCAGACATAGAGGATGAGTCCGACTAATCAGGTTCTTCTTATTTATTTTCCACTGGGGGCAGTGTGTCCCGTCTAAGTGTGGGGTGCTGGTATTTGTATGCTATACTTCTTTGTCTGCATTTGCATTTATTCTAGTTCTTGTTCATTTTAATTAGTCGTAATTAGTTAGTTTAATTTTAATTTTTTTTTATAGCATGAAATTGTTCTGATAGACGGCATGGTATTATGACAAGAGTTTGTGCTAAAATTATTGCTATTGAGACGTTTAGGCTCCAAGTGTGACTCACTGTGTGATATTTGTGTGGTTTAATTCATTCATCTGTTGGGTCAAGAGTCTATACTCCTCCCAATAAAGTTGACCATGTGCCTTGTGTGTGTGAGGAATAGTATATTCTGGGTTGTGACTGATGCTAGAACTTGCCTGGTGTGTGTGTAAAGCGAAATAAAGAGTGCAAGTTTAGGAGATGATTTAGGCATTTCTTTGGCAGCCTGTGATTGTTTACCTTCTGTTTACCTACCCGTGGAAATTATCCTAGTCAACCCTTTTGAGCCTTTAAGCCATTTTCTTTGACAGCCTCATATGTAAGCCTAATCTATTTTTTTTCAAGACCATAATTTGATCCAAATTCCTAAGTTCTTTAAATTGTGAAGTCATGTGACAAAATAAGAGAAAATTGGGTGAGAGTGATGCCTTAAAGTGAATTGGTACTTGAATTTGTTATGAAAAAAAAGAGTGGCTATCATAGAGGTGTGTTATAAAAAAAAAGAGAAAAGAAAAGAAAAAGAAATAGAAAAACAAAAAGATAAATTATGTTTATGATTAAATAAAAAGATAGTTATGCTTGAATGGCAAAATAGGTGAAAAGGGGTGATAGATGAAAGAAAGGTAGCAGGGTTGATTAAAAGAGAGTGTTAATGGCATAATGTGATGTATTAAAGCACTTAGGAACATAGTCACTATTTCTGGCCAAAATAGTCCTACCCGTCCCTTAGCCTACATTACAACCTGTAAAAGACTAATTGACCCTAAGCTTAACATTCTGATATTAGTAGAGAATTACACTAAGGGAAAGACTATGGTCATCAGTTGCAACATATGAATTCTTTGTGAGAGTGAGAGCAAGGAGAAGCTTATACCCATGTTCTGAAAAATGCAATATTTGTGAGTGATTATGGGTAGTATCTTATGTGAGACACACATGGTTGATGAGTTTTGGGTAGTCTTGTATGATTCTTTGTGCCTTAACTTGTGGATACGAATTAACCATCATCACGAGTCTATGTTGGAGGTTGAATTGTTTCTAGAAGTGATTAGAAAACTACTCTTTGTTAATAATTATTGTGCCTGTCTTGATGAATATTTTGTGCTGTTACTGTGAAACCCGAAGTAGATGTTTATATGGACATGATATATTGTTCGAGGACGAACAAAGCTTTAAGTGTGGGGTGTTAATGTTAGGCGTATTTACACGCCTAAAGCACCTTAATGTACCCATATTTTAGCTAAGTTTTGAGGACAAAATATATAATTCCTGCACTTTTAGTCCTTTTTCCTGTAAGTGAGCTAACCAACGTGATTAGCAAGTTTTCAGGTATAAATGATGAAGATTTCAGCATTTTATGGATAACTTGACGCCAAAGGAAGCTTCACAAAAGAAGGAAGGCAGCGTTTGGACGCCTATGGACTGAAAGTGACGCATGGAAAACTTGTCCCGGGCAAAAACAGCATTTCTAAAGACTTTGGAGATCAGCAGTAACTTATTAGGATTAGGATAATGATGCAGTAACCTAGTAGGATTAGGATAAGTACGCAGTATCCTAGTAGGAATAGGATATGGGTGTTATAAATACCCTATTTTGCTAAAGCTTTTTATTATTCAGTTATTCATTCAGTCAAAGCTTTTTAGTATTCACTCATTTATTAATTCAAGTCCATTCCATTCGACTTTTACTATTATTCAAGTTACAGATTCTGTAAGTTTTAACAGAGAAACACGACTCTATTGAGAAGAACGGTTAGGGAAAAAACGTGTGAGAGTTTTTGACGCCAAAAATCATCCAAATCGTCAAGCTTGTTCTAGATTTTGGTATGATGATGATGTCTATTGTGATTTCCGTTGCACTCATGAGTAGCTAAACTTCTCTGTTAGGGTTATGGAAGCCTTATGAGATACTATCTATTGCTATGAGTTTATGAATTATTGATACGTATGCTGCTTATATCATTACTCTCTTCATCTTAATTAAATTCTTGTGGTTGCAAACATATAGAATACGCTAGTATAGCATTAACTTGTTCGAAAGAAAAGTTACATGTCTGGAAAAGAGAGAATGACAAGGAAATAGGGCTACCAACCCCTGTTTAAAAGTTAGTGCCATAACTGGATTAACCTCTTGGAGAATTCGTACCATTAGTATACGCTTTAAGCTCGAAAGAGTTAAAGTAATATAATCCTTGATAGTCGAAAGACGCTAGGATTTACCATAGAATACGAATCTCTATATGTGCATGCATATCTGAATTTCGCATAACTCATATCCAATAGATACGTAGAACTCATAAGGTGGACATAACCCTAACTTACAATTCTCATTGATTAAAACATACTAAACATTCCGTTTTCTTTGTTACTTTGATACTCTTAATTCACGCTACAATTAAATCCCCCCTTTTTCGTAGAATTTTTGATCAACAGTCTACTAATCGTTGCATACTTAGTGACCAAGTATTCCCTGGGGGATTTGACACCCAACCCAGTTGGGTTCTATATTTGACAACGACCGCTTACACTCTTACGAGAGATGTAGTTTGAGCATTATCAGTTAGGCACCGCTTATACCATTGCCTATGCTCACTGCCTCACTTAGGAGATAGGTTAGGCGCCACCTATTTCAACACAGGCTATGGCTTAGGCGCCACCAATATCAACATAGGCGATAGGTTAGGCGCCGCTTATTCCATAGCCTATGCTCACTGCCTCACTTAGGAGATAGGTTAGGCAATGCCTATGTCAACATAGGCGATGGCTTAGGCGCCGCCTATATCAACATAGGCGATAGGTTCGGCACCGCTTATACCAACGTCTATGCTCACTGGCTCACTTAGGCGATAGGTTAGGCGCCGCCTATGTAAACATAAGCGATGGCTTAGGAGCCTCCTATATCAACATAGGCGATACGTTAGGCGCCGCTTATACCATTGCCTATGCTCACTTCCTCACTTAGGCGATAGGTTAGGCGCCGCCTATGTCAACATAAGCAATGTCTTAAGCGTCGCCTATATCAACATAGGTGATAGGTTAGGCGCCGCCTATATTAACAGAGGCAATGGCCTAGGCGCCTCCTATATACACATAGGCGATAGGTTAGGCTCCGCTTATACCATTGTCTATGCTCACTGCCTCACTTAGGTGATAGGTTAGGCACCGCCTTTGTCAAAATAGGCGATGGCTTAGGCACCGCCTATATCAACATAGGCAATAGGTTAGGCGCCACTTATACCATTGCCTATGCTCACTGCCTCACTTAGGCGTAAGGTTAGGCGCCGCCTTTGTCAACATAGGCGATGGCTTAGGTGCCGCCTATATCAACATAGGCAATGGCTTAGGCGCCACCTATATCAACAAAGGAGATAGGTTAGCCACCACATATACCATTGTCTATGCTCACTGCCTCAATTAGGAGATAGGTTAGGCGCTGCCTATGTCAACATAGGCAATATATTAGGTGTCGCCTATATCAACATAGGCGATAGGCTAGGCGCCGTTTATACCATTGCCTATGCTCACTGCCTCACTTAGGCGATAGGTTAGGCGCCGCCTATGTCGACATAGGCGATGGCTTAGGCGGCCGCCTGTATCAACATTGACGATAGGTTAGAAAACGCTTATACAATTGACTATACTCACTGCCTCAATTAGGCGATAGGTTAGGCGCCGCCTATGTCAACACAGGCTATGGTTTAGGCGCCACCTATATCAACATAGGAGATAGGTTAGGCGCCACTTATTCCATAGCCTATGCTCACTACCTCACTTAGGAGATAGGTTAGGCAACGCCTATGTCATCATAGGAAATGGCTTAGGCGCAGCCTATATCAACATAGGAGATAGGTTAGGCACCACTTATACCAACGTCTATGCTCACTGGCTCACTTAGGCGATAGGTTAGGCGCCGCCTATGTCAACATAGGAGATGGCTTAGGCGCCTCCTATATCAACGTAGGCGATAGGTTACGCTCCACTTATACCTTTGCCTATACTTACTTCCTCACTTAGGCGATAGGTTAGGCGCCGCCTACGTCAACATAGGCGATGGCTTAGGCGCTGCCTATATCAACATAGGCGATAGGTTAGGCGCCGCTTATGTCAACATAGGCAATGGATTAGGCGCCTCCTATATCAATATAGGCGATAGGTTAGGCGCCGTTTATACCATTGCCTATGCTCACTGCCTCACTTAGGCGATAGGTTAGGCGCCGCCTATGTCAAAATAGGCGATAGCTTAAGCGCCGCCTATATCAACATAGGCGATAGGTTAGGCGCCGCTTATACCATTGCCTATGCTCACTACCTCATTAAGACGATAGGTTAGGCGCCATCTATGTCAACATAGGCGATAGCTTTGGCTCCGCCTATATCAACATAGGCGATTGGTTAGGCGCCGCTTTTACCATTGCCTATGCTCACTGCCTCACATATGCGATAGGTTAGGCACCGCCAATGTAAACATAGCAATGTCTTAGGCACTGCCTAATATCAACATAGGTGATAGGTTAGGCGCCGCTTATACCATTGCCTATGCTCACTGCCTCGCTTAGGCGTAAGGTTAGGCGCCACCTATGTCAACATAGGCGATAGGTTTGGCGCCGATCATACCATTGCCTATGCTCACTGCCTCACTTAGGCGATATGTTAGGCAACGCCTATGTCAACATAGGTGATGGCTTAGGCGCCTCCTATATCAACATAGGCGATAGGTTAGGCGCCGATTATACCATAGCCTATGCTCACTGCCTCACTTAGGCGATTGATTAGGCACCGCCTATGTTAACATATGCGATGGCTTAGGCGCCTCCTCTATCAACATAGGAGATAGGTTAGGCGCTGCTTATACCATTGACCATGCCCACTGCCTCACTTGGGCGATAGTTTAGGTGCCGCTTATGTCATCATAGGCTATGGCTTAGGCGCCGCCTATATAAACATAGGCTATAGGTTAGGCGCCGCTTATACCATTGCCTATTCTCACTGCTTCACTTAGGTGATAGGTTTGGCGCCGCCTATGTCAACATAGGTGATGGCTTAGGCACCACCTATATCAACATAAGAGATAGGTTAGCCACCGCTTATACCATTCTCTATGCTCACTGCCTCACTTAGGCAAAAGGTTAGGCGCTGCCTATGTCAACTTAGGTGATGTATTAGGTGCCGCCTATATCAACATAGGCGATTGGTTAGGCGCTTCTTATACCATTGCCTATGCTCACTTCCTCACTTAGGCGATAGGTTAGGCGCCGCCTATCTCAACACAGGCGATGGCTTTGGCGCCGCCTATATCAACATAGGCGATAGGTTAGGCACCGCTTATTCCATTGCCTATGCTCACTGCCTCTCTAAGTAGATAGGTTTGGAAGCTCTTTTACCATTGCCTATGCTTAATTCCTCACTTAGGCGATAGGTTAGGCACCGCCAATGTAAATATATGCGATGTCTTAGGCACCGCCTATATCAACATAGGCGATAGGTTAGGCGCCGCTTATACCATTGCCTATGCTCACTGTCTCGCTTAGGCGTAAGGTTAGGCGCCGCTTATGTCGACATAGGCGATGGCTTAGGCGCCGCCTATATCAACATAGGCGATAGGTTAGGATCCGCTTAAACCATTGCCTATTCTCACTGCCTTACTTAGGCGATAGGTTATGCGCTGCCTATGTCAACATAGGCGATGGCTTAGGCACCGCCTATATCAACATAGACGATAGGTTTGTCGCCACTAATACCATTGCCTAAGCTCACTACCTCACTTAGGCGATAGGTTAGGCAACGCCTATGTCAACATAGGTGATGGCTTAGGCACCGCTTATATCAACATAGGCGATAGGTTAGGCGCCGCTTATACCATAGCCTATGCTCACTGCCTCACTTAGGCGATAGGTTAGGCACCGCCTATGTTATCATAGGCGATGGCTTAGGGGCCGCCTATATCAACATAGGCGATAGGTTAGGCGCCTCTTATACCATTGCCCATGCCCACTGCATCACTTAGGCAATAGTTTAGGCGCCACCTATGTCATCATAGGCTATGGATTAGGCGCCGCCTATATCAACATAGGCTATAGGATAAGGGCCGCTTATACCATTGCCTATGCTTACTGCCTCACTTACACGATAGGTTAGGCACCGCCTATGTCAACATAGGCGATGGCTTAGGCGCCACCGATATCAACATAGGTGATAGGTTAGCCATCGATTATACCATTCTCTATGCTCATTGCCTCATTTAGGCGATAGGTTAGGCGCGGCCAATGTCAACATAGGCGATGTATTTGGTGCCACCTATATCAACATAGGCGATAGGTTAGGCGTTGCTTATACCATTGCCTATGCTCACTGCCTTACTTAGGCGATAGGTTAGGCACCGCCTATGTTAACACAGGCGATGGCTTAGGCGCCACCTATAACAACATAGGAGATAGGTTAGGCACTACTTATTCCATAGCCTATGCTTACTGCCTTATTTAGGACATAGGTTCGGAAACCCTTTTACCTTTGCCTATGCTCACTGCCTCACTTAGGCGTTAGGTTAGGCACCGCCAATGTAAACATAGGAGATATCTTAGGCACCTCCTATATCAATATAGGAGATAGGTTAGGCGCCGCTTATACCATTGCCTATGCTCATTGCCTTGCTTTGGCGTAAGTTTAGGCGCCACCTATATCAACATAGGCGATAGGTTAGGAGCCGCTTAAACCAATGCCTATTCTCACTTCCTTACTAAGGAGATAGGTTATGCGCCGCATATGTCAACATAGGCGATGGCTTAGGCGCCGCCTATATCAACATAGACGATAGGTTTGGCGCCGATAATACCAGTGCCTATGCTCACAACCTCACTTAGGCGATAGGTTAGGCAATGCCAATATCAACATAGGTGATGGCTTAGGGGCCACTTATATCAACATAGGCGATAGGTTAGGCGCCGCTTATACCATTGCCTATGCTTACTTCCACACTTTGGCGATAGGTTAGGCACCGCCTATGTTAACATAGGCGATGGCTTAGGCACCGTCTATATCAATATAGGCGATAGGTTAGGCGCCAGTTATACCATTGCCCATGCCCAAAGCCTCACTTAGGCGATAGTTTAGGCGCCGCCTATGTCATTATAGGCAATGGCTTAGGCGCCGCCAATATCAACATAGGTTATAGGTTAGGCGCCGCTTATACCATTGACTATGCTCACTGCCACACTTAGGCAATAGGTTAGGTGCCGCCTATGTCAACATAGGCGATGGCTTAGGCGCCACCTATATCAACATAGGAGATAGGTTATCCACCGCTTATACCATTATCTATGCTCACTACCTCACTTAGGCGATAGGTTAGGCGTTGCCTATGTCAGCATAGGCGATGTATTAGGTGCCACATATATCAACATAGGCGATAGGTTAGGCGCTGCTTATACCATTGCCTATGCTCACTGCCTCACTTAGGCGATAGGTTAGGCGCCGCCTATGTCAACACAGGCGATGGCTTAGGCGCCACCTATATCAACATAGGCGATAGGTTAGGCACCGCTTATTCCATTGCCTATGCTCACTGCCTCACTTAGGAGATAGGTTCGGAAATGCTTTTACCATTGCCTATGCTCACTGCCTCACTTAGGAGATAGGTTAGGCACCGCCAATGTAAACATAGGCGATATCTTAGGCACCGCCTATATCAACATAGGCGATAGGTTAGGCGCCGCTTATACCATTGCCTATGCTCACTGCCTCGCTTAGGCGTAAGGTTAGGCACCACCTTTGTCAACATAGGCGAATGCTTAGGCGCCGCCTATATCAACATAGGCGATAGATTATGATCTGCTTATACCATTGCCTATTCTCACTGCCTTACTTAGGCGATAGTTTATGCGCCGCCTATGTCTACATAGGCGATGTCTTAGGCGCCGCCTATATCAACATAGAAGATAGATTTGGCGCCGATAATCCCATTACGTATGATCACTACCTCACTTAGGCGATAGGTTAGGCAACACCTATGTCAACATAGGTGATGGCCTAGGCACCGCTTATATCAACATAGGCGATAGGTTAGGCGTCGCTTGTACCATAGCCTATGCTCACTGCCACACTTAGGCGATAGGTTAGGAGACGCATATGTCAACATAGGATATGGCTTAGGCACCGCCTATATCAACATAGGCGATAGGTTAGCCACCGCTTATACCATTCTCTATGCTTAGTGCCTCACTTAGGCGATAGGTTAGGCGCTACCTATGTCAACATAGGCGATGTATTAGGTGACGCCTATATCAACTTATGCGAAAGGTTAGGCGCCGCTTATTCCATAGCCTATGCTCACTGCCTCACTTAGGAGATAGGTTAGGCAACGCCTATGTAAACATAGGTGATGGCTTAGGCGCCGCCTATATCAACATAGACGATAGGTTAGGCACCGTTTATACCAACGTCTATGTTGACATAGGCGATGGCTTAGGCGCCTCCTATATCAACATAGGCGATAGGTTAAGCTCTGCTTATACCATTGCCTATGCTCACTTCCTCACTTAGGCGATAGGTTAGGCGCCGCCTATGTCAACATAGGCGATGCCTTAGGCGCCGCCTATATCAACATAGGCGTTAGGTTAGGCGCCGCCTATGTCAACATACGCAATGGCTTAGGTGCCTCCTATATCAACATAGGCGATAGGTTAGGCGCCGCTTATACCATTGCCTATGCTCACTGCCTCACTTAGGCGATAGGTTAGGCGCCGTTTATGTTAAAATAGGCGATGGCTTTGTCGCCACCTATATCAACATAGGCGATAGGTGATGCGCCGCCTATACCATTGCCTATGCTCACTACCTCACTTAGACGATAGGTTAGGCGCCACCTATGTCAACATAGGTGATGGCTTTGGCGCCGCCTATATCAACATAGGCGATAGGTTAGGCACCGCTTTTACCATTACCTATGCTCACTGCCTCACTTAGGCGATAGGTTAGGCACTGCTAATGTAATCATAGGCGATGTCTTAGGCACCGCCTATATCAACATAGGTGATGGCTTAGGTGTAAGGTTATGCGGCGCCTATGTCAACATAGGCGATAGATTTGGCGCCGATAATACCATTACCTATGCTCACTACCACACTTAGGCAATAGGTTAGGAGCCGCCTATGTCAACGTAGGTGATGGCTTAGGCACCGCCTATATCAACATAGGCGATAGGTTAGCCACCGCTTATACCATTCTCTATGCTCAGCGCCTCACTTAGGCGATAGGTTAGGAGCTACCTATGTCAACATAGGCGATGTATTAGGTGCCGCCTATATCAACATAGGCGATAGGTTAGGCGCCGTTTATTCCATAGCCTATGCTCACTGCCTCACTTAGGAGATAGGTTAGGGAACGCCTATGTCAACATAGACGATGGCTTCGGCGCCGCCTCTATCAACATAGACGATAGGTTAGGCACCGCTTATACCAACGTCAATGCTATCTGTCTCACTTAGGCGATAGGTTAGGATCCGCCTAAGTCAACATAGGCGATGGATTAGGCGCCTCCTATATCAACATAGGCGATAGGTTAAACTCTGCATATACCATTTCCTATGCTCACTTCCTCACTTAGGCGATAGGTTAGGCGCCGCCTATGTCAACATAGGCCATGCCTTAGGCGCCGCCTATATCAACATAGGCGATAGGGTAGGCGCCGCTTATGTCAACATAGGCGATGGCTTAGGCGTAAGGTTAGGCACCGCCTATGTCAACATAGGCAATGGCTTTGGCGCCGCCTATATCATCATAGGCGATAGGTTAGGAGCCCCTTAAACCATTGCTTATTCTCACTGCCTTACTTAGGCGATAGGTTATGCGCCGCCTATGTCAACATAGGAGATGGCTTAGGCGCCGCCTATATCAACATAGACGATATTTTTGGCGCCGATCATACCATTGCCTATGGT
This sequence comes from Capsicum pubescens, assembly GCA_030864215.1. NCBI lineage: Eukaryota > Viridiplantae > Streptophyta > Magnoliopsida > Solanales > Solanaceae > Capsicum > Capsicum pubescens. The sequence goes on from CM061542.1 coordinate 304,617,030, forward strand.
CACTACCTCACTTAGGCGATAGATTAGGCAACGCCTATGTATATATAGGTGATGGCTTAGGCTCCGTCTATATCAACATAGGGGATAGGTTAGGTGCCGCTTATACCATAACCTATGCTCACTGCCTCACTTAGGCGATAGGTTAGGCACCGCCTATGTTAATATAGGTGATGGCTTAGGCGCCGCCTCTATCAACATAAGCGATAGGTTAGGAGTCGCTTATACCATTGCCCATGCCCACTTCCTCACTTAGGCTTTAGTTTAGGCGCCGCCTATGTCATTATAGGCTATGGCTTAGGCGCCGCCTATATCAACATTGGCTATTGGTAAGGCGCTGCTTATACCATTGCCTATGCTCGCTGCCTCACTTACGCGATAGGTTAGGCGCCGCCTATGTCAACATAGGCGATGGCTTAGGCGCCACCTATATCAACATAGGAGATAGGTTAGCCACTGCTTATACCATTCTTTATGCTCACTGCCTCACTTTGGCGATAGGTTAGGCGCTGCCTATGTCAACATAGGAGATGTATTAGGTTCCGCCTATATCAACATAGGCGATAGGTTAGGCGCCGCTTATACCATTGCCTATGCTTACTACCTCACTTAGGCGATAGGTTAGGCACCGCCTATGTCGACATAGGCGATGGCTTAGGCGGCCGCCTATATCAACATAAAAGATAGGTTAGGCGCCGCTTATACCATTGCCTATGCTCAATGCCTCACTTAGGCGATAGTTTAGGCGCCGCCTATGTCAACACAGGTGATGGCTTAGGTGCCGCCTATATCAACATAGGCGATAGGTTAGGGGCCACTTATTCCATAGCCTATGCTTACTGCCTCTCTTAGGAGATAGGTTAGGCAAAGCCTATGTCAACATAGGCAATGGCTTAGGCGCCACCTATATCAACATAGGCGATAGGTTAGGCATCGCTTATACCAATGTCTATGCTCACTGGCTCACTTAGGCGATAGGTTAGGCGCCGCCTATGTCAACATAGGCGATGTCTTAGGCGCCTCCTATATCTACATAGGCGATAGGTTACGTGCCGCTTATACCATTGCCTATGCTTACTTCTTCACTTTGGCGATAGGTTAGGCGCCGCCTATGTCAACATAGGCGATGGCTTAGGCGCCTCCTATATAAAGATAGCTGATAGGTTAGGCGCCGCCTATGTCAACATAGAAAATGGCTTAGGCGCCTACTATATCAACATAGGCAATAAGTTAGGCGCCGCTTATACCATTGCCTATGCTCACTGCCTCACTTAGGCGATAGGTTAGGCGCTGCCTATGTTAAAATAGGCGATGGCTTAGGCGCCGCCTATATCTACATAGGCAATAGATTAGGAGCCGCTTAAACCATTGCCTATGTTTACTGCCTCACTTAGGCGATAGGTTAGGCGCCGCCTATGTCAACATAGGCGATGGCTTAGGCACCCCCTATATCAATATAAGCAATAGGTTAGGCACCGCTTATACCATTGCCTATGCTCACTGCCTCACTTAGGCGTAGGGTTAGGCGCCGCCTATGTCAACATAGGCGATGGCTTAGGCGATGCTTATGTCAACATAGGCGATAGGTTGGGCACCGCTTATACCAATACCTATGCTCACTGCCTCATTTAGGCCATAGGTTACGTGCCGCCTATGTCAGCATAGGCAATGTCTTAGGCGCCGGCTATATCAACATAGGCGAAAGGTTTGGCGCTGATTATACTATTGCCTTTGCTCACTTCCTCACTTAGGAGATAGGTTAGGAAACAACAATGTCAACATCGGTGATGGCTTAGGCGCCGCCTATATAAACATAGGCAATAGGTTAGGCGCCGCTTATACCATTGCCTATGCTTACTGCCTCACTTAGGCGATAGGTTACGCGCTGCCTATGTCAACACAGGCGATGGCTTAAGCACCGCCTATATCAACATAGGCGATAGGTTAGGCGCCGCTTATTCCATAGCCTATGCTCACTTCCTCACTTAAAAGATAGGTTAGGCAACGCCTATGTCAACATAGGCGATGGCTTAGGCGCGGCCTATATCAATATAGGTGATAGGTTAGGTGCCGCTTATACCTTCGTCTATGCTCACTAGATCACCTAGGCTATATTTAGGCGCCGCCTATGTCAACATAGGAGATGGATTAGGCGCCTCCTATATCAACATAGGTGATGGCTTAGGCGCCTCCTATATCAACATAGGTGATAGGTTAGGCGCTGCTTATACCATTGCCTATGCTTACTGCCTTACTTAGGCGATAGGTTAGGTGCCGCCTATGTCAACATAGGCAATGGATTAGGCACCCCCTATATCAACATAGGTGATGGCTTAGGCGCCTCCTATAACAACCTAGGCGATAGGTTAGGCACCGCCTATAACAACATAGGCGATAGGTTAGGCGCCGTTTATACCATTGTCTATGCTCACTGCCTCACTTAGGCGATTGGTTAGGAGCCGCCTATGTCATCATAGGCGATGGCTTAGGCGTATTCTATATCAACATAGGCGATAGGTTAGGCGCCGCTTATACCATTACCTATGCTCACTGCCTCACCTAGGCGATAGGTTAGTTGCCTCCTATTTCAACATAGGTGATGGCTTAGGCTCCGTCTATATCAACATAGGGGATAGGTTAGGTGCCGCTTATACCATAACCTATGCTCACTGCCTCACTTAGGCGATAGGTTAGGCACCGCCTATGTTAATATAGGTGATGGCTTAGGCGCCGCCTCTATCAACATAGGCGATAGGTTAGGAGTCGTTTATACCATTGCCCATGCCCACTTCCTCACTTAGGCTATAGTTTAGGCGCCGCCTATGTCATCATAGGCTATGGCTTAGGCGCCGCCTATATCAACATTGGCTATTAGTAAGGCGCCGCTTATACCATTGCCTATGCTCGCTGCCTCACTTACGCGATAGGTTAGGCGCCACCTATGTCAATATAGGCGATGGCTTAGGCGCCACCTATATCAACATAGGAGATAGGTTAGCCACCGCTTATACCATTCTTTATGCTTACTGCCTCACTTAGGCGATAGGTTAGGCGCTGCCTATGTCAACATAGGAGATGTATTAGGTGCCGCCTATATCAACATAGGCGATAGGTTAGGCGCCGCTTATACCATTGCCTATGCTCACTACCTCACTTAGGCGATAGGTTAGGCACCGCCTATGTCGACATAGGCGATGGCTTAGGCGGCCGCCTATATCAACATAGAAAATAGGTTAGGCGCCGCTTATACCATTGCCTATGCTCAATGCCTCACTTAGGCGATAGTTTAGGCGCCGCCTATGTCAACACAGGTGATGGCTTAGGTGCCGCCTATACCAACATAGGCGATAGGTTAGGCGCCACTTATTCAATAGCCTATGCTCACTGCCTCACTTAGGAGATAGGTTAGGCAAAGCCTATGCCAACATAGGCAATGGCTTAGGCGCCACCTATATCAACATAGGCGATAGGTTAGGCATTGCTTATACCAATGTCTATGCTCACTGGCTCACTTAGGCGATAGGTTAGGCACTGCTTATGTCAACATAGGCGATGTCTTAGGCGCCTCCTATATCTACATAGGCAATAGGTTACTTGCCGCTTATACCATTGCCTATGCTTACTTCTTCACTTTGGCGATAGGTTAGGCGCCGCCTATGTCAACATAGGCGATGGCTTAGGCGCCTCTATGTCAAGATAGCCGATAGGTTAGGCGCCGCCTATGTCAACATAGGAAATGGCTTAGGCTCCTCCTATATCAACATAGGCGATAAGTTAGGCGCCGCTTATACCATTGACTATGCTCACTGCCTCACTTAGGCAATAGGTTTGGCGCCGCCTATGTCAACATAGGAGATGGCTTAGGCACCCCCTATATCAATATAAGCAATAGCTTAGGCGCCGCTTATACCATTGCCTATGCTCACTGCCTCACTTAGGCGTAGGGTTAGGCGCCGCCTATGTCAACATAGGCGATGGCTTAGGCGACGCTTATGTAAACATAGGCGATAGGTTGGGCACCGCTTATACCAATACCTATGCTCACTGCCTCATTTAGGCGATAGGTTACGTGCCGCCTATGTCAGCATAGGCAATGTCTTAGGCGCCGGCTATATCAACATAGGCGAAAGGTTTGGCGCTGATTATACTATTGCCTATGCTCACTGCCTCACTTAGGAGATAGGTTAGGAAAAAACAATGTCAACATCGGTGATGGATTAGGCGCCGCCTATATAAACATAGGCAATAGGTTAGGCGCCGCTTATACCATTGCCTATGCTTACTGCCTCACTTAGGCGATAGGTTAGGCGCTGCCTATGTCAACACAGGCGATGGCATAAGCACCGCCTATATCAACATAGGCGATAGGTTAGTCGCCGCTTATTACATAGCCTATGCTCACTTCCTCACTTAGAAGATAGGTTAGGCAACGCCTATGTCAACATAGGCGATGGCTTAGGCGCGGCCTATATCAACATAGGTGATAGGTTAGGTGCCGCTTATACCTTCGTCTATGCTCACTAGATCACTTATGCTATATTTAGGCGCCGCCTATGTCAACATAGGCGATGGCTTAGGAGCCTCCTATATAAACATAGGTGATGGATTAGGCGCCTCCTATATCAACATAGGTGATAGGTTAGGCGCTGCATATACCATTGCCTATGCTTACTGCCTTACTTAGGCGATAGGTTAGGCGCCGCCTATGTCAACATAGGCAATGGCTTAGGCGCCTCCTATATCAACATAGGTGATGGCTTAGGAGCCTCCTATAACAACCTAGGCGATAGGTTAGGCACCGCCTATAACAACATAGGCGATAGGTTAGGCGCCGTTTATACCATTGCCTATGCTCACTTCCTTACTTAGGCGATTGGTTAGGAGCCGCCTATGTCAACATAGGCGATGGCTTATGCGCATTCTATATCAACATAGGCGATAGGTTAGGCGCCGCTTATACCATTACCTATGCTCACAGCCTCACCTAGGCGATAGGTTAGTTGCCTCCTATTTCAACATAGGCGATGGCTTAGGCGCCGCCTATATCAACATAGACGATAGGTTAGGCACCTTTTATACCATTGCAAATGCTCACTGCCTCCCTTAGGCGATAGGTTAGGCACCGCATATTTCAATATAGGCGATGGCATATGCGCCGCCTGCATCATCATAAGCGATAGGTTAGGCGCCTCTTACACCATTGCCTATGCTCACTGCCTCACTTAGGCGATAGGTTAGGCAAATGCTTAGGCACTGCCCATATCAACATTGGCGATAGCTTAGGCACCACCTATATCAACATAGGCGATAGGTTAGGCGCCGCCTTTATAAAGATAAGCGATAGGTTAGACGCCGCTTATACCATTACCTATGCTCACTGCATCACTTAGGCGACACGTTAGGCACCGCCTATGTCAACATAGGCAATGGCTTAGGCACCGCGTATATCAACATAGGCGATAGGTTAGGCGCCGCTTATACCATTCCCTGTGCTCACTACCTCACTTAGGAGATAGGTTAGGCGCCGCCTATGTCAACATAGGGGATGGCTTAGGCGCCGCCTATATCAACATAGGCGATTGATAAAGTGCTGCTTATACCATTGCCTATACTCTCTGCCTCACATAGGCGATGGCTTAGGCGCCGCCTATATCAACTTAGACAATAGGTTAGGCGCTGCTTATACAATTGCCTATGATCACTGCCTCACTTAGGCGATATGTTAGGCGCCACCTATGTCCATATAGACGATGGCTTAGGCGCCACCTATATCAACATAGGCTATAGGTTAGGCACTGCTAATACCATTGCCTATGCGCATTACCTCACTTAGGTGATAGGTTAGGCGCCGCCTATGTCAACATAGGCGATGGCTTAGGCGCTGCCTATATAAATATAGGAGATAGGTTAGGCTCCGCTTATACCTTTGCCTATGCTCACTGCCTCTATTAGGAGATAGGTTAGGCACCGCCTATGTCAACATAGGTAATGTCTTAGGCGCCACCTATATTAAGAGAGGTGATAGGTTAGGCCCCGCTTATTCCATTGCCTATGCTCACTGCCTCACTTAGGCGATAGGTTAGGCTCCGCCTATGTCAACATAGGAAATGGATTAGGCGCCGCCTATATCAACATAGGCTATAGGTTAGGCGCCGCTTATACCATTGCCTATGCTCACTACCTCACTTAGGCAATAGGTTAGGCACCGCCTATGTCGACATAGGCGATGGCTTAGGCGGCCGCCTATGTCAACATAGAAAATAGGTTAGGCGCCGCTTATACCATTGCCTATGCTCAATGCCTCACTTAGGCGATAGTTTAGGCGCCGCCTATGTCAACACAGGTGATGGCTTAGGTGCCGCCTATACCAACATAGGCGATAGGTTAGGCGCCACTTATTCAATAGCCTATGCTCACTGCCTCACTTAGGAGATAGGTTAGGCAAAGCCTATGCCAACATAGGCAATTTCTTAGGCGCCACCTATATCAACATAGGCGATAGGTTAGGCATTGCTTATACCAATGTCTATGCTCACTGGCTCACTTAGGCGATAGGTTAGGCACTGCTTATGTCAACATAGGCGATGTCTTAGGCGCCTCCTATATCTACATAGGCGATAGGTTACGTGCCGCTTATACCATTGCCTATGCTTACTTCTTCACTTTGGCGATAGGTTAGGCGCCGCCTATGTCAACATAGGCGATGGCTTAGGCGCCTCCTATATCAAGATAGCCGATAGGTTAGGCGCCGCCTATGTCAACATAGGAAATGGCTTAGGCAACTCCTATATCAACATAGGCGATAAGTTAGGCGCCGCTTATACCATTGACTATGCTCACTGCCTCACTTAGGCGATAGGTTTGGCGCCGCCTATGTCAACATAGGAGATGGCTTAGGCACCCCCTATATCAATATAAGCAATAGGTTAGGCGCCGCTTATACCATTGCCTATGCTCACTGCCTCACTTAGGCGTAGGGTTTGGCGCCGCCTATGTCAACATAGGCGATGGCTTAGGCGACGCTTATGTAAACATAGGCGATAGGTTGGGCACCGCTTATACCAATACCTATGCTTACTGCCTCATTTAGGCGATAGGTTACGTGCCGCCTATGTCAGCATAGGCAATGTCTTAGGCGCCAGCTATATCAACATAGGCGAAAGGTTTGGCGCTGATTATACTATTGCCTATGCTCACTGCCTCACTTAGGAGATAGGTTAGGTAACAACAATGTCAACATCGGTGATGGATTAGGCGCCGCCTATATAAACATAGGCAATAGGTTAGGCGCCGCTTATACCATTGCCTATGCTTACTGCCTCACTTAGGCGATAGGTTAGGCGCTGCCTATGTCAACACAGGCGATGGCATAAGCACCGCCTATATCAACATAGGCGATAGGTTAGGCGCCGCTTATTCCATAGCCTATGCTCACTTCCTCACTTAGAAGATAGGTTAGGCAACGCCTATGTCAACATAGGCGATGGCTTAGGCGCGGCCGATATCAACATAGGTGATAGGTTAGGTGCCGCTTATACCTTCGTCTATGCTCACTAGATCACTTATGCTATATTTAGGCGCCGCCTATGTCAACATAGGCGATGGCTTAGGAGCCTCCTATATCAACATAGGTGATGGATTAGGCGCCTCCTATATCAACCTAGGTGATAGGTTAGGCGCTGCATATACCATTGCCTATGCTTACTCCCTTACTTAGGCGATAGGTTAGGCGCCGCCTATGTCAACATAGGCAATGGCTTAGGTGCCTCCTATATCAACATAGGTGATGGCTTAGGAGCCTCCTATAACAACCTAGGCGATAGGTTAGGCACCTCCTATAACAACATAGGCGATAGGTTAGGCGCCGTTTATACCATTGCCTATGCTCACTTCCTCACTTAGGCGATTGGTTAGGAGCCGCCTATGTCAACATAGGCGATTGGTTAGGAGCCGCCTATGTCAACATAAGCAATGTCTTAAGCGTCGCCTATATCAACATAGGTGATAGGTTAGGCGCCGCCTATATTAACAGAGGCAATGGCCTAGGCGCCTCCTATATACACATAGGCGATAGGTTAGGCTCCGCTTATACCATTGTCTATGCTCACTGCCTCACTTAGGTGATAGGTTAGGCACCGCCTTTGTCAAAATAGGCGATGGCTTAGGCACCGCCTATATCAACATAGGCAATAGGTTAGGCGCCACTTATACCATTGCCTATGCTCACTGCCTCACTTAGGCGTAAGGTTAGGCGCCGCCTTTGTCAACATAGGCGATGGCTTAGGTGCCGCCTATATCAACATAGGCAATGGCTTAGGCGCCACCTATATCAACAAAGGAGATAGGTTAGCCACCACATATACCATTGTCTATGCTCACTGCCTCAATTAGGAGATAGGTTAGGCGCTGCCTATGTCAACATAGGCAATATATTAGGTGTCGCCTATATCAACATAGGCGATAGGTTAGGCGCCGTTTATACCATTGCCTATGCTCACTGCCTCACTTAGGCGATAGGTTAGGCGCCGCCTATGTCGACATAGGCGATGGCTTAGGCGGCCGCCTGTATCAACATTGACGATAGGTTAGAAAACGCTTATACCATTGACTATACTCACTGCCTCACTTAGGCGATAGGTTAGGCGCCGCCTATGTCAACACAGGCTATGGTTTAGGCGCCACCTATATCAACATAGGAGATAGGTTAGGCGCCACTTATTCCATAGCCTATGCTCACTACCTCACTTAGGAGATAGGTTAGGCAACGCCTATGTCATCATAGGAAATGGCTTAGGCGCAGCCTATATCAACATAGGAGATAGGTTAGGCACCACTTATACCAACGTCTATGCTCACTGGCTCACTTAGGCGATAGGTTAGGCGCCGCCTATGTCAACATAGGAGATGGCTTAGGCGCCTCCTATATCAACGTAGGCGATAGGTTACGCTCCGCTTATACCTTTGCCTATACTTACTTCCTCACTTAGGCGATAGGTTAGGCGCCGCCTACGTCAACATAGGCGATGGCTTAGGCGCTGCCTATATCAACATAGGCAATGGATTAGGCGCCTCCTATATCAATATAGGCGATAGGTTAGGCGCCGTTTATACCATTGCCTATGCTCACTGCCTCACTTAGGCGATAGGTTAGGCGCCGCCTATGTCAAAATAGGCGATAGCTTAAGCGCCGCCTATATCAACATAGGCGATAGGTTAGGCGCCGCTTATACCATTGCCTATGCTCACTACCTCATTAAGACGATAGGTTAGGCGCCATCTATGTCAACATAGGCGATAACTTTGGCTCCGCCTATATCAACATAGGCGATTGGTTAGGCGCCGCTTTTACCATTGCCTATGCTCACTGCCTCACATATGCGATAGGTTAGGCACCGCCAACGTAAACATAGCAATGTCTTAGGCACTGCCTAATATCAACATAGGTGATTGGTTAGGCGCCGCTTATACCATTGCCTATGCTCACTGCCTCGCTTAGGCGTAAGGTTAGGCGCCACTTATGTCAACATAGGCGATAGGTTTGGCGCCGATCATACCATTGCCTATGCTCACTGCCTCACTTAGGCGATTGGTTAGGCACCGCCTATGTTAACATATGCGATGGCTTAGGCGCCTCCTCTATCAACATAGGAGATAGGTTAGGCGCTGCTTATACCATTGACCATGCCCACTGCCTCACTTGGGCGATAGTTTAGGTGCCGCTTATGTCATCATAGGCTATGGCTTAGGCGCCGCCTATATAAACATAGGCTATAGGTTAGGCGCCGCTTATACCATTGCCTATTCTCACTGCTTCACTTAGGTGATAGGTTTGGCGCCGCCTATGTCAACATAGGTGATGGCTTAGGCACCACCTATATCAACATAAGAGATAGGTTAGCCACCGCTTATACCATTCTCTATGCTCACTGCCTCACTTAGGCAAAAGGTTAGGCGCTGCCTATGTCAACTTAGGTGATGTATTAGGTGCCGCCTATATCAACATAGGCGATTGGTTAGGCGCTTCTTATACCATTGCCTATGCTCACTTCCTCACTTAGGCGATAGGTTAGGCGCCGCCTATCTCAACACAGGCGATGGCTTTGGCGCCGCCTATATCAACATAGGCGATAGGTTAGGCACCGCTTATTCCATTGCCTATGCTCACTGCCTCTCTAAGTAGATAGGTTTGGAAGCTCTTTTACCATTGCCTATGCTTAATTCCTCACTTAGGCGATAGGTTAGGCACCGCCAATGTAAATATATGCGATGTCTTAGGCACCGCCTATATCAACATAGGCGATTGGTTAGGCGCCGCTTATACCATTGCCTATTCTCACTGTCTCGCTTAGGCGTAAGGTTAGGCGCCGCTTATGTCGACATAGGCGATGGCTTAGGCGCCGCCTATATCATCATAGGCGATAGGTTAGGATCCGCTTAAACCATTGCCTATTCTCACTGCCTTACTTAGGCGATAGGTTATGCGCTGCCTATGTCAACATAGGCGATGGCTTAGGCACCGCCTATATCAACATAGACGATAGGTTTGTCGCCAATAATACCATTGCCTAAGCTCTCTACCTCACTTAGGCGATAGGTTAGGCAACGCCTATGTCAACATAGGTGATGGCTTAGGCACCGCTTATATCAACATAGGCGATAGGTTAGGCGCCGCTTATACCATAGCCTATGCTCACTACCTCACTTAGGCGATAGGTTAGGCACCGCCTATGTTATCATAGGCGATGGCTTAGGGGCCGCCTATATCAACATAGGCGATAGGTTAGGCGCCTCTTATACCATTGCCCATGCCCACTGCATCACTTAGGCAATAGTTTAGGCGCCACCTATGTCATCATAGGCTATGGATTAGGCGCCGCCTATATCAACATAGGCTATAGGATAAGGGCCGCTTATACCATTGCCTATGCTTACTGCCTCACTTACACGATAGGTTAGGCACCGCCTATGTCAACATAGGCGATGGCTTAGGCGCCACCGATATCAACATAGGTGATAGGTTAGCCATCGATTATACCATTCTCTATGCTCATTGCCTCATTTAGGCGATAGGTTAGGCGCGGCCAATGTCAACATAGGCGATGTATTAGGTGCCACCTATATCAACATAGGCGATAGGTTAGGCGTTGCTTATACCATTGCCTATGCTCACTGCCTTACTTAGGCAATAGGTTAGGCACCGCCTATGTTAACACAGGCGATGGATTAGGCGCCACCTATAACAACATAGGAGATAGGTTAGGCACTACTTATTCCATAGCCTATGCTTACTGCCTTATTTAGGACATAGGTTCGGAAACCCTTTTACCTTTGCCTATGCTCACTGCCTCACTTAGGCGTTAGGTTAGGCACCGCCAATGTAAACATAGGAGATATCTTAGGCACCTCCTATATCAATATAGGAGATAGGTTAGGCGCCGCTTATACCATTGCCTATGCTCATTGCCTTACTTTGGCGTAAGTTTAGGCGCCACCTATATCAACATAGGCGATAGGTTAGGAGCCGCTTAAACCAATGCCTATTCTCACTTCCTTACTAAGGAGATAGGTTATGCGCCGCATATGTCAACATAGGCGATGGCTTAGGCGCCGCCTATATCAACATAGACGATAGGTTTGGCGCCGATAATACCAGTGCCTATGCTCACAACCTCACTTAGGCGATAGGTTAGGCAATGCCAATATCAACATAGGTGATGGCTTAGGGGCCACTTATATCAACATAGGCGATAGGTTAGGCGCCGCTTATACCATTGCCTATGCTTACTTCCACACTTTGGCGATAGGTTAGGCACCGCCTATGTTAACATAGGCGATGGCTTAGGCACCGTCTATATCAATATAGGCGATAGGTTAGGCGCCAGTTATACCATTGCCCATGCCCAAAGCCTCACTTAGGCGATAGTTTAGGCGCCGCCTATGTCATTATAGGCAATGGCTTAGGCGCCGCCAATATCAACATAGGTTATAGGTTAGGCGCCGCTTATACCATTGACTATGCTCACTGCCACACTTAGGCGATAGGTTAGGTGCCGCCTATGTCAACATAGGCGATGGCTTAGGCGCCACCTATATCAACATAGGAGATAGGTTATCCACCGCTTATACCATTATCTATGCTCACTACCTCACTTAGGCGATAGGTTAGGCGTTGCCTATGTCAGCATAGGCGATGTATTAGGTGCCACATATATCAACATAGGCGATAGGTTAGGCGCTGCTTATACCATTGCCTATGCTCACTGCCTCACTTTGGCGATAGGTTAGGCGCCGCCTATGTCAACACAGGCGATGGCTTAGGCGCCACCTATATCAACATAGGCGATAGGTTAGGCACCGCTTATTCCATTGCCTATGCTCACTGCCTCACTTAGGAGATAGGTTCGGAAATGCTTTTACCATTGCCTATGCTCACTGCCTCACTTAGGAGATAGGTTAGGCACCGCCAATGTAAACATAGGCGATATCTTAGGCACCGCCTATATCAACATAGGCGATAGGTTAGGCGCCGCTTATACCATTGCCTATGCTCACTGCCTCGCTTAGGCGTAAGGTTAGGCACCACCTTTGTCAACATAGGCGAATGCTTAGGCGCCGCCTATATCAACATAGGCGATAGATTATGATCTGCTTATACCATTGCCTATTCTCACTGCCTTACTTAGGCGATAGGTTATGCGCCGCCTATGTCTACATAGGCGATGTCTTAGGCGCCGCCTATATCAACATAGAAGATAGATTTGGCGCCGATAATCCCATTACGTATGATCACTACCTCACTTAGGCGATAGGTTAGGCAACACCTATGTCAACATAGGTGATGGCCTAGGCACCGCTTATATCAACATAGGCGATAGGTTAGGCGTCGCTTGTACCATAGCCTATGCTCACTGCCACACTTAGGCGATAGGTTAGGAGACGCATATGTCAACATAGGATATGGCTTAGGCACCGCCTATATCAACATAGGCGATAGGTTAGCCACCGCTTATACCATTCTCTATGCTTAGTGCCTCACTTAGGCGGTAGGTTAGGCGCTACCTATGTCAACATAGGCGATGTATTAGGTGACGCCTATATCAACTTATGCGAAAGGTTAGGCGCCGCTTATTCCATAGCCTATGCTCACTGCCTCACTTAGGAGATAGGTTAGGCAACGCCTATGTAAACATAGGTGATGGCTTAGGCGCCGCCTATATCAACATAGACGATAGGTTAGGCACCGTTTATACCAACGTCTATGTTGACATAGGCGATGGCTTAGGCGCCTCCTATATCAACATAGGCGATAGGTTAAGCTCTGCTTATACCATTGCCTATGCTCACTTCCTCACTTAGGCGATAGGTTAGGCGCCGCCTATGTCAACATAGGCGATGCCTTAGGCGCCGCCTATATCAACATAGGCGTTAGGTTAGGCGCCGCCTATGTCAACATACGCAATGGCTTAGGTGCCTCCTATATCAACATAGGCGATAGGTTAGGCGCCGCTTATACCATTGCCTATGCTCACTGCCTCACTTAGGCGATAGGTTAGGTGCCGTTTATGTTAAAATAGGCGATGGCTTTGTCGCCACCTATATCAACATAGGCGATAGGTGATGCGCCGCCTATACCATTGCCTATGCTCACTACCTCACTTAGACGATAGGTTAGGCGCCACCTATGTCAACATAGGTGATGGCTTTGGCGCCGCCTATATCAACATAGGCGATAGGTTAGGCACCGCTTTTACCATTACCTATGCTCACTGCCTCACTTAGGCGATAGGTTAGGCACTGCTAATGTAATCATAGGCGATGTCTTAGGCACCGCCTATATCAACATAGGTGATGGCTTAGGTGTAAGGTTATGCGGCGCCTATGTCAACATAGGCGATAGATTTGGCGCCGATAATAACATTACCTATGCTCACTACCACACTTAGGCAATAGGTTAGGAGCCGCCTATGTCAACGTAGGTGATGGCTTAGGCACCGCCTATATCAACATAGGCGATAGGTTAGCCACCGCTTATACCATTCTCTATGCTCAGCACCTCACTTAGGCGATAGGTTAGGAGCTACCTATGTCAACATAGGCGATGTATTAGGTGCCGCCTATATCAACATAGGCGATAGGTTAGGCGCCGTTTATTCCATAGCCTATGCTCACTGCCTCACTTAGGAGATAGGTTAGGGAACGCCTATGTCAACATAGACGATGGCTTCGGCGCCGCCTCTATCAACATAGACGATAGGTTAGGCACCGCTTATACCAACGTCAATGCTATCTGTCTCACTTAGGCGATAGGTTAGGCTCCGCCTAAGTCAACATAGGCGATGGATTAGGCGCCTCCTATATCAACATAGGCGATAGGTTAAACTCTGCATATACCATTTCCTATGCTCACTTCCTCACTTAGGCGATAGGTTAGGCGCCGCCTATGTCAACATAGGCCATGCCTTAGGCGCCGCCTATATCAACATAGGCGATAGGGTAGGCGCCGCTTATGTCAACATAGGCGATGGCTTAGGCGTAAGGTTAGGCACCGCCTATGTCAACATAGGCAATGGCTTTGGCGCCGCCTATATCATCATAGGCGATAGGTTAGGAGCCCCTTAAACCATTGCTTATTCTCACTGCCTTACTTAGGCGATAGGTTATGCGCCGCCTATGTCAACATAGGAGATGGCTTAGGCGCCGCCTATATCAACATAATCGATATTTTTGGCGCCGATCATACCATTGCCTATGGTCACTACCTCACTTAGGCGATAGATTAGGCAACGCCTATGTATATATAGGTGATGGCTTAGGCTCCGTCTATATCAACATAGGGGATAGGTTAGGTGCCGCTTATACCATAACCTATGCTCACTGCCTCACTTAGGCGATAGGTTAGGCACCGCCTATGTTAATATAGGTGATGGCTTAGGCGCCGCCTCTATCAACATAGGCGATAGGTTAGGAGTCGCTTATACCATTGCCCATGCCCACTTCCTCACTTAGGCTTTAGTTTAGGCGCCGCCTATGTCATCATAGGCTATGGCTTAGGCGCCGCCTATATCAACATTGGCTATTGGTAAGGCGCCGCTTATACCATTGCCTATGCTCGCTGCCTCACTTACGCGATAGGTTAGGCGCCGCCTATGTCAACATAGGCGATGGCTTAGGCGCCACCTATATCAACATAGGAGATAGGTTAGCCACCGCTTATACCATTCTTTATGCTCACTGCCTCACTTTGGCGATAGGTTAGGCGCTGCCTATGTCAACATATGAGATGTATTAGGTTCCGCCTATATCAACATAGGCGATAGGTTAGGCGCCGCTTATACCATTGCCTATGCTTACTACCTCACTTAGGCGATAGGTTAGGCACCGCCTATGTCGACATAGGCGATGGCTTAGGCGGCCGCCTATATCAACATAAAAGATAGGTTAGGCGCCGCTTATACCATTGCCTATGCTCAATGCCTCACTTAGGCGATAGTTTAGGCGCCGCCTATGTCAACACAGGTGATGGCTTAGGTGCCGCCTATATCAACATAGGCGATAGGTTAGGGGCCACTTATTCCATAGCCTATGCTCACTGCCTCTCTTAGGAGATAGGTTAGGCAAAGCCTATGTCAACATAGGCAATGGCTTAGGCGCCACCTATATCAACATAGGCGATAGGTTAGGCATCGCTTATACCAATGTCTATGCTCACTGGCTCACTTAGGCGATAGGTTAGGCGCCGCCTATGTCAACATAGGCGATGTCTTAGGCGCCTCCTATATCTACATAGGCGATAGGTTACGTGCCGCTTATACCATTGCCTATGCTTACTTCTTCACTTTGGCGATAGGTTAGGCGCCGCCTATGTCAACATAGGCGATGGCTTAGGCGCCTCCTATATAAAGATAGCTGATAGGTTAGGCGCCGCCTATGTCAACATAGAAATGGCTTAGGCGCCTACTATATCAACATAGGCAATAAGTTAGGCGCCGCTTATACCATTGCCTATGCTCACTGCCTCACTTAGGCGATAGGTTAGGCGCTGCCTATGTTAAAATAGGCGATGGCTTAGGCGCCGCCTATATCTACATAGGCAATAGATTAGGAGCCGCTTAAACCATTGCCTATGTTTACTGCCTCACTTAGGCGATAGGTTAGGCGCCGCCTATGTCAACATAGGCGATGGCTTAGGCACCCCCTATATCAATATAAGCAATAGGTTAGGCGCCGCTTATACCATTGCCTATGCTCACTGCCTCACTTAGGCGTAGGGTTAGGCGCCGCCTATGTCAACATAGGCGATGGCTTAGGCGATGCTTATGTCAACATAGGCGATAGGTTGGGCACCGCTTATACCAATACCTATGCTCACTGCCTCATTTAGGCCATAGGTTACGTGCCGCCTATGTCAGCATAGGCAATGTCTTAGGCGCCGGCTATATCAACATAGGCGAAAGGTTTGGCGCTGATTATACTATTGCCTTTGCTCACTTCCTCACTTAGGAGATAGGTTAGGAAACAACAATGTCAACATCGGTGATGGCTTAGGCGCCGCCTATATAAACATAGGCAATAGGTTAGGCGCCGCTTATACCATTGCCTATGCTTACTGCCTCACTTAGGCGATAGGTTACGCGCTGCCTATGTCAACACAGGCGATGGCTTAAGCACCGCCTATATCAACATAGGCGATAGGTTAGGCGCCGCTTATTCCATAGCCTATGCTCACTTCCTCACTTAAAAGATAGGTTAGGCAACGCCTATGTCAACATAGGCGATGGCTTAGGCGCGGCCTATATCAATATAGGTGATAGGTTAGGTGCCGCTTATACCTTCGTCTATGCTCACTAGATCACCTAGGCTATATTTATGCGCCGCCTATGTCAACATAGGAGATGGCTTAGGCGCCTCCTATATCAACATAGGTGATGGCTTAGGCGCCTCCTATATCAACATAGGTGATAGGTTAGGCGCTGCTTATACCATTGCCTATGCTTACTGCCTTACTTAGGCGATAGGTTAGGTGCCGCCTATGTCAACATAGGCAATGGATTAGGCACCCCCTATATCAACATAGGTGATGGCTTAGGCGCCTCCTATAACAACCTAGGCGATAGGTTAGGCACCGCCTATAACAACATAGGCGATAGGTTAGGCGCCGTTTATACCATTGCCTATGCTCACTGCCTCACTTAGGCGATTGGTTAGGAGCCGCCTATGTCAACATAGGCGATGGCTTAGGCGCATTCTATATCAACATAGGCGATAGGTTAGGCGCTTACCTATGCTCACTGCCTCACCTAGGCGATAGGTTAGTTGCCTCCTATTTCAACATAGGTGATGGCTTAGGCTCCGTCTATATCAACATAGGGGATAGGTTAGGTGCCGCTTATACCATAACCTATGCTCACTGCCTCACTTAGGCGATAGGTTAGGCACCGCCTATGTTAATATAGGTGATGGCTTAGGCGCCGCCTCTATCAACATAGGCGATAGGTTAGGAGTCGTTTATACCATTGCCCATGCCCACTTCCTCACTTAGGCTATAGTTTAGGCGCCGCCTATGTCATCATAGGCTATGGCTTAGGCGCCGCCTATATCAACATTGGCTATTGGTAAGGCGCCGCTTATACCATTGCCTATGCTCGCTGCCTCACTTACGCGATAGGTTAGGCGCCACCTATGTCAACATAGGCGATGGCTTAGGCGCCACCTATATCAACATAGGAGATAGGTTAGCCACCGCTTATACCATTCTTTATGCTTACTGCCTCACTTAGGCGATAGGTTAGGCGCTGCCTATGTCAACATAGGAGATGTATTAGGTGCCGCCTATATCAACATAGGCGATAGGTTAGGCGCCGCTTATACCATTGCCTATGCTCACTACCTCACTTAGGCGATAGGTTAGGCACCGCCTATGTCGACATAGGCGATGGCTTAGGCGGCCGCCTATATCAACATAGAAAATAGGTTAGGCGCCGCTTATACCATTGCCATTGCTCAATGCCTCACTTAGGCGATAGTTTAGGCGCCGCCTATGTCAACACAGGTGATGGCTTAGGTGCCGCCTATACCAACATAGGCGATAGGTTAGGCGCCACTTATTCAATAGCCTATGCTCACTGCCTCACTTAGGAGATAGGTTAGGCAAAGCCTATGCCAACATAGGCAATGGCTTAGGCGCCACCTATATAAACATAGGCGATAGGTTAGGCATTGCTTATACCAATGTCTATGCTCACTGGCTCACTTAGGCGATAGGTTAGGCACTGCTTATGTCAACATAGGCGATGTCTTAGGCGCCTCCTATATCTACATAGGCAATAGGTTACGTGCCGCTTATACCATTGCCTATGCTTACTTCTTCACTTTGGCGATAGGTTAGGCGCCGCCTATGTCAACATAGGCGATGGCTTAGGCGCCTCCTATATCAAGATAGCCGATAGGTTAGGCGCCGCCTATGTCAACATAGGAAATGGCTTAGGCGCCTCCTATATCAACATAGGCGATAAGTTAGGCGCCGCTTATACCATTGACTATGCTCACTGCCTCACTTAGGCAATAGGTTTGGCGCCGCCTATGTCAACATAGGAGATGGCTTAGGCACCCCCTATATCAATATAAGCAATAGGTTAGGCGCCGCTTATACCATTGCCTATGCTCACTGCCTCACTTAGGCGTAGGGTTAGGCGCCGCCTATGTCAACATAGGCGATGGCTTAGGCGACGCTTATGTAAACATAGGCGATAGGTTGGGCACCGCTTATACCAATACCTATGCTCACTGCCTCATTTAGGCGATAGGTTACGTGCCGCCTATGTCAGCATAGGCAATGTCTTAGGCGCCGGCTATATCAACATAGGCGAAAGGTTTGGCGCTGATTATACTATTGCCTATGCTCACTGCCTCACTTAGAAGATAGGTTAGGAAAAAACAATGTCAACATCGGTGATGGATTAGGCGCCGCCTATATAAACATAGGCAATAGGTTAGGCGCCGCTTATACCATTGCCTATGCTTACTGCCTCACTTAGGCGATAGGTTAGGCGCTGCCTATGTCAACACAGGCGATGGCATAAGCACCGCCTATATCAACATAGGCGATAGGTTAGGCGCCGCTTATTCCATAGCCTATGCTCACTTCCTCACTTAGAAGATAGGTTAGGCAACGCCTATGTCAACATAGGCGATGGCTTAGGCGCGGCCTATATCAACATAGGTGATAGGTTAGGTGCCGCTTATACCTTCGTCTATGCTCACTAGATCACTTATGCTATATTTAGGCGCCGCCTATGTCAACATAGGCGATGGCTTAGGAGCCTTCTATATAAACATAGGTGATGGATTAGGCGCCTCCTATATCAACATAGGTGATAGGTTAGGCGCTGCATATACCATTGCCTATGCTTACTGCCTTACTTAGGCGATAGGTTAGGCGCCGCCTATGTCAACATAGGCAATGGCTTAGGCGCCTCCTATATCAACATAGGTGATGGCTTAGGAGCCTCCTATAACAACCTAGGCGATAGGTTAGGCACCGCCTATAACAACATAGGCGATAGGTTAGGCGCCGTTTATACCATTGCCTATGCTCACTTCCTTACTTAGGCGATTGTTTAGGAGCCGCCTATGTCAACATAGGCGATGGCTTATGCGCATTCTATATCAACATAGGCGATAGGTTAGGCGCCGCTTATACCATTACCTATGCTCACTGCCTCACCTAGGCGATAGGTTAGTTGCCTCCTATTTCAACATAGGCGATGGCTTAGGCGCCGCCTATATCAACATAGACGATAGGTTAGGCACCTTTTATACCATTGCAAATGCTCACTGCCTCCCTTAGGCGATAGGTTAGGCACCGCATATTTCAATATAGGCGATGGCATATGCGCCGCCTGCATCATCATAAGCGATAGGTTAGGCGCCTCTTACACCATTGCCTATGCTCACTGCCTCACTTAGGCGATAGGTTAGGCAAATGCTTAGGCACTGCCCATATCAACATTGGCGATAGCTTAGGCACCACCTATATCAACATAGGCGATAGGTTAGGCGCCGCCTTTATAAAGATAAGCGATAGGTTAGACGCCGCTTATACCATTACCTATGCTCACTGCATCACTTAGGCGACACGTTAGGCACCGCCTATGTCAACATAGGCAATGGCTTAGGCACCGCGTATATCAACATAGGCGATAGGTTAGGCGCCGCTTATACCATTCCCTATGCTCACTACCTCACTTAGGAGATAGGTTAGGCGCCGCCTATGTCAACATAGGGGATGGCTTAGGCGCCGCCTATATCAACATAGGCGATTGATAAAGTGCTGCTTATACCATTGCCTATACTCTCTGCCTCACTTAGGTGATAGGTTAGGCGCCGCCTATGTCACCATAGGCGATGGCTTAGGCGCCGCCTATATCAACTTAGACAATAGGTTAGGCGCTGCTTATACCATTGCCTATGATCACTGCCTCACTTAGGCGATATGTTAGGCGCCACCTATGTCCATATAGACGATGGCTTAGGCGCCACCTATATCAACATAGGCTATAGGTTAGGCACTGCTAATACCATTGCCTATGCGCATTACCTCACTTAGGTGATAGGTTAGGCGCCGCCTATGTCAACATAGGCGATGGCTTAGGCGCTGCCTATATAAATATAGGAGATAGGTTAGGCTCCGCTTATACCTTTGGCTATGCTCACTGCCTCTATTAGGAGATAGGTTAGGCACCGCCTATGTCAACATAGGTAATGTCTTAGGCGCCACCTATATTAAGAGAGGTGATAGGTTAGGCCCCGCTTATTCCATTGCCTATGCTCACTGCCTCACTTAGGCGATAGGTTAGGCTCCGCCTATGTCAACATAGGAAATGGATTAGGCGCCGCCTATATCAACATAGGCTATAGGTTAGGCGCCTCTTATACCATTGCCTATGCTCACTACCTCACTTAGGCAATAGGTTAGGCACCGCCTATGTCGACATAGGCGATGGCTTGGGCGGCCGCCTATATCAACATAGAAAATAGGTTAGGCGCCGCTTATACCATTGCCTATGCTCAATGCCTCACTTAGGCGATAGTTTGGGCGCCGCCTATGTCAACACAGGTGATGGCTTAGGTGCCGCCTATACCAACATAGGCGATAGGTTAGGCGCCACTTATTCAATAGCCTATGCTCACTGCCTCACTTAGGAGATAGGTTAGGCAAAGCCTATGCCAACATAGGCAATTTCTTAGGCGCCACCTATATCAACATAGGCGATAGGTTAGGCATTGCTTATACCAATGTCTATGCTCACTGGCTCACTTAGGCGATAGGTTAGGCACTGCTTATGTCAACATAGGCGATGTCTTAGGCGCCTCCTATATCTACATAGGCGATAGGTTACGTGCCGCTTATACCATTGCCTATGCTTACTTCTTCACTTTGGCGATAGGTTAGGCGCCGCCTATGTCAACATAGGCGATGGCTTAGGCGCCTCCTATATCAAGATAGCCGATAGGTTAGGCGCCGCCTATGTCAACATAGGAAATGGCTTAGGCGACTCGTATATCAACATAGGCGATAAGTTAGGCGCCGCTTATACCATTGACTATGCTCACTGCCTCACTTAGGCGATAGGTTTGGCGCCGCCTATGTCAACATAGGAGATGGCTTAGGCACCCCCTATATCAATATAAGCAATAGGTTAGGCGCCGCTTATACCATTGCCTATGCTCACGGCCTCACTTAGGCGTAGGGTTTGGCGCCACCTATGTCAACATAGGCGATGGCTTAGGCGACGCTTATGTAAACATAGGCGATAGGTTGGGCACCGCTTATACCAATACCTATGCTTACTGCCTCATTTAGGCGATAGGTTACGTGCCGCCTATGTCAGCATAGGCAATGTCTTAGGCGCCGGCTATATCAACATAGGCGAAAGGTTTGGCGCTGATTATACTATTACCTATGCTCACTGCCTCACTTAGGAGATAGGTTAGGAAACAACAATGTCAACATCGGTGATGGATTAGGCGCCGCCTATATAAACATAGGCAATAGGTTAGGCGCCGCTTATACCATTGCCTATGCTTACTGCCTCACTTAGGCGATAGGTTAGGCGCTGCCTATGTCAACACAGGCGATGGCATAAGCACCGCCTATATCAACATAGGCGATAGGTTAGGCGCCGCTTATTCCATAGCCTATGCTCACTTCCTCACTTAGAAGATAGGTTAGGCAACGCCTATGTCAACATAGGCGATGGCTTAGGCGCGGCCTATATCAACATAGGTGATAGGTTAGGTGCCGCTTATACCTTCGTCTATGCTCACTAGATCACTTATGCTATATTTAGGGGGCGCCTATGTCAACATAGGCGATGGCTTAGGAGCCTCCTATATCAACATAGGTGATGGATTAGGCGCCTCCTATATCAACATAGGTGATAGGTTAGGCGCTGCATATACCATTGCCTATGCTTACTCCCTTACTTAGGCGATAGGTTAGGCGCCGCCTATGTCAACATAGGCAATGGCTTAGGCGCCTCCTATATCAACATAGGTGATGGCTTAGGAGCCTCCTATAACAACCTAGGCGATAGGTTAGGCACCGCCTATAACAACATAGGCGATAGGTTAGGCGCCGTTTATACCATTGCCTATGCTCACTTCCTCACTTAGGCGATTGGTTAGGAGCCGCCTATGTCAACATAGGCGATGGCTTATGCGCATTCTATATCAACATAGGCGATAGGTTAGGCGCCGCTTATACCATTACCTATGCTCACTGCCTCACCTAGGCGATAGGTTATTTGCCTCCTATTTCAACATAGGCGATGGCTTAGGCGCCGCCTATATCAACATAGACGATAGGTTAGGCACCTTTTATACCATTGCAAATGCTCACTGCCTCCGATAGGCGATAGGTTAGGCACCACATATTTCAATATAGGCGATGGCATATGCGCCGCCTGCATAATCATAAGCGATAGGTTAGGCGCCTCTTACACCATTGCCTATGCTCACTGCCTCACTTAGGCGATAGGTTAGGCAAATGCTTAGGCACTGCCCATATCAACATTGGCGATAGCTTAGGCACCACCTATATCAACATAGGCGATAGGTTAGGCGCCGCCTTTATAAAGATAAGCGATAGGATAGACGCCGCTTATACCATTACCTATGCTCACTGCATCACTTAGGCGACACGTTAGGCACCGCCTATGTCAACATAGGCAATGGCTTAGGCGCCGCGTATATCAACATAGGCGATAGGTTAGGCGCCGCTTATACCATTGCCTGTGCTCACTACCTCACTTAGGAGATTGGTTAGGCGTCGCCTATGTCAACATAGGGGATGGCTTAGGCGCCGCCTATATCAACATAGGCGATTGATTAAGCGCTGCTTATACCATTGCCTATACTCTCTGCCTCACTTAGGTGATAGGTTAGGCGCCGCCTATGTCACCATAGGCGATGGCTTAGGCGCCGCCTATATCAACTTAGACAATAGGTTAGGCGCCGCTTATACCATTGCCTATGATCACTGCCTCACTTAGGCGATATGTTAGGCGCCACCTATGTCCATATAGACGATGGCTTAGGCGCCACCTATATCAACATAGGCTATAGGTTAGGCACTGCTAATACCATTGCCTATGCGCATTACCTCACTTAGGTGATAGGTTAGGCGCCGCCTATGTCAACATAGGCGATGGCTTAGGCGCTGCCTATATAAATATAGGAGATAGGTTAGGCGCCGCTTATACCTTTGCCTATGCTTACTGCCTCAATTAGGAGATAGGTTAGGCACCGCCTATGTCAACATAGGTGATGTCTTAGGCGCCACCTATATTAACATAGGTGATAGGTTAGGCCCCGCTTATACCATTGCCTATGCTCACTGCCTCACTTAGGCGATAGGTTAGGCTCCGCCTATGTCAACATAGGAAATGGATTAGGCGCCGCCTATATCAACATAGGCGATTGGTTAGGCGCCACTTATACCATTGCCTATGCTCACTGCCTCTCTTAGGCGATAGGTTAGGCGCCGCCTATATCAACATAGGCGATAGGTTAGGCGCCACTTATACAATTGCCTATGCTCACTGCCTCACTTAGGCGATCGGTTAGGCGCCGTCTATTTAAACATAGGCGACGGCTTAGGCTCCGCCTATAACAACATAGGCCCTAGTTTAGGCGCCTCTTATACCATTACCTCTGATCATTGCCTCACTTAGGCGATAGGTTAGGTGCTTCCTATTTCAACATAGGCGATGGCTTAGGCACCGCCTATATCAACATAGTCGATGGCTTAGGCACCGCCTATATCAATATAGGAGATAGGTTAGGCGCCTCCTATACCATTGCCTTTGCTCACTGCCTTACTTAGGAGATTGGAAAGGCGCCGCTTATGTCAACATAGGCGATGGCTTAGGCGCCGCCTGCATCAACATAGGCGATAAGTTAGACGCCACTTATACCATTTCCTATGCTAACTACCTCACTTAGGCAATAGGTTAGGCGCCGTCTATTTAACAAATGCGATGGATTAGGCGCCGCCTATATCAACATAGGAGATAGGTTAGGCGCCGCTTATACCATTGCCTACGCTCACTACTTCACTTAGGCGATAGGTTAGGCGCCGCCTATATCAAAATAAACAATAGGTTAGGTGCCGCGTATACCATTTCCTATGCTCACTGTATAACTTAGGCAATAAGTTAGGCGCCGCCTTTGTCAACATAGGCGATGGCTTAGGCACCACCTATGTCAACATAGGCGATGGCTTAGGCGCCGCCTATATCAACAAAGGCGATAGGTTAGGTGCCATTTATACCATTGCCTATGCTTATTGCCTCACTTATGCGATAGGTTAGGCGCCACCTATGTCAACATAGGCGATAGATTAGGCGCCAATTATACCATTGCCTATGCTCTCTGCCTCACTTAGGCAATAGGTTAGGTGTCGCCTATGTCACCATAGGCGATGTCTTAGGCTCCGCCTATATCAATTTAGGCAATAAGTTAGGCGCCGCTTATACCATTTCCTATGCTCACTACCTCAGTTAGGCGATAGGTTAGGCGCCGTCTATGTCAAAATAGGCGATGGCTTTGGGGCCGCCTATATCAACATAGGCTATAGGTTAGCTACCGCTTATACCATTGCCTATGCTCACTACTTCACTAAGGCTATAGGCTAGGCGCAACCTATGTCAACATAGGCAATGGCTTAGGCACTGCCTATATCAACATAGGGGATAGGTTAGGCGCCGCTTATACCATTGCCTATGCTCACAGCCTAACTTAGCTGATAGGTTAGGCGCCGTCTATGTCAATATACGTGATAGGTTAGGCACGTATATACCAATACCTATGCTCACTGCCTCACTTAGGCAATAGGTGAGGCGCCGCCTATATCAACATAGGCGATAGGTTAGGCACTGCTTATACCATAGCATATGCTCACTACCTCAGTTAGGCGATAGGTTAGGTGCCGCCTATGTCAACATAGGCGATGGCTTAGGCACCACCTATATCAACATAGGCGATAGGTTAGGTGCCGCTTATACCATTGCCTATGCTCACTTTTTCACTTAGGCGATTGCTTAGGCGCCTCCTATGTCAGCATAGGCGATAGCTTAGGCACCACCTATATCAACATAGGCGAAAGGTTAGGCGCCGCTTATACCATTTTCTATGCTCACTGCTTCACATTGGCGATAGGTTAGGGGCCGCCTATATCAAAATAGGTGATAGGTTAGGTGCCGCTTATACCATTGCCTTTGCTCACTGTATCACTTAGGCAATAGGTTAGGCGCTGCCTATGTCAACATAGGCGATGGCTTAGGCGCCGCCTATATCAACAAAGTGGCTAGGTTAGGTGCCGTTTATACTTTTGCCTATGCTTACTGCCTCACTTATGCGATAGGTTAAGCGCCCCCTATGTCAACATATGCGATAGCTTAGGCGCTGCCTATATCAACATAGGCGATAGATTTGGCGCCACTTATCCCATTTCCTATTCTCTCTGCCTCACTTAGGCGATAAGTTAGGTGTCGCCTATGTCACCATAGGCGATTGCTTAGGCTCCACCTATATCAATTTAGGCAATAAGTCAGGAGCCGCTTATACCATTTCCTATGCTCACTACCTCACTTATGCGATAGGTTAGGTGCCGCCTATGTCAACATAGGAGATAGGCTAGGTGCCGCCTAAATAAATATATGCGATAGGTTAGGCGCTGCTTATACCATTGCCTATGCTCAATGCCTCAATTAGGCGATAGGTTAGGCGCCGCCTATGTCAACTTAGACGATGGCTTAGGCGACGTCAATATCAACATAGGCGATAGGTTAGGCGCTGCTTATACCATTGCCTATGCTCACAGCCTCACTTAGGAGATAGGTTAGCTTCCGCCTATGTCAGCATAGGTAATGGATTAGGCGCCGCCTATATCAAAATAGGCGATAGGTTTGGCGCTGCTTATACCATTGCCTATGCTCACTGCCTCACGTAGGCGATATGTTAGGCGCCGCCTATGTCAACATAGGCGATGGCAAAGGCGCCGCCTATATCAACATAGGTGATAGGTTAGGCGCCACTTATATCATTGCCTATGCTCACTGCCTCACTTAGGCGATAGGTTAGACGCCGCGTATGTCAACATAGGCGATGGCTTAGGCGCCGCCTATATCAAAATAGGCTATAGGATAGGCACCGCTTATACCATTACCAATGCTCACGACCTCACTTAGGCGATACGTTAGGCGCAGCCTATGTCAACATAGTCAATGGCTTAGGTGCTGCCTCTATCAATATAGGCGATAGGATAGGCGCCGCTTATACCAGTGCCTATGCTCATAGCCTAACTTAGGCTATAGGTTTGGCACCGTCTATGTAAACATAGGCGATGGCTTAGATGCCGTCTATATCAACATTGGAGATAGGTTAGGTGCCGCTTATAGAATTGCCTATGCTCACTTCCTTACTTAGGCTATTGGTTAGGGGCCGCTTATGTCAAAATGGGGAATGGCTTAGGCGCTGCCAATATCAACATAAGTGATAGGTTAGGCACCGCTTATACCATTGACTATGCTCACTGCCTCACTTAGGCGATAGGTTTGGCGCCGCCTAGGGTAACATAGACGATTTGTTAGGATCCACCTATATAAACATAGGTGATAGGTTAGGATCCGCTTATACCATTTCCTATTATCACTGCCTCACTTAGGCGATAGGTTTGGCGCCGCCTATGTAAAGATAGGCGATGGCTTAAACGCCGCTTTTATAAACATAGGCGATAGGTTAGGCGCCGCTTATACCATTGCCTATGCTCACTGCCTTACTTAGGCAATAGGTTAGGCGCCGCCTATGTCAACATAGGCGATGGCTTAGGCGCCACCTATATCAACATAGGCGAAAGGTTAGGCGCAACATATACAATTTGCTATGGTTACTGCCTCACGTAGGCGATAGGCAAGGGCCGCCAATATCAACATATGTGATAGGGTAGGCGCAGCTTATACCATTGCCTATGCTCACTGCCTCACTTAGACGATAAGTTAGGCGCCGCCAATGTCAACTTAGACGATGGCTTAGGTGACGTCTATATCAACATAGGCGATAGGTTAGGCACCGCCTATAACAACATAGGCGATAGGTTAGGCGCCGTTTATACCATTGCCTATGCTCACTTCCTCACTTAGGCGATTGGTTAGGAGCCGCCTATGTCAACATAGGCGATGGCTTATGCGCATTCTATATCAACATAGGCGATAGGTTAGGCGCCGCTTATACCATTACCTATGCTCACTGCCTCACCTAGGCGATAGGTTATTTGCCTCCTATTTCAACATAGGCGATGGCTTAGGCGCCGCCTATATCAACATAGACGATAGGTTAGGCACCTTTTATACCATTGCAAATGCTCACTGCCTCCGATAGGCGATAGGTTAGGCACCACATATTTCAATATAGGCGATGGCATATGCGCCGCCTGCATAATCATAAGCGATAGGTTAGGCGCCTCTTACACCATTGCCTATGCTCACTGCCTCACTTAGGCGATAGGTTAGGCAAATGCTTAGGCACTGCCCATATCAACATTGGCGATAGCTTAGGCACCACCTATATCAACATAGGCGATAGGTTAGGCGCCGCCTTTATAAAGATAAGCGATAGGATAGACGCCGCTTATACCATTACCTATGCTCACTGCATCACTTAGGCGACACGTTAGGCACCGCCTATGTCAACATAGGCAATGGCTTAGGCGCCGCGTATATCAACATAGGCGATAGGTTAGGCGCCGCTTATACCATTGCCTGTGCTCACTACCTCACTTAGGAGATTGGTTAGGCGCCGCCTATGTCAACATAGGGGATGGCTTAGGCGCCGCCTATATCAACATAGGCGATTGATTAAGCGCTGCTTATACCATTGCCTATACTCTCTACCTCACTTAGGTGATAGGTTAGGCGCCGCCTATGTCACCATAGGCGATGGCTTAGGCGCCGCCTATATCAACTTAGACAATAGGTTAGGCGCCGCTTATACCATTGCCTATGATCACTGCCTCACTTAGGCGATATGTTAGGCGCCACCTATGTCCATATAGACGATGGCTTAGGCGCCACCTATATCAACATAGGCTATAGGTTAGGCACTGCTAATACCATTGCCTATGCGCATTACCTCACTTAGGTGATAGGTTAGGCGCCGCCTATGTCAACATAGGCGATGGCTTAGGCGCTGCCTATATAAATATAGGAGATAGGTTAGGCGCCGCTTATACCTTTGCCTATGCTTACTGCCTCAATTAGGAGATAGGTTAGGCACCGCCTATGTCAACATAGGTGATGTCTTAGGCGCCACCTATATTAACATAGGTGATAGGTTAGGCCCCGCTTATACCATTGCCTATGCTCACTGCCTCACATAGGCGATAGGTTAGGCTCCGCCTATGTCAACATAGGAAATGGATTAGGCGCCGCCTATATCAACATAGGTGATTGGTTAGGCGCCACTTATACCATTGCCTATGCTCACTGCCTCTCTTAGGCGATAGGTTAGGCGCCGCCTATATCAACATAGGCGATAGGTTAGGCGCCACTTATACAATTGCCTATGCTCACTGCCTCACTTAGGCGATCGGTTAGGCACCGTCTATTTAAACATAGGCGACGGCTTAGGCTCCGCCTATATCAACATAGGCCCTAGTTTAGGCGCCTCTTATACCATTACCTCTGATCACTGCCTCACTTAGGCGATAGGTTAGGTGCTTCCTATTTCAACATAGGCGATGGCTTAGGCACCGCCTATATCAACATAGTCGATGGCTTAGGCACCGCCTATATCAATATAGGAGATAGGTTAGGCGCCTCCTATACCATTGCCTTTGCTCACTGCTTTACTTAGGAGATTGGAAAGGCGCCGCTTATGTCAACATAGGCGATGGCTTAGGCGCCGCCTGCATCAACATAGGCGATAAGTTAGACGCCACTTATACCATTTCCTATGCTAACTACCTCACTTAGGCAATAGGTTAGGCGCCGTCTATTTAACAAATGCGATGGATTAGGCGCCGCCTATATCAACATAGGAGATAGGTTAGGCGCCGCTTATACCATTGCCTACGCTCACTACTTCACTTAGGCGATAGGTTAGGCGCCGCCTATATCAAAATAAAAAATAGGTTAGGTGCCGCGTATACCATTTCCTATGCTCACTGTATAACTTAGGCAATAAGTTAGGCGCCGCCTTTGTCAACATAGGCGATGGCTTAGGCACCACCTATGTCAACATAGGCGATGGCTTAGGCGCCGCCTATATCAACAAAGGCGATAGGTTAGGTGCCATTTATACCATTGCCTATGCTTATTGCCTCACTTATGCGATAGGTTAGGCGCCACCTATGTCAACATAGGCGATAGATTAGGCGCCGCTTATACCATTGCCTATGCTCTCTGCCTCACTTAGGCAATAGGTTAGGTGTCGCCTATGTCACCATAGGCGATGTCTTAGGCTCCGCCTATATCAATTTAGGCAATAAGTTAGGCGCCGCTTATACCATTTCCTATGCTCACTACCTCAGTTAGGCGATAGGTTAGGCGCCGTCTATGTCAAAATAGGCGATGGCTTTGGGGCCGCCTATATCAACATAGGCTATAGGTTAGTTACCGCTTATACCATTGCCTATGCTCACTACTTCACTAAGGCTATAGGCTAGGCGCAACCTATGTCAACATAGGCAATGGCTTAGGCACTGCCTATATCAACATAGGGGATAGGTTAGGCGCCGCTTATACCATTGCCTATGCTCACAGCCTAACTTAGCTGATAGGTTAGGCGCCGTCTATGTCAATATACGTGATAGGTTAGGCACGTATATACCAATACCTATGCTCACTGCCTCACTTAGGCAATAGGTGAGGCGCCGCCTATATCAACATAGGCGATAGGTTAGGCACTGCTTATACCATAGCATATGCTCACTACCTCAGTTAGGCGATAGGTTAGGTGCCACCTATGTCAACATAGGCGATGGCTTAGGCACCGCCTATATCAACATAGGCGATAGGTTAGGTGCCGCTTATACCATTGCCTATGCTCACTTTTTCACTTAGGCGATTGCTTAGGCGCCTCCTATGTCAGCATAGGCGATAGCTTAGGCACCGCCTATATCAACATAGGCGAAAGGTTAGGCGCCGCTTATACCATTTCCTATGCTCACTGCTTCACATTGGCGATAGGTTAGGGGCCGCCTATATCAAAATAGGTGATAGGTTAGGTGCCGCTTATACCATTGCCTTTGCTCACTGTATCACTTAGGCAATAGGTTAGGCGCTGCCTATGTCAACATAGGCGATGGCTTAGGCGCCGCCTATATCAACAAAGTGGCTAGGTTAGGTGCCGTTTATACTTTTGCCTATGCTTACTGCCTCACTTATGCGATAGGTTAAGCGCCCCCTATGTCAACATATGCGATAGCTTAGGCGCTGCCTATATCAACATAGGCGATAGATTTGGCGCCACTTATCCCATTTCCTATTCTCTCTGCCTCACTTAGGCGATAAGTTAGGTGTCGCCTATGTCACCATAGGCGATTGCTTAGGCTCCACCTATATCAATTTAGGCAATAAGTCAGGAGCCGCTTATACCATTTCCTATGCTCACTACCTCACTTATGCGATAGGTTAGGTGCCGCCTATGTCAACATAGGAGATAGGCTAGGTGCCGCCTAAATAAATATATGCGATAGGTTAGGCGCTGCTTATACCATTGCCTATGCTCAATGCCTCAATTAGGCGATAGGTTAGGCGCCGCCTATGTCAACTTAGACGATGGCTTAGGCGACGTCAATATCAACATAGGCGATAGGTTAGGCGCTTCTTATACCATTGCCTATGCTCACAGCCTCACTTAGGAGATAGGTTAGCTTCCGCCTATGTCAGCATAGGTAATGGATTAGGCGCCGCCTATATCAAAATAGGCGATAGGTTTGGCGCTGCTTATACCATTGCCTATGCTCACTGCCTCACGTAGGCGATATGTTAGGCACCGCCTATGTCAACATAGGCGATGGCAAAGGCGCCGCCTATATCAACATAGGTGATAGGTTAGGCGCCACTTATATCATTTCCTATGCTCACTGCCTCACTTAGGCGATAGGTTAGACGCCGCGTATGTCAACATAGGCGATGGCTTAGGCGCCGCCTATATCAAAATAGGCTATAGGTTAGGCACCGCTTATACCATTACCAATGCTCACGACCTCACTTAGGCGATACGTTAGGCGCAGCCTATGTCAACATAGTCAATGGCTTAGGTGCTGCCTCTATCAATATAGGCGATAGGATAGGCGCCGCTTATACCAGTGCCTATGCTCATAGCCTAACTTAGGCTATAGGTTTGGCACCGTCTATGTAAACATAGGCGATGGCTTAGATGCCGTCTATATCAACATTGGAGATAGGTTAGGTGCCGCTTATAGAATTGCCTATGCTCACTTCCTTACTTAGGCTATTGGTTAGGGGCCGCTTATGTCAAAATGGGGAATGGCTTAGGCGCTGCCAATATCAACATAGGTGATAGGTTAGGCACCGCTTATACCATTGCCTATGCTCACTGCCTCACTTAGGCGATAGGTTTGGCGCCGCCTAGGGTAACATAGACGATTTGTTAGGATCCACCTATATAAACATAGGTGATAGGTTAGGATCCGCTTATACCATTTCCTATTATCACTGCCTCACTTAGGCGATAGGTTTGGCGCCGCCTATGTAAAGATAGGCGATGGCTTAAACGCCGCTTTTATAAACATAGGCGATAGGTTAGGCGCCGCTTATACCATTGCCTATGCTCACTGCCTTACTTAGGCAATAGGTTAGGCGCCGCCTATGTCAACATAGGCGATGGCTTAGGCGCCACCTATATCAACATAGGCGAAAGGTTAGGCGCAACATATACAATTTGCTATGGTTACTGCCTCACGTAGGCGATAGGCAAGGGCCTCCTATATCAACATATGTGATAGGGTAGGCGCAGCTTATACCATTGCCTATGCTCACTGCCTCACTTAGACGATAAGTTAGGCGCCGCCAATGTCAACTTAGACGATGGCTTAGGTGACGTCTATATCAACATAGGCGATAGGTTAGGCACCGCTTATACCATTGCCAATTCTCACAGCCTCACTTAGGCGATAGGTTAGCTTCTGCCTATGTCAGCATAGGTGATGGATTAGGCGCCGCCTCTATCAAAATAGGTGATAGGTTAGGCGACGTTTATACCTTCTATGATGCTCACTGCCTCACTTAGGCGATATGTTAGGCGCCGCCTATGTCAACATAGGCGATGGCAAAGGTTCCTCCTATATCAACATAGGCGATAGGTTAGGCGCTGCTTATACCATTGCCTATGCTCACTGCCTCACTTAGGCGATAGGTTAGGCGCCGCCTATGTCAACATAGGCGATGGCTTAGGTGCCACCTATATCAACATAGGCGATAGGTTAGGCGCCGTTTATACCATTGCCTATGCTCACTGCCTCACTTAGGCGATATGTTAGGAGCCGCCTATGTCAACATAGGCGATGGCAAAGGCGCCACCTATATCAACATAGGTGATAGGTTAGGCGCCACTTATATCATTGCCTATGCTCACTGCCTCACTTAGGCGATAGGTTAGATGCCGCGTATGTCAACATAGGCGATGGCTTAGGCGCCGTCTATATCAAAATAGGCTATAGGTTAGGCACCGCTTATACCATTGCCTATGCTCACGACCTTACTTAGGTGATACGTTAGGCGCAACCTACGTCAACATAGTCAATGGCTTAGGCGCTGCCTATATCAACATAGGCGATAGGATAGGCGCCGCTTATATCAGTGCCTATGCTCATTGCCTAACATAGGCTATAGGTTTGGAACCGTCTATGTAAACATAGGCGATGGCTTAGATGCCGTCTATATCAACATAGGAGATAGGTTAGGTGCCGCTTATAGAATTGCATATGCTCACTTCCTTACTTAGGCTATTGGTTAGGGGTCGCTTATGTCAAAATGGGCAATGTCTTAGGCGCTGCCAATATCAACATAGGTGATAGGTTAGGCACCGCTTATACCATTACCTATGCTCACTGCCTCACTTAGGTGATAGGTTTGGCGCCGCCTAGGTCAACATAGACGATTGGTTAGGCTCCACTTATATAAACATAGGTGATAGGTTAGGATCCGCTTATACCATTGCCTATTCTCACTGCCTCACTTAGGCGATAGGTTTGGCGCCGCCTATGTCAACATAGGCGATGGCTTAGGCGCCGCCTATATCAACATAGGCGATAGGTTGGGCGCCACTTATACCATTGCCTATTCTCACTGCCTCACTTAGGCAATAGGTTAGGCGCCGCCTATGTCAACATAGGCGATGGCTTAGGCGCCGCCTATATCAACATAGGCTAAAGGTTAGGTGCAACATATACAATTACCTATGGTTAGTGCCTCACGTAGGCGATAGGCAAGGGCCACCTATATCAACATATGCGATAGGTTAGGCGCAGCTTATACCATTGCCTATGCTCACTGCCTCACTTAGACGATAAGTTAGGCGCCGCCAATGTCAACTTAGACGATGGCATAGGCGACGTCTATATCAACATAGGCGATAGGTTAGGCGCCGCTTATACCATTGCCAATGCTCACAGCCTCACTTAGGCGATAGGTTAGCTTCTGCCTATGTCAGCACAGGTGATGGATTAGGCGCCACTTATATCAAAATAGGCGATAGGTTAGGCGCCGTTTATACCTTTTGCGATGCTCAGTGCCTCACTTTGGCGATATGTTAGGCGCCGCCTATGTCAACATAGGCGATGGGAAAGGTTCCGCCTATATCAACATAGGCGATAGATTAGGTGCTGCTTATACCATTGCCTATGCTTACTGCCTCACTTAGGCGATAGGTTAGGCGCCGCCTATGTCATCATAGGGGATGGCTTAGGTGCCGCCTATATCAACATAGGCGATAGGTTAGGCGCCATTTATACCATTGCCTATGCTCACTACCTCACTTATGCAATAGGTTAGGCGTCGCCTATGTCAATATAGGCGATGGCTTAGGCGCCACCTATATCAACATAGGTGATAGGTTAGGCACTGCTTATTTCAACATAGGCAATGGTTTAGGCGGCTCCTATATCAACATAGATGATAGGTTAGGCGCCGTATATACCAATGCCTATGCGCACTGCCTCACTTAGGCAATAGGTGAGGCGCCGCCTATGTCAACATAGGCGATGGCTTAGGCGCTGCCTATATCAACATAGGAGATAGGTTAGGCGCAGCTTATACCATAGTATATGCTCACTGCCTCAGTTAGGCGATAGGTTAGGTGCCGCCTATGTCAACATAGGCGATGGCTTAGGCACCGCCTATATCAACATAGGCGATAGGTTATTCGCCGCTTATACCATTGCCTATGCTGACTTTTTCACTTAGGCGATAGCTTAGGCACCTCCTATGTTAGCATAGGCGATAGCTTTGGCGCCACCTATATCAACATAGGAGATAGGTTAGGCACCGCTTATACCATTTCCTATTCTCACTGCCTTACTTAGATGATAGGTTAGGCGCTCTTATGTCAACATAGGCAATGGATTAAGTGTCGCCTATATAAACATAGGCGATAGGTTAGGCTCCGCCTATATTAACATAGGCGATAGGTTAGGCGCCGCTTATTCCATTGCCTATGCTCACTGCCTCACTTAGTCGTAAGGTTAGGCACCGCCTATGTCAACATAGGCGATGTCTTAGGCGCCGCCTATATCAACATAGGCGATAGATTAGGCACCGCTTATACCATTGCCTATGCTCACTATTTCATTCAGGCAATAGGTTAAGCGCCGCCTATGTCAGCATAGGCGATGGCTTAGGCGCCGCCTATATCAACATAGGTGGTAGGTTTGGTGCCGATTATAAAATTGCCTATGCTCACAGCCTCACATAGGAGATAGGCTAGCCAATGCCTATGTCAACATAGGTGATGTCTTAGGCGCCGCATATATCAACATAGGCGATAGGTTAGGCTCCGATTATACCATTGCCTACGCTCACTACCTTACTTAGGTTATAGGTTAGGCACCACCTATGTCAACATATGCGATGGCTTAAGCGCCGCCTATATCAATATAGGCGATAGGTTAGGCGCCACTTATACCATTACCTATGCTTACTGCCTTACTTAGGTGATAGGGTAGGCGCCGCCTATATCAACATAGGCGATAGGTTAGGCACTGCTTATACCATTGCCTATTGTCACTGCTTCACTTAGGCGGTATGTTAGGTACAACCTATGTCAACATAGGCAATGGATTAGGGGCCGCCTATATCAACATAGGCGATAGGTTAGGCGCCGCCTATTTTAACATAGGCAATGGATAAGGCGGCTCCTATATCAACATAGATGATAGGTTAGGCGTCGCTTATACCATTGCCTATACTCACTGCCTCACTTAGGCAATAGGTGAGGCGTCGCCTATGTCAACATAGGCGATGGCTTAGGCGCCGTCTATATCAATATAGGCTATAGATTAGGTACCGCTTATACCATTGCCTATGCTCACTAACTCATTTGGGCGATAGGTTACGCGCCGCCTATGATAGCATAGGTGATGGCTTAGGCGCCGCCTATATCAACATAGGTCGTAGGTTTGGTGCCGATTATATAATAGCCTATGCTCACTGCCTCACATAGGAGATAGGCTAGCCAATGCCTATGTAAACATAGGTGATGGCTTAGGCGCCGCATATATCAATTTCGGCAATAGGTTAGGCGCCGCTTATACCATTGCCTATGCTCACTTCCTCACTTAGGGGATAGGTTAGGCTCCGCCTATGTCAACATAGGCGATGGCTTAAGCGCCGCCTATATCAATATAGTCGATAGGTTAGGCGCCACTTATACCATTGCCGATGCTCACTGCCTTACTTAGGTGATAGGTTAGGCGCCGCCTATATCAACATAGGCGATAGGTTAGGCACTGCATATACCATTCCCTATGGTCACTGCCTCAATTAGGTGATAGGTTAGGTGCAACCTATGTCAACATAGGCAATGGATTAGGCGCCGCCTATATTAACATAGGCGATAGGTTAGGTGCCGCCTATTTTAACATAGGCAATGGATATGGCGTATCCTATATCAACATAGACGATAGGTTAGGCGCTGCTTATACCATTGCCTATGTTCACTGCCTCACTTAGGCAATAGGTGAGGCGCCGCCTATGTCAACATAGGCAATGGCTTAGGCGCCGCCTATATCAACATAGGCGATAGGTTAGGCGCCGCTTATACCATTGCCTATGCTCACTGCCTCACTCATACGATAGGTTAGGCGCTGCCTATGTCAACATAGGCAATGGATTAGGCGCCACCTATATACACATAGGCGATAGGTTAGGCGCCGCTTATACCGTTGCTTATGCTCACTTCCTCACTTAGGCGATAGGTTAGGAGTAGCCTATGTCAACATAGGCGATGGCATAGGCGCCGCCTATATCAACATAGGCGATAGGTTAGGCGCCACTTATAAAAATTGCCTATGCTCACTGCCTCACTTAGGCGATAGGTTAGGCACCGCCTATGTCAATATAGGCGACGGCTTGGGCGCCACCTATATCAACATAGGAAATAGGTTAGGCACTGCTTATACCATTGACTATGGTCGCTGCCTCAGTTAGGCGATAGGTTAGGTGCATCCTATGTCAACATAGGCAATGGATTAGGTGCCGCCTATATAAACATAGGCGATTGGTTAGGCGCCTCCTATTTCAACATAGGCAATGGCTTAGGCGACTCTTATACCAACATAGATGATAGGTTTGGCACCGCTTATACCATTGCCTATGCTCACATCTTCACTTAGGCTATAGGTGAGGCGCCGCCTATTTCAACATAGGAGATGGCTTAGGCGCCGCCTATATCAACATAGGCGATAGGTTAGGTACCGCTTATACCATTGGCTATGCTCACTGCTTTACTTAGGCGATATGTTAGGTGCCTCCTATGTCAACATAGGCGATGGTTTAGGCACCACCTATATCAACATAGGCGATAGGTTAGACGCCGCTTATACCATTGCCTATGCTAACTTTTTCACTTAGGAGATAGGTTAGGTGCCGCCTATGTCATCATAGGCGATGGCTTAGGCGCCACCTATATAAATATAGGAGATAAGTTAGGCATCCCTTATACGATTGCCTATGCTCAATGCCTCACTTAGACGATAAGTTAGGCACTCCCTATGTCAACATAGGCAATGGATTAGGCGCCGCCTATATCAACATAGGCAATAGGTTATGCGCTGCTTTTACCATTTCCCATGCTCACTGCCTCACTTAGGAGATAGGTTAGGCGCTGCCTATGTCAACATAGGCGTTAGATTAGGCGCCGTCTATATAAACATAGGCGATAGGTTAGGCGCCGCTTATAAAAATTTGCTATGCTCACTGCCTTACTTAGGCGATAGGTTAGGCGCCGCCTATGTAAATATAGACGATGGCTTGGGCGCCATCTATATCAACACTGGCGATAGGTTAGGCACTGCTTATACTATTGCCTATGGTTACTGACTCACTTAGGCGATAGGTTAGGTGCAACCTATGTCAACATAGGCAATGGATTAAACGCCGCCTATATCAACACATGCGATAGGTTAGGCGCCGCCTATTTCAACATAGGCAATGGCTTAGGCGGCTCCAATATCAACAAAGACGATAGGTTAGGTGCCGCTTATACCATTGCCTATGCTAACTGCCTCACTTAGGTGATAGGTGATAGGTGAGGCGCCGCCTATGTCAACATAGGCGATGGCTTAGGCGCCGCCTATATCAACATAGGCGATAGGTTAGGCGCCGCTTATACCCTTGCCTATGCTCACTGCGTCACTTAGGTGATAGGTTAGGTGCCGCCTATGTCAACATAGGCGATGGCTTAGTCACCGCCTATATCAACATAGGCGATAGGTTAGGCGCCGCCTATGTCAGCATAAGCGATGGCTTAGGCGCCATATATATCAACATAAGAGATAGGTTAGGATCGCTTATACCATTTCCTATGCTTGTTGCCTCACTTAGACGATAGGTTAGGCGCTGCCTATGTCAACATAGGCAATGGATTAGGTGCCGCCTATATCAACATAGGCGATAGGTTAGGCGCCGCTTATACCATTGCCTATGCTCACTGCTTCACTTAGGCGATAGGTTAGGCGCCGTCTATGTCAACATTGGCGATGGCTTAGGCGCCGCTAATATCAACATAGGCGATCGGTTAGGCGCCGCTTATACCATTGCCTATGCTCACTGCCTCACTTAGGCGATAGGTTAGGCGCCGCCTATGTCAACAGAGGCGATGGCTTAGGCGCCGCCTATATCAACAAAGGTGATAGGTTAGGCGTCGCTTATTCCATAGCCTATGATCACTGCCTCACTTAGGATATAGGTTAGGCAACGCCTATGTCAACATAGGCGATGGCTTAGGCACCACCTATATCAACATAGGCGATAGGTTAGGCGCCGCTTATACCAACGTCTATGCTCACTGGCTAAATTAGGCGATAGGTTAGGCGCCGCCTATTTCAACATAGGCAATGGCATAGGCGGCTCCTATATCAACATAGACGATAGGTTAGTCGCCACTTATACCATTGCCTATGCTCACTACCTCAGTTAGGCGATAGGTGAGGCGTCGCCTATGTCGACATAGATGATGGCTTAGGCGCTGCCTATATCAACATATGCGATAGGTTAGACACCGCTTATACCATTTCCTATACTCACTTCCTCACTTAGGAGATAGGTTAGGTGCTGCCTATGTCAACTTAGGCTATGGCTTAGGCTCCGCCTATATTAACATAGGCGATAGATTAGCCGCCGCTTATACCATTGCCTATGCTGACTGCCTCACTTAGGCGTAAGGTTAGGCGCCGTCTATGTCAAGATAGGTGATGGCTTAGGCGCCGCCTATATCAATATAGGCGATAGATTAGGCACCGCTTATACCATTTTCTATGCTACTACGTCATTTAGGCGATAGGTGTCGCGCCGCCTATGTTAGCAGAGGCGATGGCTTAGGCGCCGCCTATATCAACGTAGGTTGTAGGTTTGGTGCCGATTATATAATTGCCTATGCTCACTGCCTCACATAGGAGATAGGTTAGCCAACAACTATGTCAACATGGGTGATGTCTTAGGCACCGCCTATATCAACATAGGCGATAGGTTAGGCGCAGCTTATACCATTGCCTATCCTCACTGCCTCACTTAGGTGATAGGGTTGGCGCCATTTATGTCAACATAGGCGATGGCTTAAGCGCCGCCTATATCTATATAGGCGATAGGTTAGGCGCCACTTATACCATTCCCTATGCTCACTGCCTTACTTAGGTGATAGGTTAGGCGCCGCCTATATCAACATAGGCGATAGTTTAGGCACTGCTTATACCATTGCCTATGGTCACTGCCGTACTTAGGCGATAGGTTAGGCGCAACCTATGTCAACATAGGCAATGGATTAGGCGACGCCTATATTAACATAGGCAATAGGTTAGGCACCGCCTATTTTAACATAGGCAAGGGCTTAGGCGTCTCCTATATCAACATAGACGATAGGTTAGGCACCGCTTATACCATTTTCTATGCTCACTGCCTCACTTAGGCGATAGGTTAGGTGCCGCCTATGTCAACATAGGCGATGTCTTAGGCACCGCCTATATCAACATAGGCGATAGGTTAGGCGCCATTTATACCATTGCCTATACTAACTTTTTTACTTAGGAGATAGGTTATGCGCCGCCTATGTCAGCATAGGCGATGGCTTAGGTGCCACCTATATCAACATAGAAGAAAGGTTAGGCATCTCTTATTCCATTGCCTATGCTCACTGCCTCACTTAGACGATAGGTTAGGCTCTGCCTATGTCAACATAGGCAATGGATTAGGCGCCGCCTATATCAACATAGGCGATAGGTTAGGCGCCGCCTATTTCAACAAAGGCAATGGCTTAGGCGGCTCCTATATAAACATAGACGATAGGTTAGGCGCCGCTTATACCATTATCTATGCTCATTGCCTCACATAGGCGATAGGTGAGTCGCCGCCTATGTCAACATAGGCAATGGCTTAGGCACCGCCTATATTAACATTGGTGATAGATTAGCCGCCGCTTATACCATTTCCTATGCTCACTGCCTTACTTAGGCGTAAGGTTAGGCACCATCTATGTCAACATAGGCGATGGCTTAGGCGCCGCCTATATCAACAGAGGCGATTGATTAGGCACCGCATATACTTTTTCCTATGCTACTACCTCATTTAGGCGATAGGTGATGCGCCGCCTATGTCAGCAGAGGCGATGGTTAGGTGCTGCCTATGTCAACATAGGTGGTAGATTTGGTGCCGATTATATAATTGCCTATGCTCACTACCTCATATAGGAGATAGGTTAGCCAAAGCCTATGTCAACATAGGTGATGGCATAGGCGCCGCCTATATCAATATAGGCGATAGGTTAGGAGCCGCTTATACTATTGCCTATCCTCACTGCCTCACTTAGGTGATAGGTTAGGCGCCGCTTATGTCAACGTAGGTGATGGCTTAAGCGCCGCCTATATCAATATAGGCGATAGGTTAGGCGCCACTTATACCATTGCCTTTGCTCACTGCTTTACTTAGGTGATAGGTTAGGGGCCGCCTATATAAACATAGGCGATAAGTTAGGCACTGCTTATACCACTGCCTATGGTCACTGCCTCACTTAGGAGATAGGTTAGGTGCAACCTATGTCAACATAGGTAATGGATTAGGCGCCGCCTATATCAACACATGCGATAGGTTAGGCGCCGCCTATTTCAACATAGGCAATGGCTTGGGCGGCACCTATATCAACAAAGAGGATAGGTTAGGCGCCGCTTATACCATTGCCTATGCTCACTGCCTCACTTAGGTGATAGTTGAGGTGCCGCCTATGTCAACATAGGCGATGTCTTAGGCGCCGCCTATATCAACATAGGCAATAGGTTAGGCGCCGCCTATTTTAAGATAGGCAAGGGCTTAGGCGTCTCCTATACCAACATACACGATAGGTTAGGTGCCGCTTATACCATTGCCTATGCTCACTTCCTCACTTTGGCGATAGGTGAGGCACCGCTTATGTCAACATAGGCGATGGCTTAAGCGCCGCCTATATCAACATAGGCGATAGGTTAGGCGCCGCTTATACCATTTCCTATGCTCACTGCCTCACTTAGGCGATAGGTTAGGTGTCGCCTACGTCAACATAGGCGATGGCTTAGGCACCGCCTATATCAACATAGGCGATAGGTTAGGCACCATTTATACCATTGCCTATACTAACTTTTTTACTTAGGAGATAGGTTATGCACCGCCTATGTCAGCATAGGCGATGTCTTAGGTGCCACCTATATCAACATAGAAGAAAGGTTAGGCATCTCTTATTCCATTGCCTATGCTCACTGCCTCTCTTAGACGATAGATAGGCGCTACCTATGTCAAGATAGGCAATGGATTAGGCGCCGCCTATATCAACATAGGCGATAGGTTAGGCGCCGCCTATTTCTACATAGGCAATGGCTTAGGCGGCTCCTATATCAACATAGACGATAGGTTAGGCGCCGCTTATACCATTGCCTATGCTCACTGCCTCACATAGGCAATAGGTGAGTCGCCGCCTATGTCAACATAGGCAATGGCTTAGGCACCGCCTATATTAACATAGGTTATAGATTAGCCGCCGCTTATACCATTGCCTATGCTCACTGCCTCACTTAGGCGTAAGGTTAGGCGCCGTCTATGTCAACATAGGCGATGGCATAGGCGCCGCCTATATCAATAGAGGCGATAGATTAGGCACCGCTTATACATTTTCCTATGATACTACCTCATTTAGGCGATAGGTGACGCGCCGCCTATGTCAGCAGAGGCGATGGCTTAGGCACTGCCTATATCAACATAGGTGGTAGGTTTGGTGCCGATTATATAATTGCCCATGCTCACTGCCTCACATAGGAGATAGGTTAGCGAACGCCAATGTCAACATTGGTGATGGCTTAGGCGCCGCCTATATCAACATAGGCGATAGGTTAGGAGCCGCTTATACCATTTCCTATCCTCACTGCCTCACATAGGTGACAGGTTAGGCGCCGCTTATGTCAACATAGGTGATGGCTTAAGCGCCGCCTATATCAATATAGGCGATAGGTTAGGTGCCACTTATACCATTTCCTTTGCTCACTGCCTTACTTAGGTGATAGGTTAGGTGCCGCCTATATCAACATAGGCGATAAGTTAGGCACTGCTTATACCATTGCCTATGGTCACTGCCTCACTTAGGCGATAGGTTAGGTGCAACCTATGTCAACATAGACAATGGATTAGGCGCCACCTATATCAACACATGCGAAAGGTTAGGCTCCGCTTATTTCAAGATAGGCAATGGCTTAGGCGGCTCCTATATCAACAAAGACGATAGTTTAGGCGCCGCTTATACCATTGCCTATGCTCACTACCTCACTTAGGTGATAGGTGAGGTGCCGCTTATGTCAACATAGGCGATGGCTTAGGCGCCGCCTATATCAACATAGGCGATAGGTTAGGCGCCGCTTATACCCTTGCTTATGCTCACTGCATCACTTAGTCGATAGGTTAGGTGCCGCCGATATAAACATAGGCGATGGCTTAGTCACCGTCTATATCAACTTAGGCGATAGGTTAGGCGCCGCTTATACCATTTCCTATGCTAACTTTTTCACTTAGGAGATAGGTTAGGCGCCGCCTATGTCAGAATAGGCGATGGCTTAGGCGCGACATATATCAACATAGGTGATAGGTTAGGCATCGCTAATACAATTTCCTATACTCGTTGCCTCACTTAGAAAATAGGTTAGGCGCTTCCTATGTCAACATAGGAAATGGATTAGGTTCCGCCTATATCAACATAGGCGATAGGCTAGGCGCCGCTTATACCATTGCCTATGCTCACTGCTTCACTTAGGCGATAGGTTAGGCGCCGCCTATGTCAACATTGGCGATGGATTAGGTGCCGCCTATATCAACATAGGCGATCGGTTAGGCGCCGCTTATACCATTGCCTATGCTCACTGCCTCACTTAGGCGATAGGTTAGGCGCCGCCTATGTCAACACAGGCGATGGCTTAGGCGCCGCCTATATCAAAAAAGGCGATAGGTTAGGCAGCGCTTATTCCATAGCCTATGCTCACTGCCTCACTTAGGAGATAGGTTAGGCAACGCCTATGTCAACATAGGCGATGGCTTAGGCACCACCTATAACATCATAGGCGATAGGTTAGGCACCACTTATACCAACATCTATGCTCACTGGCTAACTTAGGCGATAGGTTAGGCGCCGCCTATTTCAACATAGGCAATGGCTTAGGCGGCTCCTTTATTAACATAGACGATAGGTTAGGCGCCGCTTATACCATTGCCTATGCTCACTGCCTCAGTTAGGCGATAGGTGAGGCGTCGCCTATGTCGACATAGACGATGGCTTAGGCGCTGCCTATATAAACATATGCGATAGGTTAGGCACCGCTTATACCATTGCCTATACTCACTTCCTCACTTAGGCGATAGGTTAGGTGCTGACTAAGTCAACCTAGGCAATGGCTTAGGTACCGCCTATATTAACATAGGCGATAGATTAGCCGCCGCTTATACCATTTCCTATGCTCACTACCTCACTTAGGTGTAAGGTTAGGTGCCGTCTATGTCAACATAGGCGATGGCTTAGGCGCCGCCTCTATCAACATAGGCGATAGATTTGGCACCGCTTATAAAATTTCCTATGCTACTACCTCATTTAGGCGATAGGTGACGCGCCGCCTATGTCAGCAGAGGCGATGGCTTAGGCGCCGCCTATATCAACATAGGTGGTAGGTTTGGTGCCGATTATATAATTGGCTATGCTCACTGCCTCACTTAGGTGTAAGGTTAGGCGCCGTCTATGTCAACATAGTCGATGGCTTCGGCGCCGCCTCTATCAACATGGGCGATAGATTTGGCACCGCTTATAAAATTTCCTATGCTACTACCTCATTTAGGCGATAGGTGACGCGCCGCCTATGTCAGCAGAGGCGATGGCTTAGGCGCCGCCTATATCAACATAGGTGGTAGGTTTGGTGCCGATTATATAATTGGCT
Source organism: Capsicum pubescens (assembly GCA_030864215.1). Classification (NCBI taxonomy): domain Eukaryota; kingdom Viridiplantae; phylum Streptophyta; class Magnoliopsida; order Solanales; family Solanaceae; genus Capsicum; species Capsicum pubescens. Next base: position 304,661,752 of record CM061542.1, read on the forward strand.
ATGCTCACTGCCTCACATAGGAGATAGGTTAGCCAACGACATTGTCAACATAGGTGATGGCTTAGGCGCCGCCTATATCAACATAGGCGATAGGTTAGGCGCCGATTATACCATTGCCTATCCTCACTGCCTCACTTAGGCGATAGGTTAGGCGCCGCTTATGTTAACATAGGCGATGGCTTAAGCGCCGCCTATATCAATATAGGCGATAGGTTAGGCGCCACTTATACCATTCCTTATACTCACTTCCTTACTTAGGTGATAGGTTAGGCGCCGCCTATATCAATATAGGCGATAGGTTAGGCACTGCTTATACCATTGCCTATGGTCACTGCCTCACTTAGGCGATAGGTTAGGTTCAACCTATGTAAACATAGGCAATGGATTAGGCGACGCCTATATCAACATAGGCGATAGGTTAGGGGCTGCCTATTTTAACATAGGCAAGGGCTTAGGCGGCTTCTATATCAACATAGACGATAGGTTAGGCGCCGCTTATACCATTGCCTATGCTCAATGCCTTACTTAGGCGATAGGTGAGGCGCCGCCTATGTCAACATACGCGATGGCTTAAGCGCCGCCTATATCAACATTGGCGATAGGTTAGGCGCCACTTATACCATTGCCTATGCTAACTGCCTCACGTAGGCGATAGGTTAGGTGCCGCCTATGTCAACATAGGCGATGGCTTAGGCACCGCCTATATAAACATAGGCGATAGGTTAGGCGCCGCTTATACCATTGCCTATGCTAACTTTTTTACTTAGGAGATAGGTTAGGCGCCGCCTATGTCAGCATAGGCGATGGCTTAGGCGCCACCTATATCAACATAGGAGAAAGGTTAGTCATCTCTTATTCCATTGACTATGCTCACTGCCTCACTTTGACGATAGGTTAGGCGCTGCCTATGTCAACATAGGCAATGGATTAGGCGCCGCCTATATCAACATAGGCGATAGGTTAGGCGCCACCTATTTCAACATAGGCAATGGCTTAGGCGGCTCCTATATCAACATAGACGATAGGTTAGGCGCCGCTTATACCATTGCCTATGCTCACTGACTCACATAGGCGATAGGTGAGTCGCCGCCTATGTCAACATAGGCAATGGCTTAGGCACCCCCTATATTAACATAGGCGATAGATTAGCTGCCGCTTATACCATTGCCTATGCTCACTGCCTCACTTAGGCGTAAGGTTAGGCGCCGTCTATGTCAACATAGGCGATGGCTTAGGCGCCGCCTATATCAACATAGGTGATAGATTAGGAACCGCTTATACTTTTTCCTATGCTACTTCCTCATTTAGGCGATAGGTGACACGCCGCCTATGTCAGCAGAGGCAATGGCTTAGGCGCCACCTATATCAACATAGGTGGTAGGTTTGTTGCCGATTATATAATTGCCTATGCTCACTGCCTCACATAGGAGATAGGTTAGCCAACGCCTATGTCAACATAGGTGATGTCTTAGGGGCCGCCTATATCAACATAGGTGATAGGTTAGGTGACGTTTATACCATTGCCTATCCTCACTGCCTCAATTAGGTGATAGGTTAAGCGCCGCTTATGTCAACATAGGTGATGGCTTAAGCGCCGCCTATATCAATATAGGCGATAGGTTAGGCGCCACTTATACCATTGCCTTTGCTCACTGCCTTACTTAGGTGATAGGTTAGGCGCCACCTATATCAACATAGGCGAATAAGTTAGGCACTGCTTATACTATTGCCTATGGTCACTGCCTCACTTAGGAGATAGGTTAGGTGTAACCTATGTCAACATAGGCAATGAATTAGGCGACGCCTATATCAACAAAGGCGATAGGTTAGGCGCCGCCTATTTTAACATAAGCAAGGGTGCGATAGGTGAGGCGCTGCCTATGTCAACATAGGCGATGGCTTAAGCGCCGCCTATATCAACATAAGCGATAGGTTAGGCGCCGCTTATACCATTGCCTATGCTCACTGCCTCACTTAGGCGATAGGTTAGGTGCCGCCTATGTCAACATAGGCGATGGCTTAGGCACCGCCTATATAGACATAGGAGATAGGTTAGGCGCCGCTTATAACATTGCCTATGCTAACTTTTTCACATAGGAGATAGGTTAGGCGCCGCCTATGTCAGCATAGGCGATGGCTTAGGCGCCACCTATATCAACATAGGAGAAAGGTTAGGCATCTCTTATTCCATTGGCTATGCTCACTGCCTAACTTAGATGATAGTTTAGGCGCTGCCTATGTCAACATAGGCAATGGATTAGGCTCCGCCTATATCATCATAGGCGATAGGTTAGGTGCCACCTATTTCAACATAGGCAATGGCTTAGGCGGCTCCTATATCAACATAGACGATAGGTTAGGCCCCGTTTATACCATTACCTATGCTCACTGCCTCACATAGGCGATAGGTGAGTCGTTGCCTATGTCAACATAGGTGATGGCTTAGGCGCCGCCAATATCTACATAGGCGATAGGTTAGGCGCCGCTTATACCATTGCCTATGCTCACTGCCTCACTTAGGCGATAGGTTAGGTGCCGCCTATCTCAACATAGGCGATGGCTTAGGCACCGCCTATATCAACATAGGCGATAGGTTAGGCGCCGCTTATTCCATTGCCTAAGCTAACTTTTTCACTTAGGTGATAGTTTAGGCGCCGCCTATGTCTGCATAAACGATGACTTAGGCGCCACATATATCAATATAGGAGATAGGTTAGGCATCGCTTATACCATTGCCTATGCTCACTGCCTTACGTAGACGATAGGTTAGGCGCTGCCTATACCATTGCCTATGCTCACTGCCTCACTTTGGCGATAGGTTAGGCGCCGCTTATACCATTGCCTATGCTCACTGCCTCACTTAGGCGATAGGTTAGGCGCCACCTATGTCAACATAGGCGATGTCTTAGACGCCGCCTATATCAACATAGGCGATAGGTTAGGCGCCGCTTATACCATTGCCTATGCTTACTGCCTCACTTAGGCGATTGGTTTGGCGCCGCCTATGTCAACACAGGCGATGGCTTAGGCGCCGCCTATATCAACAAAGGCGATATGTTAGGCGCCGTTATTCCATAGCCTATGCTCACTACCTCACTTAGGAGATTGGTTAGGCAACGCCTATGTCAACATAGGCGATGGCTTAGGCGCCGACTATATCAACATAGGCGATAGGTTAGGCACCACTTATACCAAAGTCTATGCTCACTGGCTAACTTAGGCGATAGGTTAGGCGCCGCCTATGTCAACATAGGCGATGGCTTTGGCACCTCCTATATCAACATAGGTTATAGGTTAGACGCTGCTTATACCATTGCCTATGCTCACTGCCTTACTTAGGCGATAGGTTAGGGGCCGCCTATGTCAACATAGGCGATGGCTTAGGCACCGACTATATCAACATAGGCGATAGGTTAGGCGCCGCCTATTTCAAGATAGGCAATGGCTTAGGCGGCTGCCTATATCAACATAGGCGATAGGTTAGGCGCCGCTTATACCATTGCCTATGCTCTCTGCCTCACTTAGGCGATAGGTTAGGTGCTGCCTCTGTCAACATAGGCGATGGCTTAGGCACCGCCTATATTAACATAGGCGATAGGTTAGCCGCCGCTTATACCATTGCCTTTTCTCACTGCCTCACTTAGGTGTAATGTTAGGCGCCGTATATGTCAACATAGGTGATGGCTTAGGCGCTGCCTATATCAACATAGGCGATAGGTTAGGCGCCGCCTATTTTAACATAGGCAATGGATTAGGCGGCTCCTATATTATCATAGATGATAGGTTAGGCGCCGCCTATGTCAACTCAGGCGATGGCTTAGGCGCCGCCTATATCAACATAAGCGATAGATTAGGCACCGCTTATAAAATTTCCTATGCTACTACCTTATTTAGGCGATAGGTGACGCGCCGCCTATGTCAGCAGAGGCGATGGCTTAGGCGCCGCCTATATCAACATAGGTTGTAGGTTTGGTGCTGATTATATAATTGCCTATGCTCACTGCCTCACATAGGAGATAGGTTAGCCAACGCCATTGTTAACATAGGTGATGGCTTAGGTGCCGCCTATATTAACATAGACGATAGGTTAGGTGCCGCTTTTACCATTGCCTATCCTCACTGCCTTACTTAGGTGATAGGTTAGGCGCCACCTATATCAACATAGGCGATAGGTTAGGCACTGCTTATACCATTGCCTATGGTCACTGCCTCACATAGGCGATAGGATAGGTGCAACCTATGTCAACATAGGAAATGGATTAGGCGACGCCTATATAAACATAAGCGATAGGTTAGAGGCCTCCTATTTTAACTTAGGCAAGGGCTTAGGCGGCTCCTATATCAACATAGATGATTGGTTAGGCGCCGCTTATACCATTTCCTATGCTCACTTCCTCACTTAGGAGATAGGTTAGGTGCCGCCTATGTCAACATAGGCGATGGCTTAGGCACCGTGTATATCAACATAGGCGATAGGTTAGGCTCCGCTTATACCATTGCCTATGCTAACTGCCTCACATAGGCGATAGGTTAGGTGCCGCCTATGTCAACATAGGCGATGGCTTAGGCGCCGCCTATATCAACATAGGCGATAGGTTAGGCACCGCCTATACCCTTTCCTATGCTCACTGCATCACTTAGGCGATAGGTTAGGTGCCGCCTATGTCAACATAGGCGATGGCGTAGTCACCGCCTATATCAACATAGGCGATAGGTTAGGTGCCGCTTATACCATTGCCTATGCTAACTTTTTCACTTACGAGATAGGTTAGGCGCCGCCTATGTCAGCATAAGCGATGGCTTAGGTGCCACGTATATCAACATAGGAGATAGGTTAGGCATCGTTTATAACATTTCCTATGCTCGCTGCCTCACTTAGACGATAGGTTAGGCGCTACCTATGTCAATATAGGCAATGAATTAGGTGCCGCCTATATCAACATAGGCAATAGCTTATGCGCCGCTTATACCATTGCCTATGCTCACTGCTTCACTTAGGCGATAGGTTAGGCGCCGCCTATATCAACATAGGCGATCATCTAGGCGCCACTTATACCATTGCCTATGCTCACTGCCTCACTTAGGCGTTAGGTTAGGCGCCGCCTATGTCAACACAGGCGATGCCTTAGGCGTCGCCTATATCAACAAAGGCAATAGGTTTGGCACCGCTTATTCCATAGCCTTTGCTAACTGCCTTACTTAGGAGATAGGTTAGGCAACACCTATGTCAACATAGGTGATGGCTTAGGCAGCACCTATATCAACATAGGCGATAGGTTAGGCGCCGCTTATACCAACGTCTATGCTCACTGGCTAACTTAGGAGATAGGTTAGGCGCCGCCTATTTCAACATAGGCAATGTCTTAGGCGGCTCCTATATCAACATAGATGATAGGTTAGGTGACGCTTATACCATTGCCTATGCTCACTGCCTCAGTTAGGCGATAGGTGAGACGTCGCCTATGTCGACATAGATGATGGCTTAGGCGCTGCCTATATCAACATATGCGATAGGTTACACACCGCTTATACTATTGCCTATACTCACTTCGTCACTTAGGCGATAGGTTAGGTGCTGCCTATGTCAACCTAGGCAATGGCTTAGGCTCCGCCTATATTAACATAGGCGATATATTAGCCGCCGCTTATACCATTGCCTATGCTCACTGCCTCACTTAGGTGTAAGGTTAGGCGCCGTCTATGTCAAGATAGGTGATAGATTAGGCACCGCATATACCATTTCCTATGCTACCACCTCATTTAGGCAATAGGTGACGCGCCGCCTATGTCAGCAGAGGCGATGGCTTAGGCGCAGCCTATATCAACGTAGGTGGTAGATTTTGTGCTGATTATATAATTGCCTATGCTCACTGCCTCATATAGGAGATAGGTTAGCCAACAACTATGTCAACATAGGTGATGGCATAGGCGCCGCCTAGATCAACATAGGCGATAGGTTAGGCGCCGCTTATACCATTGCCTATCCTCACTGCCTCACTTAGGTGATAGTGTAGGAGCCGCTTATGTCAACATAGGTGATGGCTTAAGCGCCGCCTATATCAGTATAGGCGATATGTTAGGCTCCACTTATACCATTCCCTATGCTCACTGCCTTACTTAGGTGATAGGTTAGGCGCCGCCTATATCAACATAGGCGATAGGTTAGGCACTGCTTATACCATTGCCTATGGTCACTTCCTCACTTAGGCGATAGTTTAGGTGCAACCTATGTCAACATAGGCAATGGATTAGGCGACGCCTATATCAACATAAGCGATAGGTTAGGCGCCGCCTATTTTAACATAGGCAAGGTCTTAGGCGTCTCCTATATCAACATAGATGATAGGTTAGGTGCCGCTTATACCATTGCCAATGCTCACTTCCTCACTTAGGGGATAGGTGAGGCGCCGCCTATGTCATTATAGGCGATGGCTTAAGTTCTGCCTATATCAACATAGGCGATAGGTTAGTCGCCGCTTATACCATTGCCTATGCTCACTGCCTCACTTAGGCGATAGGTTAAGTGCCGCCTATGTCAACATAGGTGATGGCTTAGGCACCGCCTATATCAACATAGGCGATAGGTTAGGCGCCGCTTATACCATTGCCTATGCTAACTTTTTTACTTAGGATATAGGTTATTCGCTGCCTATGTCAGCATAGGTGATGGCTTAGGCGCCACCTATATCAACATAGGAGAAAGGTTAGGCATCTCTTATTCCATTGCCTATGCTCACTGCCTCACTTAGACGATAGGATAGGCGCTTCCTATGTCAACATAGGCAATGGATTAGGCGCCGCATATATCAACATAGGCGATAGGTTAGGCGCCGCCTATTTCAACATAGGCAATGGCTTAGGTGGCTCCTATATAAACATAGATGAGAAGTTAGGCGCCGCTTATACCATTGCCTATGCTCACTGCCTCACATAGGCGATAGGTGAGTCGCCGCCTATGTCAACATAGGCAATGGAGTAGGCACCGCCTATATTAACATAGGTGATAGATTAGCCACCGCTTACACCATTGCCTATGCTCACTTCCTCACTTAGGCGTAAGGTTAGGCGCCGTCTATGTCAACATAGGCGATGGATTATGCGCCGCCTATATCAACAGAGGCGATAGATTAGGCACCGCTTATACTTTTTCCTATGCTACTACCTCATTTAGGTGATAGGTAACGCGCCGCCTATGTCAGCAGAGGCGATGGCTTAGGCGCCGCCTATATCAACATAGGTGGTAGGTTTGGTGCCGATTATATAATTGCCTATGCTCACTGCCTCACATAGGAGATAGGTTAGCCAACGCCTATGTCAACATAGTTGATGGCTTAAGCGCCGCCTATATCAACATAGGCAATGGATTAGGCGCCGCCTATATCAACATAGGCGATAGGTTAGGAGCCGCTTAGACCATTGCCTATCCTCACTGCCTCACTTAGGTGATAGGTTAGGCGCCGCTTAAGTCAACATAGGTGATGGCTTAAGCGCCACCTATATCAATATAGGCGATAGGGTAGGCGCTACTTATACCATTGCGTTTGCTCACTGCCTTACTTAGGTTATAGGTTAGGTGCCGCCTATATCAACATAGGCGATAAGTTAGGCACTGCTTATACCATTGCCTATGGTCTCTGCCTCACTTAGGCGATAGGTTAGGTGCAACCTATGTCAACATAGGCAATGGATTAGGCGCCGCCTAAATCAACACATGCGATAGGTTAGGCGCCGCCTATTTCAACATAGGCAATGGCTTAGGCGGCTCCTATATCAACAAAGATGATAGGTTGGGCGCCGCTTATACCATTGCCTATGCTCACTGCCTCACATAGGTGATAGGTGAGGCGCCGCCTATGTCAACATAGGCGATGGCTTAGGCACCGCCTATATCAACATAGGAGATAGGTTAGGCACCGCTTATACCCTTGCCTATGCTCACTGCGTCGATTAGGCGATAGGTTAGGTGCCGCCAACGTCAACATAGGCGATGGCTTAGTCACCATCTATATCAACATAGGTGATAGGTTAGGCACTGCTTATACCTTTGCCTATGCTAACTTTTTCACTTAGGAGATAGGTTAGGCGTCGCCTATGTCAGCATAGGCGATGGCTTAGGCGCGACATATATCAACATAGGAGATAGGTTAGGCATCGCTTATACAATTTCCTATGCTCGCTGCCTCACTTAGACGATAGGTTAGTCGCTGCCTATGTCAACATAGGAAATGGATTAGGTGCCGCCTATATCAACATAGGCGATAGGTTAGGCGCCGCTTATACCATTGCCTATGCTCACTGCTTCACTTAGGCGATAGGTTAGGCGCCGCCTATGTCAACATAGGCGATGGCTTAGGCACCGCTTATTCCATAGCCTATGCTCACCGCCTCACTTAGGAGATAGGTTAGGCAACGCCTATGTCAACATAGGCGATGGCTTAGGCACCACCTATATCAACTTAGGCGATAGGTTAGGCACCGCTTATACCAACGTCTATGCTCACTGGCTAACTTAGGAGATAGGTTAGGCGCAGCCTATTTCAACATAGGCAATGGCTTAGGCGGCTCCTATATCAACATAGACGATAGGTTAGGCGCCGCTTATACCATTGACTATGCTCACTGCCTCAGTTAGGCGATAGGTGAGGCGTCGCCTATGTCGACATAGACGATGGCTTAGGCGCTGCCTATATCAGCATATGCATATAGGTTAGGCACCGCTTATACCATTGCCTATACTCACTTTCTCACTTAGGCGATAGGTTAGGTGCTGCCTATGTCAACCTAGGCAATGGCTTAGGCACCGCCTATATTAACATAGGCGATAGATTAGCCGCCGCTTATACCATTGCCTATGCTCACTGCCTCACTTAGGTGTAAGGTTAGGCACCGTATATGTCATCATAGGCAATGGCTTAGGCGCCACCTATATCAACATAGGCGATATATTAGGGACCGCTTATAAAATTTCCTATGCTACTACCTCATTTAGGCGATAGGTGATGCGCCGCCTATTTCAGCACAGGCGATGTCTTAGGCGCCGCCTATATCAACATAAGTGGTAGGTTTGGTGGTGATTATATAATTGCCTATGCTCACTGCCTCACATAGGAGATAGGTTAGCCAACGCCTTTGTTAACATAGGTTATGGCTTAGGCACCGCCTATATCAACATAGGCGATAGGTTAGGCGCCGCTTATACCATTGCCTATCATCACTGCCTCACTTAGGTGATAGGTTAGGCGCCGCTTATGTCAACATAGGCGATGGCTTAAGTGCCGCCTATATCAATATAGGTGATAGGTTAGGCGCCACTTATACCATTCCCTATGCTCACTGACTTAGTTAGGTGATAGGTTAGGCGCTGCCTATATCAACATAGGCGATAGGTTAGGCACTGCTTATACCATTGCCTATGGTCACTGCCTCACTTAGGCGATAGGTTAGGTGCAACCTATGTCAACATAGGCAATAGATTAGGCGACGCCTATATCAACATAGGCGATAGGTTAGGGGCCGCCTATTTTAAAATAGGCAAGGTCTTAGGCGGCTCCTAAATCAACATAGACGATAGGTTAGGCGCCGCTTATATCATTGCCTATGCTCACTGCCTAACTTAGGCGATAGGTGAGGCGCCGCCTATGTCAACATAGGCGATGGATTAAGCGCTGCCTATATCAACATAGGCGATAGGTTAGGCGCTGCTTATACCATTGCCTATGCTAACTGCCTCACTTAGGCGATAGGTTAGGTGCCGCCTATGTCAACATACACGATGGCTTACGCACCGCCAATATCAATATAGGCGATAGGTTAGGCGCCGCTTATACCATTGCCTATGCTAACTTTTTTACATAGGAGATAGGTTAGGCGCCGCCTATGTCAGCATAGACGATGGATTAGGAGCCGCCTATATCAACATAGGAGAAAGGTTAGGCATCTCTTATACCATTGCCTATGCTCACTGCCTCACTTAGGCGTAAGGTTAGGCGCCATATATGTCAACATAGGCAATGGCTTAGGCACCACCTATATCAACATAGGCGATAGATTAGGCACCGCATATACCATTTCCTATGCTACTACCTCATTTAGGCAATAGGTGACGCGCCGCCTATGTCAGCAGAGGCGATGGCTTAGGCGCAGCCTATATCAACGTAGGTGGTAGGTTTTGTGCCGATTATAAAATTGCCTATGCTCACTGCCTCATATAGGAGATAGGTTAGCCAGCAACTATGTCAACATAAGTGATGGCATAGGCGCCGCCTATATCAACATAGGCGATAGGTTAGGCGCCGCTTATACCATTGCCTATCCTCACTGCCTCACTTAGGTGATAGTGTAGGAGCCGATTATGTCAACATAGGTGATGGCTTAAGCGTCGCCTATATCAATATAGGCGATAGGTTAGGCGCCACTTATACCATTCCCTATGCTCACTGCCTTACTTAGGTGATAGGTTAGGCGCCGCCTATATCAACATAGGCGATAGGTTAGGCTCTGCATATACCATTGCCTATGGTCACTGCCTCACTTAGGTGATAGGTTTGGTGCAACGTATGTCAACATAGGCAATGGATTAGGCGACTCCAATATCATCATAGGAGATAGGTTAGGCGCCGCCTATTTTAACATAGGCAAGGGCTTAGGCGGCTCCTATATCAACATAGATGATAGGTTAGGCGCCGCCTATACAATTAACTATGCTCACTACCTCACTTAGGCGATAGGTGAGGCGACGCCTATGTCAACATAGGTGATGGCTTAAGCGCCGCCTATATCAACATAGGCGATAGGTTAGGCGCCGCTTATACCATTGCCTATGCTCACTGCCTCCCTTAGGCGATAGGTTAGGTGCCGCCTATATCAACATGAGCGATGGCTTAGGCACCGCCTATATGAAAATAGGCGATAGGTTAGGCGCCGCTTATACCATTGCCTATGCTATCTTTTTTACTTAGGAGATAGGTTAGGCGCCGCCTATGTCAGCATAGGCGATGGCTTAGGCGCCACCTATATCAACATAGGAGAAAGGTTAGGCATCTTTTATTCCATTGCCTATGCTCACTGCCTCACTTAGACGATAGGTTAGGCGCTGCCTATGTCAACATAGGCAATGGATTAGGCGCCTCCTATATCAACATAGGCGATAGGTTAGGCGCCGCCTATTTCAACATAGGCAATGGCTTAGGCGGCTCTTATATCAACATAGACGATACTTTAGGAGCCGCTTATACCATTGCCTATGCTCACTGCCTCACATAGGCGATAGGTGAGTCGCCGCCTATATCAACATAGGCAATGGCTTAGGCACCGCCTATATTAACATAGGTGATAGATTAGCCGCCGCTTATACCATTGCCTATGCTCACTGCCTCACATAAGCGTAACGTTAGGCGCCGTCTATGTCAACATAGGCGATGGCTTAGGCGCCGCCTATATCAACAGAGGCGATAGATTAGGCACCGCTTATACTTTTTCCTATGCTACTACCTCATTTAGGCGATAGGTGACGCGCCGCCTATGTCAGTAGAGGCGATGGCTTAGGCGCCGCCTATATCAACATAGGTGGTAGGTTTGGTGCCGATTATATAATTGCCTATGCTCACTGCCTCACATAGGAGATAGGTTAGCCAACGCCTATGTCAACATAGGTGATGGCTTAGGCGCCGCCTATATCAACATAGGCGATAGGTTAGGCGCCGCTTATACCATTGCCTATCCTCACTGCCTCACTTAGGTGATAGGTTAGGCGCCGCTTATGTCAACATAGGTGATGGCTTAAGCGCCTCCTATATCAATATAGGCGATAGGTTAGGCGCCACTTATACCATTGCCTTAGCTCACTGCCTTACTTTGGTGATAGGTTAGGTGCCGCCTATATCAACATAGGCGATAATTTAGGCACCGCTTATACCATTACCTATGGTCACTACCTCACTTAGGCGATAGGTTAGGTGCAACCTATGTCAACATAGGCAATGGATTAGGCGCCGCCTATATCAACACATGCGATTGGTTAGGCGCCGCCTATTTCAACATAGGCAATGGATTAGGCGGCTCTTATATCAACAAAGACGATAGGTTAGGCGCCGCTTATATCATTGCCTATGCTCACTGCCTCACTTAGGTGATAGGTGAGGCGCCGTATATGTCAACATAGGGGATGGCTTAGGCGCCGCCTATATCAACATAGGCGATAGGTTAGGCGCCGCTTATACCCTTGCCTATGCTTACTGTGTCACTTAGGCGATAGGTTAGGTGCCGCCTATGTCAACATAGGCGATGGCTTAGTCACCCCTTATATCAACATAGGCGATAGGTTAGGCGGCGTTTATACGATTGCCTATGCTAACTTTTTCACTTAGGAGATAGGTTAGGCGCCGCCTATGTCAGCATAGGTGATGGCTTAGGCGCGACATATATCAACATAGGAGATAGGTTAGGCATCGCTTATACAATTTCCTATGCTCGCTGCCTCACTTAGACGATAGGTTAGGCGATGCCTATGTCAATATAGGAAATGGATTAGGTTCCGCCTATATCAACATAGGCGATAGGTTAGGCGCCGCTTATACCATTGCCTATGCTCACTTCTTCACTTAGGCGATAGGTTAGGCGCCGCCTATGTCAACATAGGCGATGGTTGAGGCGCCGCCTATATCAACATAGGCGATCAGAAAGGCGCCGCTTATACCATTGTCTATGCTCACTGCCTCACTAAGGAGATAGGTCAGGCGCCGCCTATGTTAACACAGGTGATGGCTTAGGCGCCGCCTATATCAACAAAGGCGATAGGTTAGGCGCCACTTATTCCATAGCCTATGCTCACTGCCTCACTTAGGAGATAGGTTTGTCAACGACTATGTCAACATAGGTGATGGCTTAGGCACCACCTATATCAACATAGGCGATAGGTTAGGCACCGCTTATACCAATGTCTATGCTCACTGGCTAACTTAGGCGATAGTTTAGGCGCAACTTATTTCAACATAGGCAATGGCTTAGGCGGCTGCTATATCAACATAGACGATAGGTTAGGAGCCGCTTATACCATTGCCTATGCTCACTGCCTCAGTTAGGCGATAGGTGAGGCGTCGCCTATGTCGACATAGACGATGGCTTAGGCGCTGCCTATATCAACATCTGCGATAGGTTAGACACCGCTTATACCATTTCCTATACTCACTTCCTCACTTAGGGGATAGGTTAGGTGCTGCCTATGTCAACCTAGGCAATGGCTTAGGCACCGCCTTTATTAACATAGGCGATAGTTTAGCCGCCGCTTATACGATTGCCTATGCTCAGTGCCTCACTTAGGCATAAGGTTAGGCGCAGTCTATGTTAACATAGGTGATGGCTTAGGCGCCGCCTATATCAACATAGGCGATAGATTAGGCACCGCTTATACCATTTCCTATGCTACTACTTCATTTAGGCGATAGGTGACGCGCCGCCTATGTCAGCAGAGGCGATGGCTTAGGCGCCGCCTATATCAACGTAAGTGGTACGTTTGGTGCCGATAGTATAATTGCCTATGATCACTGCCTCACATAGGAGATAGGTTAGCCAACGCCTATGTCAACATAGGTTATGGCTTAGGCGCCGCCTATATCAACATAGGCGATAGGTTAGGCACCGCTTATACCATTGCCTATGCTCACTGCCTCACTTAGGTGATAGGGTAGGCTCCGCTTATGTCAAAATAGGCGATGGCTCAAGTGCCGCCTATATCAGTATAGGCGACAGGTTAGGCGCCACTTATACCATTCCCTATGCTCACTGCCTTACTTAGGTGATAGGTTAGGCGCCGCCTATATCAACATAGGCGATAGGTTAGGCACTGCTTATACCATTGCCTATGGTCACTGCCTCACTTAGGCGATAGTTTAGGTGCAACCTATGTCAACATAGGCAATGGATTAGGCGACGCCTATATCAATATAGGCGATAGGTTAGGCGCCGCCTATTTTAACATAGGCAAGGTCTTAGGCGTCTCCTATATCAACATAGATGATAGGTTAGGTGCCGCATATACCATTACCTATGCTCACTGCCTCACTTAGGGGATAGGTGAGGCGCCGCCTATGTCAACATAGGAGATGGCTTAAGTGCCGCGTATATCAACATAGGCGATAGGTTAGTCGCCGCTTATACCATTGCCTATGCTCACTGCCTCACTTAGGCGATAGGTTAAGTGCCGCCTATGTCAACATAGGTGATGGCTTAGGCACCGCCTATATCAACATAGGCGATAGGTTAGGCGCCGCTTATACCATTGCCTATGCTAACTTTTTTACTTAGGAGATAGGTTATTCGCCGCCTATGTCAGCATAGGTGATGGCTTAGGCGCCACCTATATCAACATAGGAGAAAGGTTAGGCATTTCTTATTCCATTGCCTATGCTCACTGCCTCACTTAGACGACAGGATAGGCACTTCCTATGTCAACATAGGCTATGGATTAGGCGCCGCATATATCAACATAGGCGATAGGTTAGGCGCCGCCTATGTCAGCAGAGGCGATGGCTTAGGTGCCACCTATATCAATATAAGTGGTAGGTTTCGTGCCGATTATATAATTGCCTATGCTAACTGCCTCACATAGAAGATAGGTTATCCAACGCCTATATCAACATAGGTGATGGCTTAGGCGCCGCCTATATCAACATAGGCGATAGGTTAGGCGCCGCTTATACCATTGCCTATCCTCACTGCCTCAATTAGGTGATAGGTTAAGCGCCGCTTAAATCAACATAGGTGATGGCTTAAGCGCCGCCTATATCAATATAGGCGATAGGTTAGGCGCCACTTATACCATTGCCTTTGCTCACTGCCTTACTTAGGTGATAGGTTAGGCGCCGCCTATATCAACATAGGCGATAAGTTAGGCACTGCTTATACCATTGCCTATGGTCACTGCCTCACTTAGGAGATAGGTTAGGTGCAACCTATGTCAACATAGGCAATGGATTAGGCAACGCCTATATCAACATAGGCGATAGGTTAGGCGCCGCCTATTTTAACATAAGCAAGGGCTTAGGCGACTCCTATATCAACATAGACGATAGGTTAGGTGCCGCTTATACCATTGCCTATGCTCACTGCCTCACTTAGGCGATAGGTGAGGCGCCGCCTATGTCAACATAGGCGATGGCTTAAGCGCCGCCTATATCAACATAGGCGATAGGTTAGGCGCCGCTTATACCATTGCCTATGCTCACTGCCTCACTTAGGCAATAGGTTAGGTGCCGCATATGTCAACATAGGAGATGGCTTAGGCACCGCCTATATCAACATAGGCGATAGGTTAGGCGCCGCTTATACCATTGCTTATGCTAACTTTTTCACTTAGGAGATAGGTTAGGCGCCGCCTATGTCAGCATAGGCGATGGCTTAGACGCCACCTATATCAACATAGGAGAAAGGTTAGGCATCTCTTATTCCATTGCCTATGCTCACTGCCTAACTTAGACGATAGTTTAGGCGCTGCCTATGTCAACATAGGCAATGGATTAGGCGCCGCCTATATCAACATAGAAGATAGGTTAGGTGCCGCCTATTTCAACATAGGCAATGGCTTAGGCGGCTCCTATATCAACATAGATGATAGGTTGGGCGCCGCTTATACCATTTCCTATGCTCACTGCCTCACATAGGCGATAGGTGAGTCGTCGCTTATGTCAACATAGGTGATGGCTTAGGCGCCGCCAATATCTACATAGGCGATAGGTTAGGCGCAGCTTATACCATTGCCTATGCTCACTGACTCACTTAGGCGATAGGTGAGTCGTCGCCTATGTCAACATAGGTGATGGCTTAGGCGCCGCTAATATCTACATAGGCGATAGGTTAGGCGCCGCTTATAACATTGCCTATGCTCACTGACTCACTTAGGCGATAGGTTAGGTGCCGCCTATGTCAACATAGGCGATGTCTTAGGCACCGCCTATATCAACATAGGCGATAGGTTAGGCGCCGCTTATACCATTGCCTAAGCTAACTTTTTCACTTAGGTGATAGTTTAGGCGCCGCCTATGTCTGCATAAGCGATGGCTTAGGCGCCACATATATCAACATAGAAGATAGGTTAGGCATCGCTTATATCATTGCCTATGCTCACTGCCTTACGTAGACGATAGGTTAGTCGCTGCCTATGTCAACATAGGCAATGGATTAGGTTCCGCCTATATCAACATAGGCGATAGGTTAGACATCGCTTATACCATTGCCTATGCTCACTGCCTCACTTAGGCGATAGCTTAGGCGCCGCCTATGTCATCATAGGCGATGGCTTAGACGCCGCCTATATCAACATAGGCGATAGATTAGGCGCCGCTTATACCATTGCCAATGCTTACTGCCTCACTTAGGCGATTGGTTAGGCGCCGCCTATGTCAACACAGGCGATAGGTTAGGCGCCGCCTATATCAACAAAGGCCATATGTTTGGCGCCGCTTATTCCATAGCCTATGCTCACAGCCTCACTTAGGAGATTGGTTAGGCAACGCCTATGTCAACATAGGCGATGGCTTAGGCGCCGCCTATATCAACATAGGCGATAGGTTAGGCACCGCTTATACCAACGTCTATGCTCACTGGCTAACTTAGGCGATAGGTTAGGTGCCGTCTATGTCAACATAGGCGATGGCTTTGGCGCCTCCTATATCAACATAGGTTATAGGTTAGACGCCGCTTATACCATTGCCTATGCTCACTGCCTTATTTAGGCGATAGGTTAGGCGCCACCTATGTCAACATAGGTGATGGCTTAGGCGCCGCCTATATCAACATAGGCGATAGGTTAGGCACCGCCTATTTCAACATAGGCAATGGCTTAGGCGGCTGCCTATATCAACATAGGCGATAGGTTAGGCGCCGCTTATACCATTGCCTATGCTCACTGCCTCACTTAGGAGATAGGTTAGGTGCTGCCTCTGTCAACATAGGCGATGGCTTAGGCACCGCCTATATTAACATAGGCGATAGGTTAGCCGCCGCTTATACCATTGCCTATGCTCACTGCCTCACTTAGGTGTAATATTAGGCGCCTTATATGTCAACATAGGAGATGGCTTAGGCGCCGCCTATATCAACAAAGGCTATATGATTGGCGCCGCTTATTCCATAGCCTATGATCACAGCCTCACTTAGGAGATTGGTTAGGCAATGCCTATGTCAATATAGGCGATGTCTTAGGCGCCTCCTATATCAACATAGGCGATAGGTTAGGCACCGCTTATACCAACGTCTATGCTCACTGGCTAACTTAGGCGATAGGTGAGGCGCCGTCTATGTCAACATAGGTGATGGCTTAGGTGCCTCCTATATCAACAAAGGAGATCGGTTAGGCGCCGCTTATTTCATTGCCTATGCTCACTACCTCACATAGGCGATAGGTTAGGCGCCGCCTATGTAAACACAGGTGATGGCTTAGGCGCCGCCTATATCAACAAAGGCGATAGGTTAGGCGTCGCTTATTCCATAGGCTATGCTCACCGCCTTACTTAGGAGATAGGTTAGGCAACGCCTATGTCAACATAGGCGATGGCTTAGGCACCACCTATATCAACATAGGCGATAGGTTCGGCACCACATATACTAACGTCTATGCTCACGGGCTAACTTAGGCGATAGGTTAGGCGCCACCTATTTCAACATAGGAAATGGCTTAGGCGGCTCCTATATCAACATAGACGATAGGTTAGGCGCCGCTTATACCATTGCCTATGGTCACTGCCTCAGTTAGGCGATAGGCGAGGCGTCGCCTATGTCGACATAGACGATGGCTTAGGCGCTGCCTATATCAACTTATGCGATAGGTTAGGCACCGCTTATACCATTGCCTATACTCACTTTCTCACTTAGGCGATAGGTTAGGTGCAGCCTATGTCAACCTAGGCAATGGCTTAGGCACCGCCTATATTAACATAGGCGATAGATTAGGCGCCGCTTATACCATTGCCTATGCTCACTGCCTCACTTAGGTGTAAGGTTAGGCACCGTCTATGTCAACATAGGCGATGGCTTAGGCGCCACCTATATCAACATAGGCGATAGATTAGTGACCGCTTATAAAATTTCCTATGCTACTACCTCATTTAGGCGATAGGTGACGCGCCGCCTATGTCAGCAGAGGCGATGGCTTAGGCGCCGCCTATATCAACATAAGTGGTAGGTTTGGTGTCGATTATATAATTGCCTATGCTCACTGCCTCACATAGGAGATAGGTTAGCCAACGCCTTTGTCAACATAGGTGATGGCTTAGGAGCCGCCTATATCAACATAGGCGATAGGTTAGGCGCCGCTTATACCATTGCCTATCCTCACTGCCTCACTTAGGTGATAGGTTAGGCGCCGCTTATGTAAACATAGGCGATGGCTTAAGCTCCGCCTATATCAATATAGGCGATAGGTTAGGCGCCACTTATACCATTCCCTATGCTCACTGCCTTACTTAGGTGATAGGTTAGGCGCCGCCTATATAAACATAGGCGATAGGTTAGGCACTGCTTATACCATTGCCTATGGTCACTGCCTTACTTAGGCGATAGGTTAGGTGCAACCTATGTCAACATAGGCAATGGATTAGGCGACGCCTATATCAACATAGGCGATAGGTTAGGGGCCGCCTATTTTAAAATAGGCAAGGTCTTAGGCGGCTCCTATATCAACGTAGACGATAGGTTAGGCGCCGCTTATTTCATTGCCTATGCTCACTGCCTCACTTAGGCGATAGGTGAGGCGCCGCCTATGTCAACATAGGTGATGGATTAAGCGCTGCCTATATCAACATAGGCGATATGTTAGGCGCTGCTTATACCATTGCCTATGCTAACTGCCTCACTTAGGCGATAGGTTAGGTGCCGCCTATGTCAACATAGGCGATGGCTTAGGCACCGCCTATATCAATATAGGCGATAGGTTAGGCGCCGCTTATACCATTGCCTATGCTAACTTTTTTACTTAGGAGATAGGTTAGGCGCCGCCTATGTTAGCATAGGCGATGGCTTAGGCGCCACCTATATCAATATAGGAGAAAGGTTAGTCATCTATTATTCCATTGCCTATGCTCACTGCCTCACTTAGATGATAGGTTAGGTGCTGCCTATGTCAACATAGTCAATGGATTAGGCGCCGCCTATATCAACATAGGCGATAGGTTAGGCCCCACCAATTTCAACATAGGCAATGGCTTAGGCGGATCCTATATCAACATAGACGATAGGTTAGGCGCCGCTTTTACCATTGCCTATGCTCACTGCCTCACATAGGCGATAGGTGAGTCGCCACCTATGTCAACATAGGTAATGGCTTAGGCACCGCCTATATTAACATAGGCGATAGATTCGCCGCCGCTTATACCACTGCCTATGCACACTGCCTCACTTAGGCGTAAGGTTAGGCGCCGTATAATTCAACATAGGCGATGGCTTAGGAGGCGCCTATATCAACATAGGCGATAGATTAGGCACCGTTTATACTTTTTACTATGCTACTACCTTATTTAGGCGAGAGGTGATGCGCCGCCTATGTCAGCAGAGGAGATGGCTTAGGTGCCACCTATATCAACATAGGTGGTAGGTTTCGTGCCGATTATATAATTGCCTATGCTAACTGCCTCACATAGAAGATAGGTTAGCCAACGCCTATGTCAACATAGGTGATGGCTTAGGCGCCGCCTATATCAACATAGGCGATAGATTAGGCGCCGCTTATACCATTGCCTATCCTCACTGCCTCAATTAGGTGATAGGTTACGCGCCGCTTATGTCTACATAGGTGATGGCTTAAGCGCCGCCTATATCAATATTGGCGATAGGTTAGGCGCCACTTATACCATTGCCTCTGCTCACTACCTTACTTAGGTGATAGGTTAGGCGCCGCCTATATCAACATAGGCGATAAGTTAGGCACTGCTTATACCATTGCCTATGGTCACTGCCTCACTTAGGATATAATTTAGGTGCAACCTATGTCAACTTAGGCAATGGATTAGGCGACGCCTATATCAACATAGGCGATTGGTTAGGCGCCGCCCATTTTAACATAAGCAAGGGCTTAGGCGGCTCCTATATCAACATAGACGATAGGTTAGGCGCCGCATATACCATTGCCTATGCTCACTGCCTCACTTAGGCGATAGGTTAGGTGCCGCATATGTCAACATAGGCGATGGCTTAGGCACCGCCTATATCAACATAGGCGATAGGTTAGGCGCCGCTTATACCATTGCCTATGCTAACTTTTTCACTTAGGAGATAGGTTAGGCGTCGCCTATGTCAGCATAGGCGATGGCTTAGGCGCCACCTATATCAACATAGGAGAAAGGTTAGGCATCTCTTATTCCATTGCCTATGCTCACTGCCTAACTTAGACGATAGTTTAGGCGCTGCCTATGTCAACATAGGCAATGGATTAGGCGCCGCCTATATCAACATAGACGATAGGTTAGGTGCCGCCTATTTCAACATAGGCAATGGCTTAGGCGGCTCCTATATCAACATAGACGATAGGTTGGGCGCCGCTTATACCATTGCCTATGCTCACTGCCTCACATAGGCGATAGGTGAGTCGTCGCCTATGTCAACATATGCGATGGCTTAGGCGCCGCCAATATCTACATAGGCAATAGGTTAGGCGCCGCTTATACCATTGCCTATGCTCACTGACTCACTTAGGCGATAGGTGAGTCGTCGCCTATGTCAACACAGGTGATGGCTTAGGCGTCGCCAATATCTACATAGGCGATAGGTTAGGCGCTGCTTATACCATTGCCTATGCTCACTGCCTCACATAGGCGATAGGTGAGTCGCCACCTATGTCAACATAGGTAATGTCTTAGGCACCGCCTATATTAACATAGGCGATAGATTAGCCGCCGCTTATACCATTGCCTATGCTCACTGCCTCACTTAGGCATAAGGTTAGGCACCGTCTATGTCAACATAGGCGATGGCTTAGGCGCCGCCTATATCAACATAGGCGATAGATTAGGCACCGCTTATACTTTTTCCTATGCTACTACCTTATTTAGGCGATAGGTGACGTGCCGCCTATGTCAGCAGAGGCGATGGCTTAGGTGCCACCTATATCAACATAGGTGGTAGGTTTCGTGCCGATTATATAATTGCCTATGCTAACTTCCTCACATAGAAGATAGGTTAGCCAACGCCTATGTCAACATAGGTGATGGCTTAGGCGCCGCCTATATCAACATAGACGATAGGTTAGGTGCCGCCTATTTAAACATAGGCAATGGCTTAGGAGGCTCCTATATCAACATAGACGATAGGTTGGGCGCCGCTTATACCATTGCCTATGCTCACTGCCTCACATAGGCGATAGGTGAGTCGTCGCCTATGTCAACATAGGTGATGGCTTAGGCGCCGCCAATATCTACATAGGCAATAGGTTAGGCGCCGCTTATACCATTGCCTATGCTCACTGACTCACTTAGGCGATAGGTGAGTCGTCGCCTATGTCAACATAGGTGATGGCTAAGGCGCCGCCAATATCTACATAGGCGATAGGTTAGGCGCCGCTTATAGCATTGCCTATGCTCACTGACTCACTTAGGCGATAGGTTAGGTGCCGCCTATGTCAACATAGGCGATGTCTTAGGCACCGCCTATATCAACATAGGCGATAGGTTAGGCGCTGCTTATACCATTGCCTAAGATAACTTTTTCACTTAGGTGATAGTTTAGGCGCCGCCTATGTCTGCATAAACAATGGCTTAGGCGCCACATATATCACCATAGGAGATAGGTTAGGCATCGCTTATACCATTGCCTATGCTCACTGCCTTACGTAGACGATAGGTTAGGCGCTGCCTATGTCAACATAGGAAATGGATTAGGTTCCGCCTATATCAACATAGGCGATAGGTTAGGCTCCGCTTATACCATTGCCTATGCCCACTGCCTTACTTAGGCGATAGGTTAGGCGCCACCTATGTCAACATCGGCGATGGCTTAGACGCCGCCTATATCAACATAGGCGATAGGTTAGGCGCCGCTTATACCATTGCCTATGCTTACTGCCTCACTTAGGCGATTGGTTAGGCGCCGCCTATGTCAATACAGGCGATGGCTTAGGCGCCGCCTATATCAACAAAGGCCATATGTTTGGCGCCGCTTATTCCATAGCCTATGCTAACAGCCTCACTTAGGAGATTGGTTAGGCAACGCCTATATCAACATAGGCGATGGATTAGGCGCCGCCTATATCAACATAGGCGATAGGTTAGGCACCGCTTATACCAACGTCTATGCTCACTGGCTAACTTAGGCGATAGGTTAGGCGCCGTCTATGTAAACATAGGCGATGGCTTTGGCGCCTCCTATATCAACATAGGTTATAGGTTAGACGCCGCTTATACCATTGCCTATGATCACTGCCTTACTTAGGCGATAGGTTAGGTGCCGCCTATTTCAACATAGGTAATGGCTTAGGCGGCTCCTATATCAACATAGACGATAGGTTGGGCGCCGCTTATACCATTGCCTATGCTCACTGCCTCACATAGGCGATAGGTGAGTCGTCGCCTATGTCAACATAGGTGATGGCTTAGGCGCCGCCAATATCAACATAGGCGATAGGTTAGGCGCCGCTTATACCATTGCCTATGCTCACTGACTCACTTAGGCGATAGGTGAGTCGTCGCCTAAGTTAACATAGGTGATGGCTTAGGCGCCGCCAATATCTACATAGGCGATAGGTTAGGCGCCGCTTATACCATTGCCTATGCTCACTGACTCACTTAGGCGATAGGTTAGGTGCCGCCTATGTCAACATAGGCGATGTCTTAGGCACCGCCTATATCAACATAGGCGATAGGTTAGGCGCCGCTTATACCATTGCCTAAGCTAACTTTTTCACTTAGGTTATAGTTTAGGCGCCGCCTATGTCTGCATAACCGATGGCTTAGGCGCCACATATATCAACATAGGAGATAGGTTAGGCATCGCTTATACCATTGCCTATGCTCACTGCCTTACATAGACGATAGGTTAGGCGCTGCCTATGTCAACATAGGCAATGGATTAGGTTCCGCCTATATCAACATAGGCGATAGGTTAGGCGCCGCCTATGTCAACATAGGCGATGGCTTAGACGCCTCCTATATCAACATAGGCGATAGGTTAGGCTCCGCTTATACCATTGCCTATGCTTACTGCCTCACTTAGGCGATTGGTTAGGCGCCGCCTATGTCAATACAGGCGATGGCTTAGGCGCCGCCTATATCAACAAAGGCCATATATTTGGCGCCGCTTATTCCATAGCCTCGTCTCACAGCCTCACTTAGGAGATTGGTTAGGCAACGCCTATGTCAACATAGGCGATGGCTTAGGCGCCGCCTATATCAACATAGGCGATAGGTTAGGCACCGCTTATACCAATGTCTATGCCCACTGGCTAACTTAGGCGATAGGTTTGGCGCCGTCTATGTCAACATAGGCGATGTCTTTGGCGCCTCCTATATCAACATAGGTTATAGGTTAGACGCCGCTTATACCATTGCCTATGCTCACTGCCTTACTTAGGCGATAGGTTAGGCGCCACCTATGTCAACTTAGGTGATGGCTTAGGCGCCGTCTATATCCACATAGGCGATAGGTTAGGCGCCGCCTATTTCAACATAGGCAATGGCTTAGGCGGCTGCCTATATCAACATAGGCGGTAGGTTAGTCGCCGCTTATACCATTGCCTATGCTCACTGCCTCACTTAGGCGATAGGTTAGGTGCTTCCTCTGTCAATATAGGCGATGGCTTAGGACCGCCTATATTAACATAGGCGATAGGTTAGCCGCCGCTTATACCATTGCCTATGCTCACTGCCTCACTTAGGTGTAATATTAGGCGCCGTATATGTCAACATAGGTGATGGCTTAGGCGCCGCCTATATCAACAAAGGCCATATGTTTGGCGCCGCTTATTCCATAGCCTATGCTCACCGCCTCACTTAGGAGATAGGTTAGGCAACGCCTATGTCAACATAGGCGATGGCTTAGGCACCACCTATTTCAACATAGGCGATAGGTTAGGCACCGCTTATACCAACGTCTATGCTCACTGGCTAACTTAGGCGATAGGTTAGGCGCCGCCTATTTCAACATAGGCAATGGCTTAGGCGGCTCCTATATCAACACAGACGATAGGTTAGGCGCTGCTTATACCATTGCCTATGCTCACTGCCTCAGTTAGGCGATAGGTGAGGCGTCGCCTATGTCGACATAGACGATGGCTTAGGCGCTGCCTATATCAACATATGCGATTGGTTAGGCACCGCTTATACCATTGCCTATACTCACTTTCTCACTTATGAGATAGGTTAGGTGCTGCCTATGTCAACCTAGGTAATGGATTAGGCACCACCTATATTAACATAGGCGATAGATTAGCCGCCGCTTATACCATTGCCTATGCTCACTGCCTCAGTTAGGTGTAAGGTTAGGCACCGTCTATGTCAGCATAGGCGATGGCTTAGGCGCCACCTATATCAACATAGGCGATAGATTAGGGACCGCTTATAAAATTTCCTATGCTACTACCTCATTTAGGCGATAGGTGATGTGCCGCCTATGTCAGCAGAGGCGATGTCTTAGGCGCCGCCTATATCAACATAAGTGGTAGGTTTTGTTCCGATTATATAATTGCCTATGCTCACTGCCTCACATAGGAGATAGGTTAGCCAACGCCTTTGTCAACATAGGTGATGGCTTAGGCGACGCCTATATCAACATAGGCGATAGGTTAGGCGCCGCTTATATAATTGCCTATCCTCACTGCCTCACTTAGGTGATAGGTTAGGCGCCGCTTATGTCAACATAGGCGATGGCTTATGCGCCGCCTATATTAATATAGGCGATAGGTTAGGTGCCACTTATACCATTCCCTATGCTCACTGCCTTACTTAGGTGATAGGTTAGGCGCCGCCTATATCAACATAGGCGATAGGTTAGGCACTGCTTATACCATTGCCTATGGTCACTGCCTTACTTAGGCGATAGGTTAGGTGCAACCTATGTCAACATAGGCAATGGATTAGGCGACGCCTATATCAACATAGGCGATAGGTTAGGGGCCGCCTATTTTAAAATAGGCAAGGTCTTAGGCGGCTCCAATATCAACATAGACAATAGGTTAGGCGCCGCTTATATCATTGCCTATGCTCACTGCCTCACTTAGGCGATAGGTGAGGCGCCGCCTATGTCAACATAGGTGATGGATTAAGCGCTGCCTATATCAACATAGGCGATAGGTTAGGCGCTGCTTATACCATTGCCTATGCTAACTGCCTCACTTAGGCGATAGGTTAGGTGCCGCCTATGTCAACATAGGCGATGGCTTAGGCACCGCCTATATCAACATAGGTGATAGGTTAGGCGCCGCTTATACCATTGCCTATGTTAACTTTTTTACTTAGGAGATAGGTTAGGTGCCGCCTATGTCAGCATAGGCGATGGCTTAGGCGCCACCTATATCAACATAGGAGAAAGGTTAGTCATCTCTTATTCCATTGCCTATACTCACTGCCTCACTTAGACGATAGGTTAGGCGCTGCCTATGTCAACATAGGCAATGGATTAGGCGCCGCCTATATCAACATAGGCGATAGGTTAGGCGCCGCCTATTTCAACATAGGCAATGGCTTAGGCGGATCCTATATCAACATAGACGATAGGTTAGGCCCCGCTTTAACCATTGCCTATGCTCACTGCCTCACATAGGCGATAGGTGAGTCGCCACCTATGTCAACATAGGTAATGGCTTAGGCACCGCCTATATTAACATAGGCGATAGATTAGCCGCTGCTTATACCATTGCCTATGCTCACTGCCTCACTTAGGCGTAAGGTTAGGCGCCGTCTATGTGAACATAGGCGATGGCTTAGGCGCCGCCTATATCAACATAGGCGATAGATTAGGCACCGCTTATACTTTTTCCTATGCTACTACCTCATTTAGGCGATAGGTGATGCGCCGCCTATTTCAGCAGAGGCGATGGCTTAGGTGCCACCTATATAAATATAGGTGGTAGGTTTCGTGCCGATTATATAATTGCCTATGCTAACTTCCTCACATAGAAGATAGGTTCGCCAACGCCTATGTCAACAAAGGTGATGGCTTAGGCGCCGCCTATATCAACATAGGCGATAGGTTAGGCGCCGCTTATACCATTGCCTATCCTCACTGCCTCAATTAGGTGATAGGTTACGCGCCGCTTATGTCAACTTAGGTGATGGCTTAAGCGCCGCCTATATCAATATAGGCGATAGGTTAGGCGCCACTTATACCATTGCCTTTGCTCACTGCCTTACTTAGGTGATAGGTTAGGCACCGCCTATATCAACATAGGCGATAAGTTAGGCACTACTTATACCATTGCCTATGGTCACTGCCTCACTTAGGAGATAGGTTAGGTGCAACCTATGTCAACATAGGCAACGAATTAGGCGACGCCTATATCAACATAGACGATAGGTTAGGCGCCGCCTATTTTAACATAAGCAAGGGCTTAGGCGGCTCCTATATCAACATAGACGATAGGTTAGGCGCCTCTTATACCATTGCCTATGCTCACTGCCTCACTTAGGCGATAGGTTAGGTGCCGCATATGTCAACATAGGCGATGGCTTAGGCACCACCTATCTCAACATAGGCGATAGGTTAGGCGCCACTTATACCATTTCCTATGCTCACTGCATCGCTTAGGCGTAAGGTTAGGCGCCGCCTATGTCAAAATAGGCGATGGCTTAAGCGCCGCCTATATCAACATAGGCGATAGGTTAGGCGCCGCTTATACCATTGCCTATGCTCACTGCCTCACTTAGGCGATAGGTTAGGTGCCGCATATGTCAACATAGGCGATGGCTTAGGCACCGCCTATATCAACATAGGCGATAGGTTAGGCGCCGCTTATACCATTGCCTATGCTAACTTTTTCACTTAGGAGATAGGTTAGGCGCCGCCTATGTCAACATAGGAGAAAGGTTAGGCATCTCTTATTCCATTGCCTATGCTCACTGCCTCACTTAGGCGATAGGTTAGGTGCCGCATATGTCAACATAGGCGATGGCTTAGGCACCGCCTATATCAACATAGGCGATAGGTTAGGCGCCGCTTATACCATTGCCTATGCTAACTTTTTCACTTAGGAGATAGGTTAGGCGCCACCTATATCAACATAGGAGAAAGGTTAGGCATCTCTTATTCCATTGCCTATGCTCACTGCCTAACTTAGACGATAGTTTAGGCGCTGCCTATGTCAACATAGGCAATGGATTAGGCGCCGCCTATATCAACATAGACGATAGGTTAGGTGCCGCCTATTTCAACATAGGCAATGGCTTAGGCGGCTCCTATATCAACATAGACGATAGGTTAGGCGCCGCTTATACCATTGCCTATGCTCACTGCCTTACATATCCGATAGGTGAGTCGTCGCCTATGTCAACATAGGTGATGGCTTAGGCACCGCCAATATCTACATAGGCGATAGGTTAGGCGCCACTTATACCATTGCCTATACTCACTGACTCACTTAGGCGATAGGTGGGTCGTCGCCTATGTCAACATAGGTGATGGCTTAGGCGCCGCCAATATCTACATAGGCGATAGGTTAGGCGCCGCTTATACCATTGCCTATGCTCACTGACTCACTTAGGCGATAGGTTAGGTGCCGCCTATGTCAACATAGGCGATGTCTTAGGCACCGCCTATATCAACATAGGCGATAGGTTAGGCGCCGCTTATACCATTGCCTAAGCTAACTTTTTCACTTAGGTGATAGTTTAGGCGCCGCCTATGTCTGCATAAGCGATGCCTTAGGTGCCACATATATCAACATAGGAGATAGGTTAGGCATCACTTATACGATTGCCTTTGCTCACTGCCTTACGTAGATGATAGGTTAGGCGCTGCCTATGTCAACATAGGCAATGGATTAGGTTCCGCCTATATCAACATAGGCGATAGGTTAGGCGCCGCTTATACCATTGCCTATGCTCACTGCCTTACTTAGGCGATAGGTTAGGCGCCGCCTATGTCAACATAGGTAATGGCTTAGACTCCGCCTATATCAACATAGGCGATAGGTTAGGCACCGCTTATACCATTGCCTATGCTTACTGCCTCAGTTAGGCGATTGGTTAGGCGCCGCCTATGTCAATACAGGCGATGGCTTAGGCGCCGCCTATATCAACAAAGGCCATATGTTTGGCGCCGATTATTCCACAACCTATGCTCACAGCCTCACTTAGGAGATTGGTTAGGCAACGCCTATGTCAACATAGGCGATGGCTTAGGCGCCGCCTATATCAACATAGGCGATAGGTTAGGCACCGCTTATACCAACGTCTATGATCACTGGCTAACTTAGGAGATAGGTTAGGCGCCGTCTATGTTAACATAGGCGATGGCTTTGGCGCCTCCTATATCAACATTGGTTATAGGTTAGACGTCGCTTATACCATTGCCTATGCTCACTGCCTTACTTAGGCGATAGGTTAGGCGCCGCCTATGTCAATATCAGTGATGGCTTAGGCGCCGCTTATATCAATATAGGCGATAGGTTAGGAGCCGCCTATTTCAACATAGGCAATGGCTTAGGCGGCTGCCTATATCAACATAGGCGATAGGTTAGGCGCCGCTTATACCATTGCCTATGCTCACTGCCTCACTTAGGCGATAGGTTAGGTGCTGCCTCTGTCAACATAGGCGATGGCTTAGGCACCGCCTAAATTAACATATGCGATAGGTTAGCCGCCGCTTATACCATTGCCTATTCTCACTGCCTCACTTAGGTGTAATATTAGGCGCCGTATATGTCAACATAGGTGATGGCTTAGGCGCCGCCTATATCAACATAGGCGATAGGTTAGGCACCACCTATTTTAACATAGACAATGGATTAGGAGGCTCCTATATCAACATAGATGATAGGTTAGGCGCCGCTTATACCATTGCCTATGCGCACTGCCTCACTTAGGCGATTGGTGAGGCGCCGCCTATGTCAACATAGGCGATGGCTTAGGCGCGGCCTATATCAACATAGGCGATAGGTTAGGCTCCGCTTATACCATTGCCTATGCTCACTGCCTCACTTTGGTGATAGGTTAGGCAATGATAATGTCAACATAGGCGATGGCTTAGGCGCCACCTAAATCAATATAGGAGATAGGTTAGCTAACGCTTATACCATTTTTTATGCTCACTGCCTCACTTAGGCGATAGGTTAGGCGCTGCCTATGTCAACATAGGATATGTATTAAGTGCCGCCTATATCAACATAGGCGATAGGTTAGGCGCCTCTTATACCATTGCCTATGCTCACTGCCTCACTTAGGTGATAGGTTAGGCGGCGCCTATGTCAACATAGGTGATGGATTAAGCGCCTCCTATATCAATACAGGCGATAGGTTAGGCGCCAC
Source organism: Capsicum pubescens (assembly GCA_030864215.1). Taxonomy (NCBI): domain Eukaryota; kingdom Viridiplantae; phylum Streptophyta; class Magnoliopsida; order Solanales; family Solanaceae; genus Capsicum; species Capsicum pubescens. Next base: position 304,691,187 of record CM061542.1, read on the forward strand.
TTATACCATTGCCTATGCTCACTGCCTCACTTAGGTGATAGGTTAGGAGCCGCCTATGTCAACATAGGTGATGGCTTAGGCGCCACCTATATCAACATAGGCGATAGGTTAGGAACAGCTTAAACCATTACCTATGATCACTGCCTCACTTAGGAGATAGGTTAGGCTCCGCCTATGTCAACATAGGAGATGGCTTAAGCACCGCCTATATCAACATAGGTGATAGGTTAGGCGCCACTTATACCATTGCCTATGCTCACTACCTCACTTAGGTGATAGGTTAGGAGCTGCCTATGTCAACATAGGCGATGACTTAGGTGCCTCATATATCAATATAGGGGATAGGTTAGGCGCCGCCTATGTCAAAATAGGCTATGGCTTAGGCGCCGACTATATCAACATAGGCGATAGGTTAGGCGCCGCCTATGTCAACATAGGCAATGGCTTTGGCACTTCCAATATCAACATAAATGATAGGTTAGGCGCTGCTTATTCCATTGCCTATGCTCACTACTTCACTTTGGCGATAGGTTAGGCGCCGCCTATGTTAAAATCGGCGATGGCTTAGGCACCGCCTATATAAACATAGGGGATAGGTTAGGCTCCGCTTATACCATTGCCTACGCTCACTGCCTCACTTATGCGATAGGTTACACGCCGCCTATGTCAGCATAGGCGATGGCTTAGGCAGTGGCTATATCAACGTAGGCGATAGCTTTGGCGCCGATTATACAATTTCCTATGCTCACTGCCTCACTTAGGCGATATGTTAGGTAATGATAATGTCAATATCGGTGATGGCTTAGGCGCCGCCTATATCAACATATGTGGTAGGTTAGGCACCGCTTATACCATTGCCTATGGTCACTGCCTCACTTAGGCGATAGGTTAGGCGCCGCCTATGTAAACATAGGCGATGGCTTAGGCGCCTCCTATATAAACATATGCGATATGTTAGGCGCCTCTTATATGAATTCCTATGCTCACTACCTCAGTTAGGAGATAATTTAGGCGCCGCCTATGTCAATATAGGCAATGGTTTAGGCGCCACCTATATCAACATAAATGATAGGTTAGGCGCCGCTTTTACCATTGCCTATGCTCACTGCCTCACATAGGCGATAGGTGAGTCGCCACCTATGTCAACATAGGTAATGGCTTAGGCACCGCCTATATTAACATAGGCGATAGATTCGCCGCCGCTTATACCACTGCCTATGCACACTGCCTCACTTAGGCGTAAGGTTAGGCGCCGTATAATTCAACATAGGCGATGGCTTAGGCGCCGCCTATATCAACATAGGCGATAGATTAGGCACCGTTTATACTTTTTACTATGCTACTACCTTATTTAGGCGAGAGGTGATGCGCCGCCTATGTCAGCAGAGGAGATGGCTTAGGTGCCACCTATATCAACATAGGTGGTAGGTTTCGTGCCGATTATATAATTGCCTATGCTAACTGCCTCACATAGAAGATAGGTTAGCCAACGCCTATGTCAACATAGGTGATGGCTTAGGCGCCGCCTATATCAACATAGGCGATAGATTAGGCGCCGCTTATACCGTTGCCTATCCTCACTGCCTCAATTAGGTGATAGGTTACGCGCCGCTTATGTCTACATAGGTGATGGCTTAAGCGCCGCCTATATCAATATTGGCGATAGGTTAGGCGCCACTTATACCATTGCCTTTGCTCACTACCTTACTTAGGTGATAGGTTAGGCGCCGCCTATATCAACATAGGCGATAAGTTAGGCACTGCTTATACCATTGCCTATGGTCACTGCCTCACTTAGGATATAATTTAGGTGCAACCTATGTCAACTTAGGCAATGGATTAGGCGACGCCTATATCAACATAGGCGATTGGTTAGGCGCCGCCCATTTTAACATAAGCAAGGGCTTAGGCGGCTCCTATATCAACATAGACGATAGGTTAGGCGCCGCATATACCATTGCCTATGCTCACTGCCTCACTTAGGCGATAGGTTAGGTGCCGCATATGTCAACATAGGCGATGGCTTAGGCACCGCCTATATCAACATAGGCGATAGGTTAGGCGCCGCTTATACCATTGCCTATGCTAACTTTTTCACTTAGGAGATAGGTTAGGCGTCGCCTATGTCAGCATAGGCGATGGCTTAGGCGCCACCTATATCAACATAGGAGAAAGGTTAGGCATCTCTTATTCCATTGCCTATGCTCACTGCCTAACTTAGACGATAGTTTAGGCGCTGCCTATGTCAACATAGGCAATGGATTAGGCGCCGCCTATATCAACATAGACGATAGGTTAGGTGCCGCCTATTTCAACATAGGCAATGGCTTAGGCGGCTCCTATATCAACATAGACGATAGGTTGGGCGCCGCTTATACCATTGCCTATGCTCACTGCCTCACATAGGCGATAGGTGAGTCGTCGCCTATGTCAACATATGCGATGGCTTAGGCGCCGCCAATATCTACATAGGCAATAGGTTAGGCGCCGCTTATACCATTGCCTATGCTCACTGACTCACTTAGGCGATAGGTGAGTCGTCGCCTATGTCAACACAGGTGATGGCTTAGGCGTCGCCAATATCTACATAGGCGATAGGTTAGGCGCTGCTTATACCATTGCCTATGCTCACTGCCTCACATAGGCGATAGGTGAGTCGCCACCTATGTCAACATAGGTAATGTCTTAGGCACCGCCTATATTAACATAGGCGATAGATTAGCCGCCGCTTATACCATTGCCTATGCTCACTGCCTCACTTAGGCATAAGGTTAGGCACCGTCTATGTCAACATAGGCGATGGCTTAGGCGCCGCCTATATCAACATAGGCGATAGATTAGGCACCGCTTATACTTTTTCCTATGCTACTACCTTATTTAGGCGATAGGTGACGTGCCGCCTATGTCAGCAGAGGCGATGGCTTAGGTGCCACCTATATCAACATAGGTGGTAGGTTTCGTGCCGATTATATAATTGCCTATGCTAACTTCCTCACATAGAAGATAGGTTAGCCAACGCCTATGTCAACATAGGTGATGGCTTAGGCGCCGCCTATATCAACATAGACGATAGGTTAGGTGCCGCCTATTTAAACATAGGCAATGGCTTAGGAGGCTCCTATATCAACATAGACGATAGGTTGGGCGCCGCTTATACCATTGCCTATGCTCACTGCCTCACATAGGCGATAGGTGAGTCGTCGCCTATGTCAACATAGGTGATGGCTTAGGCGCCGCCAATATCTACATAGGCAATAGGTTAGGCGCCGCTTATACCATTTCCTATGCTCACTGACTCACTTAGGCGATAGGTGAGTCGTCGCCTATGTCAACATAGGTGATGGCTAAGGCGCCGCCAATATCTACATAGGCGATAGGTTAGGCGCCGCTTATAGCATTGCCTATGCTCACTGACTCACTTAGGCGATAGGTTAGGTGCCGCCTATGTCAACATAGGCGATGTCTTAGGCACCGCCTATATCAACATAGGCGATAGGTTAGGCGCCGCTTATACCATTGCCTAAGATAACTTTTTCACTTAGGTGATAGTTTAGGCGCCGCCTATGTCTGCATAAACAATGGCTTAGGCGCCACATATATCACCATAGGAGATAGGTTAGGCATCGCTTATACCATTGCCTATGCTCACTGCCTTACGTAGACGATAGGTTAGGCGCTGCCTATGTCAACATAGGAAATGGATTAGGTTCCGCCTATATCAACATAGGCGATAGGTTAGGCTCCGCTTATACCATTGCCTATGCCCACTGCCTTACTTAGGAGATAGGTTAGGCGCCACCTATGTCAACATCGGCGATGGCTTAGACGCCGCCTATATCAACATAGGCGATAGGTTAGGCGCCGCTTATACCATTGCCTATGCTTACTGCCTCACTTAGGCGATTGGTTAGGCGCCGCCTATGTCAATACAGGCGATGGCTTAGGCGCCGCCTATATCAACAAAGGCCATATGTTTGGCGCCGCTTATTCCATAGCCTATGCTAACAGCCTCACTTAGGAGATTGGTTAGGCAACGCCTATATCAACATAGGCGATGGATTAGGCGCCGCCTATATCAACATAGGCGATAGGTTAGGCACCGCTTATACCAACGTCTATGCTCACTGGCTAACTTAGGCGATAGGTTAGGCGCCGTCTATGTAAACATAGGCGATGGCTTTGGCGCCTCCTATATCAACATAGGTTATAGGTTAGACGCCGCTTATACCATTGCCTATGATCACTGCCTTACTTAGGCGATAGGTTAGGTGCCGCCTATTTCAACATAGGTAATGGCTTAGGCGGCTCCTATATCAACATAGACGATAGGTTGGGCGCCGCTTATACCATTGCCTATGCTCACTGCCTCACATAGGCGATAGGTGAGTCGTCGCCTATGTCAACATAGGTGATGGCTTAGGCGCCGCCAATATCAACATAGGCGATAGGTTAGGCGCCGCTTATACCATTGCCTATGCTCACTGACTCACTTAGGCGATAGGTGAGTCGTCGCCTAAGTTAACATAGGTGATGGCTTAGGCGCCGCCAATATCTACATAGGCGATAGGTTAGGCGCCGCTTATACCATTGCCTATGCTCACTGACTCACTTAGGCGATAGGTTAGGTGCCGCCTATGTCAACATAGGCGATGTCTTAGGCACCGCCTATATCAACATAGGCGATAGGTTAGGCGCCGCTTATACCATTGCCTAAGCTAACTTTTTCACTTAGGTTATAGTTTAGGCGCCGCCTATGTCTGCATAACCGATGGCTTAGGCGCCACATATATCAACATAGGAGATAGGTTAGGCATCGCTTATACCATTGCCTATGCTCACTGCCTTACATAGACGATAGGTTAGGCGCTGCCTATGTCAACATAGGCAATGTATTAGGTTCCGCCTATATCAACATAGGCGATAGGTTAGGCGCCGCCTATGTCAACATAGGCGATGGCTTAGACGCCTCCTATATCAACATAGGCGATAGGTTAGGCTCCGCTTATACCATTGCCTATGCTTACTGCCTCACTTAGGCGATTGGTTAGGCGCCGCCTATGTCAATACAGGCGATGGCTTAGGCGCCGCCTATATCAACAAAGGCCATATATTTGGCGCCGCTTATTCCATAGCCTCGTCTCACAGCCTCACTTAGGAGATTGGTTAGGCAACGCCTATGTCAACATAGGCGATGGCTTAGGCGCCGCCTATATCAACATAGGCGATAGGTTAGGCACCGCTTATACCAATGTCTATGCCCACTGGCTAACTTAGGCGATAGGTTTGGCGCCGTCTATGTCAACATAGGCGATGTCTTTGGCGCCTCCTATATCAACATAGGTTATAGGTTAGACGCCGCTTATACCATTGCCTATGCTCACTGCCTTACTTAGGCGATAGGTTAGGCGCCACCTATGTCAACTTAGGTGATGGCTTAGGCGCCGTCTATATCCACATAGGCGATAGGTTAGGCGCCGCCTATTTCAACATAGGCAATGGCTTAGGCGGCTGCCTATATCAACATAGGCGGTAGGTTAGTCGCCGCTTATACCATTGCCTATGCTCACTGCCTCACTTAGGCGATAGGTTAGGTGCTTCCTCTGTCAATATAGGCGATGGCTTAGGACCGCCTATATTAACATAGGCGATAGGTTAGCCGCCGCTTATACCATTGCCTATGCTCACTGCCTCACTTAGGTGTAATATTAGGCGCCGTATATGTCAACATAGGTGATGGCTTAGGCGCCGCCTATATCAACAAAGGCCATATGTTTGGCGCCGCTTATTCCATAGCCTATGCTCACCGCCTCACTTAGGAGATAGGTTAGGCAACGCCTATGTCAACATAGGCGATGGCTTAGGCACCACCTATTTCAACATAGGCGATAGGTTAGGCACCGCTTATACCAACGTCTATGCTCACTGGCTAACTTAGGCGATAGGTTAGGCGCCGCCTATTTCAACATAGGCAATGGCTTAGGCGGCTCCTATATCAACACAGACGATAGGTTAGGCGCTGCTTATACCATTGCCTATGCTCACTGCCTCAGTTAGGCGATAGGTGAGGCGTCGCCTATGTCGACATAGACGATGGCTTAGGCGCTGCCTATATCAACATATGCGATTGGTTAGGCACCGCTTATACCATTGCCTATACTCACTTTCTCACTTATGAGATAGGTTAGGTGCTGCCTATGTCAACCTAGGTAATGGATTAGGCACCACCTATATTAACATAGGCGATAGATTAGCCGCCGCTTATACCATTGCCTATGCTCACTGCCTCAGTTAGGTGTAAGGTTAGGCACCGTCTATGTCAGCATAGGCGATGGCTTAGGCGCCACCTATATCAACATAGGCGATAGATTAGGGACCGCTTATAAAATTTCCTATGCTACTACCTCATTTAGGCGATAGGTGATGTGCCGCCTATGTCAGCAGAGGCGATGTCTTAGGCGCCGCCTATATCAACATAAGTGGTAGGTTTTGTTCCGATTATATAATTGCCTATGCTCACTGCCTCACATAGGAGATAGGTTAGCCAACGCCTTTGTCAACATAGGTGACGGCTTAGGCGACGCCTATATCAACATAGGCGATAGGTTAGGCGCCGCTTATATAATTGCCTATCCTCACTGCCTCACTTAGGTGATAGGTTAGGCGCCGCTTATGTCAACATAGGCGATGGCTTATGCGCCGCCTATATTAATATAGGCGATAGGTTAGGTGCCACTTATACCATTCCCTATGCTCACTGCCTTACTTAGGTGATAGGTTAGGCGCCGCCTATATCAACATAGGCGATAGGTTAGGCACTGCTTATACCATTGCCTATGGTCACTGCCTTACTTAGGCGATAGGTTAGGTGCAACCTATGTCAACATAGGCAATGGATTAGGCGACGCCTATATCAACATAGGCGATAGGTTAGGGGCCGCCTATTTTAAAATAGGCAAGGTCTTAGGCGGCTCCAATATCAACATAGACGATAGGTTAGGCGCCGCTTATATCATTGCCTATGCTCACTGCCTCACTTAGGCGATAGGTGAGGCGCCGCCTATGTCAACATAGGTGATGGATTAAGCGCTGCCTATATCAACATAGGCGATAGGTTAGGCGCTGCTTATACCATTGCCTATGCTAACTGCCTCACTTAGGCGATAGGTTAGGTGCCGCCTATGTCAACATAGGCGATGGCTTAGGCACCGCCTATATCAACATAGGTGATAGGTTAGGCGCCGCTTATACCATTGCCTATGTTAACTTTTTTACTTAGGAGATAGGTTAGGTGCCGCCTATGTCAGCATAGGCGATGGCTTAGGCGCCACCTATATCAACATAGGAGAAAGGTTAGTCATCTCTTATTCCATTGCCTATACTCACTGCCTCACTTAGACGATAGGTTAGGCGCTGCCTATGTCAACATAGGCAATGGATTAGGCGCCGCCTATATCAACATAGGCGATAGGTTAGGCGCCGCCTATTTCAACATAGGCAATGGCTTAGGCGGATCCTATATCAACATAGACGATAGGTTAGGCCCCGCTTTAACCATTGCCTATGCTCACTGCCTCACATAGGCGATAGGTGAGTCGCCACCTATGTCAACATAGGTAATGGCTTAGGCACCGCCTATATTAACATAGGCGATAGATTAGCCGCTGCTTATACCATTGCCTATGCTCACTGCCTCACTTAGGCGTAAGGTTAGGCGCCGTCTATGTGAACATAGGCGATGGCTTAGGCGCCGCCTATATCAACATAGGCGATAGATTAGGCACCGCTTATACTTTTTCCTATGCTACTACCTCATTTAGGCGATAGGTGATGCGCCGCCTATGTCAGCAGAGGCGATGGCTTAGGTGCCACCTATATAAATATAGGTGGTAGGTTTCGTGCCGATTATATAATTGCCTATGCTAACTTCCTCACATAGAAGATAGGTTCGCCAACGCCTATGTCAACAAAGGTGATGGCTTAGGCGCCGCCTATATCAACATAGGCGATAGGTTAGGCGCCGCTTATACCATTGCCTATCCTCACTGCCTCAATTAGGTGATAGGTTACGCGCCGCTTATGTCAACTTAGGTGATGGCTTAAGCGCCGCCTATATCAATATAGGTGATAGGTTAGGCGCCACTTATACCATTGCCTTTGCTCACTGCCTTACTTAGGTGATAGGTTAGGCACCGCCTATATCAACATAGGCGATAAGTTAGGCACTACTTATACCATTGCCTATGGTCACTGCCTCACTTAGGAGATAGGTTAGGTGCAACCTATGTCAACATAGGCAACGGATTAGGCGACGCCTATATCAACATAGACGATAGGTTAGGCGCCGCCTATTTTAACATAAGCAAGGGCTTAGGCGGCTCCTATATCAACATAGACGATAGGTTAGGCGCCTCTTATACCATTGCCTATGCTCACTGCCTCACTTAGGCGATAGGTTAGGTGCCGCATATGTCAACATAGGCGATGGCTTAGGCACCACCTATCTCAACATAGGCGATAGGTTAGGCGCCACTTATACCATTTCCTATGCTCACTGCATCGCTTAGGCGTAAGGTTAGGCGCCGCCTATGTCAAAATAGGCGATGGCTTAAGCGCCGCCTATATCAACATAGGCGATAGGTTAGGCGCCGCTTATACCATTGCCTATGCTCACTGCCTCACTTAGGCGATAGGTTAGGTGCCGCATATGTCAACATAGGCGATGGCTTAGGCACCGCCTATATCAACATAGGCGATAGGTTAGGCGCCGCTTATACCATTGCCTATGCTAACTTTTTCACTTAGGAGATAGGTTAGGCGCCGCCTATGTCAGCATAGGCGATGGCTTAGGCGCCACCTATATCAACATAGGAGAAAGGTTAGGCATCTCTTATTCCATTGCCTATGCTCACTGCCTAACTTAGACGATAGTTTAGGCGCTGCCTATGTCAACATAGGCAATGGATTAGGCGCCGCCTATATCAACATAGACGATAGGTTAGGTGCCGCCTATTTCAACATAGGCAATGGCTTAGGCGGCTCCTATATCAACATAGACGATAGGTTAGGCGCCGCTTATACCATTGCCTATGCTCACTGCCTTACATATCCGATAGGTGAGTCGTCGCCTATGTCAACATAGGTGATGGCTTAGGCACCGCCAATATCTACATAGGCGATAGGTTAGGCGCCACTTATACCATTGCCTATACTCACTGACTCACTTAGGCGATAGGTGGGTCGTCGCCTATGTCAACATAGGTGATGGCTTAGGCGCCGCCAATATCTACATAGGCGATAGGTTAGGCGCCGCTTATACCATTGCCTATGCTCACTGACTCACTTAGGCGATAGGTTAGGTGCCGCCTATGTCAACATAGGCGATGTCTTAGGCACCGCCTATATCAACATAGGCGATAGGTTAGGCGCCGCTTATACCATTGCCTAAGCTAACTTTTTCACTTAGGTGATAGATTAGGCGCCGCCTATGTCTGCATAAGCGATGCCTTAGGTGCCACATATATCAACATAGGAGATAGGTTAGGCATCACTTATACGATTGCCTTTGCTCACTGCCTTACGTAGATGATAGGTTAGGCGCTGCCTATGTCAACATAGGCAATGGATTAGGTTCCGCCTATATCAACATAGGCGATAGGTTAGGCGCCGCTTATACCATTGCCTATGCTCACTGCCTTACTTAGGCGATAGGTTAGGCGCCGCCTATGTCAACATAGGCAATGGCTTAGACTCCGCCTATATCAACATAGGCGATAGGTTAGGCACCGCTTATACCATTGCCTATGCTTACTGCCTCAGTTAGGCGATTGGTTAGGCGCCGCCTATGTCAATACAGGCGATGGCTTAGGCGCCGCCTATATCAACAAAGGCCATATGTTTGGCGCCGATTATTCCACAACCTATGCTCACGGCCTCACTTAGGAGATTGGTTAGGCAACGCCTATGTCAACATAGGCGATGGCTTAGGCGCCGCCTATATCAACATAGGCGATAGGTTAGGCACCGCTTATACCAACGTCTATGATCACTGGCTAACTTAGGAGATAGGTTAGGCGCCGTCTATGTTAACATAGGCGATGGCTTTGGCGCCTCCTATATCAACATTGGTTATAGGTTAGACGTCGCTTATACCATTGCCTATGCTCACTGCCTTACTTAGGCGATAGGTTAGGCGCCGCCTATGTCAATATCAGTGATGGCTTAGGCGCCGCTTATATCAATATAGGCGATAGGTTAGGAGCCGCCTATTTCAACATAGGCAATGGCTTAGGCGGCTGCCTATATCAACATAGGCGATAGGTTAGGCGCCGCTTATACCATTGCCTATGCTCACTGCCTCACTTAGGCGATAGGTTAGGTGCTGCCTCTGTCAACATAGGCGATGGCTTAGGCACCGCCTAAATTAACATATGCGATAGGTTAGCCGCCGCTTATACCATTGCCTATTCTCACTGCCTCACTTAGGTGTAATATTAGGCGCCGTATATGTCAACATAGGTGATGGCTTAGGCGCCGCCTATATCAACATAGGCGATAGGTTAGGCACCGCCTATTTTAACATAGACAATGGATTAGGAGGCTCCTATATCAACATAGATGATAGGTTAGGCGCCGCTTATACCATTGCCTATGCACACTGCCTCACTTAGGCGATTGGTGAGGCGCCGCCTATGTCAACATAGGCGATGGCTTAGGCGCGGCCTATATCAACATAGGCGATAGGTTAGGCTCCGCTTATACCATTGCCTATGCTCACTGCCTCACTTTGGTGATAGGTTAGGCAATGATAATGTCAACATAGGCGATGGCTTAGGCGCCACCTAAATCAATATAGGAGATAGGTTAGCTAACGCTTATACCATTTTTTATGCTCACTGCCTCACTTAGGCGATAGGTTAGGCGCTGCCTATGTCAACATAGGATATGTATTAAGTGCCGCCTATATCAACATAGGCGATAGGTTAGGCGCCTCTTATACCATTGCCTATGCTCACTGCCTCACTTAGGTGATAGGTTAGGCGGCGCCTATGTCAACATAGGTGATGGATTAAGCGCCTCCTATATCAATACAGGCGATAGGTTAGGCGCCACTTATACCATTGCCTATGCTCACTGCCTCACTTAGGTGATAGGTTAGGAGCCGCCTATGTCAACATAGGTGATGGCTTAGGCGCCACCTATATCAACATAGGCGATAGGTTAGGAACAGCTTAAACCATTACCTATGATCACTGCCTCACTTAGGAGATAGGTTAGGCTCCGCCTATGTCAACATAGGAGATGGCTTAAGCACCGCCTATATCAACATAGGTGATAGGTTAGGCGCCACTTATACCATTGCCTATGCTCACTACCTCACTTAGGTGATAGGTTAGGAGCTGCCTATGTCAACATAGGCGATGACTTAGGTGCCTCATATATCAATATAGGGGATAGGTTAGGCGCCGCCTATGTCAAAATAGGCTATGGCTTAGGCGCCGACTATATCAACATAGGCGATAGGTTAGGCGCCGCCTATGTCAACATAGGCAATGGCTTTGGCACTTCCAATATCAACATAAATGATAGGTTAGGCGCTGCTTATTCCATTGCCTATGCTCACTACTTCACTTTGGCGATAGGTTAGGCGCCGCCTATGTTAAAATCGGCGATGGCTTAGGCACCGCCTATATAAACATAGGGGATAGGTTAGGCTCCGCTTATACCATTGCCTACGCTCACTGCCTCACTTATGCGATAGGTTACACGCCGCCTATGTCAGCATAGGCGATGGCTTAGGCAGTGGCTATATCAACGTAGGCGATAGCTTTGGCGCCGATTATACAATTTCCTATGCTCACTGCCTCACTTAGGCGATATGTTAGGTAATGATAATGTCAATATCGGTGATGGCTTAGGCGCCGCCTATATCAACATATGCGATAGGTTAGGCACCGCTTATACCATTGCCTATGCTCACTGCCTCACTTAGGCGATAGGTTAGGCGCCGCCTATGTAAACATAGGCGATGGCTTAGGCGCCTCCTATATAAACATATGCGATATGTTAGGCGCCTCTTATATGAATTCCTATGCTCACTACCTCAGTTAGGAGATAATTTAGGCGCCGCCTATGTCAATATAGGCAATGGTTTAGGCGCCACCTATATCAACATAAATGATAGGTTAGGCACTGCTTATACCATTGCCTATGGTCACTGCCTTACTTAGTCGATAAGTTAGGTGCATCTTAAGTCAACATCGGTGATGGCTTAGGCGCCACCTATATCAACATAGACGATAGGTTAGGCGCCTCTTATACCATTGCCTATGCTCACTGCCTCACTTAGGCGTAAGGTGAGGCACCGCCTATGTCAACATAGGCGATGGCTTAGGTTCCGCCTATATCAACATAGAGGATAGGTTAGGCGTCACTTATACCATTGCCAATGCTCACTACATCACTTAGGCGATAGGTTAGGTTCCACCTATGTCAACATAGGTGATGGCTTAGGCACCGCCTATAAGGTTAGGCGCTGCCTATGTCAATATAGGCGATGGCTTGGGTGCCACCTATATAAACATAGGCGATAGGTTAGGCACTGCTTATACCATTGCCTATGGTCACTGACTCACTTAGGCGATAGATTAGCTGCAACCTATGTAAACATAGGCAATGGATTAGGTGCCGCCTATATCAACATAGATGATAGGTTAGGCGCCGCCTATTTCAACATAGGCAATGTCTTAGGCGACTCCTATATCAACATAGACGATAGGTTAGGCGCCGCTTATACCATTACCTATGCTCACATCTTCACTTAGGCGATAGGTGAGGCATCACCTATTTCAACATAGGCGATGGCATAGGCGCCGCCTATATCAACATAGGCGATAGGTTAGGCGCCGCTTATACCATTTCCTATGCTCACTGCCTTACTTAGGTGATAGGTTAGGTGCCGCCTATGCCAACATAGGCGATGGCTTAGGCACCACCTATATCAACATAGGCGATAGGTTAGGCGCCTCTTATACCATTGCCTATGCTAACTTTTTCACTTAGGAGATAGGTTAGGCGCCGCCTATGTCAGCATAGGCGATGGCTTAGGTGCCACCTATATCAACATAGGAGATAAGTTAGGCATCGTTTATACCATTACCTATGCTCACTGCCTCACTTAGACGATAGGTTAGGCGCTGCCTATGTCAACATAGGCAATGGATTAGGCGCCGCCTATATCAACATAGGAGATAGGTTATTCGCTGCTTATACCATTTCCCATGCTCACTGTCTCACTTAGGAGATAGGTTAGGCGCCGCCTATGTCAACATAGGCAATGGTTTAGGCACCGCCTATATCAACATAGGCGATAGGTTAGGCGTCGCTTATAAAAATTGCCTATGCTCACTGCCTCACTTAGGCGATAGGTTAGGCGCAACGCTCAATCTACAGCTCTTGTAGGAGTGTAAAGCGGTCGTTTGTCAAATATAGAACCTAACTGGGTTGGGTATCGATCCCACAGGGAATAGCTTGGTCAACAAGTAAGCAAAGATTACTAGATTTTTAGTGCAAGTCTCATAAAAATGGGGGAATTGTATTGTGATAGTAATGTAACCTAAATAAGAGAGTAAACCAGAAAATAGCAAAGTAAAAGAACAAATGTTTTTAATATGTAAACAATGAGAATTGAGGAGTTGAGGTTATGTCCACCTTCTGAGTTATACGTCTCTATTGGCTATGAGTGTGCGAAATTCAGACATGCATGTGCTTATAGACAATTGTATTCGATGGTAAATCCAGGCGTCTTTCGACCTATTCGAGGATTATTTCACTTTAACTCTTTCGAGCTTAAAGTGTGTCTAACGGTACGAATTCTCCAAGAGGTTAATCCTGTTACGGCACTAACTTTTTAATAGGGGATGGGACCCTACTACCTTGACATTATCTCTTTTCCAGACAGATAACCTTTCTTTCGAACAAGTTAAATGTTATACTGGCGTATTCTTGCGTTTGCAACCACAAAGAATTTAGATTAAGATGAAGAGAATAATGATATAAGAAGCATACGTGTCACGAACTCACAAACTCATAGCAATAGATAGTATCTCATACGGCTTCCATAACCCCAACAGAGAAGTTTAGTTACCCATGAGTGCGAAGGAAATCACAATTGACATTGTTGTTATACCACAATACAGATTTCATGTTTGTAATGGTGTGTTAGGCATTAGGCGTGAATCCCTTAGCAAAGTAACGTTTCTCTTGTTGTGGAATTTAAGAATAGATGAATAGAAGAAGAAAAATAGAATTAATGGAAGAATGATTGTTTAGAACTAGAATGTCTTAGAAGTAGAATAGAATAGAATTGAATGTAAGAAGATGTCCCAAAATCTCTAGCAAGATAGGGTATTTATAATACCCATATCCTATTCCTACTAAGCTAATGAAATGCTTAACCAAATCCTACTAAGCTAATGAAATACTTAACCCAATTGTACGAGGTTAATGTATCATTATCCTAATCCTAACAAGCTAATGTAATACTTAACCCAATTGTACTAGGTTAATGTATCATTATAAGTTACTGCTAGTCCCCAAAGTCTTCAGAAATGTTGTTTTAGCCCGGGAAAGAATTTCCATGTGCCATCTTTAGTCCTTGGCGTCCAAGATTGGCTTTTCTCCTTTCGTGAAGCTTTCTTTGGCGTCAAGTTATCCATGAAATGCTGAATTCTGCATCATTTATACCTGAAACTTTGCTAATCATGTTCGTTAGCTCACTTACAGGAAAATGGACTAAAAGTGCATGAAATATATAATTTGTTCTCAAAACTAGGCTAAAATTTAGGCAAAATATAGTGCTATAGGCGTGTAAATTCGCCAATCATCAACACCCCACACTTAAAGCTTTGTTCGTCCTCGAACAAAATATCATGTCCCTCTAAACATCAACTTAGGGTTTCACAGCAACAACATAAAATATTTGTCAAGACAAACACAACAATTATCAACAAAGAGTAGTTTTCCGATCATTAGTAGAGACCATTTAGCCTCCAACATAGACTCGTGATGGTGGTAAACTCATATTCAAAAGTTAAGGCACAAAGAATCATACACAACTACCCAAAACTCATCAACCATGTGTGTCTCACTATATATTACCCATAATCACTCACAAGTATAGCATATTTTTCAAACATGGGTATCAAAATATCCTTGCTCTCACTCTCACAAAGAATTCATATGCAGCAACTGATGACCATAGGCTTGCCCTTAGTGTAATGCTCCACTAAATGTCAGAATGCTAAGCTTAGAATCAAATAGGTCTTTTGATGGTTGTAATGTAGGCTAAGGGATGGGTAGGACTATTTTGGCCAGAAATAGTGACTATGTTCCTAAGCGCTTTAATACATCACATTGTGTCATTAACACTTTTCTTTCTAACAACCTTTCTTTCATTTATTCTACCACCCTTTTTCTCCACTTTTGTTTTTTGATTTTAAACATGACTAACTTTTTAGTTTTTTCTTCTTTTTTCTTTTCATAACATACCTCTTATGATAGCACTTTTTTTTCATAGAAATTTCAAGCACCAATGAATTCTAAAGCATCATACTCACCCAATTTCCTCTTATTTTGTCACATGACTTTACACTTTAAAGCACTTAGGAATTTGGATCAAATTATGGTCTTGAAAAAATGGATTAGGCTTTCATATGAGGTTGTCAAAGAAAATAGGCTAAAGTCTCAAAAGGGGTTGACTAGGATAATGTCCATGGGTAGGTAAAAAGAAGGTAAATAATCATAGGTTGCCAAAGAAATGCCTAAATCATCTCCTAGACTTGCACTCTTTATTTTCTCTTTACATACATACCAGGCAAGTTCTAGCATCAGCCACAAGCACAGAATATACTATTATCTCACACACACAAGGCACATGGTTGACTTTATTAGGAGTAGTATAGACTCTTGACCCAACAGATGAAGGAATTAAACCAAACAATATCACATAGTGAGTCACAATTAGAGCCTAAACGTCTCAATAGTCATGATTTTAGTACAAACTCTTGTCATAATCTCATGCTGCCTATTAGAATAATTTCATGCGATGCTAAGTTAAAAAAAATTTTAACTACTGAAAAAACAATTAACTACTAACAAAACACACAAACATAAATAAATGCAAATGTGGATAGAGAAGTATAGCATGCAAATACCAGCACCCCACACTTAGACGGGACACACTGCCCTCAGTGAAAAATAAATAAGAAGAACCTGATTAGTCAGACTCATCCTCTATGTCTGGGGTCATACCCCCTGTATCGGAATCGTCATCAGAGTCATCGTCAACAGAGTTCTCTTCCATGTCGGAGTCTGGCATTCATCGATCATCATTGGTTGCCATGTCGTCATCAAGAGGTTCCTCAAAATATACACCTTCTCCACACATCGCCCTCGCATGCTCATTCATTGGGTAGTCATAATCCAACTGTTGGAGCTCTGCAGCAGTTGGAACACGACCCCCGCTCATCATGGTAAACTTCATCATGCCATATAAATGGCGGGAGAAGCTTTCATCGCGAGCATGCCTTTTTGAAGTGGTAAGGTTGACTCCATGAGTGGTTTCAGCATCTTTAACCTTCGTGAGGTCAACCTTCTTTGTGTTGTGTGGGAGTTTGTGATCAGCCGGTTTCTCTTCGAGGTCTTCTTTCCTTAGTATTGCAGTCAACAGGTTGCCAAAACTGAAGTGGGACCTCTTGTGTAGCCTAGCTTTCCGTATTGTGGCACGAATAATTGCCTCGATGTTGATAGGGATATTCGTCATCAATGCGTATACCAAGCACACTCTATCTCTTGTTATCTTGGTGTACTGAGTCCCTGGAATTAGGCAAGAGTTGACTATGCGCAACCATATCCTTGCTTCCCTATTCAAAGGAGCATATAAGAAGGTGTTGTGTCGACCAGTGTCCTTGTGTCTGCTCCAGCGTGCCATGGATCTTGTTCCACAGAGTGTGTGTCGAATAGATATATATGGAGGTCTCCTGTAAAGCTCCTTGAATGGTGATGGATCGACTGAAGGCAAGCCAAGAAAGGAGTTGAAGAAATCCACATTGAGTTTTAAAACTTAGCCCCGAATCTTGACCTCGCTTCCTATGGTTTTCGGTGACCAGTTGGCATAGAATTCTCTTGTTAAATCGAGATTGCATTCTCCCATGTCTCGGAAGATGAAATCCAGATGTAATGCCATGATCTTGTCCAACATGCGCGGTTCTTTCTTTGCTAGGCTTTCCTTGTTTATCAAGTCCACATGAACATAATCTCTTTCTTTGTTGTTCCTATACCATTCCTTTGCTTCCTCTTCAAGAACCTATTTTATTCCAAACGTGCGGTGAGGTAATTGGATTGAGGATGATTCTTCTTGCTCCTTGCGACTTCTTTTCTTGCTCTTTTGGGAAGTGGTGGCCTTATCTTTGCCTTGTCTTGCTTTGGGTGCCATTGTGCCTGATACTTGAAATAGAGTTCACGTTAGCACAATCTCAATGGATACAATCTATACATAAGCATTAGGGGTACCACCCCACACTTAGTTTATTGATACGAATTAGTGAAGTGAAAATGGTCGATTACTTAGACTTCATCGACATACGTTGTAGGAGCTATATTCCAACAAGAAAATCAGAGATGTATCACTTCTTGCAACCTTTGCAATATTTTCATGTTAGATATATCAAGACTACTACATAGGGATTACATCATGGTATTGTTTCTATCAATAATCACAACCTCCTATGTCGGTAGGCAACTATAAGTCTTATTTCGATGAACGGGACATTCTAACATGTAAGCATTCTAGTGACAAGATTATGAAATGGTCATGACTATAGCAATTCTGCAAGTAGTATAACGATGCATCAAAATCAAATTCAAGTCGGAAACAAGTTAAGAGTATCCTAATGTACATGTTCACTCACTTGGTTTTGTATCAACAATTCAAACACATTAACATCACCAATATTTCTTCAAGATGTAGCAATTCATAATAGCAACGTAGCACTTACGAAAAATAGATGAAGAACAAAAGAGTACTTACGTGATTGAAGCCTTTGGAGATGTTCTTGTGAAGTGGGAGAGCAAAAACAAAAGTTTTGAGATGATTTTGAGAGTATGTGCGGCGCCTAGGTCAAGTTTTCAATGTGTATGTGTTTCAATACTAAGTCTCCTTTATATAGGAAAAGAATGGCTCGGGTTTTGACCCATTTAAAATCGGTTTTGGAGACAAAAAGTGACCATAGACGGCGCCTTTAGCTTTGCCTAAGCTTGTCATAGGAGGCGCCTAATGCAAAGCATTTGCTAACATAGGCGGCGCCTAGTTCAATGCCTTTAGTGATCATAGGCGGCGCCTTTATCATGGCATATGAGATTCAGAGACCAAATGCTTTAGAATAGGCGGCGCCTATGCTATGGCATACTTTAGCATGGGCGGCGCCTATGCTATAGCACACTAGATTCCGAGACCTTGGGCTATAGTATAGGCCATGCCTTGTTCGTGGCCTAGTTTTACCTAGGCCTAGCCTTTCTCGATGCCTATTTTGTCATGAGCAATGCTCAATCCATAGACTTATGCATCTTCATTCCTAACTCACCACCTTTACCGTGCAATACGTCCAAATCGTCATTTGAAATCAATCTCCTTGTTTTATACCTCTTGCACCTACATTTTCTCAAACCAATGGAAACAATTAGTACGATGGGTTGTCTCCCATCAAGCTCGTTAGTTTTGGTCGTGGCACGACTCTTATTTTTGGATTTTTTTATTTATCAAAAACAAAACACGTACTAAAATGAAAGAAAAAACAAAAAAAATGTAAAACGATAAACGATGGGTTGCCTCCCATCTAGTGCCTTATTTATTGTCGTGGCTCGACATAGTTACCTCGAGTACTTAGACTTTGTCGAGATAAGTGATGGACATGAAGTTTATCGAATCAAGAGGACCGATATAAGGTTTCACACGTTGGCCATTCACTTTGAAGATAACACCATTATTATCTTCCAATTGAACTACTCCAGACGAGTAGACTTGGATAACTTTGTATGGACCAGACCACTTGGACTTTAACTTACCTGGGAAAAGCTTCAATCTGGAGTTGAAGAGAAGTACCATATCATCCTTTTGAAAGTTTCGACAAACAATCCGCTGATCATGATACTTTTTCATCCGCTCTTTGTATAGGTCTGATCTTTCATAAGCATGTAGGCGGAATTCATCCATCTCGTTCAGTTGCTCCATCCTCAGCTTCATTGCATCATCCCAATTCAAATTCAATCGCTTCAGCGCCCACAATGCCTTATGTTCGATCTCAATGGGTAAGTGACAAGCCTTCCCATAAACTAGTTGATAAGGGGACATGCCAATTGGCGTTTTGAATGCAGTCCTGTACCCCCATAGTGCATCGTCCAGCTTCCGAGACCAATCCTTCCTATTAGCATTTACCGTCTTCGCAAGGATTTGCTTGATCTGTCGATTGGAAACCTCTACCTGTCCACTAGTTTATGGGTTAAAAGGCGTTGATACCTTATGTTGATTGACACCATATTTTGCCAACACAGACTTGAATAGCTTGTTGCAAAAGTGAGATCCTCCATCGCTTATGATAGTACGTGGTACTCCAAAGCGAGAGAAGATATTCCTCTTCAAGAACGCTACAACACGCTTTCCCTCATTGTCGGCCAACTCTACAGCTTCAACCCATTTCGAGACATAATCCACAACAACTAAGATGTATTTCATTCCAAACGAATTCACGAATGGACCCATGAAATCAATGCCCCATACATCAAAGAGTTCTACCTAAAGAGTTTTTGACATGGGCATCTCATGGTGTTTCGAAATAGCACCTTGTCGCTGGCATTGGTCGCATCTTCTAACAAAGTCATGAGCATCTCTAAATATGGAAGGCCAATAATATCCACTTTGCAATATTTTTCTTGCCGTCTGATTACCTGCATGATGTCCCCCAACTTGGGAAGTGTGCCATGCTTCCAATATATTTGGCACCTCTTTATGGGATATACATCGTCGGATAACACCATCCGCGCATCGTCGAAACAAATATGGCTCATCCCAAAAGTAGTGTTGTACATCATGCATAAACTTCCTCTTTTGATGGTAAAATAAATTTGCAGGTATCACATTACTCACCACAAAGTTTACAAAGTCGGCATACCATAGTAACTCTTCTATTATCGTGGCTAAGATCTCCTCATCAGGGAATGCATCATCAATCTCGATTTCAGGTTGCGCCACATGCTCGTTCTCGAGTCTAGAGAGATGGTCGGCCACTTGGTTCTCGCAACCTCTTCTATCTTTAACTTCGAAATCAAACTCTTGCAGCAGCAATACCCATCGAATTAGTCTTAGTTTTGCATCCTTCTTTGTCATTAGATACCTAAGAGCTACATGGTCTGTATGAACGATCACCTTAGTACCCAATAGGTAGGCACGAAACATCTCAAACGCATACACAACCGCTAGGAACTCTTGTTTAGTAACAGTGTAATTCATTTGGGCTTCATTTAGGACCTTACTTTCATAGTAGATAGGATGAAATAGCTTATCCTTTCTCTGACCAAGTACAGCACCAACGGCTACACCACTAGCATCACACATGACTTCGAACGGGAGAGACCAATCTGGTGCTACCATGATAGGGGCTTCAATGAGTTTTCCTTTGAGGCATTCGAACGCCTTCAAGCAATCTTCATTGAAGTCAAACTTTGCATCTTTCTCCAAGAGGTTGCACAATGGACTAGCAATTTTAGAGAAGTCTTTGATGAACCGACGATAGAAACCTGCATGGCCGAGAAAACTACGAACACCCTTCACCGAAATTGGAGGCGGTAGCTTCTCAATGAATTCAATTTTCGCTCGATCAACCTCAATTCCTCTTTCGGAGATTTTGTGCCCAAGAACAATACCTTCTTTTACCATGAAGTGGCACTTTTCCCAATTCAGCACTAGGTTGAATTCTACACATCTTTGCAACACCATACTTAGGTTTGTCAAGCACGCTTCAAAAGTCTCACCAACAACTGAAAAATCGTCCATGAATACCTCCAAAGTGTCTTCAACCATATCAGAAAAAATGGACATCATACAGCGTTGAAAGGTGGCTGGTGCGTTACATAGCCCGAATGGCATACGCTTGAAGGCAAACGTACCATATGGGCATGTAAATGTTGTCTTCTCTTGGTCTTCGGGAGCAATACAAATCTTATTATAGCCTGAATAACCATCTAAGAAACAAAACCATCCTTTCCCCGCTAATCGATCTAGCATTTGGTCCATAAATGGCATTGGAAAGTGATCTTTGGGCATCCAAGAATTCAACTTCCGGTAGTCCATGCATACTCTCCATCCAGTTACGGGTCTGAGTGGAATAAGTTCATTTTTCTCATTTGCGACCACCGTCATGCCTCCTTTCTTGGGAACACATTGTACCGGGCTTACCCATGTACTATCATAGATTGGATACACAACCCCTGCGTCTAACCACTTGATAATTTATTTCTTCACCACTTCTTGCATAGGTGGGTTTAGACGTCTTTGATGCTCAATGGTTGGTTTGGAATTTTCTTCAAGCTGAATCTTGTGAGTACAAATCCCAGGTGGAATACCAATAATATCCGCAATGGTCCATCCAATGGCTCTAATATACTTCTGTAGAATAGCAATAAGAGCTGCAACTTTTTGCTCACCCAAATCTGCTGCCACAGTGACTGGAAGTGTGCTTCCGCTTCCTAAGAATGCATACTTTAAATGACTTGGCAGCTCCTTCAATTCTAACGTGGGTGGCTCTTCAATAGATGGCTTAGCTGGTGGTGTGGGTCGATTTTTGAGATCAAGGTCCAGCTTCTTGGGAGCATAGCGATATGTCCCTAATCCTGATTGAGCACAAATAGGTTCTTTGCAATTTTCAGCATCCTTACTCTCTCCATTCATGAGCACAACCGCCAAAGGGTCAGCAATAATTTACTCTTCTTTAAGTAATTCTTTTGGATCATCAAAGAAAACATCAGCCACCGAAAATATACTCGGATATTTGGGTTGCTTCATTGATTTGCAAACATTAAAGCGAACCACTTCGTCATTTATTCGGAATGAAAGCTCATTAGCTCTCAAATCAATGAGCACACTTCCTGTAGCAAGGAAAAGGCGTCCCAAGATTATGGGAACCTCTGAGTCCGCTTCACAATCAAAAATAACAAAGTCTGCTGGAAAGATGAATGAAGAAACCTTTACCAAGACATCACATAGGATACCAACAGGTCGTTTTACCGACCTATCCGCCATGACGAGCCTTATATTGGTTGGAGTAGGATCACCCAACCCCAACTTTTTATAGATAGATAATGGCATCAAATTGATGCTGGCTCCTAAATCACATAATGCTTTGGCAAAATTCAAAGATCCAACGGTGCAAGGAATAGTTAAAGCTCCGGGGTCAGCCTTCTTCTGAACTATTGATCGGGTAGCGATTGCGCTGCAGTGATGGACATCATCTTTCAACTCATAACATGCTGTCCACTTCTTTGTCAAAAGATCCTTCATAAATTTCGCATACCCAGGCATTTTTTCAAGTTCTTCCACCAATGGAACATTAATGGTCAACTGCTTTAACATAGTCATGAATTTGCTGAACTTCGTATCATCCGCCACCTTCTTCAATCTTTGGGGAAAAGGTGGTGGTGGGTATGGAATTGTTCTCTACACGGCTTTCTTCTCCTCTTTCTTCCGTTTTTCAGCTTTTCCAGGCTGCACGTCGTGAGGAGTGACGTTAAGGACATTAGGATCGACTGCTGCGGCATCTTCCCATTTCGCCTTATCATCAATTTCTACTTCTTCGTCAACCACTTGCTTTCCTTTTTCTGAAGTTTCCAGCACCTTACCACTTCGGGTAGTGATGGCCATGCATGACCCATCATTCCTTGGGTTTTGCACAGTATCGCTAGGTAAAGTACCAGCCTTTCTTTGATTGAGTGCTGCTGAAAGTTGGCTCCATTGCTGCTCTATTTTCTTGATTGAAGTGGAATGAGAATCAACTAATTGCTTCATAGAGGACAAATCATTTATTACCTCCGTTACTCCTGCGCTCGTTGCTTCCACTCCTTTCAGTAGTTTAGCCATCATGTCTTCCATACTTCCAGAACTAGATGTGGTGGCGTCACGTCTTCCAGGGGGAACATACAAACCACTACTGTCATTCTTGTTCTTCCAACTACCTTGGTCCATGTTTCCAGATTTACCATGATATTTCCGACCTTGGTTTCCTTGGGCATTGCCTCGGAAACCCCCCTGATTGTTCAAGTAGTTGGCTTCCTCTTTCGAATCAGATTTGTCTCTTCCTTTTGACGCAATAGCTTTCACTTTTTCGGTCTTCCCTAATAATAAATGCTTGTAAGAAGATCCACTTGTGTTTTCATGTGCGCCATATCTTGATCACGTTATTCTTGTCTTCTTCTTTGGTCTGCAGTCATGCCAATAGATAAAGTGGGGCTTGCTACCTCAGAATCCCTGGTATGCCAAGCTCTACTTTGTTTCATCATACGATCTAGCATATTGCTTGCTTGACCAAAGGTGAGATCCATAAAGGATCCTCCAGCCGCATTATCCACCACTGGTTTAGTTATTGAATTCAGGGCTCTATATAATATCTCCATTAGGTGAACATTAGTCATATGATGGTTTGGGCACCTCACTAGCTTTTTCTTGAACCTCTCCCATGTTTCATGAAGAGCTTCAGTGGGAAGCTGACGAAAGTTGCTGATTTCATTTCTCAATTGTGCTCTTTTGGATGACGGAAAGAATCTTTCTAGGAAAGCATATCTCAATTGCCTCCAATTTGTAATAGAATCAGGAGTCATCCCATTCAACCATAGAGTTGCCTCCCCAGACAGAGACAATGGAAATAGACGTAATCGAATTGCATTCTGACCAACACCAGGATTGTCAAATGACTTGCATGTAGAAATAAAGTTGATGAGATGCATATTCGGATCATCGCCTGCTAGTCCACCAAATAATCCCTTGAGTTGCAATAACTGAATCATGGTGCTTGTGATGTTGAACTTGGCTCCGGGCGCTAATGGTGGGGGAATAATAGCTCCTGTGGCTCCGGCTCCATCAAGATCATCATCATCATCGTCGAAAGTTGGCTGCATAGCTTGGCGTTCAGGCCTAAACCTAGCTTGACGATCTCTTCTGTTGGCAGGTGTTGCGATCTCAGCGGCATGCCTAGGGTTTAGTAGCTCGTCATCACCTAGATCTTCATCATCAGGATTTTTTTCTCGCCCAGGGTTATCAATATTCTGTTGATGCACTTGAGCGGCGGCTAGCGCAGCTAGTCTCGCCTGTTCCTGTTGAGCAACCATCCTTTCAATTGCGTGTTGTGCCTCCATTCTGCGAATACGTTGTGGTTCAGGATTGATAGGTAATAACGGTTGACCAGAACTTCGGGTATGGGGCATGCACTGAATAAAAACCTGCAGTAAACAAAAACAAAAACTAAAAGTATAAGTGCGAGAATCTTTGACCAAAGGGTCTAGTAACTATCACAAACTTAATTGACACTATTATTCCCCGGCAACGACGCCAATTTTTGATAACGCTCAATATACAGCTCTCGTAGGAGTGTAAAGCGGTCGTTTGTCAAATATAGAACCCAACTGGGTTGGGTATCGATCCCACAGGGAATAGCTTGGTCAACAAGTAAGCAAATATTTCTAGACTTTTAGTGCAAGTCTCGTAAAAAGGGGGGAATTGTATTGTGATAGTAATGTAACCAAAATAAGAGAGTAAAGTAGAAAATAGAAAAGTTAAAGAACGAATGTTTTGTAATATGTAAACAATGAGAATTGAGGAGTTGGGGTTATGTCCACCTTCTGAGTTATACGTCTCTATTGGCTATGAATGTGTGAAATTCAGACATGCATGTGCTTATAGAGAATTGTATTCGATGGTAAATCCAGGCGTCTTTCGACCTATTCGAGGATTATTTCACTTTAACTCTTTCGAGAGTAAAGCGTGTCTAATGGTACGAATTCTCCAAGAGGTTAATCCAGTTACGGCACTAACTTTTTAATAGGGGATGGGACCCTACTATCTTGACATTATCTCTTTTCCAGACAGATAACCTTTCTTTCGAACAAGTTAAATGTTATACTGGCGTATTCTTGCGTTTGCAACCACAAAGAATTTAGATGAAGATGAAGAGAATAATGATATAAGAAGCATACGTGTCACGAACTCACAAACTCACAGCAATAGATAGTATCTCATACGGAAGAATGATTGTTTAGAACTAGAATGTCTTAGAAGTAGAATAGAATAGAATTGAATGTAAGAAGATGTCCCAAAATCTCTAGCAAGATAGGGTATTTATAATACCCATCTCCTATTCCTACTAAGCTAATGAAATGCTTAACCAAATCCTACTAAGCTAATGAAATACTTAACCCAATTGTACTAGGTTAATGTATCATTATCCTAATCCTAACAAGATAATGTAATACTTAACCCAATTGTACTAGGTTAATGTATCATTATAAGTTACTGCTAGTCCCCAAAGTCTTCAGAAATGTGGTTTTAGCCCGGGACAGAATTTTCATGTGCCATCTTTAGTCCTTGGCGTCCAAGATTGGCTTTTCTCCTTTTGTGAAGCTTTCTTTGGCGTCAAGTTATCCATGAAATGCTGAATTCTGCATCATTTATACCTGAAACTTTGCTAATCATGTTCGTTAGCTCACTTACAGGAAAATGGACTAAAAGTGCATGAAATATATAATTTGTTCTCAAAACTAGGCTAAAATATAGTGCTATAGGCGTGTAAATTCGCCTATCATCAACACCCCACACTTAAAGCTTTGTTCGTCCTCGAACAAAATATCATGTCCCTCTAAACATCAACTTAGGGTTTCACAGCAACAGCATAAAATATTCGTCAAGACAAGCACAACAATTATCAACAAAGAGTAGTTTTTCGATCATTAGTAGAGACCATTTAGCCTCCAACATACACTCGTGATGGTGGTCAACTCATATTCAAAAGTTAAGGCACAAAGAATCATACACAACTACCAAAAACTCATCAACCATGTGTGTCTCACTATATATTACCCATAATCACTCATAAGTATAGCATATTTTTCAAACATGGGTATCAAAATATCCTTGCTCTCACTCTCACAAAGAATTCATAAGCAGCAACTGATGACCATAGGCTTGCCCTTAGTGTAATGCTCCACTAAATGTCAGAATGCTAAGCTTAGAATCAAATAGGTCTTTTGATGGTTGTAATGTAGGCTAAGGGACGGGTAGGACTATTTTGGCCAGAAATAGTGACTATGTTCCTAAGCGCTTTAATACATCACATTGTGTCATTAACACTTTTCTTTCTAACAACCTTTCTTTCATTTATTCTACCACCCTTTTTCTCCACTTTTGTTTTTCGATTTTAAACATGACTAACTTTTCAGTTTTTTCTTCCTCTTTCTTTTCATAACATACCTCTTATGATAGCACATTTTTTTCATAGCAATTTCAAGCACCAATGCATTCTAAAGCATCATACTCACCCAATTTCCTCTTATTTTGTCACATGACTTTACACTTTAAAGCACTTAGGAATTTGGATCAAATTATGGTCTTGAAAAAATAGATTAGGCTTTCATATGAGGTTGTCAAAGAAAATAGGCTAAAGGCTCAAAAGGGGTTGACTAGGATAATGTCCATGGGTAGGTAAAAAGAAGGTAAATAATTATAGGTTGCCAAAGAAATGCCTAAATCATCTCCTAGACTTGCACTCTTTATATTCGCTTTACATACATACAAGGCAAGTTCTAGCATCAGCCACAAGCACAAATATACTATTATCTCACACACACAAGGCACATGGTTGAGTTTATTGGGAGTAGTATATACTCTTGACCCAACAGATGAAGGAATTAAACCAAACAATATCACATAGTGAGTCACAATTAGAGCCTAAATGTCTCAATAGTCATGATTTTAGTACAAACTCTTGTCATAATCTCATGCTGCCTATTAGAATAATTTCATGCGATGCTAAGTTAAAAAAAAATTTAACTACTGAAAAAACAATTAACTACTAACAAAACACACAAACATAAATAAATGCAAATGTGGATAGAGAAGTATAGCATGCAAATACCAGCACCCCACACTTAGACGGGACACACTGCCCTCAGTGAAAAATAAATAAGAAGAACCTGATTAGTCGGACTCATCCTCTATGTCTGGGGTCATACCCCCTACATCGGAATCGTCATCAGAGTCGTCGTCATCAGAGTTCTCTTCCACGTCGGAGTCTGGCATTCGTCGATCATCATTGGTTGGCATGTCGTCATCAAGAGGTTCCTCAAAATATACACCTTCTCCACACATCGCCCTCGCATGCTCATTCATTGGGTAGTCATAATCCAACTGTTGGAGCTCTGCAGTAGTTGGAACACGACCTCCGCTCATCATGGTAAACTTCATCATGCCATATAAATGGCGGGAGAAGCTTTCATCGTGAGCATGCCTTTCTAAAGTGGTAAGGTTGACTCCATGAGTGGTTTCAGCATCTTAAACCTTCGAGAGGTCAACCTTCTTTGTGTTGTGTGGGAGTTTGTGATCAGTCGGTTTCTCTCCGATGTCTTCTTTCCTTAGTATTGCAGTCAACAGGTTGCCAAAACTGAAGTGAGACCTCTTGTGTAGCCTAGCTTTCCGCATTGTGGAACGAATAATTGCCCCGATATTGATAGGGACATTCGTTATCAATGCGTATACCAAGCACACTCTATCTCTTGTTATCTTGGTGTACTGAGTCCCTGGAATTAGGCAAGAGTTGACTATGCGCAACCATATCCTTGCTTCCCTATTCAAAGGAGCATATAGGAAGGTGTTGTGTCGACTAGTGTCCTTGTGTCTACTCCAGCGTGCCATGGATCTTGTTCCACAGAGTGTGTGTCGAATAGCTATATATGGAGGTCTCCTGTACAGCTCCTTGAATGGTGATGGATCGACTGAAGGCAAGCCAAGAAAGGAGTTGAAGAAATCCGCATTGAGTTGTAAAACTTGGCCCCGAATCTTGACCTCGCTTCCTGTGGTTTTCGGTGACCAGTTGGCATAGAATTCTCTTGTTAAATCGAGATTGCATTCTCCCATGTCTCGGAAGATGAAATCCAGATGTAATGCCATGATCTTGTCCAACATGCGCGGTTCTTTCTTTGCTAGGCTTTCCTTGTTTATCAAGTCCACATGAACATATTTTCTTTCTTTGTTGTTCCTATACCATTCCTTTGCTTCCTCCTCAAGAACCCATTTTATTCCAAACGTGCGGCGTGGTAATTGCATTGAGAATGATTCTCCTTGCTCTTTGTGACTTCTTTTCTTGCTCTTTTGGGAAGTAGTAGCCTTATCTTTGCCTTGTCTTGCTTTGGGTGCCATTGTACCTGAGACTTGAAATAGAGTTCACGTTAGCACAATCTCAATGGATACAATCTATACATAAGCAGTAGGGGTACCACCCCACACTTAGTTTGTTGATACGAATTAGTGAAGTGAAAGTGGTCGATTACTTAGACTTCATCGACATACGTTGTAGGAGCTATATTCCAACAAGAAAATTAGAGATGTATCACTTCTTGCAACCTTTGCAATATTTTCATGTTAGATATATCAAGACTACTACATAGGGATGACATCATGGTATTGTTTCTATCAATAATCACAACCTCCTATGTCGGTAGGCAACTATAAGTCTTATTCCGATGAACGGGACATTCTAACATGTAAGCATTCTAGTGACAAGATTATGCAATGGTCATGACTATAGCAATTCTGCAAGTAGTATAACGATGCATCAAAATCA
Organism: Capsicum pubescens; assembly: GCA_030864215.1. Taxonomy (NCBI): domain Eukaryota; kingdom Viridiplantae; phylum Streptophyta; class Magnoliopsida; order Solanales; family Solanaceae; genus Capsicum; species Capsicum pubescens. The sequence goes on from CM061542.1 coordinate 304,720,115, forward strand.
AATTCAAGTCGGAAACAAGTTAAGAGTATCCTAATGTACATGTTCACTCACTTGGTTTTGTATCAACAATTCAAACACATTAACATCACCAATATTTATTCAAGATGTAGCAATTCATAATAGCAACGTAGCACTTACGAAAAATAGATGAAAAAAAAAAGAGTACTTACGTGATTGAAGCTTTTGGAGATGTTCTTGTGAAGTGGGAGAGCAAAAAAAAAGTTTTGAGATGATTTGGAGAGTATGTGCGGCGCCTAGGTCAAGTTTTCAATGTGTTTGTGTTTCAAGACTAAGTCTCCTTTATATAGGAAAAGAATGGCTCGGGTTTTGACCCATTTAAAATCGGTTTTGGAGACAAAAAGTGACCATAGGCGGAACCTTTAGCTTTGCCTAAGCTTGTCATAGGTGGCGCCTAATGCAAAGCATTTGCTAGCATAGGCGGCGCCTAGTTCAATGCCTTTAGTGACCATAGGCGGCGCCTTTATCATGGCATATGAGATTCGGAGACCAAATGCTTTAGCATAGGCGGCGCCTATGCTATGGCATACTTGAGCATGGGCGGCGCCTATGCTATAGCACACTAGATTCCGATACCTTGGGCTATAGTATAGGCCATGCCTTGTTCGTGGCGTAGTTTTACCTAGGCCTAGCCTTGCTCGATGCCTATTTTGTCATGAGCAATGCTCAATCCATAGCCTTATGCATCTTCATTCCTAACTCACCACCTTTACCGTGCAATACGTCCAAATCGTCATTTGAAATCAATCTCCTCGTTTTATACCTCTTGCACCTACATTTTCTCAAACCAATGGAAACAATTAGTACGATGGGTTGCCTCCCATCAAGCGCCTTAGTTTTGGTCGTGGAACGACTCTTATTTTTGGATTTTTTTATTTATCAAAAACAAAACACGTACTAAAATGAAAGAAAAAACAAAAAAAATGTAAAATGATAAACGATAAACGATGGGTTGCCTCCCATCTAGCGCCTTATTTATTGTCGTGGATCGACATAGTTACCTCGAGTACTTAGACTTTGTCGAGATAAGTGATGGCCATGAAGTTTATCGAATCAAGAGGACCGATATAAGGTTTCACATGTTGGCCATTCACTTTGAAGATAACACCATTATTATCTTCCAATTCAACTACTCCAGACGAGTAGACTTGGATAAATTTGTATGGACCAGACCACTTGGACTTTAACTTACCTGGGAAGAGCTTTAATCTAGAGTTGAAGAGAAGTACCATATCATCCTTTTGAAAGTTTCGACGAACAATCCGCTGATCATGATACTTTTTTATCCGCTCTTTGTATAGGTATGATCTGTCATAAGCATGTAGACGGAATTCATCCATCTCGTTCAGTTGCTCCATCCTCACCTTCATTGCATCATCCCAATTCAAATTCAATCGCTTCAGCGCCCACAATGCCTTGTGTTCGATCTCAATGGGTAAGTGACCAGCCTTCCCATAAACTAGTTGATAAGGGGACATGCCAATTGGCGTTTTGAATGCAGTCCTGTACCCCCATAGTGCATCGTCCAGCTTCTGAGACCAATCCTTCCTATTAGCATTTACCGTCTTCGCAAGGATTTGCTTGATCTCTCGATTGGAAACCTCTACCTGTCCACTAGTTTATGGGTGATATGGCGTGGCTACCTTATGTTGATTGACACCATATTTTTCCAACACGGACTTGAATAGCTTGTTGCAAAAGTGAGATCCTCCATCGCTTATGATAGTATGTGGTACTCCAAAGCGAGAGAAGATATTCCTCTTCAAGAACGCTACAACACGCTTTCCCTCATTGTCGGCCAACGCTACAGCTTCAACCCATTTTGAGAAATAATCCACATCAACTAAGATGTATTTCATTCCAAACGAATTCACGAATGGACCCATGAAATCAATGCCCCATACATCAAAGAGTTCTACCTCAAGAGATTTTGACATGGGCATCTCATGGTGTTTCGAAATAGCACCTTGTCGCTGGCATTGGTCGCATCTTCTAACAAAGTCATAAGCATCTCTAAATATGGAAGGCCAATAATATCCACTTTCCAATATTTTTCTTGCCGTCCGATTACCTGCGTGATGTCCCCCAACTTGGGAAGTGTGCCATGCTTCCAATATATTTGGCACCTCTTCATGGGATATACATCGTTGGGTAACACCATCCGCGCATCGTCGAAACAAATATGGCTCATCCCAAAAGTAGTGTTGTACATCATGCATAAACTTCCTCTTTTGATGGTAAGATAAATTTGCAGGTATCACATTACTCACCACAAAGTTTGCAAAGTCGGCATACCATAGTAACTCTTCTATTATCGTGGCTAAGATCTCCTCATCAGGGAATGCATCATCAATCTCGATTTCAGGTTGCGCCACATGCTCGTTCTCGAGTCTAGAGAGATGGTCGGCCACTTGGTTCTCGCAACCTCTCCTATCTTTAACTTCAAAATCAAACTCTTGCAGCAGCAATACCCATCGAATTAGTCTTGGTTTTGCATCCTTCTTTGTCATTAGATACCTAAGAGCTGCATGGTCTGTATGAACGATCACCTTAGTACCCAATAGGTAGGCACGAAACTTCTCAAACGCATACACAACCGCTAGGAACTCTTGTTCAGTAACAGTGTAGTTCCTTTGGGCTTAATTTAGGACCTTACTTGCATAGTAGATAGGATGAAATAGCTTCTCCTTTCTCTGACCAAGTACAACACCAACGGCTACACCACTAGCATCACACATGACTTTGAACGGGAGAGACCAATCTGGTGCTACCATGATAGGGGCTTCAATGAGTTTTCCTTTGAGGCATTCGAATGCCTTCAAGCAATCGTCATTGAAGTCAAACTTTGCATCTTTCCCCAAGAGTTTGCACAATGGACTAGCAATTTTGGAGAAGTCTTTGATGAACCGACGATAGAAACCTGCATGGCCGAGAAAACTACGAACACCCTTCACCGAAATTGGAGGCGGTAGCTTCTCAATGAATTCAATTTTCGCTCGATCAACCTCAATTCCTCTTTCGGAGATTTTGTGCCCAAGAACAATACCTTCTTTTACCATGAAGTGGCACTTTTCCCAATTCAGCACTAGGTTGAATTCTACACATCTTTGCAACGCCATACTTAGGTTTGTCAAGCACGCTTCAAAAGTCTCACCAACAACTGAAAAATCGTCCATGAATACCTCCAAAGTGTCTTCAACCATATCAGAAAAAATGGACATCATACAGCGTTGAAAGGTGGCTGGTGCGTTACATAGCCCGAATGGCATACGCTTGAAGGCAAACGTACCATATGGGCATGTAAACATTGTCTTCTCTTGGTCTTCGGGAGCAATACAAATCTGATTATAGCCTGAATAACCATCTAAGAAACAAAACCATCCTTTCCCCGCTAATCGATCTAGCATTTGGTCCATAAATGGCATTGGAAAGTGATCTTTGGGCGTCCAAGAATTCAACTTCCGGTAGTCCATGCATACTCTCCATCCAGTGACGGGTCTGAGTGGAATAAGTTCATTTTTCTCATTTGCGACCACCTTCATGCCTCCTTTCTTGGGAACACATTGTACCAGGCTTACCCATGTACTATCATTGATTAGATACACAACCCCTGCATCTAACCACTTGATAATTTCTTTCTTCACCACTTCTTGCATAGTTGGGTTTAGACGTCTTTGATGCTCAATGGTTGGTTTGGAATTTTCTTCAAGCTGAATCTTGTGAGTACAAATCCCAGGTGGAATACCAATAATATCCGCAATGGTCCATCCAATGGCTCTAATATACTTCTGTAGAATAGCAATAAGAGATGCAACTTGTTGCTCACCCAAATCTGCTGCCACAATGACTGGAAGTGTGCTTCCGCTTCCTAAGAATGCATACTTTAAATGACTTGGCAGCTCCTTCAATTCTAACGTGGGTGGCTCTTCAGTAGATGGCTTAGCTGGTGGTGTGGGTCGATTTTTGAGATCAAAGTCCAGCTTCTTGGGAGCATAGCGATATGTCCCTAATCCTGATAGAGCACAAATAGCTTCTTTGCAATTTTCAGCATCCTTACTCTCTCCATTCATGAGCAAAACCGCCAAAGGGTCAGCAATAATTTGCTCTTCTTTAAGTAATTCTTTCGGATCATCAAAGAAAACATCAGCCACCGAAAATACACTCGGATATTTGGGTTGCTTCATTGATTTGCAAACATCAAAGCGAACCACTTCGTCATTTATTCGGAATGAAAGCTCATTAGCTCTCAACTCAATGAGCACACTTCCTGTAGCAAGGAAAGGGCGTCCCAAGATTATGGGAACCTCTGAGTCCACTTCACAATCCAAAATAACAAAGTTTGCCGGAAAGATGAATGAAGAAACCTTTACCAAGACATCACATAGGATACCAACAGGTCATTTTAACGACATATCCACCATGACGAGCCTTATATTGGTTGGAGTAGGATCACCCAACCCCAACTTTTTATAGATAGATAATGGCATCAAATTGATGCTGGCTCCTAAATCACATAATGCTTTGGAAAAATTCAAAGATCCAACAGTGCAAGGAATAGTTAAAGCTCCGGGGTCAGCCTTCTTCTGAACTATTGATCGGGTAGCGATTGCGCTGCAGTGATGGACATCATCTTTCAACTCATAACTTGCTGCCCACTTCTTTGTCAAAAGATCCTTCATAAATTTCGCATACCCAGGCATTTTTTCAAGTTCTTCCACCAATGGAACATTAATGGTCAGCTGCTTTAACATAGTCATGAATTTGCTGAACTTCGTATCATCCGCCACCTTCTTCAATCTTTGGGGAAAAGGTGGTGGTGGGTATTGAATTGTTCTCTCCACGGCTTTCTTCTCCTCTTGCTTCCATTTTTCAGCTTTTCCAGGCTGCACGTCGTGAGGAGTGACGTTAAGGACATTAGGATCGGCTGCTGCGGCATCTTCCCCTTTCGCCTTATCATCAATTTCTGCTTCTTCGTCAACCACTTGCTTGCCTTTTTTGAAGTTTCCAGCACCTTACCACTTCGGGTAGTGATGGCCATGCATGACCCATCATTCCTTGGGTTTTGCACAGTATTGCTAGGTAAAGTACCAGCCTTTCTTTGATTGAGTGCTGCTGAAAGTTTGCTCCATTGCTGCTCCATTTGCTTGATTGAAGTGGAATGAGAATCAACTAATTGCTTCATAGAGGACAAATCATTTATCACTTCCGTTACTCCTGCGCTCGTTGCTTCCACTCCTTTCAGTAGTTTAGCCATCATGTCTTCCATACTTCCAGAACTAGATGTGGTGGCGTCACGTCTTCCAGGGGGAACATACAAACCACTACTGTCATTCTTGTTCTTCCAACTACCTTGGTCCATGTTTCCAGATTTACCATGATAGTTCCGACCTTGGTTTCCTTGGGCATTGCCTCGGAAACCCCCCTGATTGTTCAAGTAGTTGGCTTCCTCTTCCGAATCAGATTTGTCTCTTCCTTTTGACGCAATAGCTTTCACTTTTTCGGTCTTCCCTTATAATAAATGCTTTGTAAGAAGATCCACTTGTGTTTTCATGTGCGCCATATCTTGATCACGTTATTCTTGTCTTCTTCTTTGGTCTGCAGTCATGCCAATAGATAAAGTGGGGCTTGCTACCTCAGAATCCCTGGTATGCCAAGCTCTACTTTGTTTCGTCATACGATCTAGCATATTGCTTGCTTGACCAAATGTGAGATCCATAAAGGATCCTCCAGCTGCATTATCCACCACTGGTTTAGTTATTGAATTCAGGGCTCTATATAATATCTCCATTAGGTGAACATTAGTCATATGATGGTTTGGGCACCTCGCTAGCTTTTTGTTGAACCTCTCCCATGTTTCATGAAGAGCTTCATTGGGAAGCTGACGAAAGTTGCTGATTTCATCTCTCAATTGTGCTCTTTTGGATGGCGGAAAAAATCATTCTAGGAAAGCGTCTCTCAATTGCCTCCAATTGGTAATAGAATCAGGAGTCAGCCCATTCAACCATAGAGTTGCCTCCCCAGACAGAGACAATGGAAATAGACGTAATCGCATTGCATGCTGACCAACACCAGGATTCTCAAATGACTTGCATGTAGAAATAAAGTTGATGAGATGCATATTCGGATCATCGCCTGCTAGTCCACCAAATAATCCCTTGAGTTGCAATAACTGAATCATGGTGCTTGTGATGTTGAACTTGGCTCCGGGCGCTAATGGTGGGGGAATAATAGCTCCTGTGGCTCCGGCTCCATCAAGATCATCATCATCATCGTCGAAAGCTGGCTGCATAGCTTGGCGTTCAAGCCTAAACCTAGCTTGACGATCTCTTCTGTTGGCAGGTGTTGCGATCTCAGCGGCATGCCTAGGGTTTAGCAGCTCGTCATCACCTAGATCTTCATCATCAGGATTTGTTGCTCGCCCAGGGTTATCAATATTCTGTTGATGCACTTGAGCGGCGGCTAGCGCAGCTAGTCTCGCCTGTTCCTGTTGAGCAGCCATCCTTTTAATTGCGTGTTGTGCCTCTATTCTGCGAATACATTGTGGTTCAGGATTGATAGGTAATAACGGTTGACCAGAACTTCGGGTATGCGGCATGCACTGAATAAAAACCTGCAGTAAACAAAAACAAAAACTAAAAGTATAAGTACGAGAATCTTTGACCAAAGGGTCTAGTAACTATCACAAACTTAATTGACACTATTATTCCCCGGCAACGGCGCCAATTTTTGATAACGCTCAATCTACAGCTCTCGTAGGAGTGTAAAGCGGTCGTTTGTCAAATATAGAACCCAACTGGGTTGGGTATCGATCCCACAGGGAATAGCTTGGTCAACAAGTAAGCAAAGATTTCTAGACTTTTAGTGCAAGTCTCGTAAAAAGGGGGGAATTGTATTGTGATAGTAATGTAACCAAAATAAGAGAGTAAAGCAGAAAATAGCAAAGTAAAAGAACGAATGTTTTGTAATATGTAAACAATGAGAATTGAGGAGTTGGGGTTATGTCCACCTTCTGAGTTATAAGTCTTTATTGGCTATGAGTGTGTGAAATTCAGACATGTATGTGCTTATAGAGAATTGTATTCGATGGAAAATCCAGGCATCTTTCGACCTACTCGAGGATTATTTCACTTTAACTCTTTCGAGCTTAAAGCGTGTCTAACGGTAAGCAATGGCTTAGGCGCTGCCTATATCAACATAGGCGATAGGTTAGGCGCTTCCAATGTCAACATAGGCAATGGCTTAGGTGCCTCCTATATCAACATAGGCGATAGGTTAGGCGCCGCTTATACCATAGCCTATGCTCACTGCCTCACTTAGCCGATAGGTTAGGCGCCGCCTATGTCAAAATAGATGATGACTTAGGGAGCCTCCTATATCAACATAGGTGATAGGTTAGGCGCCGCTAATAACATTTCCTATGTTCACTGCCTCACTTAGGAGATAGGTTACGCGCCGCCTATATCAGCATTGGCGATGGCTTAGGCGCCGGCCATATCAACATAGGCGATAGGTTTGGCACCGATTATACAATTGCTTATGCTCACTGCCTCACTTTGGCGATAGGTTAGGCGCCGCCTATGTAAACATAGGAGATGGCTTAGGCGCCGCTTATACCGTTGCCTATGCACACTGCCTCACTTAGGTGATAGGTTAGGGGCCGCCTATGTCAGCATAGGCGATGGCTTAGGTGCCACCTATATCAACATATGCGATAGGTTAGGCACTGCTTATACCATTGCCTATGGTCACTGCCTCACTTAGGCAATAGGTTAGGTGCAGCCTATGTCAACATAGGCGATGGATTAGGTGCCGCCTATATCAACATAGGCGATAGGTTAGGCGCCGCTTATCGCATTGCCTATGCTCACTGCATCACTTATGCGATAGGTTAGGCACTGCCTATGTCAACATAGGCGATGGCTTAGGCGCCGCCTATATCAACATAGGCGATAGGTTAGCCGCCGCTTATACCATTTCCTATGCTCACTGCCTCCCTTAGGCGATAGGTTAGGCGCTGCCTATGGCAACACAGGCGATGGCTTAGGCACCACCTATATTAACATAGGCGATAGATTAGGCGCCGCTTATTCCATAACCTATGCTCACTGCCTCACTTAGATGATAGGTTAGGCAACGCCTACGTCAACATAGGCAATGGCTTAGGAACCACCTATATCAACATAGGTGATAGGTTAGGGGATACTTATACCATCGTCTATGCTCACTAGATCACTTAGGCGATAGGTTATGCATCTCCTATGTAAACATAGGCGATGACCTAGGCGCCTTCAATATCAACATAGGTGATAGGTTAGGCGCCGCTTATATCATTGCCTAAGATCACTGCCTAACTTAGGCGATAGGTTAGGCGCCACCTATGTTAACATAGGCAATGGCTTAGGTGCCACCTATATCAACATACGCGATAGGTTAGGCGCCGATTTTACCATTGCCTATGCTCTCTGCCTCACTTAGGCGATAGGTTAGGCGCCGCCAATGTAAACATAGGCTATGGCTTAGGCACCACCTATATCAACATAGACGATAGGTTAGGCGTCGCTTATACCATTACCTATGCTCACTGCCTTACTTAGGCGTAAGGTTAGGCGCCGCCTATGTCAACATAGGCGATGGCTTAGAAGCCGCCTATATCAACATAGGCGATAGGTTAGGCGCCGCTTAAACCATTTCCTATGCTCACTGCCTCAGATAGGCGATAGATTACGTGCCGCCTATGTCAACATAGGCCATGGATTAGGCGCTGCCTATATCAACATAGGCGATAGGTTTGGTGCCGATTATACCATTGCCTATGCTCACTACCTCACTTAGGCGATAGGTTAGGCAACACCTATGTCAACATAGTTGATGGATTAGGCGCCGCCTATATCAACATAGGTGATAGGTTAGGCACCGCTTATACCATAGCCTATGCTCTCTGCCTCACAAGGGCGATAGGTTAGGCACTGCCTATGTTAGAATAGGCGATGGCTTAGGCGCCGCCTATATCAACATAGGCGATAGCTTAGGCGCCGCTTATACCATTGCCCATGCCCACTGCCTCTCATAGGAGATAGTTTAGACGCCCCCTATGTCAACATAGGCTATGGCTTAGGCGCCGCCCATATCAACATAGGCTATAGGTTAGGCGCCGCTTATACCATTGCCTATGCTCACTGCCTTACTTACGCGATAGGTTAGGCACCGCCTATGTCAATATAGGCGATGGCTTAGGTGCCATCTATATCAACATAAGAGATAAGTTAGGCGCTGCTTATACTATTGCCTATGCTCACTACCTCGCTTAGGCGATTGGTTAGGCACCGCCTATTTCAACATAGCCGATGCCTTAGGCGCCACCTATATCAACATAGGCGATAGGTTAGGCGCTGCTTATACCATTGCTTATGATCAGTACCTCACTTAGGCGATAGGTTAGTCGGCGCCTCTCTCAACATAGGCGATAGGTTAGGCGCCATTTATACCATTTCCTTTGCTCACTTCCTTAGGTGATAGGTTAGGCGCCGCCTATGTCAATATAGTAGATGGCTTAGGTGCCACCTATATCAACATAGGCGATAGGTTAGGCGCCTCTTATACCATTGCCTATTCTCACTGCCTCACTTAGGAGATAGGTTAGGCGTCGCCTATATCAACATAGGCGATGGCTTAGACGCTGCCTATATCAACATAGGCGATAGGTTAGGCGCTACATATACCATTGCCAATGATCACCGCCTCACTTAGGCGATAGGTTAGTGATGTTGGGCGTATTTATACGTCTAAGCACCATAACTTACCCATGTTTTAGCTAAGTTTTGAGGATAAAATACATAATTCCTGCACTTTTAGTCTACTTTCAATTAAGTGAGATGACCTATGTGATTAGCATGCTTTTCAGGTACTAATGCGGAAGATTTTGGCACTTTGGGGACCTGTGGACAACAAAGGAAAACTTCAAATAAAAGGGAAGGCAGCTTTTGGACTAAATGTGATGCATGGGAACTTTTTCCCGGGCAAATTCAACATTTTTAAATAGTTAAGGATGCAGTAGCAACTTAGTAGAGAATGTTGTGATTAAAAAACTTATTGCTGAATTTTCAGCCATTATTCATAATTCAGATTCTGTAATATTTTTGAAAGCAGAAAACAGCTTAGCTTGAGCAACGGAGAGAGAGAAACATGTTCCTCTCTTATTGTCGCTAGTCATCTCCATCGCCGAGATTGTTCTAAGTTTTGGTATGATGATTATGTCTATTTTGATTTCCGTTGTATTCATGATAGCTAAACTTTTTTGTTAGGGTTATAGAAACCTTTTAGTATACTCTCTATTGCTATGGGTTCGTGAATTTATGATGTGTAATCCACTTATATCATTACTCTCTTCATTTTGATTGAATTCTCGTGGTTGCAAACATAGAGAATATGCCATTATAGCAATAACTTGTTCGATAGAAAAGTTGTTGTTTGGAAAAGAGAGTGTGACAAGAAATTAGGGTTTCCAACCAATAGTTTACACGTTAATGCCCTAGCAGGATTAACGTCTTCGAGAGTTCGTATAATTTGTTGTACACTTTAGGTTCGAGAGAACTAAGGTGAATAAATCCTTGATTGTTGAAAAACACTTGGATTAAGAATTAGAATACGTCTCTCTATAAGTGCAAGCATGTATAAAATCCATATTACCCATAGTTAATATAGAAGTAGAAGCTAAAAGGTGGACATAACCCTAACTTGTTATTCTCTGTGATCAAATATAACTACGCATTCCATCTCATTGTTACACTGATAATATTATTGTGCACTTAACCCAAACCCCCCTTATCTTGGAACATTCGACCAACAGTCTAATAATAATCGCAATACTTAGTTATCATAGTATTCCCTGTGGGATTCGACACCCAACCCAGTTGGGTTCTATATTTGACAGAGACCGCTTACACTTTCTAACGAGAGTTGTAATTTGGGCGTATCAGTTAGGCGCCACCTATGTCAACATAGGCGATGTCTTAGGCGCCGCCTATATCAACATAGGCGATAGGTTAGACCTTCTTATACCATTGCCTATGATCAATGCCTTACGTAGGCGATAGGTTATGCGCCACCTATGTCAACATAGGTGATGGATTAGGCACCGCCTATATCAACATATCGGTTAGGCGCATCTTATACCATTGCCTATGAACACTGCCTCACTTAGGCGATAGGTCAGGCGCCGCCTATGTCAACATAGGTGATGGATTAGGCTCCGCCTATATAAACATAGGAGATAGGCTAGGCGCTACTTATACCATTTCCTATGCTCACTGCCTCACATAGGCAATAGGTTAGGTGCCGCCTATGTCAACATAGGCGATGGCTTTGGCGCAGCCTATATCAACATAGGCGATAGGTTAGGTGCCGCTTTTACCATTGCCTATGCTCACTTCCTCACTTAGGTGTTAGGTTAGCCACCGCCAATGTAAACATAGGAGATGGCTTAGGCATCGCCTATATCAACATAGTCAATAGGTTAGGTGCCACTTATACCATTTCCTATGCTCACTGCCTCGCTTAGGCGTAAGGTTAGGCGCTGCCTATGTCAACATAGGCGATGGCTTAGGCGCCGCCTATATCAACATAGGAGATAGGTTTGGCGCCGCTTAAACCATTGCCTATTCTCACTGCCTCACTAAGACGATAGGTTACGCACCGCCTATGTCTACATAGGCAATGGCTTAGGCACCACCTATTTCAACATAGGCGATAGGTTTGACGCCGATTATACCATTGCCTATGCTCACTACCTCACTTACGCGATAGGTTAGGCAACGCCTATGTAAACATAGGTGATGTCTTAGGCACCGCCTATATCAACATAGGCTATACATTAGGCGCCTCTTATACCATTGCCCATGTCCACTGCCTCACTTAGGCGATAGGTTAGGCGCCTCTTATAACATTGCCCATGCCCACTGCCTCACTTAGGCGATAGTTTAGACGCTGCCTATGTCAACATAGGCTATGGCTTAGGCGCCGCCTATATCAACATAGGCTTTAGGTTAGGCGCTGCTTATACTATTGCCTATGCTAACTTACACGATAGGTTAGGCGCCGCCTATGTCAACATAGACGATGGCTTAGGTGCCGCCTATATAAACATCGGCGATAGGTTAGGCGCTGCTTATACTATGGCCTATGCTCACTACATCACTTAGGGGAATGGTTAGGCACCGCCTATGTCAACATAGGCGATGCCTTAGGCGCTGCCTATATCAACACACGCGATAGGTTAGGCGCTCTTATACAATTGCCCATGCCCACTGCCTCACTTAGGCGATAGTTTAGATGCCGCCTATGTCATTATAGGCTATGGCTTAGGCGCCGCCTATACCAACATAGGCTATAGGTTAGGCGCCGCTTATACCATAGCCTATGCTCACTGCCTCATTTACACGATAGATTAGGCGCAGCCTATGTCAACATAGGTGATGTCTTAGGCGCCGCCTATATCAACATAGGAGATAGGTTAGCCAGCACTTATTCTATTGTCTATGCTCACTGCCTCACTTAGGCGATAGGTTATGCGCCTCCTATAAAAACATAGGCGATGGCTTAGGAGCCGCCTATATCAACATAGGCGATAGGTTAGGTGTCGTTTATGCCATTGCCTATGCTCACTGCCTCGCTTAGGCGTAAGGTTAGGCGCCGCCTATGTAAACATAGGCGATGAATTATGCGCTGCCTATATCAACATAGGCGATAGGTTAGGCACCGCTTAAACCATTTCCTATTCTCATTGCCTCACTTAGGCGATAGGTTACGCGCCGCCTATGTAAACATAGGCGATAGCTTAGGCCCCACCTATATCAACATAGGCGATAGGGTTGGCGCCGATCATACCATTGCCTATGCTCACTACCTCACCTAGGCAATAGGTTAGGCAACGCCTATGTCAAAATAGGTGATGGCTTAGACGCCGCCTATATCAACATAGGCGATAGGTTAGGAGCCGCTTATACCATATCCTATGCTCAATGCCTCACCTAGGATAGGTTAGGCACCACCTATGTTAACATAGGCGATGGCTTAGGCACCGCCTATATCACCATAGGCGATAGGTTAGGCGCCGCTTATACCATTGCCTATGCTCACTGCCTCGCTTAGGCGTTAGGTTAGGCGCTGCCTATGTCAACATAGGCGATGGCTTAGGCGCCGCCTATATCAACATAGGCGATAGGTTTGGCGCCGCTGAAACCATTGCCTATTCTCACTGCCTCACTTAGACAATAGGTTACGCGCCGCCTATGTCAACATAGGCGATGACTTAGGCACCGACTATATCAACATAGGCGATAGGTTTGGTGCCAATTATACCATTGCCAATGCTCACTACCTCACTTAGGTGATAGGTTAGGCAACGCCTATGTCAACATAGGTGATAGGTTAGGCGCCGCCTATGTCAACATAGGCAATGGCTTTGGCGCCTTCTATATCAATATAGGCGATAGGTTAGGTGCCGCTTATACCATTACCTATGCTCACTGCCTCACATAGGCGATAGGTTAGGCGCTGCCTATGTCAAAATATGCGATGGCTTAGGCGCTCCCTATATCAACATAGCCGATAGGTTAGACGCCGCTTATACCATTGCCTATTCTCACTACCTCACTTACACGATAGGTTAGGCGCCGCCTATGTCAACATAGGCGATGGCTTAGGTGCCGCCTATATCAAGTTAGGAGATAGGTTAGCCAGCGCTTATTCCATTATCTATGCTCACTGACTCACTTAGGCGATAGGTTATGCACCTCATATATAAACATAGGCGATGGCGTAGGCGCCGCCTATATCAACATAGGCGATAGGTAAGGTGCCGCCTATGTCAACATAGGTGATGGCTTAGGCGGCCGCCTATATCAACATAGATGATAGGTTAGGCGCCGCTTATACCATTGCCTATGATCACTACCTCACTTAGGGGATAGGTTACGCGCTGCCTATGTAAACATAGGCGATGGCTTAGGCGCCACCTATATCAACATAGGCGATAGGTTTGGCGCCGATCATACCATTGCCTATGCTCACTACCTCACTTAGGCGATAGGTTAGGCAACGCCTATGTCAAAATAGGTGATGGCTTAGACGCCGCCTATTTCAACATAGGCGATAGGTTAGGCGCCGCTTATCCCATAGCCGATGCTCACTGCCTTACGTAGGAGATAGGTTAGGCACCGCCTATGTTAACATAGGCGATGGCTTAGGCGCCACCTATATCACCATAGATGATGGGTTAGGCGCCGCTTATACCATTTCCCATGCCCACTGCCTCACTTAGGCGATAGTTTAGACGCCGCCTATGTCATCATAGGCTATGTCTTAGGACCGCCTATATCAACATAGGCTATAGGTTAGGCGCCGCTTATACCATTGCCTATGCTTACTGCCTCACTTACGCGATAGGTTAGGCGCTGCCTATTTCAACATAGGCGATGGCTTAGGCACCACCTATATCAACATAGGAGATAGGTTAGCCAGTGCTTATACCATTGTATATGCTCACTGCCTCAGTTAGGCGATAGGTTAGGCGCTGCCTATGTCAACATAGGCGATGTATTAGGTGCCGCCTATATCAAAATAGGCAAATAGGTTAGGCGCCGCTTATACCATTACCTATGCTCATTGCCTCACTTAGACAATAGGTAAGGTGCCGCCTACGTCAACATAGGCGATGGCTTAGGCGCCTCCTATATCAACATAGGCGATAGGTTAGGCGCTGCTTATACCATTGCCTATGCTCACTTCCTTACTTAGGCGATAGGTTAGGCGCCGCCTATGTCAATATAGGCGATGGCTTAGGCACCGACTATATCAACATCGGTGATAGGTTAGGCGCCGCCTATGTCAACATAGGCAATGGCTTTGGAGCCTCTTATATCAATATAGGCAATAGGTTAGGCGCCGCTTATACCATTGCCTATGCTCACTGCCTCACATAGGTGATAGGTTAGGCGCCGCCTATGTCAAAATATGCGATGGCTTAGGCACTCCCTATATCAACATAGGCGATAGGTTAGGCTACGCTTATACCATTGCTTATGCTCACTGCCTCACTTACACGATAGGTTAGGCGCCGCCAATGTCAACGTAGGCGATAGCTTAAACGCCGCCTATATCAACATAGGAGATAGGTTAGCTAGCGCTTATTCCATTATCTATGCTCACTGACTAACTTAGGCGATAGGTTATGCGCCTCATATATAAACATAGGCGATGGCGTAGGCGCCGCCTATATCAACATAGGCGATAGGTTAGGTGCCTCTTATACCATTGCCTATGCTCACTGCCTCGCTTAGGCGTAAGTTTAGGCGCCGCCTATGTCCACATAGGCGATAGGTTAGGCGCCGCTTAAACCATTGCATATTCTCACTGCCTCACTTAGGCAATAGGTTACGCGCCGTCTATGTAAACATAGGCGATAGCTTAGGCGCTGCCTATATCAACATAGGCGATAGGTTTGGCGCCGATCATGCCATTTCCTATGCTCACTACCTTACTTAGACGATAGGTTAGGCAACGCCTATGTCAAAATAGTTAATGGATTAGACGCCGCCTATATCAACATAGGCGATAGGTTAGGCGCCACTTATACCATAGCCTATGCTCACTGCCTCACTTAGGCGATAGGTTAGGCACCGCCTATGTTAACATAGGTGATGGCTTAGGCGCCGCCTATATCAACATTGGCGATGGGTTAGGCGCTGCTTATACTATTGCCTATGCTCACTGCCTCACTTAGGGGATTGGTTAGGCACCGCCTATGTCAGCATAGGCGATGCCTTAGGCGCTACCTATATCAACATAAGCGATAGGTTAGGCTCCGCTTATACCATTGCCCATGCCCACTGCCTCACTTAGGGGATAGTTTAGATGCCGCCTATGTCATCATAGGCTATGGCTTAGGCATCGCGTATATCAACATAGGTGATAGGTTAGGCGCCGCTTATACCATTGCCTATGGTCACTGCCTCTCTTAGGCATAAAGTTAGGCGCTGCCTATGTCAACATAGGCGATGGCTTAGGCGCCGCCTATATCAACATAGGCGATAGGTTATGCGCCGCTGAAACCATTGCCTATTCTCACTTCCTCACTTAGACGATAGGTTACGCGCCGCCTATGTCAACATAGGCGATGGCTTAGGCACCACCTATATCAACATAGGCGATAGGTTTGGCGCCGATTATACCATTGCCTATGCTCACTACCTCACTTAGGAGATAGGTTAGGCAATGCCTATGTCAACATAGGTTATAGGTTAGGCGCTTCTTATTCTATTGCCTATGCTTACTGCCTCACTTAGGGGATTTGTTAGGCACCGCCTATGTCAACATAGGCGATGCCTTAGGCGCCGCCTATATCATCATAGGCAATAGGTTAGGCGCCGCTTATACCATTGCCCATGCCCACTGCCTCACTTAGGCGATAGTTTAGACGTCGCCTATGTCATCATAGGCTATGGATTAGGCGCAGTCTATATGAACATAGGATATAGGTTAGGCGCTGCTTATACCATTGCCTATGCTCACTGCCTTAGTTACACGATAGGTTAGGCACCGCCTATGTCAACATAGGCGATGGATTAGGCGCCTCCTATATCAACATCGGTGATAGGTTAGGATCCGCCTATGTCAACATAGGCAATGGCTTTGGCCCCTCCTATATAAATATTGGCGATAGGTTAGGCGCCTCTTATACCATTACCTATGCTCACTGCCTCACATAGGCGATAGGTTAGGCGCCGCCTATGTCAAAATATGCGATGGCTTAGGCGCCTCCTATATCAACATGGGCGATAGGTTAGGCGCCGCTTATACCATTGCCTATGCTCACTGCCTCACTTACACGATAGGTTAGGCGCCGCCTATGTCAACATAGGCGATGGCTTAGGCACCGCCTATATCAACAGAGGAGATAGGTTAGCCTGCGCTTATTCCATTGTCTATGCTCACTAACTCACTTAGGCGATAGGTTATGCGCCGCCTATGTCAACATAAGAAATGGCTTTGGCGCCTCCCATATCAATATAGGCGATAGGTTAGGCGCCTCTTATACCATTACCTATGCTCACTGCCTCACATAGGCGATAGGTTAGGCGCCGCCTATGTCATAATATGCGATGGCTTAGGGGCTACCTATATCAACATTGGCTATAGGTTAGGGGCCGCTTATACCCTTGCCTTTGCTAACTACCTATCTTACGCAATAGGTTAGGCGCCGCCTATGTCAACATAGACGATGGCTTAGGAACCACCTATATCAACATAGGAGATAGGTTAGCCAGTGTTTATACCATTGTCTATGATCACTGCTTTACTTAGGCGATAGGTTAGGCGTTGCCTATATCAACATAGGCGATGTATTAGGTGCCGCCTATATCAAGATAGGGGATAGGTTAGGCGACGCTTATACCATTTAATATGCTCACTACCTCACTTAGGCGATAGGTAAGGCGCCGCCTATGTCAACATAGGTGATGGCTTAGGCGGCCGCCTATATCAACATAGACGATAGGTTAGGCGCCGCTTATACCATTGCCTATGCTCACTGCCTCACTTAGGCGATAGGTTACGCGCTGCCTATGTAAACATAGGCGATGGCTTAGGTGCCGCCTATATCAACATAGGCGATAGGTTTGGCGCCGATCATACCATTGCCTATGCTCACTACCTCACTTAGGCGATAGGTTAGGCAACGCCTATGTCAAAATAGGTGATGGCTTAGACGCCACCTATATCAACATAGACGATAGGTTAGGCGTCGCTTATCCCATAGCCGATGCTCACTGCCTAACTTAGGGGATAGGTTAGGCACCACCTATGTTAATATAGGCGATGGCTTATGCGCCGCCTATATCAACATAGGCGTTGGGTTAGGCGCCGCTTATACCATTGCCCATGCCCACGGCCTCACTTAGGCGATAGTTTAGACGCCGCCTATGTCATCATAGGCTATGTCTTAGGAGCCGCCTATTTCAACATAGGCGATAGGCTAGGCGCCGCCTATTTCAGCATAGGAAATGTCTTAGGCGGCTCCTATATCAACATAGACGATAGGTTAGGCGCCGCTTACACCATTGCCTATGATCATTGCCTCACTTAGGCGATAGGTGAGGTGCCGCCTATGTCAACATAGGCGATGGCCCAGGCACCGCCTATATCAACCTAGGCGATAGGTTAGGTGCCGCTTATACCATTACCTATGCTCACTTCCACACTTAGGCGATAGGTTAGGTTCCTCCTATGTCAACATAGGTGATGGCTTAGGCACCGCCTATATTAACATAGGCGATAGGTTACGCGCCGATTATACCATTTCCTTTACTCACTACCTCACTTAGGCGTAAGGTTAGGCGCCGCCTATGTCAACATATGCGATGGCTTAGGCGCTGCCTATATCAACATAGGCGATAGATTAGGCACCGCATATACCATTGCCAATGCTCACTACCTTTCTTAGGCGATAGGTTATGCTCCACGTATGTCAGCATAGGCAATGGCTTAGGCGCCGCCTATATCAACATAGGCGGTAGGTTTGGCGCCGATTATACAATTTCCTATGCTCAGTGCCTCACTTAGGCGATAGGTTAGGTAATGCCTATGTCAACATAGGTGATGGCTTAGGTGCCGCCTATATCAACATAGGCGATAGGTTAGGCGCCGCTTATACCATTGCCTATGCTCACTGCCTAACTTAGGCGTAAGGTTAGGCGCCGCCTATGTCAACATAGGCGATGTCTTAGGTGCCGCCTATATCAACATAGGCAATAGATTAGGCGCCTCTTATACCATTGCCTATGCTTACTGCCTCACTTAGGCGATAGGTTACGCGCCACCTATGTCCGCATAGGCGATAGCTTAGGCGCCGTCTATATCAATATAGGCGGTAGGTTTGGCGCCGATTATACAATTGCCTATGCGCACTGCCTCACTTAGGCGATAGGTTAGGCAACGCCTATGTCAACATAGGTGATGGCTTAGGTGCCGCCTATATCAACATAGGCGATAGGTTAGGCGCCGCTTATACCATTGCCTATGCTCACTGCCTCACTTAGGCGATAGGTTACGCGCTGCCTATGTAAACATACGCGATGGCTTAGGTGCCACCTATATCAACATAGGCGATAGGTTTGGCGCCGATCATACCATTGCCTATGCTCACTACCTCACTTAGGCGATAGGTTAGGCAACGCCTATGTCAAAATTGGTGATGGCTTAGACGCCGCCTATATCAACATAGGCGATAGGATAGGCGTCGCTTATCCCATAGCCGATGCTCACTGCCTAACTTAGGAGATAGGTTAGGCACCGCCTATGTTAATATAGGCGATGGCTTAGGCGCCGCCTATATCAACATAGGCGTTGGGTTAGGCGCCGCTTATACCATTGCCGATGCCCACTGCCTCACTTAGGCGATAGTTTAGACGCCGCCTATGTCATCATAGGCTATGTCTTAGGAGCCGCCTATATCAACATAGGCTATAGGTTAGGCGCCGCATATACCATTGCCTATGCTCACTGCCTAACTTACGCGATAGGTTAGGCGCCGCCTATGTCAACATAGGCGATGGCTTAGGCGCCACCTATATTAACATAGGAGATAGGTTAGCCAGTGCTTGTACCATTATATATGCTCACTGCCTCACTTAGGCGATAGGTTAGGCGCTGCCTATGTCACCATAGGCGATGTATTTGGTGCCGCCTATGTCAACATAGATGATGGCTTAGGCGCCGCCAATTTCAACATAGGCGATAGGCTAGGCGCCGCCTATTTCAACATAGGCAATGGCTTAGGCGGCTCCTATATCAACATAGACGATAGGTTAGGCGCCGCTTACACCATTGCCTATGCTCACTGCCTCACTTAGGCGATTGGTGAGGTGCCGCCTATGTCAACATAGGCGATGGCCCATGCAGCGCCTATATCAACCTAGGCGATAGGTTAGGTGCCGCTTATACCATTACCTATGCTCACTGCCACACTTAGGTGATAGGTTAGGTTCCGCCTATGTCAACATAGATGATGGCTTAGGGCGCCTCCTATATCAACATAGGTGATAGGTTAGGCGCCGCTTATAACATTTCCTATGTTCACTGCCTCACTTAGGAGATAGGTTACGCGCCGCCTATATCAGCATTGGCGATGGCTTAGGCGCCGGCCATATCAACATAGGCGATAGGTTTGGCACCTATTATACAATTGCTTATGCTCACTGCCTCACTTTGGCGATAGGTTAGGCGCCGCCTATGTAAACATAGGAGATGGCTTAGGCGCCGCTTATACCGTTGCCTATGCACACTGCCTCACTTAGGCGATAGGTTAGGGGCCGCCTATGTCAGCATAGGCGATGGCTTAGGTGCCACCTATATCAACATATGCGATAGGTTAGGCACTGCTTATACCATTGCCTATGGTCACTGCCTCACTTAGGCGATAGGTTAGGTGCAGCCTATGTCAACATAGGAGATGGATTAGGTGCCGCCTATATCAACATAGGCGATAGGTTAGGCGCCGCTTATCGCATTGCCTATGCTCACTGCATCACTTATGCGATAGGTTAGGCACTGCCTATGTCAACATAGGCGATGGCTTAGGCGCCGCCTATATCAACATAGGCGATAGGTTAGCCGCCGCTTATACCATTTCCTATGCTCACTGCCTCCCTTAGGCGATAGGTTAGGCGCTGCCTATGTCAACACAGGCGATGGCTTAGGCACCACCTATATTAACATAGGCGATAGATTAGGCGCCGCTTATTCCATAACCTATGCTCACTGCCTCACTTAGATGATAGGTTAGGCAACGCCTACGTCAACATAGGCGATGGCTTAGGAACCACCTATATCAACATAGGTGATAGGTTAGGGGATACTTATACCATCGTCTATGCTCACTAGATCACTTAGGCGATAGGTTATGCATCGCCTATGTAAACATAGGCGATGACCTAGGCGCCTTCAATATCAACATAGGTGATGGGTTAGGCGCCGCTTATATCATTGCCTAAGCTCACTGCCTAACTTAGGCGATAGGTTAGGCGCCACCTATGTTAACATAGGCAATGGCTTAGGTGCCACCTATATCAACATACGCGATAGGTTAGGCGCCGATTTTACCATTGCCTATGCTCTCTGCCTCACTTAGGCGATAGGTTAGGCGCCGCCTATGTAAACATAGGCTATGGCTTAGGCACCACCTATATCAACATAGACGATAGGTTAGGCGTCGCTTATACCATTACCTATGCTCACTGCCTTACTTAGGCGTAAGGTTAGGCGCCGCCTATGTCAACATAGGCGATGGCTTAGAAGCCGCCTATATCAACATAGGCGATAGGTTAGGCGCCGCTTAAACCATTTCCTATGCTCACTGCCTCAGTTAGGCGATAGGTTACGTGCTGCCTATGTCAACATAGGCCATAGCTTAGGCGCTGCCTATATCAACATAGGCGATAGGTTTGGTGCCGATTATACCATTGCCTATGCTCACTACCTCACTTAGGCGATAGGTTAGGCAACACCTATGTCAACATAGGTGATGGATTAGGCGCCGCCTATATCAACATAGGTGATAGGTTAGGCGCCGCTTATACCATAGCCTATGCTCTCTGCCTCACAAGGGCGATAGGTTAGGCACTGCCTATGTTAGAATAGGCGATGGCTTAGGCGCCGCCTATATCCACATAGGCGATAGCTTAGGCACCGCTTATACCATTGCCCATGCCCACTGCCTCTCATAGGAGATAGTTTAGACGCCCCCTATGTCAACATAGGCTATGGCTTAGGCGCCGCCCATATCAACATAGGCTATAGGTTTGGCGCCGCTTATACCATTGCCTATGCTCACTGCCTTACTTACGCGATAGGTTAGGCACCGCCTATGTCAATATAGGCGATGGCTTAGGTGCCATCTATATCAACATAAGAGATAAGTTAGGCGCTGCTTATACTATTGCCTATGCTCACTACCTCGCTTAGGCGATTGGTTAGGTACCGCCTATTTCAACATAGCCGATGCCTTAGGCGCCACCTATATCAACATAGGCGATAGGTTAGGCGCTGCTTATACCATTGCTTATGATCAGTACCTCACTTAGGCGATAGGTTAGTCGGCGCCTCTCTCAACATAGGCGATAGGTTAGGCGCCATTTATACCATTTCCTTTGCTCACTTCCTTAGGTGATAGGTTAGGCGCCGCCTATGTCAATATAGTAGAAGGCTTAGGCGCCACCTATATCAACATAGGCGATAGGTTAGGCGCCGCTTATACCATTGCCTATTCTCACTGCCTCACTTAGGCGATAGG
This sequence comes from Capsicum pubescens, assembly GCA_030864215.1. Lineage (NCBI taxonomy): Eukaryota > Viridiplantae > Streptophyta > Magnoliopsida > Solanales > Solanaceae > Capsicum > Capsicum pubescens. The sequence continues at coordinate 304,742,475 of CM061542.1, forward strand.
TTAGGCGTCGCCTATATCAACATAGGCGATGGCTTAGACGCTGCCTATATCAACATAGGCGATAGGTTAGGCGCTACATATACCATTGCCAATGATCACCGCCTCACTTAGGCGATAGGTTAGTGATGTTGGGCGTATTTATACGTCTAAGCACCATAACTTACCCATGTTTTAGCTAAGTTTTGAGGATAAAATACATAATTCCTGCACTTTTAGTCTACTTTCAATTAAGTGAGCTGACCTATGTGATTAGCATGCTTTTCAGGTACTAATGCGGAAGATTTTGGCACTTTGGGGACCTGTGGACAACAAAGGAAAACTTCAAATAAAAGGGAAGGCAGCTTTTGGACTAAATGTGATGCATGGGAACTTTTTCCCGGGCAAATTCAACATTTTTAAATAGTTAAGGATGCAGTAGCAACTTAGTAGAGAATGTTGTGATTAAAAAACTTATTGCTGAATTTTCAGCCATTATTCATAATTCAGATTCTGTAATATTTTTGAAAGCAGAAAACAGCTTAGCTTGAGCAACGGAGAGAGAGAAACACGTTCCTCTCTTATTGTCGCTAGTCATCTCCATCGCCGAGATTGTTCTAAGTTTTGGTATGATGATTATGTCTATTTTGATTTCCGTTGTATTCATGATAGCTAAAATTTTTTGTTAGGGTTATAGAAACCTTTTAATATACTCTCTATTGCTATGGGTTCGTGAATTTATGATGTGTAATCCACTTATATCATTACTCTCTTCATTTTGATTGAATTCTCGTGGTTTCAAACATAGAGAATACGCCATTATAGAAATAACTTGTTCGATAGAAAAGTTGTTGTTTGGAAAAGAGAGTGTGACAAGAAATTAGGGTTTCCAACCAATAGTTTACACGTTAATGCCCTAGCAGGATTAACGTCTTCGAGAGTTCGTATAATTTGTTGTACACTTTAGGTTCGAGAGAACTAAGGTGAATAAATCCTTGATTGTTGAAAAACACTTGGATTTAGAATTAGAATACGTCTCTCTATAAGTGCAAGCATGTATAAAATCCATATTACCCATAGTTAATATAGAAGTAGAAGCTAAAAGGTGGACATAACCCTAACTTGTTATTCTCTGTGATCAAATATAACTACGCATTCCATCTCATTGTTACACTGATAATATTATTGTGCACTTAACCCAAACCCCCCTTATCTTGGAACATTCGACCAACAGTCTAATAATAATCGCAATACTTAGTTATCATAGTATTCCCTGTGGGATTCGACACCCAACCCAGTTGGGTTCTATATTTGACAGAGACCGCTTACACTTTCTAACGAGAGTTGTAATTTGGGCGTATCAGTTAGGCGCCACCTATGTCAACATAGGCGATGTCTTAGGCGCCGCCTATATCAACATAGGCGATAGGTTAGACCTTCTTATACCATTTCCTATGATCAATGCCTTACGTAGGCGATAGGTTATGCGCCACCTATGTCAACATAGGTGATGGCTTAGGCACCGCCTATATCAACATATCGGTTAGGCGCATCTTATACCATTGCCTATGAACACTGCCTCACTTAGGCGATAGGTCAGGCGCCGCCTATGTCAACATTGGTGATGGATTAGGCTCCGCCTATATAAACATAGGAGATAGGCTAGGCGCTACTTATACCATTTCCTATGCTCACTGCCTCACATAGGCAATAGGTTAGGTGCCGCCTATGTCAACATAGGCGATGGCTTTGGCGCAGCCTATATCAACATAGGCGATAGGTTAGGTGCCGCTTTTACCATTGCCTATGCTCACTTCCTCACTTAGGTGTTAGGTTAGGCACCGCCAATGTAAACATAGGAGATGGCTTAGGCATCGCCTATATCAACATAGTCAATAGGTTAGGTGCCACTTATACCATTTCCTATGCTCACTGCCTCGCTTAGGCGTAAGGTTAGGCGCTGCCTATGTCAACATAGGCGATGGCTTAGGCGCCGCCTATATCAACATAGGTGATAGGTTTGGCGCCGCTTAAACCATTGCCTATTCTCACTGCCTCACTAAGATGATAGGTTACGCACCGCCTATGTCTACATAGGCAATGGCTTAGGCACCACCTATTTCAACATAGGCGATAGGTTTGACGCCGATTATACCATTGCCTATGCTCACTACCTCACTTACGCGATAGGTTAGGCAACGCCTATGTAAACATAGGTGATGTCTTAGGCACCGCCTATATCAACATAGGCTATACATTTGGCGCCTCTTATACCATTTCCCATGTCCACTGCCTCACTTAGGCGATAGGTTAGGCGCCTCTTATAACATTGCCCATGCCCACTGCCTCACTTAGGCGATAGTTTAGACGCTGCCTATGTCAACATAGGCTATGGCTTAGGCGCCGCCTATATCAACATAGGCTTTAGGTTAGGCGCTGCTTATACTATTGCCTATGCTAACTTACGCGATAGGTTAGGCGCCGCCTATGTCAACATAGACGATGGCTTAGGTGCCGCCTATATAAACATCGGCGATAGGTTAGGCGCTGCTTATACTATTGCCTATGCTCACTACCTCACTTAGGGGAATGGTTAGGCACCGCCTATGTCAACATAAGCGTTGCCTTAGGCGCCGCCTATACCAACATAGGCTATAGGTTAGGCGCCGCTTATACCATAGCCTATGCTCACTGCCTCATTTACACGATAGATTAGGCGCAGCCTATGTCAACATAGGTGATGTCTTAGGCGCCGCCTATATCAACATAGGAGATAGGTTAGCCAGCACTTATTCTATTGTCTATGCTCACTGCCTCACTTAGGCGATAGGTTATGCGCCTCCTATAAAAACATAGGCGATGGCTTAGGAGCCGCCTATATCAACATAGGCGATAGGTTAGGTGCCGTTTATGCCATTGCCTATGCTCACTGCCTCGCTTAGGCGTAAGGTTAGGCGCCGCCTATGTAAACATAGGCGATGAATTATGCGCTGCCTATATCAACATAGGCGATAGGTTAGGCGCCGCTTAAACCATTTCCTATTCTCATTGCCTCACTTAGGCGATAGGTTACGCGCCGCCTATGTAAACATAGGCGATAGCATAGGCCCCACCTATATCAACATAGGCGATAGGGTTGGCGCCGATCATACCATTGCCTATGCTCACTACCTCACCTAGGCAATAGGTTAGGCAACGCCTATGTCAAAATAGGTGATGTCTTAGACGCCGCCTATATAAACATAGGAGATAGGTTAGGAGCCGCTTATACCATATCCTATGCTCAATGCCTTACCTAGGATAGGTTAGGCACCACCTATGTTAACATAGGCGATGGCTTAGGCACCGCCTATATCACCATAGGCGATAGGTTAGGCGCCGCTTATACCATTGCCTATGCTCACTGCCTCGCTTAGGCGTTAGGTTAGGCGCTGCCTATGTCAACATAGGCGATGGCTTAGGCGCCGCCTATATCAACATAGGCGATAGGTTTGGCGCCGCTGAAACCATTGCCTATTCTCACTGCCTCACTTAGACAATAGGTTACACGCCGCCTATGTCAACATAGGCGATGACTTAGGCACCGACTATATCAACATAGGCGATAGGTTTGGTGCCAATTATACCATTGCCTATGCTCACTACCTCACTTAGGTGATAGGTTAGGCAATGCCTATGTCAACATAGGTGATAGGTTAGGCGCCGCCTATGTTAACATAGGCAATGGCTTTGGCGCCTTCTATATCAATATAGGCGATAGGTTAGGTGCCGCTTATACCATTACCTATGCTCACTTCCTCACATAGGCGATAGGTTAGGCGCTGCCTATGTCAAAATATGCGATGGCTTAGGCGCTCCCTATATCAACATAGCCGATAGGTTAGACGCCGCTTATACCATTGCCTATGCTCACTACCTCACTTACACGATAGGTTAGGCGCCGCCTATGTCAACATAGGCGATGGCTTACGTGCCGCCTATATCAAGTTAGGAGATAGGTTAGCCAGCGCTTATTCCATTATCTATGCTCACTGACTCACTTAGGCGATAGGTTATGCACCTCATATATAAACATAGGCGATGGCGTAGGCGCCGCCTATATCAACATAGGCGATAGGTAAGGTGCCGCCTATGTCAACATAGGTGATGGCTTAGGCGGCCGCCTATATCAACATAGATGATAGGTTAGGCGCCGCTTATACCATTGCCTATGCTCACTACCTCACTTAGGGGATAGGTTACGCGCTGCCTATGTAAACATAGGCGATGGCTTAGGCGCCACCTATATCAACATTGGCGATAGGTTTGGCGCCGATCATACCATTGCCTATGCTCACTACCTCACTTAGGCGATAGGTTAGGCAACGCCTATGTCAAAATAGGTGATGGCTTAGACGACGCCTATTTCAACATAGGCGATAGGTTAGGCGCCGCTTATCCCATAGCCGATGCTCACTGCCTTACGTAGGAGATAGGTTAGGCACCGCCTATGTTAACATAGGCGATGGCTTAGGCGCCACCTATATCACCATAGACGATGCGTTAGGCACCGCTTATACCATTTCCCATGCCCACTGCCTCACTTAGGCGATAGTTTAGACGCCGCCTATGTCATCATAGGCTATGTCTTAGGACCGCCTATATCAACATAGGCTATAGGTTAGGCGCCGCTTATACCATTGCCTATGCTTACTGCCTCACTTACGCGATAGGTTAGGCGCCGCCTATTTCAACATAGGCGATGGCTTAGGCACCACCTATATCAACATAGGAGATAGGTTAGCCAGTGCTTATACCATTGTATATGCTCACTGCCTCAGTTAGGCGATAGGTTAGGCGCTGCCTATGTCAACATAGGCGATGTATTAGGTGCCGCCTATATCAACATAGGCAAATAGGTTAGGCGCCGCTTATACCATTACCTATGCTCATTGCCTCACTTAGACAATAGGTAAGGTGCCACCTATGTCAACATAGGCGATGGCTTAGGCGCCTCCTATATCAACATAGGCGATAGGTTAGGCGCTGCTTATACCATTGCCTATGCTCACTTCCTTACTTAGGCGATAGGTTAGGCGCCGCCTATGTCAATATAGGCGATGGCTTAGGCACCGACTATATCAACATCGGTGATAGGTTAGGCGCCGCCTATGTCAACATAGGAAATGGCTTTGGAGCCTCCTATATCAATATAGGCAATAGGTTAGGCGCCGCTTATACCATTGCCTATGCTCACTGCCTCACATAGGTGATAGGTTAGGCGCCGCCTATGTCAAAATATGCGATGGCTTAGGCGCTCCCTATATCAACATAGGCGATAGGTTAGGCTCCGCTTATACCATTGCTTATGCTCACTGCCTCACTTACACGATTGGTTAGGCGCCGCCTATGTCAACGTAGGCGATAGCTTAAACGCCGCCTATATCAACATAGGAGATAGGTTAGCTAGCGCTTATTCCATTATCTATGCTCACTGACTCACTTAGGCGATAGGTTATGCGCCTCATATATACACATAGGCGATGGCGTAGGCGCCGCCTATATCAACATAGGCGATAGGTTAGGTGCCTCTTATACCATTGGCTATGCTCACTGCCTCGCTTAGGCGTAAGTTTAGGCGCCGCCTATGTCCACATAGGCGATAGGTTAGGCGCCACTTAAACCATTGCATATTCTCACTGCCTCACTTAGGCAATAGGTTACGCGCCGTGTATGTAAACATAGGCGATAGCTTAGGCGCTGCCTATATCAACATAGGCGATAGGTTCGGCGCCGATCATGCCATTTCCTATGCTCACTACCTTCCTTAGACGATAGGTTAGGCAATGCCTATGTCAAAATAGTTAATGGATTAGACGCCGCCTATATCAACATAGGCGATAGGTTAGGCGCCACTTATACCATAGCCTATGCTCACTGCCTCACTTAGGCGATAGGTTAGGCACCGCCTATGTTAACATAGGTGATGGCTTAGGCGCCGCCTATATCAACATTGGCGATGGGTTAGGCGCTGCTTATACTATTGCCTATGCTCACTGCCTCACTTAGGGGATTGGTTAGGCACCGCCTATGTCAGCATAGGCGATGCCTTAGGCGCCACCTATATCAACATAAGCGATAGGTTAGGCTCCGCTTATACCATTGCCCATGCCCACTGCCTCACTTAGGGGATAGTTTAGACGCCGCCTATGTCATCATAGGCTATGGCTTAGGCATCGCGTATATCAACATAGGTGATAGGTTAGGCGCCGCTTATACCATTGCCTATGCTCACTGCCTCTCTTAGGCATAAAGTTAGGCGCTGCCTATGTCAACATAGGCGATGGCTTAGGCGCCGCCTATATCAACATAGGCGATAGGTTTGGCGCCGCTGAAACCATTGCCTATTCTCACTTCCTCACTTAGACGATAGGTTACGCGCCGCCTATGTCAACATAGGCGATGGCTTAGGCACCGCCTATATCAACATATGGGATAGGTTTGGCGCCGATTATACCATTGCCTATGCTCACTACCTCACTTAGGAGATAGGTTAGGCAATGCCTATGTCAACATAGGTTATAGGTTAGGCGCTTCTTATTCTATTGCCTATGCTTACTGCCTCACTTAGGGGATTTGTTAGGCACCGCCTATGTCAACATAGGCGATGCCTTAGGCGCTGCCTATATCATCATAGGCAATAGGTTAGGTGCCGCTTATACCATTGCCCATGCCCACTGCCTCACTTAGGCGATTGTTTAGACGTCGCCTATGTCATCATAGGCTATGCCTTAGGCGTAGTCTATATGAACATAGGATATAGGTTAGGCGCTGCTTATACCATTGCCTATGCTCACTGCCTTAGTTACACGATAGGTTAGGCGCCGCCTATGTCAACATAGGCGATGGATTAAGCGCCTCCTATATCAACATCGGTGATAGGTTAGGATCCGCCTATGTCAACATAGGCAATGGCTTTGGCCCCTCCTATATAAATATAGGCGATAGGTTAGGCGCCGCTTATACCATTACCTATGCTCACTGCCTCACATAGGCGATAGGTTAGGCGCCGCCTATGTCAAAATATGCGATGGCTTAGGCGCCTCCTATATCAACATGGGCGATAGGTTAGGCGCCGCTTATACCATTGCTTATGCTCACTGCCTCACTTACACGATAGGTTAGGCGCCGCCTATGTCAACATAGGCGATGGCTTAGGCACCGCCTATATCAACAGAGGAGATAGGTTAGCCAGCGCTTATTCCATTGTCTATGCTCACTAACTCACTTAGGCGATAGGTTATGCACCGCCTATGTCAACATAGGAAATGGCTTTGGCACCTCCCATATCAATATAGGCGATAGGTTAGGCGCCGCTTATACCATTACCTATGCTCACTGCCTCACATAGGCGATAGGTTAGGCGCCGCCTATGTCAAAATATGTGATGGCTTAGGGGCTACCTATATCAACAGAGGCTATAGGTTAGGGGCCGCTTATAACCTTGCCTTTGCTAACTACCTATCTTACGCAATAGGTTAGGCGCCGCCTATGTCAACATAGACGATGGCTTAGGAACTACCTATATCAACATAGGAGATAGGTTAGCCAGTGTTTATACCATTGTCTATGATCACTGCTTTACTTAGGCGATAGGTTAGGCGTTGCCTATGTCAACATAGGCGATGTATTAGGTGCCGCCTATATCAAGATAGGCGATAGGTTAGGCGCCGCTTATACCATTTAATATGCTCACTACCTCAGTTAGGCGATAGGTAAGGCGCCGCCTATGTCAACATAGGTGATGGCTTAGGCGGCCGCCTATATCAACATAGACGATAGGTTAGGCGCCGCTTATACCATTGCCTATGCTCACTGCCTCACTTAGGCGATAGGTTACGCGCTGCCTATGTAAACATAGGCGATGGCTTAGGTGCCGCATATATCAACATAGGCGATAGGTTTGGCGCCGATGATACCATTGCCTATTCTCACTACCTCACTTAGGCGATAGGTTAGGCAACGCCTATGTCAAAATAGGTGATGGCTTAGACGCCACCTATATCAACATAGACGATAGGTTAGGCGTCGCTTATCCCATAGCCGATGCTCACTGCCTAACTTAGGGGATAGGTTAGGCACCACCTATGTTAATATAGGCGATGGCTTAGGCGCCGCCTATATCAACATAGGCGTTGGGTTAGGCGCCGCTTATACCATTGCCCATGCCCACGGCCTCACTTAGGCGATAGTTTAGACGCCGCCTATGTCATCATAGGCTATGTCTTAGGAGCCGCCTATTTCAACATAGGCGATAGGCTAGGCGCCGCCTATTTCAAAATAGGCAATGTCTTAGGCGGCTCCTATATCAACATAGACGATAGGTTAGGCGCCGCTTACACCATTGCCTATGATCATTGCCTCACTTAGGCGATAGGTGAGGTGCCGCCTATGTCAACATAGGCGATGGCCCAGGCACCGCCTATATCAAACTAGGCGATAGGTTAGGTGCCGCTTATACCATTACCTATGCTCACTTCCACTCTTAGGCGATAGATTAGGTTCCTCCTATGTCAACATAGGTGATGGCTTAGGCACCGCCTATATTAACATAGGCGATAGGTTACGCGCCGCTTATACCATTTCCTTTACTCACTGCCTCACTTAGGCATAAGGTTAGGCGCCGCCTATGTCAACATATGCGATGGCTTAGGCGCTGCCTGTATTAACATAGGCGATAGATTAGGCACCGCATATACCATTGCCAATGCTCACTACCTTTCTTAGGCGATAGGTTACGCTCCACCTATGTCAGCATAGGCAATGGCTTAGGCGCCGCCTATATCAACATAGGCGGTACGTTTGGCGCCGATTATACAATTTCCTATGCTCAGTGCCTCACTTAGGCGATAGGTTAGGAAATGCCTATGTCAACATAGGTGATGGCTTAGGCGCCGCCTATATCAACATAGGCGATAGGTTAGGCGCTGCTTATACCATTGCCTATGCTCACTGCCTAACTTAGGCGTAAGGTTAGGCGCCGCCTATGTCAACATAGGCGATGTCTTAGGTGCCGCCTATATCAACATAGGCAATAGATTAGGCGCCTCTTATACCATTGCCTATGCTTACTGCCTCACTTAGGCAATAGGTTACGCGCCACCTATGTCCGCATAGGCGATAGCTTAGGCGCCGTCTATATCAATATAGGCGGTAGGTTTGGCGCCGATTATACAATTGCCTATGCGCACTGCCTCACTTAGGCGATAGGTTAGGCAACGCCTATGTCAACATAGGTGATGGCTTAGGCGCCGCCTATATCAACAGAGGCGATAGGTTAGGCGCCGCTTATACCGTTGCATATGCTCACTGCCTCACTTAGGCGATAGGTTACGCGCTGCCTATGTAAACATACGCGATGGCTTAGGTGCCGCCTATATCAACATAGGCGATAGGTTTGGCACCGATCATACCATTACCTATGCTCACTACCTCACTTAGGCGATAGGTTAGGCAACGCCTATGTCAAAATTGGTGATGGCTTAGACGCCGCCTATATCAACATAGGCGATAGGATCGGCGTCGCTTATCCCATAGCCGATGCTCACTACCTAACTTAGGAGATAAGTTAGGCACCGCGTATGTTAATATAGGCGATGGCTTAGGCGCCGCCTATATCAACATAGGCGTTGGGTTAGGCGCCGCTTATACCATTGCCGATGCCTACTGCCTCACTTAGGCGATAGTTTAGACGCCGCCTATGTCATCATAGGCTATGTCTTAGGAGCCGCCTATATCAGCATAGGCTATAGGTTAGGCGCCGCATATACCATTGCCTATGCTCACTGCCTAACTTACGCGATAGGTTAGGCGCCGCCTATGTCAACATAGGCGATCGCTTAGGCGCCACCTATATTAACATAGGAGATAGGTTAGCCAGTGCTTGTACCATTATATATGCTCACTGCCTCACTTAGGCGATAGGTTAGGCGCTGCCTATGTCACCATAGGCGATGTATTTGGTGCCGCCTATGTCAACATAGATGATGGCTTAGGCGCCGCCAATTTCAACATAGGCGATAGGCTAGGCGCCGCCTATTTCAACATAGGCAATGGCTTAGGCGGCTCCTATATCAACATAGACGATAGGTTAGGCGCCGCTTACACCATTGCCTATGCTCATTGCCTCACTTAGGCGATTGGTGAGGTGCCGCCTATGTCAACATAGGCGATGGCCCATGCACCGCCTATATCAACCTAGGCGATAGGTTAGGTGCCGCTTATACCATTACCTATGCTCACTGCCACACTTAGGTGATAGGTTAGGTTCCGCCTATGTCAACATAGGTGATGGCTTAGGAACCGCCTATATTAACATAGGCGATAGGTTAGGCGCCGCTTATACCATTTCCTTTACTCACTGCCTCACTTAGGCGTAAGGTTAGGCGCCGCCTATGTCATCATATGCGATGGCTTAGGCGCCGCCTTTATCAACATAGGCCATAGATTAGGCGCCGCATATACCATTGCCAATGCTCACTACCTTTCTTAGGTGATAGGTTACGCTCCACCTATGTCAGCATAGGCAATGGCTTAGGCGCCGCCTATATCAACATAGGCGGTAGGTTTGGCGCCGATTATACAATTTCCTATGCTCAGTGCCTCACTTAGGCGATAGGTTAGGAAATGCCTATGTAAACATAGGTGATGGCTTAGGCGCCGCCTATATCAACATAGGTGATAGGTTAGGAGCCGCTTATACCATTGCCTATGCTCACTGCCTAACTTAGGCGTAAGGTTAGGCGCCGCCTATGTCAACATAGGCGATGTCTTAGGTGCCGCCTATATCAACATAGGCAATAGATTAGGCGCCTCTTATACCATTGCCTATGCTTACTGCCTCACTTAGGCGATAGGTTACGCACCACCTATGTCCGCATAGGCGATAGCTTAGGCGCCACCTATATCAACATTGGCGATAGGTTAGGAACTGCATATACCATTGCCTATGGTCACTGCCTCACTTAGGCAATAGGTTAGGTGCAGCCTATGTCAACAGAGGCGATGGATTAGGCGATAAGTATATCAACATAGGTGATAGGTTAGGTGCCGCTTATACCATTGCCTATTCTTACTGCCTCAATTAGGAGATAGGTTAGGCGCTGCCTATGTCAACACAGGCGATGGCTTAGGCAGCCCTTATTCCATAGCCTACGCTTACTGTCTCACTTAGGAGATAAGGTAGGCAACGCCTATGTCAACATAGGCGATGGCTTAGGTGCCGCCTATATTAACATAAGTGATAGGTTAGACACCGCTTATACTATCGTCTATTCTCACTGGATCACTTAGGCGATAGGTAATGCCCCGCCTATGTCAACATAGGCGATAGGTTAGGTGCCACTTATACCATTGCCTATGCTCACTGCCTCACTTAGGCGATAGGTTAGGTTTCGCCTATGTCAACATAGACGATGGCTTAAGCGCCGCCTATATCAACATAGGCGATAGGTTAGGCGCCACCTATTTCAACATAGGCAATGGCTTAGGCTGCTCCTATATAAACATAGACGATAGGTTAGGCGCCACTTACACCATTGCATATGCTCACTGCCTCACTTACGTGATAGGTGAGGCGCTGCCTATGTCAACATAGGCGATGGCTTAGGCGCCGCCTATATCAACATAGGCGATAGGTTAGGCGGCGCTTATACTATTGCCTATGCTCACTGCCTCACTTAGGGGATTGGTTAGGCACCGCCTATGTCAACATAGGCGATGCCTTAGGCGCCGCCTATATCAACATAGGCGATAGGTTAGGCGCCGCTTATACCATTGCTTATGATCACTGCCTCACTTAGGCGATAGGTTAGGCGGCTCCTCTAACAACATAGGCGATAGGTTTGGCGCCGTTTATACCATTGCCTATGCTCAGTTCCTTACTTAGGCGATAGGTTAGGTGTCGCCTATGTCAACATAGGCAATGGCTTTGGCGCCGCCTATATCAACATAGGCGATAGGTTAGGCGTCGCTTATACCATTGCCTATGCTCACTGCATCACTTAGGCGATAGGTTAGGCGCCGCTGATATCAACATAGCCAATGGCTTAGACCCTGCCTATATCCACATAGGTGATAGGTTAGGAGCCACATATACCATTGCCAATGTACACTGCCTCACTTAGGCGATAGGTTAGGCGCCGCCTATGTCAACATAGGTGATGGCTTAGGCGCCGCCTATATCCACATAGGCGATCGGTTAGGCGCCGCTTATACCATTGCCTATGCTCACTGCCTCACTTAGGCGATAGGTCAGGTTCCGCCTATGTAAACAAAGGTGTTGGCTTACGCACCGCCTATATTAACATAGGCGATAGGTTAGGCTCCGCTTATACCATTGCCTATGCTCACTGCCTTACTTAGGCGTAAGGTTAGGCGCCGCCTATGTCAACATAGGCGATGTCTTAGGAGCCGCCTATATCAACATAGGTGATGGATTAGGCGTTGCCTATATAAACATAGGCGATAGGTTAGGCGCCGCTTAAACCATTGCCTATTCTCACTGCCTCACTTAGGCGATAGGTTACGCGCCACCTATGTAAACATAGGCGATGGCTTAGTGGCCGCCTATATCAACATAGGCGATAGTTTTGGCTCCGATCATACCATTGCCTATGCTCACTGCCTCACTTAGGCGATAGGTTAGGCGCCACATATGTCAACATAGGCGATGGCTTAAGTGCCGCCTATATCAACATAAGCGATAGGTTAGACGCCACTTATACTATTGCCTATGCTCACCGCCTCACTTAGGTGATAGGTTAGGGGCCGCCTATGTCAACATAGGCGATGGCTTAGGCGCCACCTATATCAACATAGGCGATAGGTTAGGAACTGCATATACCATTGCCTATGGTCACTGCCTCACTTAGGCAATAGGTTAGGTGCAGCCTATGTCAATATAGGCGATGGATTAGGCGCCAACTATATCAACATAGGAGATAGGATTTGTGCCGCTTAGGCGTTGCCTATGTCAACACAGGCGATGGCTTAGGTGCCCCTTATTCCATAGCCTATGCTCACTGTCTCACTTAGAAAATAGGTAAGGCAACGCCTTTGTCAACATAGGCGATGACTTAGGCGCCGCCTATATCAACATAGGTGATAGGTTAGGCACCGCTTATACCATCGTCAATGCTCACTGGATCACATAGGCGGTAGGTTAGGCGCCGCCTATGTCAACATAGGCGATAGGTTAGGCGCCGCTTATACCATTGTCTATGATCACTGCCTCACTTAGGCGATAGGTTAGGCGCTGCCTATGTCAACATAGATGATGGCTTAGGCGCCGCCAATTTCAACATAGGCGATAGGCTAGGCGCCGCCTATTTCAACGTAGGCAATGGATTAGGAGGATCCTATATCAACATAGACGATAGGTTAGGCGCCGCTTACACCATTGCCTATGCTCACTGCCTCACTTAGGCGTAAGTTTAGGCGCCGCCTATGTCCACATAGGCGATAGGTTAGGCGCCGCTTAAACCATTGCATATTCTCACTGCCTCACTTAGGCAATAGGTTACGCGCCGTCTATGTAAACATAGGCGATAGCTTAGGTGCTGCCTATATCAACATAGGCGATAGGTTTGGCACCGATCATGCCATTTACTATGCTCACTACCTTACTTAGACGATAGGTTAGGCAACGCCTATGTCAAAATAGTTAATGGATTAGACGCCGCCTATATCAACATAGGCGATAGGTTAGGCGCCACTTATACCATAGCCTATGCTCACTGCCTCACTTAGGCGATAGGTTAGGCACCGCCTATGTTAACATAGGTGATGGCTTAGGCGCCGCCTATATAGACATTGACGATGGGTTAGGCGCTGCTTATACTATTGCCTATGCTCACTGCCTCACTTAGGGGATTGGTTAGGCACCGCCTATGTCAGCATTGGCGATGCCTTAGGCGCCACCTATATCAACATAAGCGATAGGTTAGGCTCCGCTTATACCATTGCCCATGCCCACTGCCTCACTTAGGCGATAGTTTAGACGCTGCCTATGTCATCATAGGCTATGGCTTAGGCATCGCGTATATCAACATAGGTGATAGGTTAGGCGCCGCTTATACCATTGCCTATGCTCACTGCCTCTCTTAGGCATAAAGTTAGGCGCTGCCTATGTCAACATAGGCGATGGCTTAGGCGCCGCCTATATCAACATAGGCGATAGGTTTGGCGCCGCTGAAACCATTGCCTATTCTCACTTCCTCAATTAGACGATAGGTTACGCGCCGCCTATGTCAACATAGGCGATGGCTTAGGCACCGCCTATATCAACATAGGCGATAGGTTTGGCGCCGATTATACCATTGCCTATGCTCACTACCTCACTTAGGAGATAGGTTAGGCAATGCCTATGTCAACATAGGTTATAGGTTAGGCGCTTCTTATACTATTGCCTATGCTTACTGCATCACTTAGGGGATTTGTTAGGCACCGCCTATGTCAACATAGGCGATGCCTTAGGCGCCGCCTATATCATCATAGGCAATAGGTTAGGCGCCGCTTATACCATTGCCCATTCCTACTGCCTCACTTAGGCGATAGTTTAGACGTCGCCTATGTCATCATAGGCTATGGCTTAGGCGCAGTCTATATGAACATAGGATATAGGTTAGGCGTTGCTTATACCATTGCCTATGCTCACTGCCTTAGTTACACGATAGGTTAGGCGCCGCCTATGTCAACATAGGCGATGGATTAGGCACCTCCTATATCAACATCGGTGATAGGTTAGGCACCGCCTATGTCAACATAGGCAATGGCTTTGGCCCCTCCTATATAAATATAGGCGATAGGTTAGGCGCCGCTTATACCATTACCTATGCTCACTGCCTCACATAGGCGATAGGTTAGGCGCCGCCTATGTCAAAATATGCGATGGCTTAGGCGCGTCCTATATCAACATAGGCGATAGGTTAGGCGCCGCTTATACCATTGCCTATGCTCACTGCCTCACTTACACGATAGGTTAGGCGCCGCCTATGTCAACATAGGCGATGGCTTAGGCACCGCCTATATCAACAGAGGAGATAGGTTAGCCAGCGCTTATTCCATTGTCTATGCTCACTGACTCACTTAGGCGATTGGTTATGCGCCGCCTATGTCAACATAGGAAATGGCTTTGGCGCCTCCCATATCAATATAGGCGATAGGTTAAGCGCCGCTTATACCATTACCTATGCTCACTGCCTCACATAGGCGATAGGTTCGGCGCCGCCTATGTCAAAATATGCGATGGCTTAGGGGCTACCTATATCAACATAGGCTATAGGTTAGGGGCCGCTTATACCCTTGCCTTTGCTAACTACCTATCTTACGCAATAGGTTAGGCGCCGCCTATGTCAACATAGACGATGGCTTAGGCACCACCTATATCAACATAGGAGATAGGTTAGCCAGTGTTTATACCATTGTCTATGATCACTGCTTTACTTAGGCGATAGGTTAGGCGTTGCCTATGTCAAGATAGGCGATAGGTTAGGCGCCGCTTATACCATTTAATATGCTCACTACCTCACTTAGGCGATAGGTAAGGCGCCGCCTATGTCAACATAGGTGATGGCTTATGCGGCCTCCTATATCAACATAGACGATAGGTTAGGCGCCGCTTATACCATTGCCTATGCTCACTGCCTCACTTAGGCGATAGGTTACGCGCTGCCTATGTAAATATAGGCGATGGCTTAGTGGCCGCCTATATCAACATAGGCGATAGGTTTGGCGCCGATCATACCATTGCCTTTGCTAACTACCTATCTTACGCAATAGGTTAGGCAACGCCTATGTCAAAATAGGTGATGGCTTAGACGCCACCTATATCAACATAGGCGATAGGTTAGGCGTCGCTTATCCCATAGCCGATGCTCACTGCCTAACTTAGGGGATAGGTTTGGCACCACCTATGTTAATATAGGCGATGGCTTAGGCGCCGCCTATATCAACATAGGCATTGGGTTAGGAGCCGCTTATACCATTGCCCATGCCCATGGCCTCACTTAGGCGATAGTTTAGACGCCGCCTATGTCATCATAGGCTATGTCTTAGGAGCCGCCTATTTCAACATAGGCGATAGGCTAGGCGCCGCCTATTTCAACATAGGCAATGGCTTAGGCGGCTCCTATATCAACATAGACGTTAGGTTAGGCGCCGCTTACACCATTGCCTATGATCATTGCCTCACTTAGGCGATAGGTGAGGTGCCGCCTATGTCAACATAGGCGATGGCCCAGGCACCGCCTATATCAACCTAGGCGATAGGTTAGGTGCCGCTTATACTATTACCTATGCTCACTTCCACACTTAGGCGATAGGTTAGGTTCCTCCTATGTCAACATAGGTGATGGCTTAGGCACCGCCTATATTAACATAGACGATAGGTTACGCGCCGCTTATACCATTTCCTTTACTCACTGCCTCACTTAGGCGTAAGGTTAGGCGCCGCCTATGTCAACATATGCGATGGCTTAGGCGCTGCCTATATCAACATAGGCGATAGATTAGGCGCCGCATATACCATTGCCAATGCTCACTACCTTTCTTAGGCGATAGGTTACGCTCCACCTATGTCAGCATAGGCAATGGCTTAGGCGCCGCCTATATCAACATAGGCGGTAGGTTTGGCGCCGATTATACAATTTCCTATGCTCAGTGCTTCACTTAGGCGATAGGTTAGGAAATGCCTATGTCAACATAGGTGATGGCTTAGGCGCCGCCTATATCAACATAGGCGATAGGTTAGGCGCCGCTTATACCATTGCCTATGCTCACTGCCTAACTTAGGCGTAAGGTTAGGCGCCGCCTATGTCAACATAGGCGATGTCTTAGGTGCCGCCTATATCAACATAGGCAATAGATTAGGCGCCTCTTATACCATTGCCTATGCTTACTGCCTCACTTAGGCGATAGGTTACGCGCCACCTATGTCCGCATAGGCGATAGCTTAGGCGCCGGCTATATCAATATAGGCGGTAGGTTTGGCGCCGATTATACAATTGCCTATGCGCACTGCCTCACTTAGGCGATAGGTTAGGCAACGCCTATGTCAACATAGGTGATGGCTTAGGCGCCGCCTATATCAACATAGGCGATAGGTTAGGCGCCGCTTATACCATTGCCTATGCTCACTGCCTCACTTATGCGATAGGTTACGCGCTGCCTATGTAAACATACGCGATGGCTTAGGGGCTGCTTATATCAACATAGGCGATAGGTTTGGCGCCGATCATACCATTGCCTATGCTCACTACCTCACTTAGGCGATAGGTTAGGCAACGCCTATGTCAAAATTGGTGATGGCTTAGACGCCGCCTATATCAACATAGGCGATAGGATAGGCGTCGCTTATCCCATAGCCGATGCTCACTGCCTAACTTAGGAGATAGGTTAGGCACCGCCTATGTTAATATAGGCGATGGCTTAGGCGCCGCCTATATCAACATAGGCGTTGGGTTAGGCGCTGCTTATACCATTGTCGATGCCCACTGCCTCACTTAGGCGATAGTTTAGACGCCGCCTATGTCATCATAGGCTATGTATTAGGAGCCGCCTATATCAACATAGGCTATAGGTTAGGC
This sequence comes from Capsicum pubescens, assembly GCA_030864215.1. NCBI lineage: Eukaryota > Viridiplantae > Streptophyta > Magnoliopsida > Solanales > Solanaceae > Capsicum > Capsicum pubescens. The sequence continues at coordinate 304,760,075 of CM061542.1, forward strand.
GCCGCATATACCATTGCCTATGCTCACTGCCTAACTTACGCGATAGGTTAGGCGCCGCCTATGTCAACATAGGCGATGGCTTAGGCGCCACCTATATTAACATAGGAGATAGGTTAGCCAGTGCTTGTACCATTATATAGGCTCACTGCCTCACTTAGGCGATAGGTTAGGCGCTGCCTATGTCACCATAGGCGATGTATTTGGTGCCGCCTATGTCAACATAGATGATAACTTAGGCGCCGCCAATTTCAACAAAGGCGATAGGCTAGGCGCCGCCTATTTCAACATAGGCAATGGCTTAGGCGGCTCCTATATCAACATAGACGATAGGTTAGGCGCCGCTTACACCATTTCCTATGCTCACTGCCTCACTTAGGCGATTGGTGAGGTGCCGCCTATGTCAACATAGGCGATGGCCCATGCACCGCCTATATCAACCTAGGCGATAGGTTAGGTGCCGCTTATACCATTACCTATACTCACTGCCACACTTAGGTGATAGGTTAGGTTCCGCCTATGTCAACATAGGTGATGGCTTAGGCACCGCCTATATTAACATAGGCGATAGGTTAGGCGCCGCTTATACCATTTCCTTTACTCAATGCCTCACTTAGGCGTAAGGTTAGGCGCCGCCTATGTCAACATATGCGATGGCTTAGGCGCCGCCTATATCAACATAGGCCATAGATTAGGCGCCGCATATACCATTGCCAATGCTCACTACCTTTCTTAGGTGATAGGTTACGCTCCACCTATGTCAGCATAGGCAATGGCTTAGGCGCCGCCTATATCAACATAGGCGGTAGGTTTGGCGCCGATTATACAATTTCCTATGCTCAGTGCCTCACATAGGCGATAGGTTAGGAAATGCCTATGTCAACATAGGTGATGGCTTAGGCGCCGCCTATATCAACATAGGTGATAGGTTAGGAGCCGCTTATACCATTGCCTATGCTCACTGCCTAACTTAGGCGTAAGGTTAGGCGCCGCCTATGTCAACATAGGCGATGTCATAGGTGCCGCCTATATCAACATAGGCAATATATTAGGCGCCTCTTATACCATTGCCTATGCTTACTGCCTCACTTAGGCGATAGGCTACGCGCCACCTATGTCCGCATAGGCGATAGCTTAGGCGCCACCTATATCAACATTGGCGATAGGTTAGGAACTGCATAAACCATTGCCTATGGTCACTGCCTCACTTAGGCAATAGGTTAGGTGCAGCCTATGTCAACAGAGGCGATGGATTAGGCGACAAGTATATCAACATAGGCGATAGGTTAGGTGCCGCTTATAGCATTGCCTATTCTCACTGCCTCAATTAGGAGATAGGTTAGGCGCTGCCTATGTCAGCACAGGCGATGGCTTAGGCAGCCCTTATTCCATAGCCTACGCTTACTGTCTCACTTAGGAAATAGGGTAGGCAACGCCTATGTCAACATAGGCGATGGCTTACGCGCCGCCTATATCAACATAAGTGATAGGTTAGACACCGCTTATACTATCGTCTATTCTCACTGGATCACTTAGGCGATAGGTAAGGCCCCGCCTATGTCAACATAGGCGATAGGTTAGGTGCCACTTATACCATTGCCTATGCTCACTGCCTCACTTAGGAGATAGGTAAGGTTTCGCCTATGTCAACATAGATGATAGCTTAGGCGCCGCCTATATCAACATTGGCGATAGGTTAGGCGCCACCTATTTCAACAGAGGCAATGGCTTAGGCGGCTCCTATATAAACATAGACGATAGGTTAGGCGCCACTTACACCATTGCATATGCTCACTGCCTCACTTACGTGATAGGTGAGGCGCTGCCTATGTCAACATAGGCGATGGCTTAGGCGCCGCCTATATCAACATAGGCGATAGGTTAGGCGGCGCTTATACTATTGCCTATGCTCACTGCCTCACTTAGGGGATTGGTTAGGCACCGCCTATGTCAACATAGGCGATGCCTTAGGCGCCGCCTATATCAACATAGGCGATAGGTTAGGCGCCGCTTATACCATTGCTTATGATCACTGCCTCACTTAGGCGATAGGTTAGGCGGCGCCTCTAACAACATAGGCGATAGGTTTGGCGCCGTTTATACCATTGCCTATGCTCAGTTCCTTACTTAGGCGATAGGTTAGGTGTCGCCTATGTCAACATAGGCAATGGCTTTGGCGCCGCCTATATCAACATAGGCGATAGGTTAGGCGTCGCTTATACCATTGCCTATGCTCACTGCCTCACTTAGGCGATAGGTTAGGCGCCGCTGATATCAACATAGCCAATGGCTTAGACCCTGCCTATATCCAGATAGGTGATAGGTTAGGAGCCACATATACCATTGCCAATGCACACTGCCTCACTTAGGCGATAGGTTAGGCGCCGCCTATGTCAACATAGGTGATGGCTTAGGCGCCGCCTATATCAACATAGGCGATCGGTTAGGCGCCGCTTGTACCATTGCCTATGCTCACTGCCTCACTTAGGCGATAGGTCAGGTTCCGCCTATGTAAACAAAGGTGTTGGCTTACGCACCGCCTATATTAACATAGGCGATAGGTTAGGCTCCGCTTATACCATTGCCAATGCTCACTGCCTTACTTAGGCGTAAGGTTAGGCGCCGCCTATGTCAACATAGGCGATGTCTTAGGAGCCTCCTATATCAACATAGGCGATGGATTAGGCGTTGCCTATATAAACATAGGCGATAGGTTAGGCGCCGCTTAAACCATTGCCTATTCTCACTGCCTCACTTAGGCGATAGGTTACACGCCACCTATGTAAACATAGGCGATGGCTTAGTGGCCGCCTATATCAACATAGGCGATAGTTTTGGCTCCGATCATACCATTGCCTATGCTCACTGCCTCACTTAGGCGATAGGTTAGGCGCCACATATGTCAACATAGGCGATGGCTTAAGTGCCGCCTATATCAACATAGGCGATAGGTTAGACGCCACTTATACTATTGCCTATGCTCACCGCCTCACTTAGGTGATAGGTTAGGGGCCGCCTATGTCAATATAGGCGATGGCTTAGGCGCCACCTATATCAACATAGGCGATAGGTTAGGAACTGCATATACCATTGCCTATGGTCACTGCCTCACTTAGGCAATAGGTTAGGTGCAGCCTATGTCAATATAGGCGATGGATTAGGCGCCAACTATATAAACATAGGCCATAGGATTGGTGCCGCTTATGGCATTGCCTATGCTCACTGCCTCACTTAGGAGATAGGTTAGGCGTTGCCTATGTCAACATAGGCGATGGCTTAGGTGCCCTTTATTCCATAGCCTATGCTCACTGTCTCACTTAGAAAATAGGTAAGGCAACGCCTATGTCAACATAGGCGATGACTTAGGCGCCGCCTATATCAACATAGGTGATAGGTTAGGCACCGCTTATACCATCGTCTATGCTCACTGGATCACATAGGCGGTAGGTTAGGCGCCGCCTATGTCAACATAGGCGATAGGTTAGGCGCCGCTTATACCATTGTCTATGATCACTGCCTTACTTAGGCGATAGGTTAGGCGCTGCCTATGTCAACATAGATGATGGCTTAGGCGCCGCCAATTTCAACATAGGCGATAGGCTAGGCGCCGCCTATTTCAACGTAGGCAATGGATTAGGAGGCTCCTATATCAACATAGACGATAGGTTAGGCGCCGCTTACACCATTGCCTATGCTCACTGCCTCACTTAGGCGATAGGGTAGGCGCCGCCTATGTCTACATAGGCGATGGCCCAGGCACCGCCTATATTAACCTAGGCGATATGTTAGGCGCCACTTATACCATTACCTATGCTCACTTCCACACTTAGTTGATAGGTTAGGTTCCACCTATGTCAACATAGGTGATGGCTTAGGCACCGCCTATACTAACATAGGCGATAGGTTAGGCGCTGCTTATACCATTGGCTTTACTCACTACCTCACTTAGGCGTAAGGTTAGGCGCCGCCTATGTCAACATATGCGATGGATTAGGCGCCGCCTATATACATAGGCGATAGATTAGGCGCCGCATTTACCATTGCCATTGCTCACTACCTTACTTAGGAGATAGGTTATGCTCCACCTATGTCAGCATAGGCAATGTCTTAGGCACCGCCTATATCAACATAGGCGGTAGGTTTGGCACTGATTATTCAATTGCCTATGCTCAGTGCCTCACTGAGGCGATAGGTTATTAAACGCCTATGTCAACATAGGTGATGGATTAGGCGCCGCCTATATCAACATAGGCGATAAGTTAGGCGCTGCCTATGTCAACACAGGCGATGGCTTAGGCAGCCCTTATTCCATAGCCTATGCTTACTGTCTCACTTAGGAGATAGGGTAGGCAACGCCTATGTCAACATAGGCGATGGCTTAGGCGCCGCCTATATCAACATAAGTGATAGGTTAGACACCGCTTATACCATCGTCTATTCTCACTGGATCACTTAGGCAATAGGTTAGGCCCCGCCTATGTCAACATAGGCGATAGGTTAGGCGCTGCCTATATCAACATAGGCGATAGGTTAGGCGCCACTTATACCATTGCCTATGCTCACTGCCTCACGTAGGCGATAGGTTAGGTGCCGCCTATGTCAACATAGACGATGGATTAGTCGCCGCCTATATCAACATAGGCGATAGGTTAGGCGCCACCTATTTCAACATAGGCAATGGCTTAGGCGGCTCCTATATAAACATAGACGATAGGTTAGGCGCCGCTTACACCATTGCATATGCTCACTGCCTCACTTACGTGATAGGTGAGGCGCCGCCTATGTCAAATAGGCGATGGCTTAGGCGCCGCCTATATCAACATAGGCGATAGGTTAGGCGGCGCTTATACTATTGCCTATGCTCACTGCCTCACTTAGGGGATTGGTTAGGCACCGCCTATGTCAACATAGGCGATGCCATAGGCGCCGCCTATATCAACATAGGCGATAGGTTAGGCGCCGCTTATACCATTGCTTATGATCACTGCCTCACTTAGGCGATAGGTTAGGCGGCGCATCTAACAACATAGGCGATAGGTTTGGCGCCGTTTATACCATTGCCTATGCTCACTTCCTTACTTAGTCGATAGGTTAGGTGTCGCTTATGTCAACATAGGCAATGGCTTTGGCGCCGCCTATATCAACATAGGCGATAGGTTAGGCATCGCTTATACCATTGCCTATGCTCACTGCCTCACTTAGGCGATAGGTTAGGCACCGCTGATATCAACATAGCCAATGGCTTAGACCCTGCCTATATCCACGTAGGTGATAGGTTAGGAGCCACATATACCATTGCCAATGCACACTACCTCACTTAGGCGATAGGTTAGGCGCCGCCTATGTCAACATTGGCGATGGCTTAGGCGCCGCCTATATCAACATAGGCGATCGGTTAGGCGCCGCTTATACCATTGCCTATGCTCACTGCCTCACTTAGGCGATAGGTCAGGTTCCGCCTATGTAAATAAAGGTGTTGGCTTACGCACCGCCTATATTAACATAGGCGATAGGTTAGGCTCCGCTTATACCATTGCCTATGCTCACAGCCTTACTTAGGCGTAAGGTTAGGCGCCGCCTATGTTAACATAGGCGATGTCTTAGGAGCCGCCTATATCAACATAGGCGATGGATTAGGCGTTGCCTATATAAACATAGGCGATAGGTTAGGCGCCGCTTAAACCATTGCCTATTCTCACTGCCTCACTTAGGCGATAGGTTACGCGCCGCCTATGTAAACATATGCGATGGCTTAGTGGCCGCCTATATCAACATAGGCGATAGTTTTGGCTCCGATCATACCATTGCCTATGCTCACTGCCTCACTTAGGCGATAGGTTAGGCGCCACATATGTCAACATAGGCGATGGCTTAAGTGCCGCCTATATCAAGATAGGCGATAGGTTAGACGCCACTTATACTATTGCCTATGCTCACCGCCTCACTTAGGTGATAGGTTAGGCGCCGCCTATGTCAACATAGGCGATGGCTTAGGCGCTAACTATATCAACATAGGCGATAGGTTAGGAACTGCATATACCATTGCCTATGGTCACTGCCTCACTTAGGCAATAGGTTAGGTGCAGCCTATGTCAACATAGGCGATGGATTAGGCGCCAAATATCAACATAGGAGATAGGATTGGTGCCGCTTATAGCATTGCCTATGCTCACTGCCTCACTTAGGAGATAGGTTAGGCGTTGCCTATGTCAACACAGGCGATGGCTTACGCGCTAGGTTAGGCGCCATTTATACCATTGCCTACGCTCACTTCCTCACTTAGGTGATAGGTTAGGCAACACATATGGCAACATCGGTGATGGCTTAGGCGCCGCCTATATCAACATAGGCGATAGGTTAGGCTCCACTTATACCATTGCCTATGCTCACTACCTCACTTAGGCGATAGGTTAGGTGCCGCCTATGTCAAAATAGGCGATGGCTTAGGCGCCGCTTATAACAACATAGGAGATAGGTTAGGCGCCACTTATACCATTGCCTTTGTACACTGCCTCTCTTACGCGATAGGTTAGGCGCCGCCTATGTCAACATAGGCAATGGCTTAGGTGCAACCTATATCAACATAGGCGATATGTTAGGCACTGCTTATACCATTGCCTATGGTTACTGCCTCACTTAGGAGATAGGTTAGGTGCTGCCTATGTCAACACAGGCGACGGCTTACGCGCTGCCTATATCAACATAGGTGATAGGTTAGGCGCCGCTTATTCCATAGCCTATGCTCACTCCCTCACATAGAACATAGGTTAGGCAACGCCTATGTCAACATAGGCGATGGCTTAGGCACTGCCAATATCAACATAGGTGATAGGTTAGGTGCCGCTTATACCATCGTCTATGCTCACTAGATCACTTAGGAGATAGGTTAGGGGCCGCCAATGTCAACATAGGCGATGTCTTAAGCGCCTATTATATCAACATACATGATGGATTAGGCGCCTCAAATATCAAAATAGGCGATAGGTTAGGCGCCGCTTATATCATTGCCTATGCTCACTGCCTCACTTAGGCGATATGTTAGGCGCCTCCTATGTCAACATAGGCGATGGCTTAGGTGCCGCCTATATCAAAATAGGCGATAGGTTAGGCAACGGTTTTACCATTGCCTATGCTCACTGCCTTACTTAAGCGATAGGTTAGGTGCCGCCTATGTAAACATAGGCTATGGGTTAGGCACCGCCTTTATCAACATAGGCGATAGGTTAGGCGCCGCTTATACCAGTACCTATGGTAACAGCCTCACTTAGGCGTAAGGTTAGGCGCCGCCTATATTAACATAGGCGATAGGTTTGGCGCCGATCATACCATTGCCTATGCTCACTACTTCACTTAGGTGATAGGTTAGGCAACGCCTATGTCAACTTAGGCGATGGCTTAGGAGCCACCTACAACAACATAGGCGATAGGTTAGACGCCACTTATACCATAGCCTATGCTCACTGCCTCACTTAGGCGATAGGTTAGGCACCGCCTATATTAACATAGACGATGGATTAGGCGCCGCCTATATCAACATAGGCGATAGGTTAGGCGCCGCTTATACCATTGCCCATGCCCACTGCCTCACTTAGGCGATAGTTTAGACGCCGCCTATGACATCATAAGGTATGGGTTAGGCGCCGCCTATATCAACATAGGCTATAGGTTAGGCGCCGCTTATACCATTGCCTATGCTCACTGCCTCATTTACGCGATAGGTTAGGCACCGCTTATGTCAACATAGGAGATGCCTTAGGCGCCACCTATATCAATATAGGAGATAGGTTAGCCAGCGCTTATACCATTGTCTATGCTCACTCCCTCACTTAGGCGATAGGTTAGGCAATGCCTATGTCAACATAGGTGATGGCTTAGGCGCCGCCTATATCAACATAGGCGATAGGTTAGGCGCCACTTATACCATAGCCTATGCTCACTGCCTCACTTAGGAGATAGGTTAGGCACCGCCTATATTAACATAGGCGATGGATTAGGCGCCGCCTATATCAACATAGGAGATAGGTTAGGTGCCGCTTATACCATTGCCCATGCCCACTGCCTCACTTAGGCGATAGTTTAGACGCCGCCTATGTCATCATAGGCTATGGCTTAGGCGCCGCCTATATCAACATAAGCTATAGGTTAGGCGCCACTTATTCAATTGCCTCTGCTCACTGCCTCATTTACGCGATAGGTTAGGCACCACTTATGTCAACATAGGCGATGGCTTAGGCGCCACCTATATCAATATAGGATATAGGCTAGCCAGCGCTTATACCATTGTCTATGCTCACTGCCTCACTTAGGCGATAGGTTAGGCAACGCCTATGTCAACATAGGTGATGGCTTAGGCGTCGCCTATATCAACATAGGCGATAGGTTAGGCACCGCTTATACCATTGCCCATGCCCACTGCCTCACTTAGGCGATAGTTTAGACGCCGCCTATGTCATCATAGGCTATGGCTTAGGCGCCGCCTATATCAACATAAGCTATAGGTTAGGCGCCGCTTATTCAATTGCCTCTGCTCACTGCCTCATTTACGCGATAGGTTAGCCACCACTTATGTCAACATAGGCGATGGCTTAGGCGCCACCTATATCAATATAGGATATAGGCTAGCCAGCGCTTATACCATTGTCTATGCTCACTGCCTCACTTAGGCGATAGGTTAGGCAACGCCTATGTCAACATAGGTGATGGCTTAGGCGTCGCCTATATCAACATAGGCGATAGGTTAGGCGCAATGTATACCATATCTTATGCTCACTGCCTCACTTAAGCGATAGGTTAGGACCCGCCTATGTTAACATTGGCGATGGATTAGGCGCCGCCTATAACAAAATAGGCGATAGCTTAGGCGCCGCTTATACCATTGCCCATGCCCACTACCTCACTTAGGCGATAGTTTAGACGCCGCCTATGTCATCATAGGCTATGACTTAGCCGCCGCCTATATCAACATAGGCTATACGTTAGGCGCCGCTTATACTATTGCCTATGCTCACTGCCTCATTTACGCGATAGGTTAGGCACCGCTTATGTCAACATAGGCGATGGCTTAGGTGCCACCTATATCAATATAGGAGATAGGTTAGCCGACGCTTATACCATTGTCTATGCTCACTGCCTCACTTAGGCGATAGTTTAGGCACCGCCTATGTCATCATAGGCTATAGCTTAGGCGCCGCCTATATCAACATAGGATATATGTTAGGCACCGCTTATACCATTGCCTATGCTCATTGCCTCACTTACGCGATAGGTTAGGCACCGCTTATGTCAACATTGGCGATGTCTTAGGCTCCACCTATATCAATATAGGAGATAGATTATCTAACGCTTATACCATTGTCTATGCTCATTGCCTCACTTAGGAGATAGGTTAGGCGCTGCCTATGTCAACATAGGCTATGTATTAAGTGCCGCCTATATACACTTAGGCGATAGGTTAGGCGCCACTTATACCATTGCCTATGCTCACTGCCTCACTTAGGTGATAGGTTAGGAAACGCCTATGGCAACATCGGTGATGGATAAGGCGCCGCCTATATCAACATAGGCGATAGGTTAGGCGCTGCTTATACCATTACCTATGTTCACTGCCTCACTTAGGCGATAGGATAGGTGTCGCCTATGTCAAAATAGGCGATGGCTTAGGTGCTGCCTATATCAACATAGGCGATAGGTTAGGCGCCACTTATAACATTGCCTATGCTCACTACCTCACTTAGGCGATAGGTTAGGCGCCACCTATGTCAACATAGGAGATTGCTTAGGAGCCTCCTATTTAAAGATAGGCAATAGGTTAGGCACTGCTTATACCATTGCCTATGGTCACTGCCTCACGTACGCGGTAGGTTAGGCACTGCCTATGTCAACACGGGCGATGGCTTAAGCGCTGCCTAAATCAACATAGGCGATAGTTTAGGTGCCGCTTATTCCATAGCCTATGCTCACTGCCTTACTTAGAAGATAGGTTAGGCAACGCCTATGTCAACATAAGCGATGGCTTAGGCGCTGCCTATATCAACATAGGTGATAGGTTAGGTGCCTCTTATACCATCATCTATGCTCACTATATCACTTAGGCGATAGTTTAGGCGCAGCCTATGTCAACATAGGCGATGGCTTAGGGGCCTCCTATATCAACATAGGTGATGGCTTAGGCGCCTCCTATATCAATATAGGCGATAGGTTAGGCGCCGCTTATATCAACTTAGGTGCCTCTTATACCATCATCTAAGCTCACTATATCACTTAGGTGATAGGTTAGGCGCCGCCTATGTCAACTTAGGCGATGGCTTAGGTGCCGCCTATATCAACATTGGCGATAGGTTAGGCGCCGCTTTTACCATTGCCTTTTCTCACTGCCTCACTTAGGCGATAGGTTAGGCGCCGCCTATGTAAACATAGGCTATGGCTTAGGCCCCGCCTATATCAACATAGGGGATAGGTTAGGCGCCGCTTATACCATTACCTATGGTCACTGCCTCAATTGGGCATAAGGTTAGGCGCCGCCTATATCAACATAGGAGATAGATGTGATGCCGATCATACCATTGCCTATGATCACTACCTCACTTAGGTGATAGGTTAGGCAATGTCTATGTCAACATAGGTGATGGCTTAGGCGCCGCCTATATCAACATAGGTGATAGGTTATGCGCCACTTATTCCATAGCCTATGCTCACTGCCTCACATAGGCGATAGGTTAGGCACCGCCTATGTTAACATAGGCGATGGATTAGGCGCCACCTATATCAACATAGGCGATAGGTTAAGCGCCGCTTATACCATTGTCGATGCCCACTGCATTACTTAGGCGATAGTTTAGATGTTGCCTATATGATCATAGGCTAGGGCTAAGGCGCCGCCTATATTAAGATAGGCTATAGGTTAGGCGCCGCTTATACCATTGCCTATGATTACTGCCTCACTTAGGCAATAGGTTAGGCGTCGCCTATGTCAACATAGGCGATGGCTTAGGCGCCTCCTATATCAACATAGGGGATGGCTTAGGTGCCTCCTATAACAATATAGGCAATAGGTTAGGCGCCGCTTATATCATTGCCTATGCTCACTGCCTTACTTAGGCGATAGGTTAGGCATCGCCTATGTCAACTTAGGCGATGGCTTAGGTGCCGCCTATATCAACATAGGTGATAGGTTAGGCACCACTTTTACCATTGTCTATGCTCACTGCCTCACTTAGGCGATAGGTTAGGCGCCGCCTATGTAAACATAGGCTATGGCTTAAACACCGCCTATATCAACATAGGCGATAGGGTAGGCGCCGCTTATACCATTACCTATGGTCACTGCCTCACTTAGGCGTAAGGTTAGGCGCCGCCTATATCAACATAGGCGGTAGGTTTTGCGCTGATCATACCATTGCCTATGATCACTACTTCACTTAGGTGATAGGTTAGGTAATGCCTATGTCAACATAGGTGATGGCTTAGGCGCCGCCTATATCAACATAGGCGATAGGTTAGGCACCACTTATACCATTGCCTAAGCTCACTGCCTCACTTAGGCGATAGGTTAGGCACCGCCTATGTTAACATAGGTTATGGATTATGCGCCTCCTATATCAACATAGGCGATTGGTTAGGTGCCGCTTATACCATTGCCGATGCCCACTGCCTTACTTATGCGATAGTTTAGATGCCGCCTATGTCATCATAGGCTATGGCTTATGCGTCGCCTCTATCAACATAGGCTATAGGTTAGGCGCCGCTTATACCATTACCTATGCTCACTGCCTCATTTACGCGATAGGTAAGGCACCGCTTATGTCAATATAGGCGATGTCTTAGGCACCACCTATATCAATATAGGAGATAGGTTAGCCAACGCTTATACCATTGTCTATGCTCACTGCCTCACTTAGGCGATAGGTTAGGCAACGCCTATGTCAAAATAGGTGATGGCTTAGGCGCCGCCTATATCAACATAGGCGATAGGTTTGGCGCCACTTATACCATAGCCTATTCTCACTGCCTCACTTAGGAGATAGATTAGGTACCGCCTATGTTAACATAGGCAATGTATTAGGCGCCGCCTATATCAACATAGGTGATAGGTTAGGCGCCGCTTATACCATTGCCCATGCCCACTGCCTCACTTAGGCGATAGTTTAGACGCCGCCTATGTAATCATATGCTATGGCTTAGGCGACGCCTATATCAACATAGGCTATAGGTTAGGCGTCGCTTATACCATTGCCTATGCTCACTGCCTCATTTAGGAGATAGTTTAGGCACCGCTTATAAGAACAAAGGCGATGGCTTAGGCGCCACCTATATCAATATAGGAGATAGGTTAGGCAACGCTTATACCATTGTCTATGCTCACTGCTTCACTTAGGCAATAGGTTAGGCACTGCCTATGTCAACATAGGTGCTGTATTAGGTGCCGCCTATATCAACATAGGCGATAGGTTAGGCGACGCTTATACCATTGCCGATGCTCACAGCCTCACTTAGGTGGTAGGTTAGGCGCCGCCTATGTCAGCTTAGGCGATGGCTTAGGTGCCGCCTATGTCAACATAGGCGATAGGTTTGGCGCCACTTATACCATGGCCTATTCTCACTACCTCACTTAGGAGATAGATTAGGTACCGCCTATGTTAACATAGGCAATGGATTAGGCGCCGCCTATATCAACATAGGTGATAGGTTAGGCGCCGCTTATACCATTGCCCATGCCCACTGCCTCACTTAGGCGATAGTTTAGACACCGCCTATGTCATCATAGGCTATGGCTTAGGCGACGCCTATATCAACATAGGCTATAGGTTAGGCGTCGGTTATACCATTGCCTATGCTCACTGTCTCATTTAGACGATAGTTTACGCACCGCTTATGAGAACATAGGCGATGGCGTAGGTGCCACCTATATCAATATAGGAGATAGGTTAGGCAACGCTTATACCATTGTCTATGCTCACTGCTTCACTTAGGCAATAGGTTAGGCACTGCCTATGTCAACATAGGCGCTGTATTAGGTGCCGCCTATATCAACATAGGCGATAGGTTAGGCGAGGCCTATGTAAACATAGGCTATGGCTTAAACACCGCCTATATCAACATAGGAGATAGGGTAGGCGCCGCTTATACCATTACCTATGGTCACTGCCTCCCTTAGGCGTAAGGTTAGGCGTCGCCTATATCAACATAGGCGATATGTTTTGCGCCGATCATACCATTGCCTATGATCACTACTTCACTTAGGTGATAGGTTAGGCAATGCCTATGTCAACATAGGTGATGGCTTAGGCGCCGCCTATATCAACATAGGCGATAGGTTAGGCACCACTTATACCATTGCCTAAGCTCACTGCCTCACTTAGGCGATAGGTTAGGCACCGCCTTTGTTAACATAGGTTATGGATTATGCGCCTCCTATATCAACATAGGCGATTGGTTAGGTGCCGCTTATACCATTGCCGATGCCCACTGCCTTACTTATGCGATAGTTTAGATGCCGCCTATGTCATCATAGGCTATGGCTTAGGCGTCGCCTTTATCAACATAGGCTATAGGTTAGGCCCCGCTTATACCATTACCTATGCTCACTGCCTCATTTACGCGATAGGTAAGTAACCGCTTATGTCAATATAGGCGATGTCTTAGGCACGACCTATATCAATATAGGAGATAGGTTAGCCAACGCTTATACCATTGTCTATGCTCACTGCCTCACTTAGGCGATAGGTTAGGCAACGCCTATGTCAAAATAGGTGATGGCTTAGGCGCCGCCTATATCAACATAGGCGATAGGTTTGGTTCCACTTATACCATAGCCTATTCTCACTGCCTCACTTAGGAGATAGATTAGGTACCGCCTATGTTAACATAGGCAATGTATTAGGCTCCGCCTATATCAACATAGGTGATAGGTTAGGCGCTGCTTATACCATTGCCCATGCCCACTGCCTCACTTAGGCGATAGTTTAGACGCCGCCTATGTAATCATAGGCTATGGCTTAGGCGACGCCTATATCAAGATAGGCTATAGGTTAGGCGTCGCTTATACCATTGCCTATGCTCACTGCCTCATTTAGGCGATAGTTTAGGCACCGCTTATAAGAACAATGGCGATGGCTTAGGCGCCACCTATATCAATATAGGAGATAGGTTAGGCAACGCTTATACCATTGTCTATGCTCACTGCTTCACTTAGGCAATAGGTTAGGCACTGCCTATGTCAACATAGGTGCTGTATTAGGGGCCGCCTATATCAACATAGGCGATAGGTTAGGCGACGCTTATACCATTGCCGATGCTCACAGCCTCACTTAGGCGGTAGGTTAGGCGCCGCCTATGTCAACTTAGGCGATGGCTTAGGTGCCGCCTATGTCAACATAGGCGATAGGTTTGGCGCCACTTATACCATAGCCTATTCTCACTGCCTCACTTAGGTGATAGATTAGGTACCGCCTATGTTAACATAGGCAATGGATTAGGCGCCGCCTATATCAACATAGGTGATAGGTTAGGCGCCGCTTATACCATTGCCCATGCCCACTGCCTCACTTAGGCGATAGTTTAGACACCGCCTATGTCATCATAGGCTATGGCTTAGGCGACGCCTATATCAACATAGGCTATAGGTTAGGCGTCGGTTATACCATTGCCTATGCTCACTGTCTCATTTAGACGATAGTTTAGGCACCGCTTATGAGAACATAGGCGATGGCGTAGGCGCCACCTATATCAATATAGGAGATAGGTTAGGCAACGCTTATACCATTGTCTATGCTCACTGCTTCACTTAGGCAATAGGTTAGGCACTGCCTATGTCAACATAGGCGCTGTATTAGGTGCCGCCTATATCAACATAGGCGATAGGTTAGGCGAGGCCTATGTAAATATAGGCTATGGCTTAAACACCGCCTATATCAACATAGGCGATAGGGTAGGCGCCGCTTATACCATTACCTATGGTCACTGCCTCACTTAGGCGTAAGGTTAGGCGTTGCCTATATCAACATAGGCGATAGGTTTTGCGCCGATCATACCATTGCCTATGATCACTACTTCACTTAGGTGATAGGTTAGGCAATGCCTATGTCAACATAGGTGATGGCTTAGGCGCCGCCTATATCAACATAGGCGATAGGTTAGGCACCACTTATACCATTGCCTAAGCTCACTTCCTCACTTAGGCGATAGGTTAGGCACCGCCTATGTTAACATAGGTTATGGATTATGCGCCTCCTATATCAACATAGGCGATTGGTTAGGTGCCGCTTATACCATTGCCGATGCCCACTGCCTTACTTATGCGATAGTTTAGAAGCCGCCTATGTCATCATAGGCTATGGCTTAGGCGTCGCCTCTATCAACATAGGCTATAGGTTAGGCGCCGCTTATACCATTACCTATGCTCACTGCCTCATTTACGCGATAGGTAAGGCACCGCTTATGTCAATATAGGCGATGTCTTAGGCACCACCTATATCAATATAGGAGATAGGTTAGCCAACGCTTATACCATTGTCTATGCTCACTGCCTCACTTAGGCGATAGGTTAGGCAACGCCTATGTCAAAATAGGTGATGGCTTAGGCGCCGCCTATATCAACATAGGCGATAGGTTTGGCACCACTTATACCATAGCCTATTCTCACTGCCTCACTTAGGAGATAGATTAGGTACCGCCTATGTTAACATAGGCAATGTATTAGGCGCCGCCTATATCAACATAGGTGATAGGTTAGGCGCCGCTTATACCATTGCCCATGCCCACTGCCTCACTTAGGCGATAGTTTAGACGCCGCCTATGTAATCATAGGCTATGGCTTAGGCGACGCCTATATCAACATAGGCTATAGGTTAGGCGTCGCTTATACCATTGCCTATGCTCACTGCCTCATTTAGGCGATAGTTTAGGCACCGCTTATCAGAACAAAGGCGATGGCTTAGGCGCCACCTATATCAATATAGGAGATAGGTTAGGCAACGCTTATACCATTGTCTATGCTCACTGCTTCACTTAGGCAGTAGGTTAGGCACTGCCTATGTCAACATAGGTGCTGTATTAGGTGCTGCCTATATCAACATAGGCTATAGGTTAGGCGCCGCTTATACCATTACATATGCTCATTGCCTCATTTACGCGATAGGTAAGGCACCGCTTATGTCAATATAGGCGATGTCTTAGGCACCACCTATATCAATATAGGAGATAGGTTAGCCAATGCTTATACCATTGTCTATGCTCACTCCCTCACTTAGGCGATAGGTTAGGCAACGCCTATGTCAAAATAGGTGATGGCTTAGGCGCCGCCTATATCAACATAGGCGATAGGTTAGGCGCCACTTATACCATAGCCTATGCTCACTGCCTCACTTAGGCGATAGGTTAGGCACCGCCTATATTAACATAGGCGATGGATTAGGCGCCGCCTATATCAACATAGGCGATAGGTTAGGCGCCGCTTATACCATTGCCCATGCCCACTGCCTCACTTAGGCGATAGTTTAGACGCCGCCTATGTCATCAAAGGCTATGGCTTAGGCGCCGCCTATATCAACATAAGCTATAGGTTGGGCGCCGCTTATTCAATTGCCTATGCTCACTGCCTCATTTACGCGATAGGTTAGGCACCGCTTATGTCAACTTAGGCGATGGCTTAGGCGCCACCTATATCAATATAGGATATAGGCTAGCCAGCGCTTATACCATTGTCTATGCTCACTGCCTCACTTAGGCGATAGGTTAGGCAACGCCTATGTCAACATAGGTGATGGCTTAGGCGTTGCCTATATCAACATAGGCGATAGGTTAGGCGCAATGTATACCATATCTTATGCTCACTGCCTCACTTAAGCGATAGGTTAGGCCCCGCCTATGTTAACATAGGCGATGGATTAGGAGCTGCCTATAACAAAATAGGCGATACCTTAGGCGCCGCTTATACCATTGCCCATGCCCACTACCTCACTTAGGCGATAGTTTAGACGCCGCCTATGTCATCATAGGCTATGACTTAGCCGCCGCCTATATCAACATAGGCTATAGGTTAGGCGCCCCTTATACTATTGCCTATGCTCACTGCCTCATTTACGCGATAGGTTAGGCACCGCTTATGTCAACATAGGCGATGGCTTAGGCGCCACCTATATCAATATAGGAGATAGGTTAGCCGACGCTTATACCATTTTCTATGCTCACTGCCTCACTTAGGCGATAGTTTAGACACCGCCTATGTCAACATAGGCTATATCTTAGGCGTCGCCTATATCAACATAGGATATATGTTAGGCGCCGCTTATACCATTGCCTATGCTCATTGCCTCACTTACGCGATAGGTTAGGCACCGCTTATGTCAACATTGGCGATGTCTTAGGCGCCACCTATATCAATATAGGAGATAGATTAGCTAACGCTTATACCATTGTCTATGCTCACTGCCTCACTTAGGCAATAGGTTAGGCGCTGCCTATGTCAACATATGCTATGTATTAAGTGCCGCTTATATCAACTTAGGCGATAGGTTAGGCGCCACTTATACCATTGCCTATGCTTACTGCCTCACTTAGGTGATTGGTTAGGAAACGCCTATGGCAACATCGGTGATGGATAAGGCACCGCCTATATCAACATAGGCGATAGGTTAGGCGCTTCTTATACCATTACCTATGTTCACTGCCTCACTTAGGCGATATGTTAGGTGTCGCCTATGTCAAAAAAGGCGATGGCTTAGGTGCTGCCTATATCATCATAGGCGATAGGTTAGGTGCCGCTTATAACATTGGCTATGCTCACTACCTCACTTAGGCGAAAGGTTAGGCGCCACCTATGTCAACATAGGAGATTGCTTAGGAGCCTCCTATTTAAAGATAGGTGATAGGTTAGGCACTGCTTATACCATTGCCTATGGTCACTGCCTCACGTAAGCGGTAGGTTAGGAACTTCCTATGTCAACACGGGCGATGGCTTAAGCGTTGCCTAAATCAACATAGGCGATAGTTTTGGTGCCGCTTATTCCATAGCCTATGGTCACTGCCGTACTTAGAAGATAGGTTAGGCAACGCCTATGTCAACATAAGCGATGGCTTAGACGCCGCCTACATCAACATAGGTGATAGGTTAGGTGCCTTTTATACCATCATCTATGCTCACTATATCACTTAGGCGATAGTTTAGGCGCCGCCTATGTCAACATAGGCGATAGCTTAGGCGCCTCCTATATCAACATAGGTGATGGCTTAGGCGCCTCCTATATCAATATAGGTGATAGGTTAGGCACCACTTATATCATTGCCTATGCTCACGTCCTCACTTAGGTGATAGGTTAGGCGCCGCCTATGTCAACTTAGGCGATGGCTTAGGTGCCGCCTATATCAACATTAGCGATAGGTTAGGCGCCGCTTTTACCATTGCCTTTTCTCACTGCCTCACTTAGGCGATAGGTTAGGCTCCGCCTATGTAAACATAGGCTATGGCTTAGGCCCCGCCTATATCAAAATAGGGGATAGGTTAGGCAATGCCTATGTCAATATAGGTGATGGCTTAGGTGCCGCCTATATCAACATAGGCGATAGGTTAGGCACCACTTATACCATTGCATAAGCTCACTGCCTCACTTAGGCGATAGGTTAGGCACCGCCTATGTTAACATAGGTTATGGATTATGCGCCTCCTATATCAACATAGGCGATTGGTTAGGTGCCGCTTATACCATTGCCGATGCCCACTGCCTTACTTATGCGATAGTTTAGATGCCGCCTATGTCATCATAGGCAATGGCTTAGGCGTCGCCTCTATCAACATAGGCTATAGGTTAGGCGCCGCTTATACCATTACCTATGCTCACTGCCTCATTTACGCGATAGGTAAGGCACCGCTTATGTCAATATAGGCGATGTCTTAGGCACCACCTATATCAATATAGGAGATAGGTTAGCCAATGCTTATACCATTGTCTATGCTCACTGCCTCACTTAGGCGATAGGTTAGGCAACGCCTATGTCAAAATAGGTGATGGCTTAGGCGCCGCCTATATCAACATAGGCGATAGGTTAGGCGCCACTTATACCAAAGCCTATGCTCACTGCCTCACTTAGGCGATAGGTTAGGCACCGCCTATATTAACATAGGCGATGGATTAGGCGCCGCCTATATCAACATAGGCGATAGGTTAGGCGCCGCTAATACCATTGCCCATGCCCACTGCCTCACTTAGGCGATAGTTTATACGCCGCCTATGTCATCATAGGCTATGGCTTAGGCGCCGCCTATATCAACATAAGCTATAGGTTGGGCGCCGCTTATTCAATTGCCTATGCTCACTACCTCATTTGTGCGATAGGTTAGGCACCGCTTATGTCAACATAGGCGATGGCTTAGGCACCACCTATATCAATATAGGATATAGGCTAGCCAGCGCTTATACCATTGTCTATGCTCAATGCCTCACTTAGGCGATAGGTTAGGCAACGCCTATGTCAATATAGGTGATGGCTTAGGCGTTGCCTATATCAACATAGGCGATAGGTTAGGCGCAATGTATACCATATCTTATGCTCACTGCCTCACTTAAGCGATAGGTTAGGCCCCGCCGATGTTAACATAGGCGATGGATTAGGCGCCGCCTATAACAAAATAGGCGATAGCTTAGGCGCCGCTTATACCATTGCCCATGCCCACTACCTCACTTAGGCGATAGTTTAGACGCCGCCTATGTCATCATAGGCTATGACTTAGCCGCCGCCTATATCAACATAGGCTATAGGTTAGGCGCCCCTTATACTATTGCCTATGCTCACTGCCTCATTTACGCGATAGGTTAGGCACCGCTTATGTCAACATAGGCGATGGCTTAGGCGCCACCTATATTAATATAGGAGATATGTTAGCCGACGCTTATACCATTGTCTATGCTCACTGCCTCACTTAGGCGATAGTTTAGACGCCGCCTATGTCAACATAGGCTATAGCTTAGGCGCCGCCTATATCAACATAGATATATGTTAGGCGCCGCTTATACCATTGCCTATGCTCATTGCCTCACTTACGCGATAGGTTAGGCACCGCTTATGTCAACATTGGCGATGTCTTAGGCGCCACCTATATCAATATAGGAGATAGATTAGCTAACGCTTATACCATTGTCTATGCTCACTGCCTCACTTAGGCAATAGGTTAGGCGCTGCCTATGTCAACATAGGCTATGTATTAAGTGCCGCCTATATCAACTTAGGCGATAGGTTAGGCGCCACTTATACCATTGCCTATGCTTACTGCCTCACTTAGGTGATTGGTTAGGAAACTCCTATGGCAACATCGGTGATGGATAAGGCGCCGCCTATATCAACATAGGCGATAGGTTAGGCGCTTCTTATACCATTACCTATGTTCACTGCCTCACTTAGGCGATAGGTTAGGTGTCGCCTATGTCAAAATAGGCGATGGCTTAGGTGCTGCCTATATCAACATAGGCGATAGGTTAGGCGCCGCTTATAACATTGCCTATGCTCACTACCTCACTTAGGCGAAAGGTTAGGTGCCACCTATGTCAACATAGGAGATTGCTTAGGAGCCTCCTATTTAAAGATAGGTGATAGTTTAGGCACTGCTTATACCATTGCCTATGGTCACTGCCTCACGTAAGCGGTAGGTTAGGCACTGCCTATGTCAACACGGGCGATGGCTTAAGCGCTGCCTAAATCAACATAGGCGATAGTTTTGGTGCCGCTTATTCCATAGCCTATGGTCACTGCCTTACTTAGAAGATAGGTTAGGCAACGCCTATGTCAACATAAGTGATGGCTTAGACGTCGCCTATATCAACATAGGTGATAGGTTAGGTGCCGCTTATACCATCATCTATGCTCACTATATCACTTAGGCGATAGTTTAGGCGCCGCCTATGTCAACATAGGCGATGGCTTAGGCGCCTCCTATATCAACATAGGTGATGGCTTAGGCGCCTCCTATATCAATATAGGCGTTAGGTTAGGCGCCACTTATATCATTGCCTATACTCACGTCCTCACTTAGGTGATAGGTTAGGCGCCGCCTATGTCAACTTAGGCGATGGCTTAGGTGCCGCCTATATCATCATTAGCGATAGGTTAGGCGCCGCTTTTACCATTGCCTTTTCTCACTGCCTCACTTAGGCGATAGGTTAGGCTCCGCCTATGTAAACATAGGCTATGGCTTAGGCCCCGCCTATATCAACATAGGGGATAGGTTAGGCGCCGCTTATACCATTACCTATGGTCACTGCCTCACTTGGGCATAAGGTTAGGCGCCGCCTATATCAACATAGGAGATAGATGTGGTGCCGATCATACCATTGCCTATGATCACTACCTCACTTAGGTGATAGGTTAGGCAACGTCTATGTCAACATAGGTGATGGCTTAGGCGCCGCCTATATCAACATAGGTGATAGGTTATGCGCCACTTATTCCATAGCCTATGCTCACTGCCTCACTTAGGCGATAGGTTAGGCATCGCCTATGTTAACATAGGCGATGGATTAGGCTCCACCTATATCAACATAGGCGATAGGTTAGGCGCCGCTTATACCATTGCCGATGCCCACTGCCTCACTTAGGCGATAGTTTAGATGTTGCCTATATGATCATAGGCTAGGGCTAAGGCGCCGCCTATATCAAGATAGGCTATAGGTTAGGCGCCGCATATACCATTGCCTATGATTACTGCCTCACTTAGGCAATAGGTTAGGCGTCGCCTATGTCAACATAGGCGATGGCTTAGGCGCCTCCTATATCAACATAGGTGATGGCTTAGGCGCCTCCTATAACAATATAGGCGATAGGTTAGGCGCCGCTTATATCATTGCCTATGCTCACTGCCTCACTTAGGCGATAGGTTAAGCGTCGCCTATGTCAACTTAGGCGATGGGTTAGGTGCCGCCTATATCAACATAGGTGATAGGTTAGGCACCGCTTTTACCATTGCCTATGCTCACTGCCTCACTTAGGCGATAGGTTAGGCGCCGCCTATGTAATCATAGGCTATGGCTTAAAGACCGCCTATATCAACATAGGCGATAGGGAAGGCGCCGCTTATACCATTACCTATGGTCACTGCCTCACTTAGGCGTAAGGTTAGGCACCGCCTATATCAACATAGGCGATAGGTTTTGCGCCCGTCATACCATTGCCTATGATCACTACTTCACTTAGGTGATAGGTTAGGCAATGCCTATGTCAACATAGGTGATGGCTTAGGCGCCGCCTATATCAACATAGGTGATAGGTTAGGCACCACTTATACCATTGCCTAAGCTCACTGCCTCACTTAGGCGATAGGATAGGCACAGCCTATGTTAACATAGGTTATGGATTATGCGCCTCCTATATCAACATAGGCGATTGGTTAGGTGCCGCTTATACCATTGCCGATGCCCACTGGCTTACTTATGCGATAGTTTAGATGCCGCCTATGTCATCATAGGCTATGGCTTAGGCGTCGACTCTATCAACATAGGCTATAGGTTAGGCGCCGCTTATACCATTACCTATGCTCACTGCCTCATTTACGCGATAGGTAAGGCACCGGTTATGTCAATATAGGCGATGTCTTAGGCACCACCTATATCAATATAGGAGATAGGTTAGCCAACGCTTATACCATTGTCTATGCTCACTGCCTCACTTAGGCGATAGGTTAGGAAATGCCTATGTCAAAATAGGTGATGGCTTAGGCGCCGCCTATATCAACATAGGCGATAGGTTAGGCGCCACTTATACCATAGCCTATGCGCACTGCCTCACTTAGGCGATAGGTTAGGCACCGCCTATATTCACATAGGCGATGGATTAGGCGCCGCCTATATCAACATAGGCGATAGGTTAGGCGCCGCTTATACCATTGCCCATGCCCACTGCCTCACTTATGCGATAGTTTAGACGCCGCCTATGTCACCATAGGCTATGGCTTAGGCGCCGCCTATATCAACATAAGCTATAGGTTAGGCGTCGCTTATTCAATTGCCTATGCTCACTGCCTCATTTAGGCGATAGTTTAGGCACCGCTTATAAGAACATAGGCGATGCCTTAGGCGCCACCTATATCAATATAGGAGATAGGTTAGGCAACGCTTATACCATTGTCTATGCTCACTGCTTCACTTAGGCAATAGGTTAGGCACTGCCTATATCAACATAGGCGCTGTATTAGGTGCCGCCTATATCAACATAGGCGATAGGTTAGGCGACGCTTATACCATTGCCTATGCTCACAGCCTCACTTAGGCGGTAGGTTAGGCTCCGCCTATGTCAACTTAGGCGATGGCTTAGGTGCCGCCTATGTCAACATAGGCGATAGGTTTGGCGCCACTTATACCATAGCCTATTATCACTGCCTCACTTAGGAGACAGATTAGGTACCGCCTATGTTAACACAGGCAATGGATTAGGCGCCGCCTATATCAACATAGGTGATAGGTTAGGCGCCGCTTATACCATTGCCCATGCCCACTGCCTCACTTAGGCGATAGTTTAGACGCTGCCTATGTCATCATAGGCTATGGCTTAGGCGACGCCTATATCAACATAGGCTATAGGTTAGGAGTCGGTTAAACCATTGCCTATGCTCACTGCCTTATTTAGGCGATAGTTTAGGCACCTCTTATGAGAACATAGGCGATGGCTTAGGCGCCACCTATATCAATATAGGAGATAGGTTAGGAAACGCTTATACCATTGTCTATGCTCACTGCTTCACTTAGGCAATAGGTTAGGCACTGCCTATGTCAACATAGGCGCTGTATTAGGTGCCGCCTATATCAACATAGGCGATAGGTTAGGCGACGCTTATACCATTGCCTATGCTCACAGCCTCACTTAGGCGGTAGGTTAGGCGCCGCCTATGTCAACTTAGGCGATGGCTTAGGTGCCGCCTATGTCAACATAGGCGATAGGTTAGGTGCCGCTTTTACCATTGCCCATGCTCACTGCCTCACTTAGGCGATAGGTTAGGTGCCGCCTATGTAAACATAGGCTATGGCTTAGGCACCTCCTATATCAACATAGGAGATAGGTTAGGCACCTCTTATACCATTACCTATGGTCACTGCCTCACTTAGGCGTAAGGTTAGGCGCTGCCTATATCAACATAGGCGATAGGTTTGGCGCCGATCATACCATTGCCTATGATCACTACTTCACTTAGGTGATAGGTTAGGCAACGCCTATGTGAACATAGGTGATGGCTTTAGCGCCGCCTATATCAACATAGGAGATAGGTTAGGCGCCACTTATACCATAGCCTATGCTCACTGCCTCACTTAGGCGATAGTTTAGGCATCGCCTATGTTAACATAGGCGATGGATTAGGCGCCACCTATATCAACATAGGCGATAGGTTAGGCGCCGCTTATACCATTGCCAATGCCCACTGCCTCACTTATGCGATAGTTTAGACGCCGCCTATGTCATCATAGGCTATGGATTATGCACCGCCTATATCAACATAGCCTATAGGTTAGGCGCTGCTTGTACTATTGCCAATGCTCACTGCCTCATTTTCACGATAGGTTAGGCACCGCTTATGTCAACATAGGCGATGGCTTAGGAGCCACCTATATCAATATAGGGGATAGGTTAGCCAACGCTTATACCATTGTCTATGCTCACTGCCTCACTTAGGCGATAGGTTAGGCAATGCCTATGTCAACATAGGTGATGGCTTAGGTGCCGCCTATATCAACATATGTAATAGGTTAGGCGCCACTTATACCATAGCCTATGTTCACTGCCACACTTAGGAGATAGGTTATGCACTGCCTATGTTAACATAGCCGATGGATTAGGCGCCACCTATATCAACATATGCGATAGGTTAGGCGCCACTTATACCATTGCCCATGCCCATTGCCTCACATAGGTGATAGTTTAGGCGCCGCCTATATAAACATAGACGATAGGTTAGGTCCCGCTTATACCATTGCCTATGCTCACTGCCTCAGTTAGGCGATAGGTGAGGCTCCGCATATGTCAACATAGGCAATGGCTTAGGCGCCGCCTATATCAACATAGGCGATAGGGTAGGCGTCGCTTATACCATTGCCTATGCTCACTGCCTCACTTAGGCGTAGGGTTAGGCGCCACATATGTCACCTTAGGCGATGGCTTAGGTGCCGCCTATATCAACATAGGCGATATGTTAGGCGCCGCTTTTACCAGTGCCTATGATCACTGCCTCACTTAGGCGATAGGTGAGGCGCCGCATATGTCAACATAGGCAATAACTTAGGCGCCGCCTATATCAACATAGGCGATAGGTTTGGCGCTGCTTATACCATTGCCTATGCTCACTGCCTCACTTAGGCGATAGGTTAGGCGCCGCTTATGTCAACTTAGGCGATGACTTAGGTGCCGCCTAAATCAACATAAGCGATAGGTTAGGCGCTGCTCTTACCATTGCCTATGCTCACTGCCTCACTTAGGCGATAGGTTAGGCGCCGCCTATGTAAACATAGGTGATGACTTAGGCGCCGCCAATATCAACATAGGCGATAGGTTAGGCACCGCATATACCATTTCCTATGCTCACTTCCTCACTTAGGCAATAGGTTAGGCGCCGCCAATACCAACAAAGGCGATGGCTTAGACGCTGCCTATATCAACATAGGCGATAGGTTAGGCGCCACATATACCATTACCAATGCTCACTGCCTAACTTAGGCGATAGGTTAGGCGCCACATATACCATTACCAATGCTCACTACCTTACTTAGGCGATAGGTTACGCTCCACCTATGTCAGCATAGGCAATGGCTTAGGCGCCGCCTATATCAACATAGGTGGTAGGTTTGGCGCCGATTAAACAATTGCATATGCTCAGTGCCTTACTTAGGCGATAGGTTAGGAAATGTCTATGTCAACATAGGTGATGGATTAGGCGCCGCCTATATCAACATAGGCGATAGGTTAGGCGACGCTTATACCATTACCTATGCTCACTGCCTCACTTAGTCGATAGGTTACGCGCCACCTATGTCAACATAGGTGATGGCTTAAGCGCCGCCTATATCAACATAGGCGATAGGTTAGGTGCCACTTGTACCATTGGCTGTGCTCACTGCCTCACATAGGTGATAGGTTAGGCGCTGCCTAAGTCAACATAGGCGATGGCTTAGGTACTACCTATATCAACATAGGCGATAGGTTAGGAACTGCATATACCATTGCCTATGGTCACAACCTCACTTAGGCAATAGGTTAGGTACAACCTACGTCAACATAGGCGATGTATTAGGCGCCAACTATATCAACATAGGCGATAGGTTAGGTTCCACTTATAGCATTGCCTATGCTCACTGCCTCACTTAGGAGATAGGTTAGGCGCTGCCTAAGTCAACACAGGTGATGGCTTAGGCGCCCCTTATTCCGTAGCCTATGCTCACTATCTCACTTAGGAGATAGGTTAGGCAATGCCAATGTCAACATAGGCAATGGCTTAGGCGCCGCCTATATGAACATAGGTGATAGGTTAGGCACCGCTTATACCATCGTCTATGCTCACTGGATCACTTAGGCGATAGGTTAGGCGCCACCTATGTCAACATAGGCGATGGCTTGGGCGCCTCTTATATCAACATAGGTGATGGCTTAGGCGCCTCCTATATACACATAGGCGATAGGTTAGGAGCCACATTGACCATTGCCTATGCTCACTACCTTACTTAGGCGATAGGTTAGGCGCCGCCTATGTCAACATAGGGGATGGATTTGGCGCCGCCTATATCAACATAGGCGAAAGGTTAGGCGCCGCTTTTACAATTACCTATGCTCACTGCCTCACTTAGGCGATAGGTTAGGCACCGCCAATGTAAACATAGGCGATGGCTTAGGCACTGCCTATATCAACATAGGCGATAGGTTAGGCCCCGCTTATACCATTGCCTATGCTCACTGCCTCGTTTAGGCATAAGGTTAGGCGCCACCTATTTCAAATAGGCGATGGATTAGGCGCCGCATATATCAACATAGGTGATAGGTTAGGCGCCGCTAAAACCATTGTCGATTCTAACTGCCTCACTTAGGCGATAGGTTAGGCACCACCAATGTAAACATAGGCGATGGCTTAGGCACCACCTATATCAACATAGGCGATAGGTTAGGCACCGCTTATACCATTGCCTATGCTCACTACCTCGCGTAGGCGTAAGTTTAGGCGCCGCCTATTTCAACATAGGCGATGGATTAGGTGCCGCCTTTATCAACATAGGAGATAGGTTAGGCTCTGCTTATACCATTGCCTATGCTCACTGCCTCACTTAGGCGTAAGGTTAGGCGCCGCCTATGTCAACATAGGCAATGGATTAGGTGCCGCCTATATCAACATAGGCAATAGGTTATGCGCCGCTTCAACCATTGCCTATTCTCACTGCCTCACTTAGGCGATAGGTTACGCGCCGTCTATGTACACATAGGCGATGGCTTAGGCGCCGCCTATATCATCATAGGCGATTGGTTTGGCGCTGATTATACCATTGCCTATGCTCACTACCTCACTTTGGCGATAGGTTAGGCAACGCCTATGTCAACATAGGTGATGGCTTAGGCTCCGCCCATATCATCATAGGCGACAGGTGAGGCGCCGCTTATACCATAGCGTATGCTCACTGCCTCACTTAGGCGATAGGTTAGGAACCGCCTATGTTCACATAGGCTATGGATTAGGCGCAGCCTATATCAACGTAGGTGATAGGTTAGGCACCGCTTATACCATTGCCCATGCCCACTGCCTCACTTAGGTGATAGTTTAGATGCCGCCTATGTTATCATAGGCTATGGTTTAGGCGCCGCCTATATCAACATAGGCTATAGGTTAGGCGCCAATTATACCATTGCCTATGCTCACTGCCTCACTTCTGCGATAGGTTAGGCGCCGCTTATGTCAACATAGGATATGTATTAAGTTCCACCTATATCAATATAGGTGATAGGTTAGGCGCCATTTATACCACTGCCTATGCTCACTACCTCACTTAGGTGATCGGTTAGGCAACGCATATGGCATCATCGGTGATGGCTTAGGCGCCGCCTATATCAGCATAGGCAAATAGGTTAGGCGCCACTTGTACCATTGCCTATGCTCACTGCCACACTTAGGCGATAGGTTAGGTGCCGCCTATGTCAACATAGGCGATGGCTTAGGCGCCACTTATATCAACATAGGAGATAGGTTAGGCGCCGCTTATACCATTGCCTTTGCACACTGCCTCACTTAGGCGATAGGTTAGGCGCCGCCTATGTCAACATAGGCAATGGTTTAGGCGCCACCTATATAAACATAGGCGATAGTTTAGGCACTATTTATACCATTGCCTATGGTCACTGCCTCACTTAGGCGATAGGTTAGGTGCTGCCTATGTCAACACAGGCGACGGCTTAGGCGCTGCCTATATCAACGTAGGCGATAGGTTAGGCGCCGCTTATTTCATATCCTATGCTCACTCCCTCACTTAGAAGTTAGGTTAGGCAACGCCTATGTCAACATAGGCGATGGCTTAGGCGCCGCCAATATCAACATAGGTGATAGGTTAGGTGCCGCTTATACCATCGTTAATGCTTACTAGATCACTTAGGCGATAGGTTAGGGGCCGCCAATGTCAACATAGGCGATGTCTTAGGCGCCTATTATATCAACATACGTGATGGCTTAGGCGCCTCCAATATCAATATAGGCGATAGGTTAGGCACCGTATATATCATTGCCTATTCTCACTGCCTCACTTAGGCGATAGGTTAGGCGCCTCTTATGTCAACATAGGCGATGGCTTAGGTGCCGCCTATATCAAAATAGGCGATAGGTTAGGCAACTGTTTTACCTTTGCCTATGCTCACTGCCTCACTTAAGCGATAGGTTAGGCGCCGCCTATGTAAACATAGGCTATGGGTTAGGCACCGCCTATATAAACATAGGCGATAGGTTAGGCGCCGCTTATACCAGTACCTATGGTAAATGCCTCACTTAGGCGTAAGGTTAAGCGCCGCCTATATTAACATAGGCGATAGGTTTGGCGCCGATCATACCATTGACTATGCTCACTACTTCACTTAGGTGATTGGTTAGGCAACTCCTATGTCAACATAGGTGATGGCTTAGGAGCCGCCTACATAAACATAGGCGATAGGTTAGGCGCCACTTATACCATAGCTTATGCTCACTGCCTCACTTAGGCGATAGGTTAGGCACCGCCTATATTAACATAGGCGATGGATTAGGCGCCGCCTATATCAACATAGGCGATAGGTTAGACCCCGCTTATACCATTGCCCATGCCCACTGCCTCACTTAGGCGATAGTTTAGACGCCGCCTATGTCATCATAAGCTATGGGTTAGGCGCCGCCTATATCAACATAGGCTATAGGTTAGGCGCCGCTTATACCATTGCCTATGCTCACTGCCTCATTTACGCGATAGGTTAGGCACCACTTATGTCAACATAGGAGATGGCTTAGGCGCCACCTATATCAATATAGGAGATAGGTTAGCCAGCGCTTATACCATTGTCTATGCTCACTCCTTCACTTAGGCAATAGGCTAGGCAACGCCTATGTCAACATAGGTGATGGCTTAGGCGCCGCCTACATCAACATAGGCGATAGTTTAGGCGCCACTTATACCATAGCCTATGCTCACTGCCTCACTTAGGAAATAGGTTAGGCACCGCCTATATTAACATAGGCGATGGATTAGGCGCCGCCTATATCAACATAGGCGATAGGTTAGGCGCTGCTTATACCATTGCCCGTGTCCACTACCTCACTTAGGCGATAGTTTAGACGCCTCCTATGTCAGCATAGGCTATGACTTAGGCGCCGCCTATATCAACATAGGCTATAGGTTAGGCGCCGCTTATACTATTACCTATGCTCACTGCCTCATTTATGCGATAGGTTAGGCACCGCTTATGTCAACATAGGTGATGGCTTAGGCGCCACCTATATCAATATAGGAGATAGGTTAGCCGACGCTTATACCAATGTCTATGCTCACTGCCTCACGTAGGCGATAGTTTAGACACCGCCTATGATATCATAGGCTATAGCTTAGGCGCCGCCTATATCAATATAGGATATATGTTAGGCGCCGCTTATACCATTGCCTATGCTCATTGCCTCACTTACGCGATAGGTTAGGCACCGCTTATGTCAACATTGGCGATGTCTTAGGAGCCACCTATATTAATATAGGAGATAGATTAGCTAACGCTTATACCATTGTCTATGCTCACTGCCTCACTTAGGCGATATGTTAGGCGCTGCCTATGTCAACTTAGGCTATGTATTAAGTGCCGCCTATATCAACTTAGGCGATAGGTTAGGCGCCACTTATACCATTGCCTATGCTCACTGCCTCACTTAGGTGATAGGTTAGGAAATGCCTATGGCAATATCGGTGATGGATAAGGCGCCGCCTATATCAACATAGGAGATAGGTTAGGCGCTTCTTATACCATTGTCTATGTTCACTACCTCACTTAGGCGATAGTTTAGGCGCCGCTTATAACATTGCCTATGCTCACTGCCTTTCTTAGGCGATAGGTTAGGCGCCGCCTATGTCAATATAGGCGATGGCTTAGGAGCCTCCTATTTGAACATAGGCGATAGGTTAGGCACTGCTTATACCATTGCCTATGCTGACTGCCTCACTTAGGCAATAGGTTAGGCGCCGCCTATGTCAACATAGGCGATGGCTTAGGCGCCTCCTATATCAACATAGGTGATGTCTTAGGCGCCTCCTATAACAATATAGGCAATAGGTTAGGCGCCGCTTATATCATTGCCTATGCTCACTGCCTCACTTAGGCGTTAGGTTAGGCGTCGCCTATGTCCACTTAGGCGATGGCTTAGGTGCCGCCTATATCAACATAGGTGATAGGTTAGGCGCCGCTTTTACCATTGCCTATGCTCACTGCCTCACTTAGGCGATAGGTTTGGCGCCGCCTATGTAAACATAGGCTATGGCTTAAACACCGCTTATATCAACATAGGCGATAGGTTTGGCGCCGCTTATACCATTACCTATGGTCACTGCCTCACTTAGGTGTAAGGTTAGGCGCCGCCTATATCAACATAGGAGATAGGTTTGGCGCCGATCATACCATTGCCTATGATAACTACTTCACTTAGGTGATAGGTTAGGCAACTCCTATGTCAACATAGGTGATGGCTTAGGAGCCGCCTACATCAACATAGGCGATAGGTTAGGCGCCACTTATACCATAGCCTATGCTCACAGCCTCATTGAGGCGATAGGTTAGGCACCGCCTATATTATCATAGGCGATGGATTAGGCGCCGCCTATATCAACATAGGCGATATGTTAGACCCCGCTTATACCATTGCCCATGCCCACTGCCTCACTTAGGCGATAGTTTAGACGCCGCCTATGTCATCATAAGCTATGGGTTAGGCGCCGCCTATATCTACATAGGCTATAGGTTAGGAGCCGCTTATACCATTGCCTATGCTCACTGCCTCATTTACACGATAGGTTAGGAACCACATTTGTCAACATAGGAGATGGCTTAGGCGCCACCTATATCAATATAGGAGATAGGTTAGCCAGCGCTTATACCATTGTCTATGCTCACTTCGTCACTTAGGCAATAGGCTAGGAAACGCCTATGTCAACATAGGTGATGGCTTAGGCGCCGCCTACATCAACATAGGCGATAGGTTAGGCGCCACTTATACCATAGCCTATGCTCACTGCCTCACTTAGGCAATAGGTTAGGCAGCACCTATATTAACATAGGCGATGGATTAGGCGCCGCCTATATCAACATAGGCGATAGGTTAGGCGCTGCTTATACCATTGCCCATGCCCACTGCCTCACTTAGGCGATAGTTTAGACGCCGCCTATGTCATCATAGGCTATGGCTTAGGCTCCGCCTATATCAACATAGGCTATAGGTTAGGCGCCGCTTATACAATTGCCTATGCTCACTGCCTCATTTACGCGATAGGTTAGGCACCGCTTATGTCAACATAGGCGATGGCTTAGGCGCCACCTATATCAATATAGGATATAGGCTAGCCAGCGCTTATACCATTGTCTATGCTCACTGCCTCACTTAGGCGATAGGTTAGGCAACGCCTATGTCAACATAGGTGATGGCATAGGCGTCGCCTATATCAACATAGGCGATAGGTTAGGCACAATGTATACCATATCTTCTGCTCACTGCCTCACTTAGGCGATAGGTTAGGCCCCGCCTATGTTAACATAGGCGATGGATTAGGCGCCGCCTATAACAAAATAGGCGATAGCTTAGGCGCCGCTTATACCATTTCCCATGCCCACTGCCTCACTTAGGCGATAGTTTAGACGCCCCCTATGTCATCATAGGCTATGACTTAGGCGCCGCCTATATCAACATAGGCTATAGGTTAGGCGCCGCTTATACTATTGCCTATGCTCACTGCCTCATTTATGCGATAGGTTAGGCACCGCTTATGTCAACATAGGTGATGGCTTAGGCGCCACCTATATCAATATACGAGATAGGTTAGCCGACGCTTATACCATGTTCTATGCTCACTGCCTCACTTAGGTGATAGTTTAGACAGCGCCTATGTCATCATAGGCTATAGCTTAGGCGCCGCCTATATCAACATAGGATATATGTTAGGCGCCGCTTATACCATTGCCTATGCTCATTGCCTCACTTACGCGATAGGTTAGGCACCGCTGATGTCAACATTGGCGATGTCATAGGCGCCACCTATATCAATAAAGGAGATAGATTAGCTAATGCTTATACCATTATCTATGCTCACTGCCTCCCTTAGGCGATAGGTTAGGCGCTGCCTATGTCAACTTAGGCTATGTATTAAGTGCCGCCTATGTCAACTTAGGCGATAGGTTAGGCGCCACTTAGACCATTACCTATGCTCACTGCCTCACTTAGGTGATAGGTTAGGAAATACCTATGGCAACATCGGTGATGGATAAGGCGCTGACTATATCAACATAGGCGATAGGTTAGGTGCTTCTTATACCATTGCCTATGTTCACTGCCTCACTTAGGCGATAGGTTAGGTGTAGCCAATGTCAACATGGGCGATGGCTTAGGTGCTGCCTATATAACCATAGGCGATAGGTTAGGCGCCGCTTATAACATTGCCTATGCTCACTGCCTCACTTAGGCGATAGTTTAGGCGCCGCCTAAGTCAACATAGGCGATGGCTTAGGAGCCTCCTATTTAAACATAGGTGATAGGTTAGGCACTGCTTATACCATTGCCTATGGTCAGTGCCTCACGTAAGCGATAGGTTAGGCACTGCCTATGTCAACACGGGCGATGGCTTAAGTGCTGCCTAAATCAACATAGGCGATAGGTTAGGTGCCGCCCATTCCATAGCCTATGGTCACTGCCTCACTTAGAAGATAGGTTAGGCATCGCCTATGTCAACATAAGCGATGGCTTAGGCACCGCCTAAATCAACATAGGTGATAGGTTAGGTGTCGCTTATACCATCGTCTATGCTCACTATATCACTTAGGTGATAGTTTAGGCGCCGCCTATGTCAACATAGGCGATGGCTTAGGCGCCTCCTATATCAACATAGACGATGGTTTAGGCGCCTCCTATATCAATATAGGCGATAGGTTTGGCGCCGATCATACCATTGCCTATGATCACTACTTCACTTAGGTGATAGGTTAGGCAATGCCTATGTCATCATAGGTGATGGCTTAGGCGCCGCCTATATCAACATAGGCGATAGGTTTGGCACCACTTATACCATAGCCTATGCTCACTGCCTCACTTAGGCGATAGGTTAGGCACCGCCTATGTTAACATAGGTTATGGATTATGCGCCTCCTATATCAACATAGGCGATTGGTTAGGTGCCGCTTATACCATTGCCGATGCCCACTGCCTTACTTAGGCGATAGTTTAGATGCCGTCTATGTCATCATAGGCTATGGCTTGGGCGCCGCCTCTATCAACATAGGCTATAGGTTAGGCGCCGCTTATACCTTTACCTATGCTCACTGCCTCATTTACGCGATAGGTAAGGTACCGCTTATGTCAATATAGGCGTTGTCTTAGGCACCACCTATATCAATATAGGAGATAGGTTAGCCAACGCTTCTACCATTGTCTATGCTCTCTGCCTCACTTAGGCGATAGGTTAGGCAACGCCTATGTCAAAATAGGTGATGGCTTAGGAGCCGCCTATATCAACATAGGATATATGTTAGGCGCCGCTTATACCATTGCCTATGCTCATTGCCTTACTTACGCGATAGGTTAGGCACCGCTGATGTCAACATTGGCGATGTCTTAGGCGCCACCTATATCAATATAGGAGATAGATTAGCTAACACTTATACCATTGTCTATGCTCACTGCCTCCCTTAGGCGATAGGTTAGGCGCTGCCTATGTCAACTTAGGCTATGTATTAAGTGCCGCCTATATCAACTTAGGCGATAGGTTAGGTGCCACTTAGACCATTACCTATGCTCACTGCCTCACTTAGGTTATAGGTTAGGAAATGCCTATGGCAACATCGGTGATGGATAAGGCGCTGCCTATATCAACATAGGCGATAGGTTAGGCGCTTCTTATACCATTGCCTATGTTCACTGCCTCACTTAGGCGATAGGTTAGGTGTAGCCAATGTCAACATGGGCGATGGCTTAGGTGCTGCCTATATAACCATAGGCGATAGGTTAGGCGCCGCTTATAACATTGCCTATGCTCACTGCCTCACTTAGGCGATAGGTTAGGCGCCGCCTAAGTCAACATAGGCGATGGCTTAGGAGCCTCCTATTTAAACATAGGTGATAGGTTAGGCACTGCTTATACCATTGCCTATGGTCAGTGCCTCACGTAAGCGATAGGTTAGGCACTGCCTATGTCAACACGGGCGATGGCTTAAGCGCTGCCTAAATCAACATAGGCGATAGGTTAGGTGCCGCCCATTCCATAGCCTATGGTCACTGCCTCACTTAGAAGATAGGTTAGGCAACGCCTATGTCAACATAAGCGATGGCTTAGGCACCGCCTATATCAACATAGGTGATAGGTTAGGTGTCGCTTATACCATCGTCTATGCTCACTATATCACTTAGGTGATAGTTTAGGCGCCGCCTATGTCAACATAGGAGATGGCTTAGGCGCCTCCTATATTAACATAGATGATGGCTTAGGAGCCTCCTATATCAATATAGGCGATAGGTTTGGTGCCGATCATACCATTGCCTATGATCATTACTTCACTTAGGTGATAGGTTAGGCAATGCCTATGTCATCATAGGTGATGGCTTAGGCGCCGCCTATATCAACATAGGCGATAGGTTAGGCGCCACTTATACCATAGCCTATGCTCACAGCCTCATTGAGGCGATAGGTTAGGCACCGCCTATATTATCATAGGCGATGGATTAGGCGCCGCCTATATCAACATAGGCGATATGTTAGACCCCGCTTATACCATTGCCCATGCCCACTGCCTCACTTAGGCGATAGTTTAGACGCCGCCTATGTCATCATAAGCTATGGGTTAGGCGCCTCCTATATCTACATAGGCTATAGGTTAGGAGCCGCTTATACTATTGCCTATGCTCACTGCCTCATTTACACGATAGGTTAGGCACCACATTTGTCAACATAGGAGATGGCTTAGGCGCCACCTATATCAATATAGGAGATAGGTTAGCCAACGCTTATACCATTGTCTATGCTCACTTCGTCACTTAGGCAATAGGCTAGGCAACCCCTATGTCAACATAGGTGATGGCTTAGGCGCCGCCTACATCAACATAGGCGATAGGTTAGGTGCCGCCTATATCAACATAGGCTATAGGTTAGGCGTCGCTTATACTATTGCCTATTCTCACTGCCTCACTAACACGATAGGTTAGGCGCCGCCTATGTCAAAAAAGGCGATGGCTTAGGTGCCGCCTATATAATTATAGGCGATAGTTTAGGCGCTTCTTATGTCAACATAGGTGATAGGTTAGGCGCCGCTTATTCCATACCCTATGGTCACTGCCTCACTTAGAATATAGGTTAGGCGATGGATTAGGCGCCGCCTATATCAACAAAGGTGATAGATTAGGTGCCTCTTATACCATCATCTATGCTTACTACATCACTTAGGCGATAGGTTAGGCGCCGCCTATGTCAACATAGGAGATGGCTTAGGCGCCTCCTATATCAACATAGGTGATGGCTTAGGCACCTCCTATAT
This sequence comes from Capsicum pubescens, assembly GCA_030864215.1. Taxonomy (NCBI): domain Eukaryota; kingdom Viridiplantae; phylum Streptophyta; class Magnoliopsida; order Solanales; family Solanaceae; genus Capsicum; species Capsicum pubescens. The sequence continues at coordinate 304,796,294 of CM061542.1, forward strand.
CAATATAGGTGATAGGTTTGGCGCCGCTTATATCATTGCCTATGCTCACAGCCTCACTTAGGCGATAGGTTAGGCGCCGCCTATGTCAACTTAGGCGATAGCTTAGGTGCCGCCTATATCAACATAGGTGATAGGTTAGGTGCCGCTTTTACCATTGCCTATGCTCGCTGCCTCACTTAGGTGATAGGTTAGGCGCCGCCTATGTAAACATAGGATATGGGTTAGGCACCGCCAATATTAACATAGACGATAGGTTAGGCACCGCTTATACCATTACCTATGGTCACTGCCTCACTTAGGTATAAGGTTAGGCGCCGCCTATATCAACATAGGCGATAGGTTTGGCGCCGATCATACCATTTCCTATGATCACTACTTCACTTAGGTGATAGATTAGGCAACGCCTATGTCAACATAGCTGATGGCATAGGCGCCGCCTATATCAACATAGGCGATAGGTTAGGCGCCACTTATACCATAGCCTATGCTCACTGCCTCACTTAGGCGATAGGTTAGGCACCGCATATGTTAACATAGGCGATGGATTAGGCGTCGCCTATATCAACATAGGCGATAGGTTAGGCGCCGCTTATGCCATTGCCCATGCCCACTGCCTCACTTAGGCGATAGTTTAGACGCCGCCTATGTCATCATAGGCTATGGCTTACGCGCCGTCTATATCAACATAGGCTATAGGTTAGGCGCCGTTTATACCATTGCCTATGCTCACTGCCTCATTTTCGCGATAGGTTAGGCACCGCTTATGTCAACAATTGTGATGGCTTAGGCACCACCTATATAAATATAGGAGATAGGTTAGCCAGCGCTTATACCATTGTCTATGCTCACTGCCTCACTTAGGCGATAGGTTAGGCACCGCCTATGTCAACTTAGGCGATGGCTTAGGTGCTGCCTATATCAACATAGGCGATAGGTTAGGCGCCTCTTTTACCATTGCCTATGCTCACTGCCTCACTTAGTATATAGGTTAGGCGCCTCCTATGTAAACAAAGGTGATGACTTAGGCGCCGCCTATATCAACATAGGCGATAGGTTAGGCGTCGCTTATACCATTGCCTATGCTCACTGTCTCACTTAGGCGATAGGTTAGGCGCAACCTATATCAACAAAGGCGATGGCTTAGATGCTGCCCGTATCAACATAGGCGATAGGTTAGGCGCCACAAATACCATTACCAATGCTCACTGCCTCACTTAGGTGATAGGTTAGGCGCTGCCTATGTCAACATAGGCGATAGGTTAGGCGCCGCTTATACCATTGCCTATGCTCGCTGCCTCACTTAGGAGATAGATTAGGCAACGCCTATGTCAACACAGGCGATGTCCTAGGTGCCGCCTATATCAACATAGGCAATTGGTTAGGCACTGCTTATACCAACATCTATGCTCACTGGCTAACTTAGGCGATAGGTTAGGCACCGCCTATGTCAACTTAGGCGATGATTTAGACGCGTCCTATATCAACATATGTGATAGGTTAGGCGCCGCTTATACCATTGCCTATGCTCACTGCCTCACTTAGGCGATAGGTTAGGCGTCGCCTATGTCAACATAGGAGATGGTTTAGGCGCCGCCTATATCAACATAGGCGATTGGTTAGGCGCCGCTTATTTCCACATAGGCAATGGCTTAGGAGGCTCCTATATAAACATAGACGATAGGTTAGGTCCCGCTTATACCATTGCCTATGCTCACTGCCTCAGTTAGGCGATAGGTGAGGCGCCGCATATGTCAACATAGGCAATGGCTTATGCGCCGCCTATATCAACAAAGGCGATAGGGTAGGCGTCGCTTATACCATTGCCTATGCTCACTGCCTCACTTAGGCGTAGGGTTAGGCATCGCCTATGTCAACATAGGAGATAGCTTAGGTGCCCCCTATATCAACATAGGCGATAGATTAGGCGTCGCTTATACCATTGCCTATGCTCGATGCCTTACTTAGGCGATAGGTTTCTTGCCGCCTATGTCAGAATAGGCGATGGCTTAGGCGCCGCCTATATCAACATAGGCGGTAGTTTTGGCGCCGATTATACAATTTTCGATTCTCACTACCTCACTTAGGCGATAGGTTAGGCGCCGCCTATGTCAACATAGGTGATGGCTTAGGAGCCACCTATATCAATATAGGAGATAGGTTAGACAACGCTTATACCATTGTCTATGCTCACTGCCTCACTTAGGCTATAGGTTAGGTGCTGCCTTTGTCAACATAGGCGATGTATTTTGTGCCGCCTATATCAACATAGGCGATAGGTTAGGCGCCGCTTATACCATTGCCTATGCTCACTGCCTCACTTAGGCGATAGGTTAGGCTCCGCCTATGTCAACTTAGGCAATGGCTTAGGTTCCGCCTATATCAACATAGGCGATAGGTTAGCGCCGCTTATACAATTGCGTATGCTCACTGCCTCATTTACGTGATAGGTTAGGCACCGCTTATGTCAGCATAGGCTATGTCTGAGGCGCCACCTATATCAATACAGGAGATAGGTTAGCCAACGCTTTTTCCATTGTCTATGCTCACTGCCTTACTTAGGCGATTGGTTAGGCACCGCCTATGTTAACATAGGCGCCGCCTATATCAACATAAGCGATAGGTTAGGCGCCGCTTATACCATTGACTATGCTCACTGCCTCATTTACGCAATAGGTTAGGCACCACTTATACCAACGTCTATGCTCACTGGATAACTGAGGCGATAGGTTAGGCACCGCCTATGTTAACATAGGCGATAGGTTAGGCGCCGCCTATTTCAACATTTGCAATGGCTTAGGCGGCTCCTATATCAACATAGACGATAGGTTAGGCGCCGCATATACCATTACCTATGCTCACTACCTAACTTAGGCGATAGGTGAGGCGCCGCCTATGTCAACATAAGAGATGGCTTAGGCGCCGCCTATATCAACATAGGCGATAGGTTAGGCGCCGCTATTACCATTGCCTATGCTCACTGCCTCACTTAGGCGATAGGATAGGTGTCGCCAATGTCAACATAGGCGATGGGTTAGGCACCGCCTATATTAATATAGGCGATAGGGTAGGCGCCGCTTATATCATTGGCTATGCTCACTACCTCACTTAGGAAATAGGTAAGGCAGCGCCTATGTCAACATAGGCGATGGCTTAGGCGCCGCCTTTATAACATAGGCGATAGGTTAGGCACCGCTTATACAAACAGTTATGCTCACTGGCTAACTTAGGGGATAGGTTAGGTACTGCCTATGTCAACATAGGCGATGGATTAGGCGCCTCCTATATCAACAAAGGCGATAGGTTAGGCGCCGATTATACCATTGCCTATGCTCACTGCCTCATTTAGGCGATAGGTTAGGCGCCGCCTATGTCAACATAGGTGATGGCTTAGGCGCAACCTATATCAACATAGGCGATAGGTTAGGCACCGCCTATTTCAACATAGGCAATGGCTTAGGCGGCTTCTATATCAACATAGAATATAGGGTAGGCGCCTCTTATACCATTGCCTATGCTCACCGCCTAACTTAGGCGATAGGTGAGGCGCCGCCTATGTCAACATAGGCGATGGCTTAGGAGCCCCCTATATCAACATAGGCGATAGGTTAGGTGCCGCTTATACCATTACCTATGCTCACTGCCTTACTTAGGCGATAGGTTACGCTCCGCCTATGTCAACATAGGCGATGGCTTAGGCGCAGCCTATATCAACATAGGCGATAGGTTAGGTGCCGCCTATTTCAACATAGGCGATGGCTTAGGAGCCTCTTATATCAACATACGTTATGGCTTAGGCGACTCCTATATCAACATAGGCGATAGGTTAGGAGCCGCTTATACCATTGCCTATGCTCACTGCCTCACTTAGGCGATAGGTTAGCCGCTGCCTATGTCAACATAGGAGATGACTTTGGAGCCGCCTATCTCAACATAGGTGATAGGTTAGGCGCTGATTTTACCATTGCTTATGCTCACTTCCTCACTTAGGCAATAGGTTAGGCACCGCCAATGTTAACATAGAAGATGGCTTAGGCGCCGCCTATATAAACATAGGCGATAGGTTAGGAGCCGCCTATCTCAACATAGGCAATGGCTTAGGCGGTTCCTATATCAACATAGGCGATAGGTTTGGCGTCGCTTACACCATTTACTATGCTCACTGCCTCTCTTAGGATATAGGTTAGGCAACGCCTATGTCAACATAGGCGATGGCTTAGGCGCCGCCTATATCAACATAGGCGATAGGTTAGGGATCGCTTATACAAAAGTCTATGGTTAATGGATAACTTAGGCGATAGGTTAGGCACTGCCTATGTCAACATAGGGGATAGGGTAAGCGCCGCTTATACCATTTGCTATGCTCACTGCCTCATTTAGGCGATAGGTTAGGCGCCGCCTATGTCAACATAGGCGATGGCTTAGGAGCCGCCTATATCAACATAGGCGATAGGTTAGGCGCCGCCTATACCATTGCCTATGCTCACTGCCTCACTTAGGCGATAGGTGAGGCGCCTACTATGTCAACATAGGCGATGGCTTAGGGGCCGCCTATATCAACATAGGCGATAGGTTAGGCGCTGCTTATACCATTGCATATACTCACTGCCTCACTTAGGCAATAGGTTAGGTGCCGCCTTTTTCAACATAGGCGATGGCTTAGGCACCATCTATATTAACATAGGAGATAGGGTAGGCGCTGCTTATACCATTGCCTATGCTCACTACCTCACTTAGGCGTAAGGATAGGTGCCGCCTATGTCAATATAGGCGATGGCTTAGGCGCCGCCTATATCAACATAGGCGATAGATTAGGCGCCGCTTATACCATTGCCTATGGTCACTGCCTTATTTAGGCGATAGGTTATGCGCCACCAATGTCAGCATAGCCGATGGCTTAGGCGCCGGCTATATCAACATAGGCGGTATGTTTGGCGCCAATTATACAATTGTCTGTTCTCACTACCTCACTTAGGCGATAGGTTAGGCAACGCCTTTGTCAATATAGGCGATGGATTAGGCGCCGCCTATATCAACATAGGCGATAGGTGAGGCGCCGCTTATAAGATTGCCTATGCTCACTGCCTCACTTAGGCGATAGGTTAGGTGCCACCTATGTCAGCATAGGCGATGGCTTAAGCGTCGCCTATATCAACATAGGCGATAGGTTAGGCGCCACTTATACCATTGCCTATGCTCACTGCTTTACTTAGGTGATTGGTTAGGCGCTGCCTATGTCAACATAGGCAATGGCTTAGGCGCCACCTATATCAAGAGAGGCGATAGGTGAAGAACTTCTTATACCAGTGCCTATGGTCACTGCCATACTTAGGCTATAGGTTAGGTGTTGTTTATAGAATTGCCTATGCTCGCTGCCTCACTTATGAGATAGGTTAGGCGCTTCCTATGTCAACACAGGCGATGGTTTAGGCGTCCCTTATTCCATAGCCTATGCTCAATGCCTCCCTTAGGAGATAGGTTAGGCAACGCCTATGTCACCATAGGCGATGGCTTAGGCGCCGCCTATATCAACATAGGTGATAGGTTAGGCACCGCTTATACCATCGGCTATGCTCACTGGATCACTTAGGCGATAGGTTAGGCGCCGCCTATGTCTACATTAGCTATGGCTTAGGCGCCTCTTATATCAACATAGGTGATGGCTTAGGCGCATCCTATATGAACATAGGCGATAGGTTAGAATCCGCTTATACCATTGCCTATTCTCACTGGCTCACTTAGGCGATAGGTTAGGTGCAACCTATGTCAACATAGGTGATGGATTAGGTGCCGCCTATGTCAACAAAGGTGATGGCTTAGGCACCCCCTATATTAAGATAGGCGATAGGGTAGGCGCTGCATATACCATTGCCTATGCTCACTGCCTCACTTATGCGTAAGGTTAGGCGCCGCCTATGTCAACATAGGCGATGGCTTAGGCGCCACCTATATCAACATAGGCGATAGATTAGGCGCAGCTTAGACTATTGCCTATGCTCAATGCCTTACTTATGAGATAGGTAATGCGCCGCCTATGTCAACATATGCGATGGCTTAGACACGGCCTATATCAACTTAGGCGATAGGTTAGGTGCCGCCTATTTCAACATAGGCGATGGCTTAGGCGCCTCTTATATCAACATAGGTTATGGCTTAGGCGACTCCTATATCAACATAGGCGATAGGTAGGAGCCTCTTATATCATTGCCTATGCTTACTGCCTCACTTAGGCGATAGATTAGGCGCCGCCTTTATCAACATAGGCGATGGCTTTGGCGCAACCTATATCAACAAAGGTGATAGGTTAGGTGCCGCTTTTACCATTGCCTATGCTCACTGCCTCACTTAGGAGATAGGTTAGGCACCGCCAATGTCAACATAGGCGATGGCTTAGGTGCCACCTATATAAACATAGGCGATAGGTTAGGCGCTGCCTATTTCAACATAGGCAATGGCTTAGGCGGCTCCTATATCAACATAGGAGATAGGGTAGGCGTCGTTTATACCATTGCCTTTGCTCACTGCCTCACTTAGGAGATAGGTTAGGCAACGCCTATGTCAACATAGGCGATGGCTTAGGTGCTGCCTATATCAACATAGGCGATAGGTTAGGGACCACTTATACCAAAGTCTATGCTCAATGGCTAACTTAGACCATAGGTTAGGCACTGCCTATGTCAACATAGGTGATGCATTAGTCGCCTATGTCAACATAGGCGATAGGGTAAGCGCCGCTTATACCATCGCCTATGCTCACTGCCTCATTTAGGCGATAGGTTAGGCGCCGCCTATGTCAACATAGGCGATGCCTTAGGCGCTGCCTATTTCAACGTAGGTGATAGGTTAGGCGCCTCCTATACCATTGCCTATGCTCACTGCCTCACTTAGGCGATAGGTGAGGCGCCGCCTATGTCAACATAGGCGATGGCTTAGGGGCCACCTATATCAACATAGGCGATAGGTTAGGCGCTGCTTATACCATTGCCTATACTCACTGCCTCACTTAGAAGATAGGTTAGGTGCCGCCTTTGTCAACATAGGCGATGGCTTAGGCACCGCCTATATTAACATAGGCGATAGGGTAGGCGCCGCTTATACCATTGCCTATGCTCACTGCCTCACTTAGGCGTAAGGTTTGGTGCCACCTATGTCAACATAGGCGATTGCTTAGGCGCCGCCTATATCAACATAGGCGATAGATTAGGCGCCGCTTATACCATTGCCTATGCTCACTGCCTTACTTAGGCGATATTTTTTGCGCCGCCAATGTCAGCATAGCCGATGGCTTAAGCCCCTCCTATATCAACATAGGCGGTAGGTTTGGCGCCGATTATACAATTGCCTATTCTCACTACCTCACTTAGGAGATAGGTTAGGCAATGCTTATGTCAATATAGGTGATGGCTTAGTTGCCGCCTATATCAACATAGGTGATAGGTTAGAGGCCACTTATAAGATTGCCTATGCTCACTGCCTCACTTAGGCGATAGGTTAGGCGCCACCTATGTCAACATAGGCGATGGCTTAAGCATCGCCTATATCAACATAGGCGATAGGTTTGGCGCCACATATACCATTGCCTATGCTCACTACCTTACTTAGGTAATTGGTTAGGGGTTGTCTATGTCAACATAGGCGATGGCTTAGGCGCCACCTATATCAACACAGTCGATAGGTGAAGAACTTTTTATACCATTGCCTATGGTCACTGCCTTACTTTGTCTATAGGTTAGGTGCAGCCTATGTCAACATAGGTGATGGATTAGGTGCCAACTATATCAACATAGGCGATAGGTTAGGTGCCGCTTATAGCATTGCCTATGCTCGCTGCCTCACTTACGAGATAGGTTAGGCGCTGCCTATGTCAACACAGGCGATAGTTTAGGCTCCCCTTATTCCATAGCCTATGCTCACTGCCTCAATAGGAGATAGGTTAGGCAACGCTTATACCATTGACTATGCTCACTGCCTCATTTACGCAATAGGTTAGGCAGCACTTATACCAACGTCTATGCTCACTGGATAACTGAGGCGATAGGTTAGGCACCGCCTATGTTAACATAGGCGATAGGTTAGGCGCCGCCTATTTCAACATTTGCAATGGCTTAGGCGGCTCCTATATCAACATAGACGATAGGTTAGGCGCCGCATATACCATTACCTATGCTCACTACCTAACTTAGGCGATAGGTGAGGCGCCGCCTATGTCAACATAAGAGATGGCTTAGGCGCCGCCTATATCAACATAGGCGATAGGTTAGGCGCCGCTATTACCATTGCCTATGCTCACTGCCTCACTTAGGCGATAGGATAGGTGTCGCCAATGTCAACATAGGCGATGGGTTAGGCACCGCCTATATTAATATAGGCGATAGGGTAGGCGCCGCTTATATCATTGGCTATGCTCACTACCTCACTTAGGAAATAGGTAAGGCAGCGCCTATGTCAACATAGGCGATGGCTTAGGCGCCGCCTTTATAACATAGGCGATAGGTTAGGCACCGCTTATACAAACAGTTATGCTCACTGGCTAACTTAGGGGATAGGTTAGGTACTGCCTATGTCAACATAGGCGATGGATTAGGCGCCTCCTATATCAACAAAGGCGATAGGTTAGGCGCCGATTATACCATTGCCTATGCTCACTGCCTCATTTAGGCGATAGGTTAGGCGCCACCTATGTCAACATAGGTGATGGCTTAGGCGCAACCTATATCAACATAGGCGATAGGTTAGGCACCGCCTATTTCAACATAGGCAATGGCTTAGGCGGCTTCTATATCAACATAGAATATAGGGTAGGCGCCTCTTATACCATTGCCTATGCTCACCGCCTAACTTAGGCGATAGGTGAGGCGCCGCCTATGTCAACATAGACGATGGCTTAGGAGCCCCCTATATCAACATAGGCGATAGGTTAGTTGCCGCTTATACCATTACCTATGCTCACTGCCTTACTTAGGCGATAGGTTACGCTCCGCCTATGTCAACATAGGCGATGGCTTAGGCGCAGCCTATATCAACATAGGCGATAGGTTAGGTGCCGCCTATTTCAACATAGGCGATGGCTTAGGAGCCTCTTATATCAACATACGTTATGGCTTAGGCGACTCCTATATCAACATAGGCGATAGGTTAGGAGCCGCTTATACCATTGCCTATGCTCACTGCCTCACTTAGGCGATAGGTTAGCCGCTGCCTATGTCAACATAGGAGATGACTTTGGAGCCGCCTATCTCAACATAGGTGATAGGTTAGGCGCTGACTTTACCATTGCTTATGCTCACTTCCTCACTTAGGCAATAGGTTAGGCACCGCCAATGTTAACATAGAAGATGGCTTAGGCGCCGCCTATATAAACATAGGCGATAGGTTAGGAGCCGCCTATCTCAACATAGGCAATGGCTTAGGCGGTTCCTATATCAACATAGGCGATAGGGTTGGCGTCGCTTACACCATTTCCTATGCTCACTGCCTCTCTTAGGATATAGGTTAGGCAACGCCTATGTCAACATAGGCGATGGCTTAGGCGCCGCCTATATCAACATAGGCGATAGGTTAGGGATCGCTTATACAAAAGTCTATGGTTAATGGATAACTTAGGCGATAGGTTAGGCACTGCCTATGTCAACATAGGGGATAGGGTAAGCGCCGCTTATACCATCGCCTATGCTCACTGCCTCATTTAGGCGATAGGTTAGGCGCCGCCTATGTCAACATAGGCGATGGCTTAGGAGCCGCCTATATCAACATAGGCGATAGGTTAGGCGCCGCCTATACCATTGCCTATGCTCACTGCCTCACTTAGGCGATAGGTGAGGCGCCTACTATGTCAACATAGGCGATGGCTTAGGGGCCGCCTATATCAACATAGGCGATAGGTTAGGCGCTGCTTATACCATTGCATATACTCACTGCCTCACTTAGGCAATAGGTTAGGTGCCGCCTTTTTCAACATAGGCGATGGCTTAGGCACCGTCTATATTAACATAGGAGATAGGGTAGGCGCTGCTTATACCATTGCCTATGCTCACTACCTCACTTAGGCGTAAGGATAGGTGCCGCCTATGTCAATATAGGCGATGGCTTAGGCGCCGCCTATATCAACATAGGCGATAGATTAGGCGCCGCTTATACCATTGCCTATGGTCACTGCCTTATTTAGGCGATAGGTTATGCGCCACCAATGTCAGCATAGCCGATGGCTTAGGCGCCGGCTATATCAACATAGGCGGTATGTTTGGCGCCAATTATACAATTGTCTGTTCTCACTACCTCACTTAGGCGATAGGTTAGGCAACGCCTTTGTCAATATAGGCGATGGATTAGGCGCCGCCTATATCAACATAGGCGATAGGTGAGGCGCCGCTTATAAGATTGCCTATGCTCACTGCCTCACTTAGGCGATAGGTTAGGTGCCACCTATGTCAGCATAGGCGATGGCTTAAGCGTCGCCTATATCAACATAGGCGATAGGTTAGGCGCCACTTATACCATTGCCTATGCTCACTGCTTTACTTAGGTGATTGGTTAGGCGCTGCCTATGTCAACATAGGCAATGTCTTAGGCGCCACCTATATCAAGAGAGGCGATAGGTGAAGAACTTCTTATACCAGTGCCTATGGTCACTGCCATACTTAGGCTATAGGTTAGGTGCTGTTTATAGAATTGCCTATGCTCGCTGCCTCACTTATGAGATAGGTTAGGCGCTTCCTATGTCAACACAGGCGATGGTTTAGGCGTCCCTTATTCCATAGCCTATGCTCAATGCCTCCCTTAGGAGATAGGTTAGGCAACGCCTATGTCACCATAGGCGATGGCTTAGGCGCCGCCTATATCAACATAGGTGATAGGTTAGGCACCGCTTATACCATCGGCTATGCTCACTGGATCACTTAGGCGATAGGTTAGGCGCCGCCTATGTCTACATTAGCTATGGCTTAGGCGCCTCTTATATCAACATAGGTGATGGCTTAGGCGCATCCTATATGAACATAGGCGATAGGTTAGAATCCGCTTATACCATTGCCTATTCTCACTGGCTCACTTAGGCGATAGGTTAGGTGCAACCTATGTCAACATAGGTGATGGATTAGGTGCCGCCTATGTCAACAAAGGTGATGGCTTAGGCACCCCCTATATTAAGATAGGCGATAGGGTAGGCGCTGCATATACCATTGCCTATGCTCACTGCCTCACTTATGCGTAAGGTTAGGCGCCGCCTATGTCAACATAGGCGATGGCTTAGGCGCCACCTATATCAACATAGGCGATAGATTAGGCGCAGCTTAGACTATTGCCTATGCTCAATGCCTTACTTATGAGATAGGTAATGCGCCGCCTATGTCAACATATGCGATGGCTTAGACACGGCCTATATCAACATAGGCGATAGGTTAGGTGCCGCCTATTTCAACATAGGCGATGGCTTAGGCGCCTCTTATATCAACATAGGTTATGGCTTAGGCGACTCCTATATCAACATAGGCGATAGGTAGGAGCCTCTTATATCATTGCCTATGCTTACTGCCTCACTTAGGCGATAGATTAGGCGCCGCCTTTATCAACATAGGCGATGGCTTTGGCGCAACCTATATCAACAAAGGTGATAGGTTAGGTGCCGCTTTTACCATTGCCTATGCTCACTGCCTCACTTAGGAGATAGGTTAGGCACCACCAATGTCAACATAGGCGATGGCTTAGGTGCCACCTATATAAACATAGGCGATAGGTTAGGCGCTGCCTATTTCAACATAGGCAATGGCTTAGGCGGCTCCTATATCAACATAGGAGATAGGGTAGGCGTCGTTTATACCATTGCCTTTGCTCACTGCCTCACTTAGGAGATAGGTTAGGCAACGCCTATGTCAACATAGGCGATGGCTTAGGTGCTGCCTATATCAACATAGGCGATAGGTTAGGGACCACTTATACCAAAGTCTATGCTCAATGGCTAACTTAGACCATAGGTTAGGCACTGCCTATGTCAACATAGGTGATGCATTAGTCGCCTATGTCAACATAGGCGATAGGGTAAGCGCCGCTTATACCATCGCCTATGCTCACTGCCTCATTTAGGAGATAGGTTAGGCGCCGCCTATGTCAACATAGGCGATGCCTTAGGCGCTGCCTATTTCAACGTAGGTGATAGGTTAGGCGCCTCCTATACCATTGCCTATGCTCACTGCCTCACTTAGGCGATAGGTGAGGCGCCGCCTATGTCAACATAGGCGATGGCTTAGGGGCCACCTATATCAACATAGGCGATAGGTTAGGCGCTGCTTATACCATTGCCTATACTCACTGCCTCACTTAGAAGATAGGTTAGGTGCCGCCTTTGTCAACATAGGCGATGGCTTAGGCACCGCCTATATTAACATAGGCGATAGGGTAGGCGCCGCTTATACCATTGCCTATGCTCACTGCCTCACTTAGGCGTAAGGTTTGGTGCCACCTATGTCAACATAGGCGATTGCTTAGGCGCCGCCTATATCAACATAGGCGATAGATTAGGCGCCGCTTATACCATTGCCTATGCTCACTGCCTTACTTAGGCGATATTTTTTGCGCCACCAATGTCAGCATAGCCGATGGCTTAAGCCCCTCCTATATCAACATAGGCGGTAGGTTTGGCGCCGATTATACAATTGCCTATTCTCACTACCTCACTTAGGAGATAGGTTAGGCAATGCTTATGTCAATATAGGTGATGGCTTAGTTGCCGCCTATATCAACATAGGTGATAGGTTAGAGGCCACTTATAAGATTGCCTATGCTCACTGCCTCACTTAGGCGATAGGTTAGGCGCCACCTATGTCAACATAGGCGATGGCTTAAGCATCGCCTATATCAACATAGGCGATAGGTTTGGCGCCACATATACCATTGCCTATGCTCACTACCTTACTTAGGTAATTGGTTAGGGGTTGTCTATGTCAACATAGGCGATGGCTTAGGCGCCACCTATATCAACACAGTCGATAGGTGAAGAACTTTTTATACCATTGCCTATGGTCACTGCCTTACTTTGTCTATAGGTTAGGTGCAGCCTATGTCAACATAGGTGATGGATTAGGTGCCAACTATATCAACATAGGCGATAGGTTAGGTGCCGCTTATAGCATTGCCTATGCTCGCTGCCTCACTTACGAGATAGGTTAGGCGCTGCCTATGTCAACACAGGCGATAGTTTAGGCTCCCCTTATTCCATAGCCTATGCTCACTGCCTCAATAGGAGATAGGTTAGGCAACGCCTATGTCACCATAGGTGATGGATTAGGCGCCGCCTATATCAACATAAGTGATAGGTTAGGCACCGCTTATACCATCGTCTATGCTCACTGGAGCACTTAGGCGATAGGTTAGGCGCCGCCTATGTCAACATTGGCGATGGCTTAGGCGCTGCCTATATCAACATAGGCGATAGGTTAGGTGCCGCCTATTTCAACATAGGCGATGGCTTAGGCACCTCTAATATCAACATAGGTTATGGCTTAGGCGACTCCTATATCAACATAGGCGATAGTTTAGGAGCCGCTTATACCATTTCCTATGCTCACTGCCTCACTTAGGCGATAGGTTAGGCGCCGCCTTTATCAACATATGCGATGGCTTTGGCGCTGCCTATCTCAACATAGGTGATAGGTTAGGCTCCGCTTTTACCATTGCCTATGCTCACTGCCTCACTTAAGTGATAGATTAGGCACCGCCAATGTCAACATAGGCGATGGCTTAGGCGCCGCCTATATAAACATAGGCGATAGGTTAGGCGCCGCCTATTTCAACATTGGCAATGGCTTAGGCGGCTCCTATATCAACATAGGCGATAGGGTAGGCGTCGCTTATACCATTGCCTATGCTCACTGCCTCACTTAGGATATAGGTTAAGCAATGCCTATGTCAACATAGGCGATGGCTTAGGCGCCGCCTATATCAACATAGGCGATAGGTTAGGGACCGCTTATACCAAAGTCTATGCTCAATGGCTAACTTAGGCGATAGGTTAGGCACTGCCTATGTCCACATAGGTGATGGATTAGGTGCCTATGTCAACATAGGCGATAGGGTAATCGCCGCTTATACCATTGCCTATGCTCACTGCCTCATTTAGGCGATAGGTTAGGCGCCACCTATGTCAACATAGGCGATGGCTTAGGCGTCGTCTATATCAACATAGGCGATAGGTTAGGCGCCGCCTATAACATGTCCTATGCTCACTGCCTCACTTAGGCGATAGGTGAGCGCCGCCTATGTCAACATAGGCGATGGCTTAGGGGCCGCCTATATCAACATAGGCGATAGGTTAGGTTCCGCTTATACCATTGCCTATACTCACTGCCTCACTTAGGCGATAGGTTAGGTGCCGTCTTTGTCAACATAGGCGATGGCTTAGGCACCACCTATATTAACATAGGCGATAGTGTAGGCGCCGCTTATACCATTGCCTAAGCTCACTGCATCACATAGGCCTAACGTTAGGCGCCGCCTATGTCAACATAGGCGATGGCTTAGGCGTCTCCTATATCAATATAGGCGATAGATTAGGCGCTGCTTATACCATTGCCTATGCTCACTGCCTTACTTAGGCGATAGGTTACGCGCCGCCAATGTCAGCATAGCCAATGGCTTAGGCGCCGCCTATATCAACATAGGCGGTAGGTTTGGCGCCGATTATACAATTGCCTATTCTCACTACCTCACTTAGGCCATAGGTTAGGCAATGCCTATGTCAATATAGGTGATGGTTTAGGCGCCGTCTATATCAACATAGGCGATAGGTTAGGCGCCACTTATAATATTGCCTATGCTAACTTCCTCACTTAGGCGATAGGTTAGGCGCCACCTATGTCAACATAGGCGATGGCTTAAGCTTCGCCTATATTAACATAGGCGATAGGTTAGGCGCCACTTATACCATTGCCTATGCTCACTACCTTACCTAGGTGATCGGTTAGGCGCTGCCTATGTCAACATAGGCGATGGCTTAGGCGCCACCTATATCAACAGAGGTGATAGGTGAAGAACTTCTTATACCATTGCCTATGGTCACTGCCTTACTTAGGCTATAGGTTAGGTGCAGCCTATGTCAACATAGGTGATGGATTAGGTGCCAACTATATCAACATAGGCAATAGGTTAGGTGCCGCTTATAGCATTGCCTATGCTCGCTGCCTCACTTATGAGATAGGTTAGGCGCTGCCTATGCCAACACAGGCGATGGTTTAGGCTCTCCTTATTCCATAGCCTATGCTCACTGCCTCTCTGAGGAGATAGGTTAGGCAACGCCTATGTCACCATAGGCGATGGCTTAGGCACCGCCTATATCAACATAGGTGATAGGTTAGGCACCGCTTTACCATGGTCTATGCTCACTGCCTTACTTAGGCGATAGATTACGCGCCGCCAATGTCAGCATAGCCAATGGCTTAGGCGCCGCCTATATCAACATAGGCGGTAGGTTTGGCGCCGATTATACAATTGCCTATTCTCACGACCTCACTTAGGCCATAGGTTAGGCAATGCCTATGTCAATATAGGTGATGGTTTAGGCGCCGTCTATATCAACATAGGCGATAGGTTAGGCGCCACTTATAATATTGCCTATGCTAACTTCCTCACTTAGGCGATAGGTTAGGCGCCACCTATGTCAACATAGGCGATGGCTTAAGCTTCGCCTATATTAACATAGGCGATAGGTTAGGCGCCACTTATACCATTGCCTATGCTCACTACCTTACCTAGGTGATCGGTTAGGCGCTGCCTATGTCAACATAGGCGATGGCTTAGGCGCCACCTATATCAACAGAGGCGATAGGTGAAGAACTTCTTATACCATTGCCTATGGTCACTGCCTTACTTAGGCTATAGGTTAGGTGCAGCCTATGTCAACATAGGTGATGGATTAGGTGCCAACTATATCAACATAGGCAATAGGTTAGGTGCCGCTTATAGCATTGCCTATGCTCGCTGCCTCACTTATGAGATAGGTTAGGCGCTGCCTATGCCAACACAGGCGATGGTTTAGGCGCTCCTTATTCCATAGCCTATGCTCACTGCCTCTCTGAGGAGATAGGTTAGGCAACGCCTATGTCACCATAGGCGATGGCTTAGGCGCCGCCTATATCAACATAGGTGATAGGTTAGGCACCGCTTATACCATGGTCTATGCTCACTGGATCACTTAGGCGATAGGTTAGGCGCCGCCTATGTCAACATTGGCGATGGCTTAGGCGCCTCTTATATCAACATAGGTGATGGCTTAGGTGCATCCTATATCAACATAGGCGATAGGTTAGAATCCGCTTATACCATTGCCTATTCTCACTGCCTCACTTAGGCGATAGGTTAGGGGCCGCCTATGTGAACATAGGTGATGGTTTGGTGCCGCCTATATTAACATAGGCGATAGGTTAGGCGCCGCTTTTACCATTGCCTATACTCACTGCCTCACTTAGGCGATAGGTTAGGCACCGCCAATGTAAACATAGGCGATGGCTTAGGCACCGCCTATATCAACATAGGCGATAGGTTAGGCGCCGCTTATACCATTGCCTATGCTCACTGCCTCATTTACGCGATAGGTTAGGCACCACTTATACCAACGACTATGCTCACTGGCTAACTGAGGCGATAGGTTAGGCACCTCCTATGTTAACATAGGTGATGGCTTTGGCACCTCATATATCAACATAGGCGATAGGTTAGGCGCCGCCTATTTCAACATTTGCAATGGCTTAGGCGGCTCCTATATCAACATAGACGATAGGTTAGGCGCCGCATATACCATTACCAATGTTCACTACCTAACTTAGGCGATAGGTGAGGCGCCGCCAATGTCAACATAAGCGATGTCTTAGGCGCCGCCTATATCTACGTAGGCAATAGGTTAGGCGCCGCTATTACCATTTCCTATGCTCACTGCCTCACTTAGGCGATAGGATAGGTGCCGCCAATGTCAACATTGGCGATGGGTTAGGCACCGCCTATATTAATATAGGCGATAGGGGAGGCGCCGCTTATATCATTGGGTATGCTCACTGCCTCACTTAGGAAATAGGTAAGGCAACGCCTATGTCAACATAGGCGATGGCTTAGGCGCCGCCTTTATCAACATAGGCGATAGCTTAGGCACCGCTTATACCAACATCTATGCTCACTGGCTAACTTAGGGGATAGGTTAGGTAGTGCCTATGTCAACATAGGCGATGGATTAGGCGCCTCCTATATCAACATAGGCGATAGGTTAGGTGCCGATTATACCATTGCCTATGCTCACTGCCTCATTTAGGAGATAGATTAGGCGCCGCCTATGGCAACATAGGCGATGGCTTAGGCGCAACCTATATCAACATAGGCGATAGGTTAGGCACCGCTTATTTCAACATAGGCAGTGGCTTAGGCGGATCCTAAATCAACATAGAATATAGGGTAGGCGCCTCTACTACCATTGCCTATGCTCACTGCCTAACTTAGGCGATAGGTGAGGCGCCGCCTATGTCAACATAGGTGATGGCTTAGGCGCCGCCTATATTAACATAGGTGATAGGTTAGGCGCTGCTTATACCATTGCCTATGCTCACTGCCTTACTTAGGTGATAGGTTACGCTCTGCCTATGTCAACATAGGCGATGGCTTAGGCGATGGCTTAGGCGCAGCCTATATCAACATAGGCGATAGGTTAGGTGCCGCCTATTTCAACATAGGCGATGGCTTAGGCGCCTCTTATATCAACATAGGTTATGGCTTAGGCGACTCCTATATCAACATAGGCGATAGGTTAGGAGCCGCTTATACAATTGCCTATGCTCACTGCCTTACGTAGGCGATAGGTTAGGCGCCGCCTATGTCAACATAGGCGATGGCTTTAGCGCCGCCTATCTCAACATAGGTGATAGGTTAGGCGCTGCTTTTACTATTGCCTATGCTCACGGCCACACTTAGGAAATAGGTTAGGCACCGCCAATGTCAACATAGGAAATGGCTTAGGCACCGCCTATATAAACATAGGCGATAGGTTAGGAGCCGCCTATCTCAACATAGGCAATGGCTTAGGCGGCTCCTATATCAACATAGGCGATAGGGTAGGCGTCGCTTATACCATTGCCTATGCTCACTGCCTCACTTAGGATATAGGTTAGGCAACGCCTATGTCAACATAGGCGATGGCTTAGGCGCCGCCTATATCAACATAGGCGATAGGTTAGGGATCGCTTATACAAAAGTCTATGGTCAATGGCTAACTTAGGCGATAGGTTAGGCACAGCCTATGTCAACATAGGTGATGGATTAGGCGCCTATGTCAACATAGGCGATAGGGTAAGCGCCGCTTATACCATTTCCTATGCTCACTGCCTCATTTAGGCGATAGGTTAGGCGCCGCTTATGTCAACATAGGCGATGGCTTAGGCGCCGCCTATATCAACATAGGCGATAGGTTAGGCGCCGCCTATACCATTGCCTATGCTCACTGCCTCACTTAGGCGATATGTGAGGCGCCGCCTGTGTCAACATAGGCGATGGCTTAGGGGCCGCCTATATCAACATAGGCGATAGGTTAGGCATTGCTTATACCATTGCATATACTCACTGCCTCACTTAGGCAATAGGTTAGGTGCCGCCTTTTTCAACATAGGCGATGGCTTAGGCACCGCCTATATTAACATAGGCGATAGGGTAGGCGCTGCTTATACCATTGCCTATGCTCACTACCTCACTTAGGCGTATGGTTAGGCTCCGCCTATGTCAACATAGGCGATGGCTTAGGCGCCGCCTCTATCAACATAGGAGATAGATTAGGCGCCGCTTATACCATTGCCTATGCTTACTACCTTATTTAGGTGATAGGTTACGCGCCACCAATGTCAGCATAGCCGATGGCTTAGGCGCCGCCTATATCAACATAGGCGGTAGGTTTTGCGCCAATTAAACAATTGCCTATTCTCACTACCTCACTTAGGCGATAGGTTAGGCAACGCCTATGTCAATATAGGCGATGGATTAGGCGCCGCCTATATCAACATAGGCGATAGGCTAGGCGCCACTTATAAGATTGCCTATGCTCACTGCCTCACTTAGGCGATAGGTTAGGCTCCACCTATGTCAGCATAGGCGATGGATTAAGCGTCACCTATATCAACATAGACGATAGGTTAGGCGCCACTTATAACATTACCTATGCTCACTGCCTTACTTAGGTGATTGGTTAGGCGCTGCCTATGTCAACATAGGCGATGGCTTAGGCGCCACCTATATCAAGAGAGGCGATAGGTGAAGAACTTCATATACCATTGCCTATGGTCACTGCCTTACTTAGGCTATAGGTTAGGTGCAGCCTATGCCAACATAGGTGATGGATTAGGTGCCAACTATATCAACATAGGCGATAGGTTAGGTGCCGCTTATAGAATTGCCTATGCTCGCTGCCTCACTTACGAGATAGGTTAGGCGCTGCCTATGTCAACACAAGCGATGGTTTAGGCTCCCCTCATTCCATAGCCTATGCTCACTGCCTCACTTTGGAGATAGGTTAGGCAACGCCTATGTCACCATAGGCGATGGCTTAGGCGCCGCCAATATCAACATAGGTGATCGGTTAGGCACCGCTTATACCTTGGTCTATGCTCACTGGATCACTTAGGCGATAGGTTAGGCACCGCCTATGTCAACATTGGCGATAGCCTAGGCGCCTCTTATATCAACATAGGTGATGGCTTAGGCGCATCCTATATCAACATAGGCGATAGGTTAGAATCCGCTTATACCATTGCCAATTCTCACTGCCTCACATAGGTGATAGGTTAGGTGCAGCCTATGTCAACATAGGTGATGGATTAGGTGCCGCGTATGTCAAGAAAGGTGATGCCTTAGTCAGCGACTATATTAAGATAGGCGATAGGGTAGGCGCTGCTTATACCATTGCCTATGCTCACTGCCTCACTTATGTGTAAGGTTAGGCGCCACCTATATCAACATAGGCGATAGATTATGCGCAGCTTATACCATTGCCTATGCTCAATGCCTTACTTATGAGATAGGTTACGCGCCGCCTATGTCAACATAGGTGATGGCTTAGGCGCAGCCTATATCAACATAGGCGATAGGTTAGGTGCCGCCTATTTCAACATAGGCGATGGCTTAGGCGCCTCTTATATAACCATAGGTTATGGCTTAGGCGACTCCTATATCAACATAGGCGATAGGTTAGGAGCCGCTTATACCATTGCCTATGCTCACTGCCTCACTTAGGCGATAGATTAGGCGCCGCCTTTATCAACATAGGCGATGGCTTTGGCGCAACCTATCTCAACATAGGTGATAGGTTAGGCACCACTTTTACCATTGCCTATGCTCACTGCCTCACTTAGGCGATAGGTTAGGCACCGCCAATGTCAACATAGGCGATGGCTTAGGCGCCGCCTATATAAACATAGGCGATAGGTTAGGCGCTGCCTATTTCAACATAGGCAATGGCTTAGGCGGCTCCTATATCAACATAGGCGATAGGGTAGGCGTTGTTTATACCATTTCCTTTGCTTACTGCCTCACTTAGGAGATAGGTTAGGCAACGCCTATGTCAACATAGGCGATGGCTTAGGCGCCGCCTATATCAACATAGGCGATAGGTTAGGGACCGCTTATACCAAAGTCTATGCTCAATGGCTAACTTAGGCGATAGGTTAGGCACTGCCTATGTCAACATAGGTGATGCATTAGGCGCCTATGTCAACATAGGCGATAGGGTAAGCGCCGCTTATACCATTGCCTATGCTCACTGCCTCATTTAGGAGATAGGTTAGGCGCAGCCTATGTCAACATAGGCGATGGCTTAGGCGCCGCCTATTTCAACATAGGTGATAGGTTAGGCGACGCCTATACCATTGCCTATGCTCACTGCCTCACTTAGGTGATAGGTGAGGGGCCACCTATATC
The DNA here is from genome assembly GCA_030864215.1 of Capsicum pubescens. Taxonomy (NCBI): domain Eukaryota; kingdom Viridiplantae; phylum Streptophyta; class Magnoliopsida; order Solanales; family Solanaceae; genus Capsicum; species Capsicum pubescens. The sequence goes on from CM061542.1 coordinate 304,817,219, forward strand.
AACATAGGCGATAGGTTAGGCGCCGCTTATACCATTGCCTATACTAACTGCCTCACTTAGGCGATAGGTTAGGTGCCGCCTTTGTCAACATAGGCGATGTCTTAGGCACCGCCTTTATTAACATAGGCGATAGGGTAGGCGCCGCTTATACCATTGCCTATGCTCACTGCCTCACTTAGGCGTAAGGTTAGGCGCCACCTATGTCAACATAGGCGATGGCTTAGGCGCCGCCTATATCAACATAGGCGATAGATTAGGCGCCGCTTATACCATTGCCTATGCTCACTGCCTTACTTAGGCGATATTTTACGCGCCGACAACGTCAGCATAGACGATGGCTTAGGCCCCACCTATATCAACATAGGCGGTAGGTTTGGCGCCGATTATACAATTGCCTATTCTCACTACCTCACTTAGGAGATAGGTTAGGCAACACCTATGTCAATATAGGTGATGGCTTAGGCACCACCTATATCAACATTGGCGATAGTTTAGAGGCCGCTTTTAAGATTGCCTATGCTCACTGCCTCACTTAGGCGATAGGTTAGGCGCCACCTATGTCAACATAGGCGATGGCTTAAGCGTCGCCTATATCAACATAGGCGATAGGTTAGGCGCCGCTTATACCATTTCCTATGCTCACTGCCTTATTTAGGCGATAGGTTACGCGCCACCAATGTCAGCATAGCCGATGGCTTAGGCGCCGCCTATATCAACATAGGCGGTAGGTTTGGCGCCAATTATACAATTTCCTATTCTCACTACCTCACTTAGGCGATTGGTTAGGCAAAGCCTATGTCAATATAGGCGATGGATTAGGCGCCGCCGATATCAACATAGGCGATAGGTTAGGCGCCACTTATAAGATTGCCTATGCTCACTACCTCACTTAGGCGATAGGTTAGGCGCCACCTATGTCAGCATAGGCGATTGATTAAGCGTCGCCTATATCAACATAGGCCATAGGTTAGCCGCCACTTATACCATTGCCTATGCTCACTGCCTTACTTAGGTGATTGGTTAGGCACTGCCTATGTCAACATAGGCGATGGCTTAGGCGCCACCTATATCAAGAGAGGCGATAGGTGAAGAACTTCTTATACCATTGCCTATGGTCACTGCCTTACTTAGGCTATAGGTTAGGTGCAGCCTATGTCAACATAGGTGATGGATTAGGTGCCATTTATATCAACATAGGCGATAGGTTAGGTGCCACTTATAGAATTGCCTATGCTCGCTGCCTCACTTACGAGATAGGTTAGGCGCTGCCTATGTCAACACAGGCGATGGTTTAGGCGCCCCTTATTCCATAGCCTATGCTCACTGCCTCACTTAGGAGATAGGTTAGGCAATGCCTATGTCACCATACACGATGGCTTAGGCGCCGCAAATATCAACATAGGTGATAGGTTAGGCACCGCTTATACCATCGGCTATGCTCACTGGATCACTTAGGCGATAGTTTAGGCGCCGCCTATGTCAACATTGGCGATGGCTGAGGCGCCTCTTATATCAACATAGGTGATGGCTTAGGCGCATCCTATATCAACATAGGCGATAGGTTAGAATCCGCTTATACCATTGCCTATTCTCACTGCCTCACTTAGGCGATAGGTTAGGTGCAGCCTATGTCAACATAGGTGATGGATTAGGTGCCGCCTATGTCAACAAAGGTGATGGCTTAGTCAACGCTTGTATTAAGATAGGCGATAGGGTAGGCGCTGCTTATACCATTGCGTATGCTCACTGCCTAAGTTATGCGTAAGGTTAGGCGCCGCCTATGTCAACATAGAAGATAGCTTAGGCGCCACCTATATCAACATAGGCCATAGATTAGGCGCAGCTTATACCATTGCCTATGCTCAATGCCTTACTTATGAGATAGGTTACGCGCCGCCTATGTCAACATAGGCGATGGCTTAGGCGCAGCCTATATCAACATAGGCGATAGGTTAGGTGCCTCCTATTTCAACATAAGCGATGGCTTAGGCGCCTCTTATGTCTACATAGGTTATGGCTTAGGCGACTCCTATATCAACATAGGCGATAGGTTAGGAGCCGCTTATACCATTGCATATGCTCACTGCCTCACTTAGGCGATAGGGTAGGCTCCGCCATTATCAACATAGGCGATGGCATTGGCGCAACCTATCTCAACATAGGTGATAGGTTAGGTGCCGCTTTTACCATTGCCTATGCTCACTGCCTCACTTAGGCGATAGGTTAGGCACCGCCAATGTCAACATAGGCGATGGCTTAGGCGCCGCCTATATAAACATAGGCGATAGGTTAGGCGTTGCCTATTTCAACATAGGCAATGTCTTAGGCGGCTTCTATATCAACATAGGCGATAGGGTAGGCGTCTTTTATACCATTGCCTTTGCTCACTGCCTCACTTAGGAGATAGGTTAGGCAACGCCTATGTCAACATAGGCGATGGCTTAGGCGCCGCATATATCAACATAGGCGATACATTAGGAGCCGCCGATTTCAACATAGGCTATGGCTTAGGCGGCTCCTATATAAACATAGATGATAGGTTAGGCGCCGCTTATACCATTGCCTATACTCACTTCCTCACTTAGGCGATAGGTGAGGCGACACCTATGTCAATATAGGCAATGGCTTAGTGGCCGCCTATATCAACATAGGTGATAGGTTAGGCGTCGCTAATACCATTGCCTATGCTCACTGCCTCACTTAGTCTATAGGTTAGGTGCCGCCTATGTCAACAAAGGCGATGGCTTAGGCCCCTCCTATATTAAGATAGGCGATAGGGTAGGCACTGCTTATACCATTGCCTATGCTCACTGCCTCACTTATTCGTAAGGTTAGGCGCCGCCTATGTCAACATAGGCGATGGCTTAGACGCCACCTATATCAACTTAGGCGATGGCTTAGACGCCACCTATATCAACTTAGGCGATAGATTAGGCGCAGCTTATACCATTGCCTATGCTCACTGCCTTAATTATGCGATAGGTTACGCGCTGCCTATGTCAACATAGGCGATGGCTTAGGCGCAACCTATATCAACATAGGCGATAGGTTAGGTACCGCCTATTTCAACATAGGCGATGTCTTAGGCAACTGTTATATCAACATAGGTTATGGCTTAGGCGACTCCTATATCAACATAGGCGATAGGTTAGGAACCACTTATACCATTGCCTATGCTCACTGCCTCACTTAGGCGATAGGTTAGGCGCCACCTTTATCAATATATGTGATGCCTTTGGCGCCGCCTATCTCAACATAGGTGATAGGTTAGGCGCCGCTTTTACCATTGCCTATGCTCACTGCCTCACATAGGCGATAGGTTAGGCGCCGCCTATTTCAACATAGGCAATGGCTTAGGCGGCTCCTATATCAACATAGGCGATAGGGTAGGCATCGCTTATACTATTGCCTATGCTCACTGCCTCACTTAGGAGATAGGTTAGGCAACGCCTATGTCAACATAGGCGATGGCTTAGGCGCCGCCTATATCAACATAGGCGATAGGTTAGGGACCGCTTATACCAAAGTCTATGCTCCATGGCTAACTTAGGCGATAGGTTAGGCACTGCCTATGTCAACATAGGTGATGCATTAGGCGCCTATGTCAACATAGATGATAGGGTAATCGCCGCTTATACCATTGCCTATGCTCACTGCCTTATTTAGGCGATAGGTTAGGCGCCGCCTATGTCAACATAGGGGATGGCTTAGGCGCCGCCTATATCTACATAGGCGATAGGTTAGGCGCCGCCTATACCATTGCCTATGCTCACTGCCTCACTTAGGCGATAGGTGAGGCACCGCCTATGTAAACATAGGCGATGGCTTAGGGGCCGCCTATATCAACATAGGAGATAGGTTAGGCGCCGCTTATACCATTGCCTATACTCACTGCCTTAGTTAGGCAATAGGTTAGGTGCCGCTTTTTTCAACATAGGCGATGGCTTAGGCACCGCCTATATTAACATATGCGATAGGGTAGGCGCCGCTTATACCATTGCCTATGCTCACTGCCTCACTTAGTCCTAAGTTTAGGCGCCGCCTATGTCAACATAGGCGATGGCTCAGGCGTCACCTATATCAACATAAGCGATAGATTAGGCGCCGCTTATACCATTGCCTATGCTCACTGCCTTACTTAGGCGATAGGTTACGCCAATTTCAGCATAGCCGATGGCTTAGGCGCCGCCTATATCAACATAGGCGGTAGGTTTGGCGCCGATTATACAATTGCCTATTCTTACTACCTTACTTAGGCCATTGGTTAGACAATACCTATGTCAATATAGGTGATGGCTGAGGCGCCGCCTATATCAACATAGGCGATGGGTTAGGCGCCGCTTATAATATTGCCTATGCTCACTGCCTTACTTAGGCGATAGGTTAGGCGCCACCTATGTCAACATAGGCGATGGCTTAAGCGTCGCCTATATCAACATAGGCGATAGGTTAGGAGCCACTTATTCCATTGCCTATGCTCACTGCCTTACCTAGGTGATTGGTTAGGCGCTGCCTATGTCAACATAGGCGATGGCTTAGGTGCCACCTATATCAACAGAGGCGATAGGTTAAGAACTTCTTATACCATTGCCTATGGTCACTGCCTTACTTAGGCTATAGGTTAGGTGCAGCCTGTGTCAACATAGGTGATGGATTAGGTGCTAACTATATCAACATAGGCGATAGGTTAGGTGCCGCTTATAGCATTGCCTATGCTCACTGCCTCTCTTATGAGATAGGTTAGGCGCTGCCTATGTCAACACAGGAGATGGTTTAGGCGCCCCTTATTCCATAGCCTATGCTCACTTCCTCACTTAGGAGATAGGTTAGGCAACGCCTATGTCACCATAGGCGATGGATTAGGCGCCGCCTATATCAACATAGGTGATAGGTTAGGCACCGCTTATACCATTGTCTATGCTCATTGGATCACTTAGGCGATAGGTTAGGCGCCGCCTATGTCAACATTGGCGATGGCTTAGGCGCCTCTTATATCAACATAGGTGAAGGCTTAGGCGCATCCTATATCAACATAGGCGATAGGTTAGAATCCGCTTATACCATTGCCTATTCTCACTGCCTCACTTAGGTGATAGGTTAGGGGCCGCCTTTACCATTGCTATTGCTCACTGCCTCACTTAGGAGATAGGTTAGGCACCACCAATGTAAACATAGGCGATGGCATAGGCACCGCCTATATCAATATAGGAGATAGGTTAGGCGCCGCTTATACCATTGCCTATACTCACTGCCTCGCTTAGGCGTAAGGTTAGGCGTCGCCTATGTCAACATAGGCGATGGCTTAGGCGCCACCTATATCAACATAGGCGATAGATTAGGCGCAGCTTATACCATTGCCTATGCTCACTGCCTTACTTATGAGATAGGTTACGCGCCGCCTATATCAACATAGGGGATTGCTTAGGCGCAGCCTATATCAACATAGGCGATAGGTTAGGTGCCGCATATTACAACATAGGCGATGGCTTAGGCGCCTCTTATATAAACATAGGTTATGGCTTAGGCGACTCCTATATCAACATAGGCGATAGGTTAGGAGCCGCTTATACCATTGCCTATGCTAACTGCCTCACTTAGGCGATGGGTTAGGCGCCGCCTTTATCAACATATGTGATGCCTTTGGCGCCGCCTATCTCAACATAGGTGATAGGTTAGGCACCGCTTTTACCATTGCCTATGCTCACTGCCTCACATAGGCGATAGGTTAGGCGCCGCCTATTTCAACATAGGTAATGGCTTAGGCGGCTCCTATATCAACATAGGCGATAGGGTAGGCGTCGCTTATACCATTGCCTATTCTCACTGCCTCACTTAGGAGATAGGTTAGGAAACGCCTATGTCAACATAGGCGATGGCTTAGGCGCCGCCTATATCAACATAGGCGATAGGTTAGGGACCGCTTATACCAAAGTCTATGCTCCATGGCTAACTAAGGCGATAGTTTAGGCACTGCCTATGTCAACATAGGTGATGGATTAGGCGCCTATGTCAACATAGATGATAGGGTAATCGCCGCTTATACCATTGCCTATGCTCACTGCCTTATTTAGGCGATAGGTTAGGCACCGCCTATGTCAACATAGGAGATGGCTAAGGCGCCGCCTATATCAACATAGGCGATAGGTTAGGCGCCGCCTATACCATTGCCTATGCTCACTGCCTCACTTAGGTGATAGGTGAGGCGCCGCCTATGTAAACATAGGCGATGGCTTAGGGGCCGCCTATATCAACATTGGCGATAGGTTAGGCGCCGCTTATACCATTGCCTATACTCACTGCCTCACTTAGGCAATAGGTTAGGTGCCGCCTTTTTCAACATAGGCGATGGCTTAGGCACCGCCTATATTAACATATCCGATTGGGTAGGCGTCGCTTATACCATTGCCTATGCTCACTGCCTCACTTAGTCCTAAGGTTAGGCGCCGCCTATGTCAACATAGGCGATGGCTTAGGCACCGCCTATATAAACATAGGCCATAGATTAAGAGCCACCTATTTCAACATAGGCTATCGCTTAGGTGGCTCCTATATAAACATAGATGATAGGTTAGGCGCCGCTTATACCATTGCCTATACTCACTGCCTCACTTAGGCGATAGGTGAGGCGACGCCTATGTCAATATAGGCGATGGATTAGGCACCGCCTATATCAACATAGGCGTTAGGTTAGGCGCTGCTTATACCATTGCCTATGCTCACTGCCTCACTTAGGCTATAGGTTAGGTGCCGCCTATGTCAACAAAGGCGATGGCTTAGGCACCGCCTATATTAAGATAGGCGATAGGGTAGGCGCTGCTTATACCATTGCCTATGCTCACTGCCTCACTTGTGCGTAAGGTTAGGCGCCGCCTATGTCAACATAGGCGATGGCTTAGGCGCCACCTATATCAACATAGGCAATAGATTAGGCGCAGCTTATACCATTGACTATGCTCACTTCCTTACTTATGTGATAGGTTACGCGCCGCCTATGTCAACATAGGCGATGGCTTAGGCGCAGCCTATATCAACATAGGCGATAGGTTAGGTGCCGCCTATTTCAACATAGGCGATGGCTTAGGCACCTCTTATATCAACATAGGTTATGGCTTAGGCGACTCCTATATCAACATAGGTGATAGGGTAGGCATCGCTTATACCATTGCCTATGCTCACTGCCTCACTTAGGCGATAGGTTAGGCGCCGCCTTTATCAACATAGGTGATTGTTTTGGCGCCGCCTATCTCAACATAGGTGATAGGTTAGGCACCGCTTTTACCATTGCCTATGCTCACTGCCTCACTTAGGCGATAGGTTAGGCACTGCCAATGTCAACATAGGCGATGGCTTAGGCGCCGCCTATATAAACATAGGCGATAGGTTTGGCGCCGCCTATTTCAACATAGGCAATGGCTTAGGCGGCTCCTATATCAACATAGGCGATAGGGTAGGCGTCGGTTATACCATTGCCTATGCTCACTGCCTCACTTAGGAGATAGGTTAGGCAACGCCTATGTCAACATAGGCGATGGCTTAGGCGCCGCCTATATCAACATAGGCGATAGGTTAGGGACCGCTTATACCAAAGTCTATGCTCCATGGCTAACTTAGGCGATAGGTTAGGCATTTCCTATGTCAACATAGGTGATGTATTAGGCGTCTATATCAACATAGGCGATAGGGTAATCACCACTTATACCATTGCCTATTCTCACTGCCTCATTTAGGCGATAGGTTAGGCGCCGCCTATGTCAACATAGGCGATGTCTTAGGCGCCACCTATATCAACATAGGCGATAGGTTAGGCGCCGCCTATACCATTGCCTATGCTCACTGCCTCACATAGGCGATAGGTGAGGCGCCGCCTATGTCAACATTGGCGATGGCTTAGGGGCCGCCTATATCAACATAGGCGATAGGTTAGGTGCCGCTTATACCATTGCCTATACTCACCGCCTCACTTAGGCGATAGGTTAGGTGCCGCCTTTGTCAACATAGGCGATGGCTTAGGCACCGCCTATATTAATATAGGCGATAGGGTAGGCGCCGTTTATACTATTGCCTATGCTCACTGCCTTACTTAGGTGTAAGGTTAGGCGCCGCCTATGTCAACATAGGCGATGGCTTAGGCGCCGCCTATATCAACATAGGCGATAGATTAGGCGCCGCTTATACCATTGCCTATGCTCACTGCCTTACTTAGGCGATAGGTTACGCGCCGCCAATGTCAGCATAGCCGATGGCTTAGTCACCGCCTATATCAACATAGGCGGTAGGTTTGGCGCCGATTATATAATTGACTATTCTCACTACCTCACTTAGGCCATAGGTTAGGCAACGCCTATGTCAATATAGGTGATGGCTTAGGCGCTGCCTATATCAACATAGGCGATACGTTAGGCGCCGCTTATAATATTGCCTATGCTCACTGCCTCACTTAGGCGATAGGTTAGGCGCCACCTATGTCAACATAGGCGATGGCTTAAGCGTCGCGTATATCAACATAGGCGATTGGTTAGGCGCCACTTATACAATTGCCTATGCTCACTGCCTTACCTAGGTGATTGGTTAGGCGCTGCCTATGTCAACATAGGCGATGTGTTAGGCACCACCTATATCAACAGAGGCGATAGGTGAAGAACTTCTTATACCATTGCCTCTGGTTACTGCCTTACTTAGGCTATAGGTTAGGTGCAGCCTATGTCAACATAGGTGATGGATTAGGTGCCAACTATATCAACATAGGCGATAGGTTAGGTGCCGCTTATAGCATTGCCTATGCTCGCTGCCTCACTTATGAGATAGGTTAGGCGCTGCCTATGTCAACATAGGCGATGGCTTAGGCGCCGCCTATATCAACATAGGCGATAGGTTAGGGACCGCTTATACCAAAGTCTATGCTCCATGGCTAACTTAGGCGATAGGTTAGGCACTTCCTATGTCAACATAGGTGATGTATTAGGCGTCTATGTCAACATAGGCGATAGGGTAATCGCCACTTATACCATTGCCTATGCTCACTGCCTCATTTAGGCGATAGGTTAGGCGCCGCCTATGTCAACATAGGCGATGGCTTAGGCGCCACCTATATCAACATAGGCGATAGGTTAGGCGCCGCCTATACCATTGCCTATGCTCACTGCCTCACTTAGGCAATAGGTGAGGCGCCGCCTATGTCAACATTGGCGATGGCTTAGGGGCCGCCTATATCAACATAGGCGATAGGTTAGGTGCCACTTATACCATTGCCTATACTCACTGCCTCACTTAGGCGATAGGTTAGGTGCCACCTTTGTCAACATAGGCGATGTCTTAGGCACCGCCTATATTAATATATGCGATAGGGTAGGCCCCGTTTATACCATTGCCTATGCTCACTGCCTTACTTAGGCGTAAGGTTAGGCGCCGCCTATGTCAACATAATCGATGGCTTAGGCGCCGCCTATATCAACATAGGCGATAGATTAGGCGCCGCTTATACCATTGCCTATGCTCACTGCCTTACTTAGGCGATAGGTTACGCGCCGCCAAAGTCAGCATAGCCGATGGCTTAGGCTCCGCCTATATCAACATAGGCGGTAGGTTTGGCGCCGATTATACAATAGCCTATTCTCACTACCTCACTTAGGCCATAGGTAAGGTAACGCCTATGTGAATATAGGTGATGGCTTAGGCGCTGCCTATATCAACATAGGCGATATGTTAGGCGCCGCTTATAATATTGCCTATGCTCACTGCCTCACTTAGGCGATAGGTTAGGCGCCACCTATGTCAACATAGGCGATGGCTTAAGCGTCGCGTATATCAACATAGGCGATTGGTTAGGCGCCACTTATACTATTGCCTATGCTCACTGCCTTACCTAGGTGATTGGTTAGGCGCTGCCTATGTCAACATAGGCGATGGCTTAGGCACCACCTATATCAACAGAGGCGATAGGTGAAGAACTTCTTATACCATTGCCTCTGGTCACTGCCTTACTTAGGCTATAGGTTAGGTGCAGCCTATGTCAACATAGGTGATGGATTAGGTGCCAACTATATCAACATAGGCGGTAGGTTAGGTGCCGCTTATAGCATTGCCTATGCTCGCTGCCTCACTTATGAGATAGGTTAGGCGCTGCCTATGTCAACACAGGCGATGGTTTAGGCGCCCCTTATACCATAGCCTATGCTCACTGCCTCACTTACGAGATAGGTTAGGCAATGCCTATGTCACCATAGGCGATGGCTTAGGCGCCGCCTATATCAACATTGGTGATAGGTTAGGCACTGCTTATACCATTGTCTATGCTCACTGGATCACATAGGCGATAGGTTAGGCACCGCCAATGTAAACATTGGCGATGGCTTAGGCGCCTCTTATATCAACATAGGTGATGGCTTAGGAGCATCCTATATCAACATAGGAGATAGGTTAGAATCCGCTTATACCATTTCCTATTCTCACTGCCTCACTTAGGCGATAGGTTAGGGGACACCTATGTCATCATAGGCGATGGCTTAGGCACCACCTATATCAACATAGGCGATAGGTTAGGCGCCGCTTATACCATTGCCTATGCTCACTGCCTCGCTTAGGCATAAGGTTAGGCGCCGCCTATGTAAACATAGGCGATGGCTTAGGCACCGCCTATATAAACATAGGCGATAGATTAGGAGCCGCCTATTTCAACATAGGCTATGGCTTAGGCGTCTCCTATATAAACATAGATGATAGGTTAGGCGCCGCTTATACCATTGCCTATACTCACTGCCTCACTTAGGCGATAGGTGAGGCGACGCCTATGTCAATATAGGCGATGGCTTAGGCGCCGCCTATATCAACATAGGCGATAGGTTAGGCGCCGCTTATACCATTGCCTATGCTCACTACCTCACTTAGGCTATAGGTTAGGTGCCGCCTATGTCAACAAAAGAGATGGCTTAGGCACCGCCTATATTAAGATAGGCGATAGGGTAGGCGTTGCTTATAACATTGCCTATGCTCACTGCCTCACTTATGTGTATGGTTAGGCGCCGCCTATGTCAACATAGGCGATGGCTTAGGCACCACCTATATCAACATAGGCGATAGATTAGGCGCAGCTTATACCATTGCCTATGCTCACTGCCTTACTTATGCGATAGGTTACACGCCGCCTATGTCAACTTAGGCGATGGCTAAGGCGAGGCCTATATCAACATAGGCGATAGGTTAGGTGCCGCCTATTTCAACATAGGCGATGGCTTAGGTGCCTATTATATCAATATATGTTATGGCTTAGGCGACTCCTATATCAACATAGGCGATAGGTTAGGAGCCTCTTATACCATTGCCTATGCTCACTGCCTCACTTAGGCGATAGTTTAGGCGCCGCCTTTATCAACATAGGCGATGGCTTTGGCGCCGCCTATCTCAACATAGGTTATAGGTTAGGCGCCGCATTTACCATTGCCTATGGTCACTGCCTTACTTAGGCGATAGGTTAGGCACCGCCAATGTCAACATAGGCGATGGTTTAGGCGCCGCCTATATAAACATAGGCGATAGGTTAGGCGCCGCCTATTTCAACATAGGCAATGGCTTAGGCGGCTCCTATATAAACATAGGTGATAGGGTAGGCATCGCTTATACCATTGCCTATGCTCACTACCTCACTTAGGAGATAGGTTAGGCAACCCCTATGTCAACATAGGCGATGGCTTAGGAGCCGCCTATATCAACATAGGCGATAGGTTAGGCAGTGCCTATGTCAACATAGGTGATGGATTAGGCGCCTATGTCAACATAGGCGATAGGGTAGGCGCCGCTTATACCATTGCCTATGCTCACTGCTTCATTTAGGCGATAGGTTAGGCGCCGCCTATGTCAACATAGGCGATGGCTTAGGCGCCGCCTATATCAACATAGGCGATAGGTTAGGCGCCGCCTATACCATTGCCTATGATCACTGCCTCTCTTGGGCGATAGGTGAGGCGCCGCCTATGTGAATATAGGTGATGGCTTAGGGGTCGCCTATATCAACATATGCGATAGGTTAGGCCCCGTATATACCATTGCCTATACTCACTACCTCACTTAGGCGATAGGTTAGGTGCCGCCTTTGTCAACATAGGTGATGGCTTAGGCACCGCCTATATTAACATAGGCGATAGGGTAAGCGCCGCTTATACCATTGCCTATGCTCACTGCCTCTCTTAGGCGTAAGGTTAGGCGCCGCCTATGTCAATATAGGCGATGGCTTAGGCGCCGCCTATATCAACATAGGCGATACATTAGGCGCCGCTTATACCATTGCATATGCTCACTGCCTTACTTAGGCGATAGGTTACGCGCCGCCAATGTTAGCATAGTCGTTGGCTTAGGCGCCGCCTATATCAACATAGGCGGTAGGTTTGGCGCCGATTATACAATTGTCTATTCTCACTGCCTTACTTAGGCGATAGGTTACGCACCGCCAATGTTAGCATAGCCGATGGCTTAGGCGCCGCCTATATCAACATAGGTGATAGGTTAGGCAACACCTATGTCAATATAGGTGATGGCTTAAGCGTCGCCTATATCAACATAGGCGATAGGTTAGGCGCCACTTATACCATTGCCTATGCTCACTGCCTTACTTTGGTGATTGGTTAGGGGCTGCCTATATAGACAGAGGGGATAGGTGAAGAACTTCTTATACCATTGCCTATGGTCACTGCCTTACTTAGGCTATAGGTTAGGTGCAGCCTATGTCAACATAGGCGATGGATTAGGTGCCAACAATATCAACATAGGTGATAGGTTAGGTGCTTCTTATAGCATTGTGTATGCTCGCTGCCTAACTTACGAGATAGGTTAGGCGCTGTCTATGTCAACACAGGCGATAGTTTAGGCGCCCCTTATTCCATAGCCTATGCTCACTGCCTCACTTAGGAAATAGGTTAGGCAACGCCTATGTCACCATAGGCGATGGCTTAGGCACCGCCTATATCAACATAGGTGATAGGTTAGGCACCGTTTATACCATCGTCTATGCTCACTGGATCACTTAGGTGATAGGTTTGGCGTCGCCTATGTCAACATTGGCGATGGCTTAGGCACCTCTTATATCAACATAGTTGATGGATTAGGCGCATCCTATATCAACATAGGCGATAGGTTAGAATCCTCTTATAGCATTGCCTATTCACACAGCCTCACTTAGGCGATAGGTTAGGGGCCACCTATGTCAACATAGGCGATGGCTTTGGTGCCGCCTATATCAACATAGGCGATAGGTTAGGCGCCGCTTTTACCATTGCCTATGCTCACTGCCTCACTTAGGCGATAGTTTAGGCACCGCCAATGTAAACATAGGCGATGGCTTAGGCACCGCCTATATCAACATAGGCGATAGGTTAGGTGCCGCTTATACCATTGCCTATGCTCACTGCCTCACTTAGGCTATAGGTTAGGTGCCGCTTATGTCAAAAAAGGCTATGGCTTAGGCACCGCCTATATTAAGATAGGCGATAGGATAGGCGCTGCTTATACCATTGCCTATGCTCACTGCCTCACTTAGGCGATAGGTTAGGCACCGCCAATGTAAACATAGGCGATGGCTTAGGTACCGCCTATATCAACATAATCGATAGGTTAGGCGCCGCTTATACCATTGCCTATGCTCACTGCCTCGCTTAGGAGTAAGGTTAGGCGGTGCCTATGTCAACATAGGCGATGCCTTAGGCACCGCCTATATAAACATAGGCGATAGATTAGGAGCCGCCTATTTCAACATAGGCTATGGCTTAGGCGGCTCCTATATAAACATAGATGATAGGTTAGGCGCCGATTATACCATTGCCTATACTCACTGCCTCACTTAGGCGATAGGTGAGGCGACGCCTATGTCAATATAGGCGATGGCTTAGGCGCCACCTATATCAACATAGGTGATAGGTTAGGCGCTGCTTATAACATTGCCTATGCTCACTGCCTCACTTAGTCTATAGGTTAGGTGCCTCCTATGTCAAAAAAGGCTATGGCTTAGGCACCGCCTATCTTAAGTTAGGCGATAGGATAGGCGCTGCTCATACCATTGCCTATGCTCACTGCCTCACTTATGCGTAAGGTTAGGCGCCGCCTATGTCAACATAGGTGATAGGTGAGGCGCCACCTATATCAACATAGGTGATAGATTAGGCGCAGCTTATACCATCGCCTATGCTCACTACCTTACTTATGAGATAGGTTACGCGCTGCCTATATCAACATAGGCGATAGGTTAGCAGCCTCTTATACCATTGCCTATGCTCACTGCCTCACTTAGGCGATAGGTTAGGCGCCGCATTTATCAACATAGGCGATGACGCCTATTTCAACATAGGCAATGGCTTAGGCGGCTCCTATATCAACATAGGTGATAGGGTAGGCGTCGCTTATACCATTGCCTATGCTCACTGCCTCACTTAGGAGATAGGTTAGGCAACGCCTATGTCAACATTGGTGATGGCTTAGGCGCCGCCAATATCAACATAGGCGATAGGTTAGGGACCGCTTATACCAAAGTCTATGCTCAATGGCTAACTTAGGCGATAGGTTAGGCACTGCCTATGTCAACATAGGTGATGGATTAGGCGCCTATGTCAACATAGGCGATAGGGTAAGCGCCACTTATACCATTGCCTATGCTCACTGCTTCATTTAGGCGATAGGTTAGGCGCCGACTATGTCATAATAGGCGATGGCTTAGGCGCCGCCTATATCAACATAGGCGATAGGTTAGGCGCCACCTATTTTAACATAGGCAATGGCTTAGGAGGCTCCTATATCAACATAGATGATAGGTTAGGAGCCGCTTATACCATTGCCTATGCTCACTTCCTCACTTAGGCGATAGGTGAGGCACCGCCTATGTCAACATAGGCGATAGCTTAGGCACCGCCTATATCAACATTGGCGATAGGTTAGGCACCGCTTATACCATGGCCTATGCTCACTTCTTTACTTAGGTGATAGGTTAGGTGTTGCCTATGTCAACATAGGCGTTGGCTTAGGCACCGCCTATATTATCATAGGCGATTTGGTAGGCACCGCTTATACCATTGCCTATGCTCACTACCTCACTTAGGAGATAGGTTAGGCAACCCCTATGTCAACATAGGCGATAGGTGAGGCACCGCCTATGTCAACATAGGCGATAGCTTAGGCACCGCCTATATCAACATTGGCGATAGGTTAGGCACCGCTTATACCATGGCCTATGCTCACTTCTTTACTTAGGTGATAGGTTAGGTGTTGCCTATGTCAACATAGGCGTTGGCTTAGGCACCGCCTATATTATCATAGGCGATTTGGTAGGCACCGCTTATACCATTGCCTATGCTCACTACCTCACTTAGGAGATAGGTTAGGCAACACCTATGTCAACATAGGAGATTGCTTAGGTGCCGCCTTTATCAACATAGGCGATAAGTTAGGCACCAATTATACCAACGTCTTTCCTCACAGGCTAACTTAGGGGAAAGGATAGGTACTGCCTATGTCAACATAGGCGATGGATTAGGCGCCTCCTATATAAACATAGAGGATAGGTTGGGTGCCACTTATACCATTGCCTATGATCACTGCCTCATTTAGGCGATAGGTTAGGCGCCGCCTATGTGAACATAGGCGCCGCCTATGTGAACATAGGCGATGGCTTAGGCGCAGCCTATATCAACATAGGCGATAATTTAGGCGCCGCCTATTTCAACATAGGCAATGGCTTAGGGGGCTCCTCTATCAACATAGACGATAGGTTAGGACCCACTTATACCATTTCCTATGCTCACCGCCTCACTTAGGCGATAGGTGAGGCGCTGCCTATGTCAACATAGGCGATGGCTTAGGCGCTGCCTATATCAACATAGGAGATAGGTTAGGCGCCGCTTATACCATTGCTTATGCTCACTGCCTCACATAGGCAATAGGTTAGGTGCCGCCTTTGTCAACATAGGCGATGGCTTAGGCACCGCCTATATTAAGATAGGCGATAGGGTAGGCGCTGCTTATACCATTGCCTATGCTCACTGCCTCACTTCTGAGTAAGGTTAGGCGCCGCCTATGTCAACATAGGCGATGGCTTAGGCGCCACCTATATCAACATAGGGGATAGATTAGGCGCAACTTATACCATTGCCTATGCTCACTGCCTTACTTAGGCGATAGGTTACGCGCCGCCTATGTCAACATAGGCGATGGCTTAGGCGCAGCCTATATCAACATAGGCGATAGGTTAGGTGCCGCTTATTTCGACATAGGCGATGGCTTAGGCGCCTATTATATAAATATAGGTTATAGCTTAGGCGACCCCTATATCAACATAGGTGATAGGTTAGGAGCCGCTTATACCATTGCCTATGCTCTGTGCCTCACTTAGGCGATAGGTTAGGCGCCGCCTATGTCAACATAGGCGATGTCTTTGGCACTGCTTTTACCATTGCCTATGCTCACTGCCTCACTTAGGTGATAGGTTAGGCACCTCCAATGTCAACATAGGCGATGGATTAGGCGCTGCCTATATAAACATAGGCGATATGGTAGGCGCCGCCTATTTCAACGTAGGCAATGGCTTAGGCGGCTCCTATATCAATATAGGCGATAGGGTAGGCGTCGCTTATACCATTGCCTATGCTCACTGCCTCACTTAGGAGATCGGTAAGGCAACACCTATGTCAACATAGGCGATGGCTTAGGCTCCGCCTATATCAACATAGGTGATAGGTTAGGGACCGCTTATACCAAAGTTTATGCTCAATGGCTAACTTAGGCGATAGGTTAGGCACTGCTTATGTCGACATAGGCGATGGCTTAGGGGCCGCCTATGTCAAGATTGGCGATGGATTAGGCACCGCCTATGTCAACATAGGCGATGGCTTAAGGGCCGCCTATATCAACATAGGCGATAGGTTAGGCGCCGCTTATACCCTTGCCTATACTCACCGCCTCACTTAGGCGAAAGGTTAGGTTCCGCCTTTGTCAACATAGGCGATGGCTTAGGCACCGCCTATATTAACATAGGCGATAGGGTAGGCGCCGCTTATACCATTGCCTATGCTCACTGCCTAACTTAGGCGTAAAGTTAGGCGCTGCCTTTGTCAACATAGGCGATGGCTTAGGCGCCGCCTATATTAACATAGGCGATAGATTAGGCGCCGCTTATACCATTGCCTATGCTCACTGCCTTACTTAGGCGATAGGTTACGCGCCGCCAATGTCAGCATAGCCGATAGCTCAGGCGCCGCCTATATCAACATAGGCGTTAGGTTTGGCGCCGATTATACAATTGTCTATTCTCACTACCTCATTTAGGAGATAGGTTAGGCAACGCCTATGTTAATATAGGTTATGGCTTAGGTGCCACCTATATCAACATAAGCGATAGGTTAGCAGCCGCATATAAGATTGCCTATGCTCACTGCCTCACTTAGGCGGTAGGTTAGGCGCCACCTATGTCAACGTAGGAGATGGCTTAAGCACCGCCTATATCAACATAGGCGATAGGTTAGGCGCCACCTATACCATTGCCTATGCTCACTGCCTTACTTAGGTGATTGGTTAGGCGCTGCCTATGTCAACATAGGCGATGGCTTAGGCGCCACCTATATCAACATAGGCGATAGGTTAAGAACTTCTTATACCATTGCCTATGGTCACTGCCATACTTAGGCGATAGGTTAGGTGCAGCCTATGTTAACATAGGTGATGGATTAGGTGCCAACTATGTCAACATAGGCGATAGGTTAGGTGCCACATATAGCTGTGCCTATTCTCGCTGCCTCACTTACGAGATAGGTTAGGCACCGCCTATGTCAACATAAGCGATGACTTAGGCGCCTCCTATATCAACATAGGCGATAGGTTAGGCGCTGCTTATACCATTGCCTATGATCACTGCCTCACTTAGGTGATAGGTTAGGCGGCGCCTACGTCAACATAGGCGATGGCTTAGGCACCGCCTATATCAACATAGGCGATAGGTTAGGCGCCGCCTATTTCAACATAGGCAATGGCTTAGGAGGCTCCTATATCAACATAGACGATAGGTTAGGAGCCGCTTATACCATTGCCTATGCTCACTGCCTCACTTAGGCGATAGGTGAGGCACCGCCTATGTCAACATAGGCGATGTCTTAGGCGCCGCCTATATCAACATAGGCGATAGGTTAGGCACCGCTTATACTATTGCCTATGCTGACTACCTTACTTAGGTGATAGGTTAGGTGCTACCTATGTCAACATAGGCGTTGGCTTAGGCACCACCTATATTAACATAGGCGCTTGGGTAGGCACCGCTTATACCATTGCCTATGCTCACTACCTCACTTAGGAGATAGGTTAGGCAACCCCTATGTCAACATTGGCGATAGCTTAGGCGATAGGTCAGGCACCGCCTATGTCAACAAAGGCAATGGCTTTGGCGCCTCATATATAAACATAGGCGATAGGTTAGGCGCCGCCAATTTCAACATTGGCAATGTTTAAGGCGGCTCCTATATCAACATAGACGATAGGTTAGGCGCCGCATATTCCATTGCCTATGCTCACTACCTAACTTAGGCGATAGGTGAGGCGCCGCCTATGTCAACATAGGGGATGGCTTAGGCGCCGCGTATATCCACATAGGCGATAGGTTAGGCGCCGCTTATACCATTGCCTATGCTCACTGCCTCACTTAGGCAATAGGTTAGGTGCCGCCTATGTCAACATAGGCAATGGGTTAGGCACCGCCTATATTATCATTGGCGATAGGGTAGGCGCCGCTTATATCATTACCTATGCTCACTACCTTACTTAGGAGATAGGTTAGGCAACGCCTATGTCAACATAGGCGATGGCTTAGGCGTCGCCTTTATCAACATAGGCGATAGGTTAGGCACCAATTATACCAACGTCAATGCTCACTGGATAACTTAGGGGATAGGTTAGGAGATATCTTAGGCGCCTCTTATATCAACAAAGATGATGTCTTAAGCGCCTCCTATATCAAAATAGGCGATAGCTTAGGAGACGCTTATACCATTTCCTATGCTCACTACCTCTATTAGGCGATAGGTTAGGTGCCGCCTATGTCAACATAGGCGATGGCTTTGGCGCCAGCTATATCAACATAGGCGATGGATTTGGCGCCGCCTATATCAGCTTAGGCGATAGGTTAGGTACCGCAAATGTAAACATAGGCGATAGGTTATCCGCCGCCTATTTCAAAATAGGCAATGGCTTAGGTGGCTCCTATATCAATATAGACGATATGTTAGGCGTCGCTTATACCATTTCCTATGCTCACTGCCTAACTTAGACGATAGGTGAGGCGCCGCCTATGTCAACATAGGCGATGGATTAGGCGCTGCTTATAACAACATAGCCCTTAGGTTAGGCGCCTCTTATACCATTTCCTATGCTCACTGACTCACTTAGGCGATAGGTTAGGTGCCGCTTATGTCAACATAGGCGATGGCTTAGGCACCGCCTATATTAACATAGGCGATAGGGTAGGCACCGCTTATACCATTGCCTATGCTCACTTCCTCACTTAGGAGATAGGTTAGGCAACGCCTATGTCAACATAGGCGATGGCTTAGGCGCCGGCTATCTCAACATAGGCGATATGTTAGGCACCACTTATACCAATGCCTCAACATAAGCGATGGCTTAGGCGCCTTCTATACCAACATAGGCGATAGGTTAGGTGCCGATTATACCATTGCCTATGCTCACTTTCTCACTTAGGTGATAGGTTAGGCACCGCCTATGTTATCATAGGTGATGGCTTAGGCGCCGCCTATATCAACATAGGCGATAGGTTAGGCACCGCTTATACCATTGCCCATGCCCACTGCCTCACTTAGGCGATAGTTTAGACGCCGCTTATGTCATCATAGACTATGTCTTAGGCTCCGCCTATATCAACATATGCTATAGGTTAGGCGCCGCTTATACCATTGCCTATGCTCACTGCCTCACTTACGCGATAGGTTAGGTGCTGCCTATGTCAATATAGGCGATGTCTTAGGCGCCACCTATATTAACATAGGAGATAGGTTAGCCAACGCTTATACCATTATCTATGCTCACTGCCTCTCTTAGGAGATAGGTTAGGCGCTGCCTATGTCAACATAGGTGATGTATTAGATGCAACCTATATCAACATAGGCGGTAGGTTAGGCGCCACTTACACCATTGCCTATGCTCACTGCCTTACTTAGGTGATAGGTTAGGCGTCGCCTATGTCATCATAGGCGATGGTTTAAGCGGCCACCTATATCAACATAGACGATAGGTTAGACTCCGCTTATACCATTGCCTATGCTCACTGCCTCACTTAGGCGAAAGGTTAGGCGTCGCCTATGTCAACATAGGCGATGGTTTAAGCGGCCACCTATATCAACATAGACGATAGGTTAGACGCCGCTTATACCATTGCCTATGCTCACTGCCTCACTTAGGCGATAGGTTAGGCGCCGCCTATGTCAACATAGGCGATGGCTTAAGCGCCGCTTATATCAACATAGGCGATAGATTAGGCGCCACTTATACCATTTCCTATGCTCACTGCCTCACTTAGGTGATAGGTTAGGCGCCACCTTTGTCAACATAGGCGATGGCTTAGACGCCGCCTATATAAATATAGGCGATTGGTTAGGCGCCTCCTATTTCAACATAGGCAATGGCTTAGGCGGATCCTATATCAACATAGACGATAGGTTAAGCGCCGCTTATACCATTTCCTATGCTGACTGCCTCACTTAGGTGATAGGTGAGGCGCCGCCTATGTCAGCATAGACGATGGCTTATGCGCCGCCTATATCAACATAGGTGGTAGGTTTGGCACCGATTATACAATTGCCTATTCTCACTACCTCACTTAGGTGATAGGTTAGGCAACGCCTATGTCAACATAGGTGATGGCTTAGGCGCCGCCTATATCAATATAGGCGATAGGTTAGGCACTGCTTATACCATTGCCAATGCTGACTGCCTCACTTAGGCGATAGGTTAGGCGCCGCCTATGTCAACATAGGAGATGGCTGAAGAACTGCCTATATCAAAATAGGCGATAGGTTAGGCGCCGCTTATACGATTTCCTATGCTCACTGCCTCACTTAGGGGATAGGTTAGGCGCCGCCTATGTTAACATAGGCGATGGCTTAGGCGCCGCCTATATCAACATAGACGATAGTTTTGGTGCCGATCATACCATTGCCTATGCTCAGTAGCTCACTTAGGCGATAGGATAGGTAATGCCTATATACACATAGGTGATGGCTTAGGTACCGTCTATATCAACATATGCGATAGGTTAGGCGCCGCTTATACCATAGCCTATGCTTACTGCCTCACTTAGACGATAGGTTAGGCACCGCCTATGTTAACATAGGTGATGGCTTAGGCGCCGCCTATATCAACATAGGCGATAGGTTAGGCGCCGCTTATACATTTCCCATGCCCACTGCCTCACTTAGGCGATAGTTTAGATGCCGCCTATGTCATCATAGTCTATGGCTAAGGCGCCGCCTATATCAACATAGGCTATAGGCTAGGCGCCGCTTATACCATTGCTTAAGCTCACTGCCTCACTTACGCGATAGGTTAGGTTCCTCCTATGTCAATATAGGCGGTGGCTTAGGCGCCAACTATATCAACATTGGAGATAGGTTAGCTTGCACTTATACCATTGTCTATGCTCACTGCCTCACTTAGGCGATAGGTTAGGCACTGCCAATGTCAATATAGGCGATGTATTAAATGCCGCCTATATCAACATAGGCGATAGGTTAGGCGTCACTTATACCATTGCCTACGCTCACTGCCTCACTTAGGCGATAGGTTAGGCGCCACCTATGTCAACACAGGAGATGGCTCAGGTGCCGCATATATCAACATTGGCGATAGGTCAGGCGCCACTTATTCCATAGCCTATGCTCACTGCCTCACTTAGGCGATAGGTTTGGCAACACCTATGTCAACATAGGCGATGGCTTAGGCGCCGCCTATGTTAATATAGGTGATGTCTTAGGCGCCGCCTATATCAACATAGGCGATAGGTTAGGCGCCGCTTATACCATTGCCCATGCCCACTGCCTCACTTAGGCGATAGTTTAGACGCCGCCTATGTCATCATAGTCTATGGCTTAGGCACTGCCTATATCAACATAGACTACAGGGTAGGCGCCGCTTATACCATTGCCTATGCTCACTGCCTCACTTACGTGATATGATAGGTGCCGCCTATGTCAATATAGGTGATGGCTTAGGTTCCACCTATAACAACATATGAGATAGGTTAGCCAGCGCTTATACCATTTTCTATGCTCACTGCCTCACTTAGGCGATAGGATAGGCGCTGCCTATGTCAATATAGGTGATGTATTAGATGCCGCCTATATCAACATAGGCGATAGGTTAGGCGTCGCTTATACCATTGCCTATGCTCCGTGCCTCACTTAGGCGATAGGTTAGGCGTCGCCTATGTCAATATAGGCGAGTGTTTAAGCGGCCACCTATATCCACATAGACGATAGGTTAGACACCGCTTATACCATTGCCTATGCTCCCTGCCTCACTTAGGCAATAGGTTAGGCGCCGCCTATGTCAACACAGGAGATAGGCTTGGCAATGCCTATGTCAACATAGGCGACGCCTATATTAACATAGGAGATAGGCTTGGCAATGCCTATGTCAACATAGGCGATGGCTTAGGCGCCGCCTATATCAACATAGGCGATAGGCTAGGCACCGTTTATACCAATGTCTATGCTCACTGGCTCACTTAGGCGATAGGTTATGCACCGTCTATGTCAACATAGGCGATGGCTTAGGGGCCTTCTATATCAACATAGGCGATAGGTTAGGCGCCGCTTATACCATTGCCTATTCTCACTTCCACACTTAGGCGATAGGTTAGGCACCGCCAATGTTATCATAGGTAATGGCTTAGGCGTCGCCTATATCAACATAGGCGATAGGTTAGGCGCCGCTTATACCATTGCCCATACCCACTGCCTCACTAAGGCGATAGTTTAGACGCCGCCTATGTCATCATAGTCTATGTCTTAGGCGTCGCCTATATCAACATACGCTATAGGTTAGGGGCCGCTTATACCATTGCCTATGCTCACTGCCTTACTTACGTGATAGGTTAGGTGCCGCCTATGTCAATATAGGCGATGTCTTAGGCGCCACCTATATCAACATAAGAGATAGGTTAGCCAGTGCTTATACCATTATCTATGCTCACTGCCTCACGTAGGCGATAGGTTAGGCGCTGCCTATGTCAACATAGGTGATGTATTAGATGCCGCGTATATCAACATAGGCGATAGGTTAGGCGACGCTTATACCATTGCCTATGCTCACTGCCTTACTTAGGTGATAGGTTAGGCGTCGCCTATGTCAACATAGGCGATGGTTTAAGCGGCCACCTATATCAACATAGACGATAGGTTAGACTCCGCTTATCCCATTGCCTATGCTCACTGCCTCACTAAGGCGATAGGTTAGGCGCCGCCTATGTAAACACAGGAGATGGCTCAGGCGCCGCTTATATCAACATAGGCGATAGGTTAGGCGCCGCTTATTCCATAGCCTATGCTCACTGCCTCACTTAGGAGATAGGTTAGGCAACCCCTATGTTAACATAGGCGATGGCTTTGGCGCCGCCTATATCAACAAAGGCGATAGGTTAGGCACCACTTATACCAATGTCTATGCTCACTAGCTCACTTAGGAGATAGGTTAGGCGCCGTCTATGTCAACATAGGCGATGGCTTAGGCGCCTTCTATATCAACATAGGCGATAGGTTAGGCGCTGCTTATACCATTGCCTATGCTCACTTCCTCACTTAGGCGATAGGTTAGGCGCCGCCTATGTCAACATAGGCGATGGCTTAGGCGCCGCCTATATCAACATAGGCGATAGGTTACGCGCCGCCTATGTCAACATAGGCAATGGCTTAGGCGTCTCTTATATCAACATAGGCGATAGGTTAGGTGCCGCTTATATCATTGCCTATGCTCACTGCCTTACTTAGACGATAGGTTAGGCGCTGCCTAAGTCAAAATAGGCGATGGCTTAGGCGGCGCCTATATCAACATAGGCGATAGGTAAGGCGCCGCTTATACCATTTCCTATGCTCACTGCCTCACTTAGGCGATAGGTTAGGCGCCGCCTATGTCAATATAGGCGATGGCTTTCGCGCCGCCTATATCAACATAGGAGATAGGTTAGGCGCCACTTATACCATTGCCTATTCTCACTGCCTCGCTTAGGCGTAAGTTTAGGTGCCGCCTATGTCAACATAGGCGATAGGTTAGGCGCCGCTTAATTCTCACTTCCTTTGATAACACCCAAACTACAGCTCTCGTAAGAGTGTAAGCATTCGCTGTCAAATATAGAACCCAACTAGGTTGGGTGTCGAATCCCATAGGGAATACTTGGTTACTAAGTGTTGCAATTGTTAGCAGACTGTGGTCGAAAATTCTACAGAAAGGGGGATTTTATGCGTATAATAATGTTTACCAAAATATATAATGAAACGAGTAATGTAGTAGGAGTTAATCACAGAAAGGAATAAGTTAGGGTTATGTTCACCTTATGAGTTCTACGTATCTATTAACTATGAGTTATACAGAATTCAGATATGCATGCACTTATAGAGGTTTGTATTCTAATGGTAAATCCTAGCGTCTCTCGACCATCAAGGATTATTTCACTTGAACTCTCTCGAGCTTAAAGCGTATGACTAACGGTACAAACTCTCCAAGAGGTTAATCCAGTTACGGTACTAACTTTTAAATAGGGGTTGGTAGCCCTATTTCCTTGTCACACTCTCTTTTCCAAAGATATAACTTTTCTCTCAAACAAGTTAATGTTATATTGGCGTATTCTTTATGTTTGCAACCACAATAATTTAATTAAGATGAAGAGAGTAATGATATAAGTAGCATGCGTATCAAGAATTCACAAACTCGTAGCAATAGATAGTATATCATAAGGCTTCCATAACCCTAATAGATAGTATATCATCATACCACAACTATAGCAATATCACGTTGAAGAGGAATGTGGCGTCACAACAAGATTGTCGTTTTTCCTCTTGGCGTTTTCCACAAGTTAGCATTTTTCTCTGTTAAAACTTACAGAATTTGTAGCTTGAATAAAACTAGAAGTGTCGAGTAATGGAAAATAGAATCGAATGCTGAAAAATTCAACAAAATAGGGTTTTTATAACACCCATATCCTAGTCCTACTAAGTTACTGCATCCTTGTCCTAATCCTACTAAGTTACTGCTGATCCCCAAGTCT
This sequence comes from Capsicum pubescens, assembly GCA_030864215.1. Taxonomy (NCBI): domain Eukaryota; kingdom Viridiplantae; phylum Streptophyta; class Magnoliopsida; order Solanales; family Solanaceae; genus Capsicum; species Capsicum pubescens. Next base: position 304,842,507 of record CM061542.1, read on the forward strand.
TTAGAAATACTGTTTTTGCCCGGGACAAGTTTCCATGCATCACTTTCAGTCCACAAGCTTCCAGAAGTTGCCTTCCTTCTTACGTGAAGTTTCCTTTGCTGCCCAACGGTCCACTAAATGCTGAAATCTTCATCATTTATACCTGAAAACATGATAATCATGTTGGTTAGCTCACTTACAGGAAAAAGGACTAAAAGTGCAGGAATTATATATTTTGTCCTTAAAACTTAGATAAAATATGTGTAAAGTATAGTACTTTAGGCGTGTAAATAAACCCAACATTAACACCCCACACTTAAAGCTTTGTTCGTCCTCGAACAAGATATCATGTCCATGTAAACATCTACTTAGGATTTCACAGTAACAGCACAAAATGTTCAACAAGACAGGCACGACAATTATTAACAAAAAGTAGTTTTCTTGTTCACTACTAGACACAATTCAACCTCCAACATAGACTCGTGATGATGGTTAATTCGTATCCACAAGTTAAGTCTCAAAGAATCATATAACACTACCGAAAAATCATCAACCATATGTGTCTCACACAAGATATCACCTATAATCACTCATAAGTTTTGCATTTTTTGAAACATGGGTACAAGATTCTCCTTGCTCTCGATCTCACAAAGAATTCATATGTTGCAACTGATGACCATAGGCTTGCCCTTAGTGTAATGCTCCACTAATATCAGAATGCTAAGCTTAGGATCAAGTAGGTCTTTACAGGTTGTAATGTAGGCTAAGGGACAGGTAGGACTATTTTGGCTAGAAATAGTGACTATGTTCCCTAAGCGATTTAAAACACTACCTTATGCCATTGCCTATATCAACATAGGCGATAGGTTAAGCGCCGCTTATACCATTGCCTATGCTCACTGCCTCACTTAGGCGATAGGTTAGGCGTTGGCTTAGGCGCCGCCTATATCAACATAGGCGATAGGTTTGGCGCCGATCATACCATTGCTTACGCTCACTAGCTAACTTAGGCGATAGGATAGGTAACTCCTATGTCAACATAGGTGATGGCTTAGGCGCAGTTTGTATCAACATAGGCGATAGGTTAGGCGCCGCTTATACCATAGACTATGCTCACTGCCTCACTTAGGCGATTGGTTAGGCACAGCCTATGTTAACATAGGTGATGGCTTAGGCGCCGCCTATATAAACATAGGCAATAGGTTAGGCGCCGCTTATACCATTGCCCATGCCCACTGCCTTACTTAGGCGATAGTTTAGATGCCGCCTATGTGATCATAGTCTATGGCTTAGGTGCTGCCTATATCAACATAGGCTATAGGTTAGGCACCGCTTATACCATTGCCTATGCTAACTGCCTCACTTACACGATAGGTTAGGTGCCGCCTATGTCAATATAAGCGATGGCTTAGGCGCCACCTATATCAAAGTAGGAGATAGGTTACCCAGCGCTTATACCATTATCTATGCTCACTGCCTCACTTAGGCGATAGGTTAGGCACTGCCTATGTCAATATAGGCGATGTATTAGATGTCGCCTATATCAACATAGGCGATAGGTTAGGCGTCGCTTATACCATTGCCTATGCTCACTGCCTCACTTAGGTGATAGGTTAGGCGTCGCCTATGTCAACATAGGCGATGGTTTAAGCGGACACCTATATCATCATAGACGATAGGTTAGACACTGCTTATACCATTGCCTATGCTCACTGCCTCACTTAGGCGATAGGTTAGGCGCCGCCTATGTCAACATAGGCGATGGCTTAAGCGCCGCCTATATCAACATAGGCGATAGGTTAGGCGCCACTTATACCATTGCCTATGCTCACTGCCTCACTTAGGCGATAGGTTAGGCGCCGCCTATGTCAACATAGGCGATGGCATAGGAGGATCCTATATCAACATAGACGATAGGTTAAGCGCCCTTATACCATTTCCTATGCTTACTGCCTCACTTAGGCGATAGGTGAGGCGCCGCCTATGTCAGCATAGACGATGGCTTAGGCGCCGCCTATATCAACATAGGCGGTAGGTTTGGCGCCGATAATACAATTTCCTATTCTTACTACCTCACTTAGGCGCCGCCTATATCAACATACGCTATAGGTTAGGCGCCGCTTATACCATTACCTATGCTCACTGCCTAACTTACGCGATAGGTTAGGTGCCACCTATGTCAATATAGATGATGTCTTAGGCGCCACCTATATCAACATAGGAGATAGGTTAGCCAGCGCTTAGACCATTGTCTATGCTCACTGCCTAACTTAGGCGATAGGGTAGGCGCTGCCTATGTCAAAATAGGTGATGTATTAGATGCCGCCTATATCAACATAGGCGATAGGTTAGGCGTCGGTTATACCATTACCTATGCTCATTGCCTTACTTAGGCGATAGGTTAGGCGTCGCCTATGTCAACATAGGCGATGGTTTAAGCGGCCACCTATATCAACATAGACGATAGGTTAGACTCCGCTTATACCATGGCCTATGCTCACTGCCTCACTTTGGCGATAGGTTAGGCGCCGCCTATGTAAACACAGGAGATGGCTCAGGCGCCGCTTATATCAACATAGGCGATAGGTTAGGCGCTGCTTATTCTATATCCTATGCTCACTGCCTCACTTAGGAGATAGGTTAGGCAACGCCTATGTTAACATAGGCGATGGATTAGGCGCCGCCTATATCAACAAAGGCGATAGGTTAGGCACCGCTTATACCAATGTCTATGCTCACTAGCTCACTTAGGCGATAGGTTAGGCGTCGTCTATGTCAACATAGGCGATGGCTTAGGCGCCTTTTATATCAACATAGGCGATAGGTTAGGCGCCTCTTATACCATTGCCTATGCTCAGTTCCTCTCTTAGGCGATAGGTTAGGCGCCGCCTATGTCAACATAGGCGATGGCTTAGGCGCCGCCTATATCAAAATAGGCGATAGGTTAGGAGCCGCCTATGTCAACATAGGAAATGGCTTAGGCATCTCTTATATCAACATAGGCGATAGGTTAGGCGCCGCTTATATCATTGCCTATGCTCACTGCCTCACTTAGACGATAGGTTAGGCGCTGCCTATGTCAAAATACGTGATGGCTTAGGCGCCGCCTATATCAACATAGGCGATAGGTAAGGCGCCGCTTATACCATTGCCTATGCTCACTGCCTCACTTAGGCGATAGCTTAGGCGCCGCCTATGTCAACATAGGCAATGGTTTTGGCGCCGCCTATATCAACATAGGCGATAAGTTAGGCGCCACTTATACCATTGCCTATTCTCACTGCCTCGCTTAGGCGTAAGGTTAGGCGCCGCCTATGTCAACATAGACAATAGGTTAGGCGCCGCTTAAACCATTACCTATTCTCACTGCCTTTGATAACACCCAAACTACAGCTCTCGTAAGAGTGTAAGCGGTCGCTGTCAATTATAGAACCCAACTGGGTTGGGTGTCGAATCCCACAGGGAATACTTGGTTACTAAGTGTTGCAATTGTTAGCAGACTGTTTGTCGAAAATTCTATAGAAAGAGGGATTTTATGCATATAATAATGTTTACCAAAATAAAGAATGAAACGAGTAATGTAGTAGGATTTAATTACAGAAAAGAATAAGTTAGGGTTATGTTCACCTTATGAGTTCTACGTATCTATTAACTATGAGTTATGCGGAATTCAGATATGCATACACTTATAGAGGTTTGTATTCTAATGGTAAATCCTAGCGTCTCTCGACCATCAAGGATTATTTAACTTTAACTCTCTCGAGCTTAAAGCTTATGACTAACGGTACAAACTCTCCAAGAGGTTAATCCAGTTACGGCACTAACTTGTAAACAGGGGTTGGTAGCCATATTTCCTTGTCACACTCTCTTTTCCAAACATATAACTTTTCTCTCGAACAAGTTAATGATATATTGGCGTATTCTTTATGTTTGCAACCACAAGAATTTAATTAAGATGAAGAGAGTAATGATATAAGTAGCATGCGTATCAAGAATTCAAAAACTCATAGCAATAGATAGTATATCATAAGGCTTCCATAACCCTAACAGAGAAGTTTAGCTACTCATGGGGGTAACGGAAATCAACGAAGACATCATCATCATACCACAACTATAGCAATCTCACGTTGAAGAGGAATGTGGCGTCACAACAAGATTGACGTTTTTCCTCTTGGCGTTTTCCACAAGTTAGCATTTTTCTCTGTTAAAACTTACAGAATCTGTAGCTTGAATAATACTAGAAGTGTCGAGTAATGGAAAATACAATCGAATAGAATCGAATGCTGAAAAATTCAACAAAATAGGGTTTTTATAACACCCATATACTAGTCCTACTAAGTTACTGCATCCTTGTCCTAATCCTACTAAGTTACTGCTGATCCCCAAGTCTTTAGAAATACTGTTTTTGCCCGGGACATGTTTTCCATGCATCACTTTCAGTCCACAAGCTTCCAGAAGCTGCCTTCCTTCTTACGTGAAGTTTCATTTGCTGCCCAACGGTCCACTAAATGCTGAAATCTTCATCATTTATACCTGAAAACATGCTAATCATGTTGATTAGCTCACTTACAGGAAAAAGGACTAAAAGTGCAGGAATTATATATTTTGTCCTTAAAACTTAGCTAAAATATGTGTAATGTATAGTACTTTAGGCGTGTAAATACGCTCAACATCAACACCCCACACTTAAAGATTTGTTCATCCTCGAACAAGATATCATGTCCATGTAAACATCTACTTAGGATTTCACAGTAACAGCACAAAATGTTCAACAAGACAGGCACGACAATTATTAACAAAGAGTACTTTTCTTGTTCACTACTAGAAACAATTCAACCTCCAACATAGACTCGTGATGATGGTTAATTCGTATCCACAAGTTAAGTCACAAAGAATCATATAACACTACCCAACAATCATCAACCATGTGTGTCTCACACAAGATATCACCCATAATCACTCATAAGATTTGCATTTTTTGAAATATGGGTACAAGATTCTCCTTGCTCTCAATCTCACAAAGAATTCATATGTTGCAACTGATGACCATAGGCTTGCCCTTAGTGTAATGCTCCACTAATATCAGAATGCTAAGCTTAGGATCAAGTAGGTCTTTACAGGTTGTAATGTAGGCTAAGCGACAGGTAGGACTATTTTGGCTAGAAATAGTGACTATGTTCCCTAAGCGCTTTAATACACTACATTATGCCATTAACACTCTCTTTTAAACAACCCTTCTACCTTTCTTTTCATCTAACACCCCTTTTCACCTATTTTGTTATTCAATTATAAACACAAAGATGAGAATATACAGCTTATTCTTTTTCTCTATTTCTATTTTTTTTTTATATAAAACACCTCTATGATAGCCCCTCCTTTTCAGAACTATTTCAAGTACCAATACACTCTGAGTCATCACTCTCACTCAATTTTCTCTTATTTTGTCTCATGACTCTACAATTTAAAGCGCTTAGGAATTTGGATCAAATTATGGTCTTGAAAAATAAATGGATTAGGCTACATATGAGGCTGTCAAAGAAATTAGCTAAAGGCTCAAAGGGGGTTAACTAGGATAATGTCCACGGGTAGGTAAAAAGAAGGTAAACAATCACAGGCTACCAAACAAATGCCTAAATCATCTCCTAAACTCACAATCTTTATTTCTCTTTACACACACACCAGGCAAGTTCTATCATCAGTCACAACACAGAATATACTATAACCTCACACACACAAGGAAAATGGTCAACTTTATTGGGAGCAGTATAGACTCTTGACTCAACAGATGAATGAATTAAACCACACACTTATCACACAGTGAGTCACACTTAGAGCCTAAACGTCTTAATAGTAATGATTTTGGCACAGACTTTTGTCATAACACCATGCCGCCTATCAGAATAATTTCACGCAACATCTACAAAAATCTAAAATTAAACTAACTAATTACGACTAATTAAAACAAACAAGAACTTGAATAAATGTAGGCAAAGCAGTACAAGAAGCATACAAATACCAGTACCCCACACTTAGACGGGACATACTGCCCTCAGTGGAAAATAAATAAGGAAAACCTTATTAGTCGGACTCCTCTTCTATGTCTGGGGTCATACCCCCTGCTTTGTAATCATCATCAGAGTCGTCATCCACAGAGTTTCCTCAAAATGTACCTCACTTGATCCCAAAAGTGCGTCGAGGTATTTGTAGAGAGGAGGACTCAGCTTGCTCCTTTCTTAACCCTTTCTATCCCTTCTGTGAGGTGGTCGCTTTTTCTTTTCCTTGTCGTCCTTTTGGGGACATTCTACCTGATATTAAAATAGAGTCATGTTAGCTTCATCTCGGAAGATTCAATCGAAAAACAAACAGTAGCGGTGCCACCCCACACTTAATTTGTTGGCACAGACTAATTAAGTGAGTGATGTCGATTACTCAGACTTCATCGAAATACATTTAGGCGATATGTTCCAACAACATGTTCAGCACAGTCATACGTTCATGTCATCTTAATTATCCTTTCCAATTCTATTTCATGTAATCTTGTCTATACTTTCATGTTTGGATGAATGCACTTTTGAACCAAACTACCACATAAGGATCATACCACAAATTGAAACAAGTTATTGCATAGGAATAATCACACCATCTTAAGCTTGTGGTCAATCATAATCGATATCTCGATGAACGAGTCATTCAAACATTCAAGCTTTCAACTTACAAGATTATGTATTAACTTAACCATTTCAATTCCGCAAAAGATGACAGTGTATAACAACAAAAATACAAATCGAAACAATGTTTAGAACACCCATACGTATTCTTTCATTCAACTAGACGTATCAATACAAACCAACTGCATTCAAATCACCAACACTACTTCAAGATTTAACAAATCATTATAGGCGTAGTATTGTAATAACTACGAAATATAAAAGAAGTACTTACTTGGTGATGGCCTCGGAAGATGATCTTGCAAGGTTAGAAGAGCAAAAATAAAAATTTTGAGAGATTTGGAGAGTAAAGGCGGCGCCTAGGTTGAGAAAATAAGTGTGTTTTGTTCTAATGTTGAAGTTTTATTTATAGGACAAGGCTTGGGTCGGGTTTGACCCATTTAAAATCGGATTAGGAGACCAAAAAGTAAGCATAGGCGGCGCCTATGCTATGGAATTGTTAGGCATAGGCGGTGCCTATGCTATGGCATTGTAGATTAAGAGAGCAAAGGCAATGGCATAGGCGGCGCCTATGCTATGGCATTGTTGGGCATAGGCGGCGCCTATGCTATAGCATTGTAGATTCAGAGAGCTTAGGCCATAGTATAGGCCTTGCCTTGTTCGTTGCCTAGATTTACATAGGCCTTGCCTTGTTCGTTGCCTAGATTTGCATAGGCAATGCCTAACCAATAGCCTTTGTTTCTTCATTCCAAACTTACCACCTTCAACATGACACAATTCCAAATTTAAATTTGTCCTAGATCTCCTCCATTATACGTCTTACACCTACATTTACTCAAAAACAACATAAATAATTAGAATGAGGGGTTGCCTTCCACCAAGCGCCTTAGTTTCGATCGTGGATCGACTCTTCTTTTTGGATTTTTATTTAACAAAAAAAACTCTTAGTAAAACAAAACGATTAAAAACGATGGGTTGCCTCCCATCTAGCACTTGATTTATTGTCGCGGCACGACATAGTTACCTCGATTACTTAGATTTCGTCGAGATAGATGGTACATCATTTTTTGAATGGATTCAGACGATGCTGATGCTGACTTGTAGGCATGCAATCTTCTTCGAGATGACTCTTGTGCATACATATCCCAGGAGGGATACCAATTATATTATCAATAGTCCAACCCATAGCTCTCTTGTACCTCTTCAGAGCAGATATGAGAGCCTCTATTTGTTGTTCACCTAAATCAGCCGCAACACTCACCGGAAGTGTATTTCCACTTCCCAAGAACTCATTCCTTAGGTGAATGGGGAGATCTTTCGATTCTAGCACTGGTGGCTCTTCAATGGAAGTCTTCGCTGTTGGTGACGGTCGATTCTTAAGATCAAGGTCCAGCTTCTTAGGAGCATGAGAATAGGACCTTATTCCTGTTAGAGCACAAATGGATTCTTCATATTCTTCAACCTCCTCACGCTCAAAATTCAACAGCACAACAGACAATGGCTCAACAGTAAGCTGCTTCTCTACAGATAATTCTTTCTCATCCTCATAGTAAACATCAGCTACAGAGAACACATCCATATCTCTAGGCTGCTTCATCGATTTACATACATCAAAACAGACCACTTCGTTATTCAGCCGAAATAAAAGCTCATTAGCTCCTAAATCAATCAACACACTTCCAGTTGCGAGGAAAGGACGCCCCAAGATTATGGGAACTTTAGAATCCACCTCGCAATCAAAAATAACAAAGTCTGCAGGAAAGATAAAGGTGGAAACCTTCACCAACACATCATATAAGATCGCCCAACCCCAACTCTCTGTAAACGAATAACGGCATAAAATTGATGCTAGCCTCCAGATCGCACAACGCCTTAGCAAAATCCAACGATCCAATCGTGCAAGGAATAGTGAAAGCACCAGGATCTGCCTTCTTCTGTACTAAAGACCTCGTGGCAATTGCACTGTAATGATGAACATTATCTTCCAGCTCATAGCTTACTGCCCGCTTCTTTGTTAAAAGGTCCTTCATGAATTTAGCATACCCCGACATCTGTTCCAGCGCCTCCACCAACGGAATATTAATAGTCAGCTGCTTCAACATGGTCATGAATTTACTGAACCTGGTGTCCTCAGCTTTCTTCTTCAGTCTCTGCGGAAAAGGTGGTGGTGTAAGGGGAATCGTTTTCTCCACCACTTCCTCTTCATTACGTTTCCGATTATCAACCTTTTCAGGAGTGTCATCAGCCTTCTTCTTCAGTCTCTGAGGAAAAGGTGGTGGGGGAAGAGGAGTCGTTTTCTCCACCACTTCCTTTTTATCTTGCTTCCGATTATCACTCTTTTCAGGCTGGTGACGTCTAGGTGTAACATCATGAGCACGCACTTCAGCTTCTACGGCATCTTCAAACTCTGCTTCATCAACATTCTCTGCTATATCATCAACCACCTGCTTGCCTTTGGATGGAGTTTCCAACACTTTACCACTTCGGGTAGTAATAGCCATACACGATCCGTCATTCCTTGGGTTTTGCACAGTGTCACTGGGTAAGGTGCCAGCCTTTCTTTGATTGAATGCCGCTGATAGTTGACTCAATTATTGCTCCAGCTGTTTTATCGCGGTAGAATGTGAATCAACCAATTGATTTATTAATGACAAATCATTCTTTAGCTCAGTAATTCCTATATTGGTTGCCTCTACCCCTTTCAACAGCTTAGCCATCATATCATCCATGGCCATCTTTCCAGAGCCAGATTCCACAGCCTCACGGTTTCCAGGAGGAACATACAAACCACTCCTGTCAGTCTTATTCTTCCAACCACCTTGATCGCGGTCCTTGTATCCAGATTTATCATAATAGTTCCGACCTTGATTTCCTTGGGCATTGCCTCAGAAACCCCCCTGATTATTCAAGTAATTTGCTTCCCCCTCAGAATCGGAATCATATCTTCCCTGTGATACAACGGCTTTAACCTTTTTGGTCTTCCCTGATAATAAATGCTTGGTATGAAGATCCATCTGCGTTTTCATGTGAGCCATATCTTGGTCACGTTCCTCTTGTCTACGCCTCTGCTCTGCAGTCAAGCCAATAGATACAATAGAGCTTGCTACCTCAGAATCCCTAGTATGCCAAGCTCTACTCTCCTTTGTCATACGATCTAGCATATCACTTGCCTCAAGAAAAGTAAGGTCCATGAATGACCCACCTGCAGCATTATCAACCACTGGATTTGTCACCGAGTTCAAAGCCCTATATAATATTTCCATCAAGTGGATATTCGTCATCTGATGGTTTGGGCACCGCATAAGCTTCTTCTTGAACCTCTCCCATGTTTCGTGGAGATCTTCAGTTGGAAGCTGTCGAAAATTGCTGATCTCATCCCATAATTGGGCTCTCTTGGATGGCGGAAAGAATCTTTCTAGGAAAGCGTCTTTCAATTGCCTCCAGTTAGTAATAGAATCAGGAGTTAGCCCGTTCAACCATAGAGTTGCCTCCCCAGACAGAGACAATGGAAATAAGCGCAGCCGAATTGCATTCTGCCCAACTCCTGGATTGTCAAACGACTTGCATGTTGAAATAAAGTTGATCAGATGCATATTCGGATCATCTCCTGCTAGTCCACCAAATAACACCTTGAGCTGCAATAACTCAATCATGGTGCTAGTGATATTGAACTTAGCTCCGGGTGCCAAGGGTGGAGGAATAATAGCCCCTGTGGCACCAGCTCCATCCAGATCGTCATCATCATCATCAAAAGGAGCCTGCACAACTCGGCGGTCAGGTCTCATTCTAGTTTGACGATCTCTCCTGTGCATAGGTGCTGCCACTTCATCAGTACGCCTGGGATTCAGTAACTCATCATCACCCAGGTCCTCATCATTAGGATTTGTTGCTCTCCCTGGGTTATCAATATTCTGTTGATGTACTTGAGCAGCAGCCAGTACAGCTAATCTAGCTTGCTCCTTTTGAGCCGCCCTTCTGTCAATGTCACGCTGTGCATCCATTCTGCCAATAAGTTGAGGTTCAGGATTTATGGGTAATAATGGCTGACCAGAACTACGAGTATTTGGCATGCACTCAACAGAACCTGAATAAAACAAATACAACAACTTAAAGTAAAAGTCGAGAATCTTTGACCAAAGGTTCTAGTAACTATCACAAACTTAGTTGACAACAGTATTCCCCGGCAACGGCGCCAAAATTTGATAACGCCCAAACTACAGCTCTCGTAAGAGTGTAAGCGGTCGCTGTCAAATATAGAACCCAACTGGGTTGGGTGTCGAATCCCACAGGGAATACTTGGTCACTAAGTGTTGCAATTGTTAGCAAACTGTTGGTCGAAAATTCTACAGAAATGGGGTTTTTTATGCGTATAATAATGTTTACCAAAATAAAGAATGAAACGAGTAATGTAGTAGGAGTTAATCACAGAAAGGAATAAGTTAGGGTTATGTCCACCTTATGAGTTCTACGTATCTATTAACTATGAGTTATGCGGAATTCAGATATGCATGCACTTATAGAGGTTTGTATTCTAATGGTAAATCCTAGCGTCTCTCGACCATCAAGGATTATTTCACTTTAATTCTCTCGAGCTTAAAGCGTATGACTAACGGTACAAACTCTCCAAGAGGTTAATCCAGTTACGGCACTAACTTGTAAATAGGGGTTGGTAGCCCTATTTCCTTGTCACACTCTCTTTTCCAAACATATAACTTTTCTCTCGAACAAGTTAATGTTATATTGGCGTATTATTTATGTTTGCAACCACAAGAATTTAATTAAGATGAAGAGAGTAATGATATCAGTAGCATGCGTATCAAGAATTCACAAACTCATAGAAATAGATAGTATATCATAAGGCTTCCATAACCCTAACAGAGAAGTTTAGCTACTCATGCGGGTAACGTAAATCAACGAAGACATCATCATCATACCACAACTATAGCAATCTCACGTTGAAGAGGAATGTGGCGTCACAATAAGATTGACGTTTTTCCTCTTGGCGTTTTCCACAAGTTAGCGTTTTTCTCTGTTAAAACTTACAAAATCTGTAGCTTGAATAAAACTAGAAGTGTCGAGTAATGGAAAATAGAATCAAATAGAATCAAATAGAATCAAATGCTGAAAAATTCAACAAAATAGGGTTTTTATAACACCCATATCCTAGTACTACTAAGTTACTGCATCCTTATCCTAATCCTACTAAGTTAGTGCTGATCCCCAAGTCTTTAGAAATACTGTTTTTGCCCGGGAAAAGTTTTTCATGCATCACTTTCAGTCCACAAGCTTCCAGAAGCTGCCTTCCTTCTTACGTGAAGTTTCCTTTGCTGCCCAATGGTCCACTAAATGCTGAAATCTTCATCATTTATACCTGAAAACATGCTAATCATGTTGGTTAGCTCACTTATAGGAAAAAGGACTAAAAGTGCAGAATTATATATTTTGTCCTTAAAACTTAGCTAAAATATGGGTAAAGTATAGTACTTTAGGCGTGTAAATACGCCCAACATCAACACCCCACACTTAAATCTTTCTTTGTCGTCGAACAAGATATCATGTCCATGTAAACATATACTTAGGATTTCACAGTAACAACACAAAATGTTCAACAAGACAGGCACGACAATTATTATCAAAGAGTAGTTTTCTTGTTCACTACTAGAAACAATTCAACCTCCAACATAGACTCGTGATGATGGTTAATTCGTATCCACAAGTTAAGTCATAACGAATCATATAACACTACCCAACAATCATGAAACATGTGTGTCTCACACAAGATATCACCCATAATCACTCATTAGTTTTGCATTTTTCGAAACATAGGTACAAGATTCTCCTTGCTCTCACTCTCACAAAGAATTCATATGTTGCAACTGATGACCATAGGCTTGCCCTTAGTGTAATGCTCCTCTAATATCAGAATGCTAAGATTAGGATTAAGTAGGTCTTTACAGGTTGTAATGTAGGCTAAGGGACAGGTAGGACTATTTTGGCTAGAAATAGTGACTATGTTCCCTAAGCGCTTTAATACACTACATTATGCCATTAACACTCTCTTTTAAACAACCCTTCTACCTTTCTTTTCATCTAACACTCTTTTTCACCTATTTTGTTATTCAATTATAAACACAAAGATGAGAATATACAACTTTTTTTTTCTATTTCATTTATTTTTTATATAAAACACCTCTATGATAGCCACTCCTTTTCACAACAATTTCAAGTACCAATACACTCTGAGTCATCACTCTCACCCAATTTTCTCTTATTTTGTCTCATGACTCTACAATTTAAAGCGCTTAGGAATTTGGATCAAATTATGGTCTTGAAAAATAAATGGATTAGGCTACATATGAGGCTGTCAAAGAAAATAGCTAAAGGCTCAAAGGGGGTTAACTAGGATAATGTCCACGGGTAGGTAAAAAGAAGGTAAACAATCACAGGCTGCTAAAGAAATGCCTAAATCGTCTCCTAAACTCACACTCTTTATTTCGCTTTACACACACACAAGGCAAGTTCTAGCATCATTCACAACACAGAATATACTATAAACTCACACACACAAGGCACATGGTCAAATTTATAGGGAGCAGTATAGACTCCTGACTCAACAGATGAACGAATTAAACCACACACTTATCACACAGTGGGTCACACATAGAGCCTAAACATCTCAATAGTAATGATTTTGGCACAGACTCTTGTCATAACACCATGCCGCCTATCAGAACAATTTCATGCAACATCTACAAAAATCTAAAATTAAACTAACTAATTACGACTAATTAAAACAAACAAGAACTAGAATAAATGAAGGCAAAGCAGTACAAGAAGCAAACAAATACCAGCACCCCACACTTAGATGGGACACACTGCCCTCAGTGGAAAATAAATAAGGAAAACCTGATTAGTCGGACTCCTCTTCTATGTCTGGGGTCATACCCCCTGCGTCGGAGTCATCATCAGAGTCGTCATCCTCAGAGTTTCCTCAAAATGTACCGCTTATACCATTGCCCATGCCCACTGCCTCACTTAGGCGATAGTTTAGACGCCGCCTATGTCATCATAGGCTATGGCTTAGGCGTTGTCTATATCAACATAGGTTATAGGTTAGGCGCCGCTTATACCATAGTCTATGCTCACTGCCTCATTTATGCGATACGTTATACACCGCTTATGTCAACATAGGCGATGTCTTAGGCGCCACCTATATCGATATAGGAGATAGGTTAGCCAGTACTTATACCATTGTCTATGCTCACTGCCTCACTTAGGCGATAGGTTAGGCGCTGCCTATGTCAACATAGGCGATGTATTAGGTGCCGCCTATATCAACATAGGCGATAGGTTAGGCGCCGCTTATACCATTGCCTATGCTCACTGCCTCACTTAGGCGATAAGTTAGGCGCCGTCTATGTCAAAATAGGCGATGGATTAGGCGCCGCCTATATCAACATAGGCGATAGGTTAGGCGCCACTTATACCATTGCCTATGCTCACTGCCTCACTTAGGCGATAGGTTACGCGCTACCTATATCAGCATAGGCGATGGCTTAGGCGCCGGCTATATCAACATAGGCGATAGGTTTGGCGCTGATTATACAATTGCCGATGCTTACTGCCTCACTTAGGCGATAGGTTAGGCAACGCCTGTGGAAACATCGGCGATGGCTTAGGCGCCACCTATATCAATATTGGCTATAGGTTAGGCACCGCTTATACCATTGCCTAGGCTCACTGCCTCACTTAGGCGATAGGTTAGGCGTCGTATATGTCAATATAGGAGATGGCTTAGGCGCCGCCTATATTAACATAGGTGATAGGTTAGGCGCCGCTTATACCATTTCCTATGCTCACTGCCTCATTTAGGCGATAGGTTAGGCGCCGTCTATGTCAACATAAGAGATAGGTTAGGCACTGCTTATACATTTACCTATGGTCACTGCCTCACTTAGGCGATAGGTTAGGCGCGGCCTATGTGAATACAGGCGATGGTTTAGGCGAAGCCTATATCAACATAGGCGATAGGTTAAGTGCCGCTTATTCCATAGCCTATGCTCACTTCCTCACTTAGAAGATAGGTTAGGCAACGCCTATGTCAACATAGGCGATTGCTTGGGCGCCGCCTATATCAACATAGGTGATATGTTAGGTACCTCTTATACCATCGTCTATGCTCACTAGATCACTTAGGCGATAGGTTAGGCATCGCCTATGTCAAAATAGCCGATGTCTTAGGCACCTCCTATATCAACATAGGTTATGGCTTAGGTTTCTCCTATATCAATATAGGAAATAGGTTAGGCGCCGCTTATAATATTTCCTATGCTCACTACCTCACTTAGGCGATAGGTTAGGCTCCACCTATGTCAACATAGGCGATGGAGTAGGTGCCGCCTATATCAATATAGGAGATAGGTTAGGCGCCGCATTTACCATTGCCTATGCTCACTGCCTCACTTAGGCGATAGGTTAAGCGCCGCCTATGTATACATAGGCTATGGCTTAGGCACCGCCTATATCAGCATAGGCGATAGGTTAGGCGCCGCTTATACCATTACCTATGGTCACTGCCTCACTTAGGCGTTAGGTTAGGCTCCGCGTATGTCAACATAGGCGATGGATTAGGCACCGCCTATATGAACATAGGCGATAGGGTAGGAGCCGCTTAAACCATTTCCTATGCTCACTACCTCAGTATGGCGATAGGTAACGCGACGCCTATGTCAACATAGGTGATGGCTTAGGCGCCGCCTATATCAACATAGGTGAGAGGTTAGGTGCCGGTTATTCCATTGCCTATGATCACTGCCTCACATAGGCGATAGGTTTTTCACTGCCTATGTTATCATAGGCGATGGCTTAGACGCCTCCTATATCAACATAGGCGATAGGTTAGGCGCCGCTTATACCATTGCCTGTGCCCACTGCTTCACGTAGGCGATAGTTTAGACGTTGCCTATGTTGACATAGGCTATGGCTTAGGCGCCGCCTATATCAACATAGGCTATAGGTTAGGCGCCGCTTATACCATTGCCTATGCTCACTGCCTCACTTACGTGATAGGTTAGGCACCACCTATGTCAACATAGGCGATGGGTTAGGTTCCGCCTATGTCAACATAGGCAATGGCTTAGGCGCATCCTATATCAACATAGGCGATAGGTTAGGCGCCGCTTATACCATTGCCTATGCTCACTGCCTCACTTAGGTGATAGGTAAGGCGCCGCCTATGTCAAAATAGGCGATGGCTTAGGCGCCGCCTATATCAACATAGGCGATAGGTTAGGCGCCACTTATACCATTGCCTATGCTCACTGCCTCACTTAGGCGATAGGTTACGCGCTGCCTATATCAGCATAGGCGATGGCTTAGGCGCCGGTTATATACAATTGCCTTTGCTCACTGCCTCACTTAGGCGATAGGTTAGGCAACGCTTATGGCAACATCGGCGATGGCTTAGGCGCCACCTATATTAACATTGGCTATAGGTTAGGCGCCGCTTATACCATTGCCTATGCTCACTGCCTCACTTAGGCGATAGGTTAGTCACCGTATATGTCAACATAGGAGATGGCTTAGGCGCCGCCTATATCAACATAGGCGATAGGTTATTCTCCACTTATACCATTTCCTATGCTCACTGCCTCACTTAGGCGATAGGTTAGGAGCTGCCTATGTCAACATAGGAGATAGGTTAGGCACTGCTTATACATTTGGCTATGGTCACTGCCTCACTTAGGCGATAGGTTAGGCGCTGCCTATGTCAACACAGGCGATGGTTTAGGCGAAGCCTATATCAACATAGGCGATAGGTTAGGCGCCGTTTATTCCATAGCCTATGCTCACTGCCTCACTTAGAAGATAGGTTAGGCAACGCCTATGTCAACATAGGCGATGGCTTAGGCGCCGCCTATATCAACATTGGTGATATGTTAGGTGCCTCTTATACCATCGTCTATGCTCACTAGATCACTTAGGCGGTAGGTTAGGCACCGCCTCTATCAACATTGGTGAAGGCTTAGGCTCCGCCTATATCAATATAGGCAATAGGTTAGGCGCCGCTTATACCATTGCCTATGCTTACTACCTCACTTAGGCGATAGGTTAGGCGCCACCTATGTCAATATAGGAAATGGATTAGGTGCCGCCTATATCAACATAGGCGATAGGTTAGGCGCCGCATTTACCATTGCCAATGCTCATTGCCTCACTTAGGCGATAGGTTAGGCGCCGCCTATGTATTCATAGGCTATGGCTTAGGCACCGCCTATATCAACATAGGCGATAGGTTAGGCACCGCTTTTACCATTACCTATGGTCACTGCCTCACTTAGGCGTAAGGTTAGGTGCCGCGTATGTCAACATAGGAGATGGCTTAGGCACCGCCTATATCAACATAGGCGATAGGTTAGGCGCCGCTTAAACCATTTCCTATGCTCACTGCCTCAGTAAGGCGATAGGTTACACGACGCCTATGTCAACATAGGCGATGGCTTAGGCGCCGTATATATCAACATAGGCGATAGGTTTGGTGGCGATTATACCATTGCCTATGCTCACTACTTCACTTAGGCGATAGGTTAGGCAACGCCTATGTCAACATAGGTGACGGCTTAGGCGCCGCCTATATCAACATATGTGATAGGTTAGGTGCCGGTTATTCCATTGCCTATGCTCACTGCCTCACATAGGCGATAGGTTTTGCAATGCCTATGTTAAAATAGGCGATGGCTTAGACGCCTCTTATATCAACATAGGCGATAGGTTAGGCGCCGCTTATACCATTGCCCATGCCCACTGCCTCACTTAGGCGATAGTTTAGACGCCGCCTATGTTGACATAGGCTATGGCTTAGGCGCCGCCTATATTAACATAGGCTATAGGTTAGGCACCGCTTATACCATTACCTATGCTCACTGCATCACTTACGCGATAGGTTAGGCACCACCTATGTCATCATAGGCGATGGGTTAGGTGCCGCCTATGTCAACATAGGCAATGGCTTAGGCGCATCCTATATCAACATAGGCGATATGTTAGGCGCCGCTTATACCATTGCCTATGCTCACTGCCTCACTTAGGCGATAGGTTAGGCGCCGCCTATGTCTAAATAGGCGATGGCTTAGGCGTCGCCTATATCAACATAGGCGATAGGTTAGGCACCACTTATACCATTGCCTATGCTCACTGCCTCACTTAGGTGATAGGTTACGCGTTGCCTATATCAGCATAGGTGATGGCTTAGGCGCCGGCTATATCAACATAGGCGATAGGTTTGGCGCCGATTATACAATTGCCTATGCTCACTGCCTCACTTAGGCGATAGGTTAGGCAACGCTTATGGCAACATCGGCGATGGCTTAGGCGCCACCTATATCAACATTGGCTATAGGTTAGGCGCCGCTTATACCATTGCCTATGGTCACTGCCTCACTTAGGCGATAGGTTAGGCACCGTATATGTCAACATAGGAGATGGCTTAGGCGCCGCCTATATCAACATAGGTGATAGGTTAGGCGCCGCTTATACCATTTCCTATGCTCACTGCCTCACTTAGGGGATAGGTTAGGAGCTGCCTATGTCAACATAGGATATAGGTTAGGCACTGCTTATACATTTGCCTATGGTCACTGCCTCACTTAGGAGATAGGTTAGACGCTGCCTATGTCAACACAGGCGATGGTTTAGGTGAATCCTATATCAACATAGGCGATAGGTTAGGCACCGCTTATTCCATAGCCTATGCTCACTGCTTCACTTAGAAGATAGGTTAGGCAACGCCTATGTCAACATAGGCGATGGCTTAGGCGCCGCCTATATCAACATAGGTGATATGTTAGGTGACTCTTATACCATCGTCTATGCTCACTAGATCACTTAGGCGATAGGTTAGGCACCCCCTCTATCAATATTGGTGATGGCTTAGGCTCCTCCTATATCAATATAGGCAATAGGTTAGGCGCCGCTTATACCATTGCCAATGCTTACTACCTCACTTAGGCGATAGGTTACGCGCCACCTATGTATACATAGGCGATAGGTTAGGCGCCACATTTACCTTTGCCTATGCTCACTGCCTCACTTAGGCGATAGGTTTGGCGCCGCCTATGTATACATAGGCTATGGCTTAGGCACCGTCTATATCAACATAGGCGATAGATTAGGCGCCGCTTATACCATTACCTATGGTCACTGCCTCACTTAGGCGTAAGGTTAGGCGCTGCGTATGTCAACATAGGAGATGGCTTAGGCACCTCCTATATCAACATAGGCGATAGGTTAGGCGCCGCTTAAACCATTTCCTATGCTCACTGCCTCAGTAAGGTGATAGGTTACGCGACGCCTATGTCAACATAGGCGATGGCTTAGGCGCCGTATATATCAACATAGGCGATAGGTTTGGTGGAGATTATACCATTGCCTATGCTCACTACTTCACTTAGGCGATAGGTTAGGCAACGCCTATGTCAACATAGGTGACGGCTTAGGCGCCGCCTATATCAACATTTGTGATAGGTTAGGTGCCGGTTATTCCATTGCCGGTTTTGCAATGCCTATGTTAACATAGGCGATGGCTTAGACGCCTCCTATATCAACATAGGCGATAGGTTAGGCGCCGCTTATACCATTGCCCATGCCCACTGCCTCACATAGGCGATAGTTTAGACGTCACCTATGTCGACATAGGCTATGGCTTAGGCGCCGCCTATATCAACATAGGCTATAGGTTAGGCGCCGCTTATACCATTGCCTATGCTCACTGCCTCACTTACGCGATAGGTTAGGCACCGCCTATGTCAACATAGGCGATGGCTTAGGTGCCGCCTATATCAACATAGGCGATGGCTTAGGTGCCGCCTATATCAACATAGGCGATAGGTTTGGCGCTGTTTATACTATTGCCTATGCTTACTACCTCACTTAGGGGATTGTTTAGGCACCTCCTATGTTGACATAGGCGATGCCTTAGGCGCCGCCTATATCAACATAGGCGATAGGTTAGGCGCCGCTTATACCATTGCTTATGATCACTGACTCACTTAGGCGATAGGTTAGGCGGCGCCTCTATCAACATAGGCGATAGGTTAGGCGCCGTTTATACCATTTCCTATGCTCAGTTCCTTACTTAGGCGATAGGTTCAGAGTCGCCTATGTCAACATAGGCGATAGGTTAGGCGTCTCTTATACCATTGCCTATGCTCACTGCCTCACTTAAGTGATAGGTTAGGCGCCGCCTATATCAACATAGGCGATGGCTTAGACGCTGCCTACATCAACATAGGCGATAGGTTAGGCGGCTCATATACCATTTCCAATGCTCACTGCCTCACTTAGGCGATAGGTTAGGCGCCGCCTATGTCAACATAGGCGATGTCTTAGGCGCCTCCTATATCAACATAGGAGATAGGTTAGGCACCGCTTATATAATTTCCTATGCTCACTTCCTCACTTAAGCGATAGGTTAGGCACCGCCTATGTCAACATAGGCGATGGCTTAGGTGTCGCCTATATCAACATAGGCAATATGTTAGGCATCGCCTATGTCAGCAAAGGCTATGGCTTAGGCGCCTCCTATATTAACATAGGCGATAGGTTAGGTGACACTTACACCATTGCCTATGGTTACTACTTCACTTAGGCGATAGGTTAGGCAACGCCTATGTCAACATAGGTGATGGCTTAGGCGCCGCCTATATCAACATAGGTGATAGGTTAGGTGTCGGTTATTCCAATGCCTATGTTCACTGCCTCAAATAGGCGATAGGTTTTGCACTGCCTATGTTAACATAGGTGATGGCTTAGGCGCCTCCTATATCAACATAAGCGATAGGTTAGGCGCCGCTTATACCATTGCCCATACCCACTGCCTCACTTAGGCGATAGTTTAGACGCCGCCTATGTCGAAATAGGATTTGGCTTAGGGGCCGCCTATATCAACATAGGCTATAGGTTAGTCGCCGGTTATACCATTGCCTATGCTCCCTTCCTCACTTAGGCGTAAGGTTAGGCACCGCCTATGTCAACATAGGCGATGGCTTATGCGCCGCCTATATCAAATAGGCGATAGATTAGGCACCGCTTATACCATTGCCTATGCTCACTCCCTTACTTAGGTTATAGGTTACGCGCCGCCTATGTCAGCATAGGCGTTGGCTTAGGCGCAGCCTATATCAACATAGGCGGTAGGTTTGGCACTGATTGAACAATTGCCTATTCTCACTACCTCACTTAGGCGATAGGTTAGGCTACGCCTATGTCAACATAGGTGAAGGCTTAGGCGCCGCCTATATCAACATAAGCTATAGGTTAGGCGCCGCTTATACCATTGCCTATGCTCATTGCCTCACTTAGGCGAT
The DNA here is from genome assembly GCA_030864215.1 of Capsicum pubescens. Classification (NCBI taxonomy): domain Eukaryota; kingdom Viridiplantae; phylum Streptophyta; class Magnoliopsida; order Solanales; family Solanaceae; genus Capsicum; species Capsicum pubescens. Next base: position 304,863,517 of record CM061542.1, read on the forward strand.
AGGTTAGGCGCCGCCTATGTCAACATAGGCGATGGCATAAGCGCCGCCTATATCAACATAAGTGATAGGTTAGGCACCACTTATACCATTGCCTATGCTCACTGCCTTACTTAGGTGATAGGTTAGGCGCCGCCTATGTAAACATAGGCGATGGCTTAGGCGCCACCTATATCAACACTGGCGATAGGTTAAGAACTACTAATACCATTGCCTATTGTCGCTGCCTCACTTAGGCGATAGGTTAGGTGCAGCCTATGTCAACATAGGCGATGGATTAGGCGCCAACTATATCAACAAAGGCGATAGGTTAGGTGCCGCTTATAGCATTAGCTATATTAATTGCCTCACTTAGGAGATAGGTGAGGTGATGCCTATGTCAACACAGGCGATGGCTTAGGCGCCCCATACTCAATAGCATATGCTCACTTCCTCACTTAGGAAATAGGTTAGGCAACGCCTATGTCAACATAGGCGATGGCTTAGGCGCTGCCTATAGCAACGTAGGTGATAGGTTAGGCACCGCTTATACCATCGTCTATGCTCACTGGATCACTTAGGTGATAGATTAGGCGCCTGCTATGTCAACATAGGCGATGGCTTCGACGTCTCTTATATCAACATAGGTGATGTCTTAGGTGCCTCCTATATCAACATTGGCGATAGGTTAGGAGACGCTTATACCATTGCCTATGCTCACTGCCTCACTTAGGCGATAGGTTATGCGCCGCCTATGTCAACATAGGCGATGGCATTGGCGCCGCCTATATCAACATAGCAGATGGATTTGGCGCCGCCTATATCAACTTAGGCGATAGGTTAGGCGCCGCCTATTTCAAAATAGGCAATGGCTTAGGTGGCTCCTATATCAACATAGACGATATGTTAGGCGCCGCTTATACCATTGCCTATGCTCACTGCCTAACTTAGCTGATAGGTGAGGAGCCGCCTATGTCAACATAGGCGATTGATTAAGAGCTGCTTATATCAACATGGGCCATAAGTTAGGCGTCGCTTATACCATTTCCTATGCTCACTGCCTCACATAGTCGATAGGTTAGGTGCCGCCTATGTCAACATAGGTGATAGGTTAGGCTCCCCTTATAAGATTACCTATGCTCACTGCCTCACTTAGGTGATAGGTTAGGCGCCACCTATGCGAACATAGGTGATGGCTTAAGCGCCGCCTATATCAACATAGCCGATAGGTTAGGTGCCACTTATACCATTGCCTATGCTCACTGCCTTAGTTAGTTGGTTGGTTAGGCGCTGCCTATGTCAACATAGGCGATGGATTAGGTGCCACCTATATCAACATAGGCGATAGGTTAATAACTTCTTATACCATTGCCTATGGTCACTACCTCACTTAGGCGATAGGTTAGGTGCAGCGTATGTCAACATAGGACATGGAAAAGGCACCAACTATATCAACATAGGCGATAGGTTAGGTGCCGCTTATAGCATTGCCTATGCTCACTGCCTTACTTAGGAGATAGGTTAGGCGCTGCCTATGTCAACACAGGCGATGTCTTAGGCGCCCCTTATTCCATAGCATATGCTTACTGCCTCACTTAGGAGATAGGTTAGGCAACGCCTATGTCAACATAGGCAATGGCTTAGGCGCCGCCTATATCAACATAGGTGATAGGTTAGGCACTGCTTATACCATCGTCTATGCTCACTGGATCAGTTAGTCGATAGGTTAGGCGCCGCCTATGTCAACATTGGCGATGACTTAGGCACCTCTTATATCAACATAGGTGATGGCTTAGGCGCCTCCTATATCAACATAGGAGATAGGTTAGGAGCCGCATATACCATTGCCTATGCTCACTGCCTCACTTATGCGATAAGTTTGGCGCCGCCTATGTCAACATAGGTGATGGCTTTGGCGCCGCCTATATCAATATAGGCGAGAGGTTAGGTGCTGCTTTTACCATTGCCTATGCTCACTGCCTCACTTAGGGGATAGGTTAGGCACCGCCAATGTAAACATAGGCGATGGCTTAGGCACCGCCTATATCAACATAGGCGATAGGTTAGGCACCGCTTATACGATTGACTATGCTCACTGCCTCGCTTAGGCGTAAAGTAAGGCGCCGCCTATGTAAACATACGCGATGGATTAGGCGCCGCCTATATCATCATAGGCGATAGGTTAGGCGCTTCTTAAACCATTGCCTATTCTCACTTCCTCACTTAGGAGATAGGTTAGGTGCCACTTATGTCAACATAGGCGATAGCTTAGGCACCGCTAATATTAACATAGGCGATAGGGTAGGCGTCGCTTATACCATTGCCTATGCACACTGCCTTACTTAGGAGATAGGTTAGGCAACGCCTATGTAAACATAGGCGATGGCTTAGGCGCCGCCTATATAAACTTAGGCGATAGGTTAGGCACCGCTTATACGAACTTCTATGCTCAATGGCTAACTTAGGCGATAGGTTATGAACTGCCTATGTCAACATAGGTGATAGATTAGGCGCCTCCTATATCAACATAGGCGATAGGTTAGGCGCCTCTTATACCATTGCCTATGCTCACTGCCTCATTTAGGTGATAGGTTAGGAGCCTTCTATGTCAACATAGGCGATGGCTTAGGCACCGCCAATATCAAAATAGGCGATAGGATAGGCGCCGCTTATTTCTACATTGGCAATGGCTTAGGCAACTCCTATATCAACATAGACGATAGGATAGGCGCCGCTTATACAATTTCCTATGCTCACTGCCTCACTTTGGCGATAGGTGAGGCGCCGCCTATGTCAACATAGGCGATGGCTTAGAGCTGCCTATATCAACATAGGCGATAGGTTAGGCGTTGCTTATACCATTGCCTATACTCAATGCCTCACTTAGGCGATAGGTTAGGTGAAGTCTTTGTCAACATAGGCGATGGCTTAGGCACCGCCTATATTAACATAGGCGATAGGGTAGGCGCCTCTTATACCATTGCCTATGCTCACTTCCTTACTTAGGCGTAAGTTTAGGCGCCGCCTATGTCAACATAGGCGATGCCTTAGGCACCGCCTATATCAACATAGACGATAGATTAGGCGCCGCTTATACCATTGCCTATGCTCACTACCTTACTTAGGCGATAGGTTACGCACCGCCTATGTCAGCATAGGCAATGTCTTAGGAACTGCCTATATAACCATAGGAGGTAGGTTTGGCGCCAATTAGACAATTGCCTATTCTCACTACCTCACTTAGGCGATAGGTTAGGCAACGCCTATGTAAACATTGGTGATGGCTTAGGCGCCGCCTGTATCAACATAGGCGATAGGTTAGGCGCCGCTTATACCATTGCCTATGCTCACTGCGTCACTTAGGCGATAGGTTAGGCGCCGCCTATGTCAACATAGGCGATGGCTTAAGCGCCGGCTATATCAACATAAGCGATAGGTTAGGCACCACTTATACCATTGTCTATGCTCACTTCCTTACTTAGGTGATTGGTTAGGCGTCGCCTATGTCAACATAGGCGATGGCTTAGGAGCCACAATAACAACATAGGCAATAGGTTAATAACTGCTTATACCATTTCCTATGGTCACTACCTCACTTAGGAGAGAGGTTAGGTGCAGCCTATGTCAACATAGGCGATGGCTTAGGCGCCGCCCTTATCAACATAGGTGATAGGTTAGGCACCGCTTTTACCATCGTCCATGCTCACTGGATCACTTAGGCAATAGGTTAGGCGCCGCCTATGTCAACATAGGCGATGGCTTAAGCGCCTCTTATATCAACATTGGTGATGGATTAAGCGCCACCTATATCAACATAGGCGATAGGTTAGGAACTCTTATACCATTGCCTATGCTCACTTCCTCACTTAGGCGATAGGTTAGGCGCCGCTTATGTCAACATAGACGATGGCTTTGGCGCCGCATATATCAACATAGGCGATAGGTTAGGCGCTACTTTTACCATTACCTATGCTCACTGCCTCACTAAGGCGATAGGTTAGGCACCGCCTATATCAACATAGACGATAGGTTAGGCGCCGCTTATACCATTGCCTATGCTCACTGCCTCGCTTAGGCGTAAGGTTAGACGCCACCTATGTCAACATAGGCGATGGATTAGGCACCACCTATATCAACATAGGCGATAGGTTAGGCACCGCTTAAACCATTGCCTATTCTCACTGCCTCACTTAGGCAATAGGTTACGTGCTGCCTATGTAAACATAGGCGATGGCTTAGGCGCCGCCTATATCAACATAGGCGATAAGTTAGTAGCCGCTTATACCATTGCCTATATTCACTGCATCGCTTAGGTGTAAGGTTAGGCGTCGCCTATGTTGACATAGGCGATGGATTAGGCGCCTCCTATATCAACATAGGCGATAGGTTAGGCGCCGCTTAAACCATTGCCTATTCTCATTGCCTCACTTAGGCAATAGGTTACGCGTCACCTATGTAAAAATAGGCGATGGCATAGGCGCCGCCTATATCAACATAGGAGATAGGTTTGGCGTCGATCATACCATTGCATATGCTCGCTAGCTCACTTACGAGATAGGTTAGGCAACGCCTATGTCAAAATAGGTGATGGCTTAGGCGCCGCCTATATCAACATAGGCAAAAGGTTAGGCGCCTCTTATACCGTAGCCTATGCTCACTGCCTCACTTAGGCGATAGGTTAGGCACCGCCTATGTTAACATAGGTGAGGGCTTAGGTGCCGCCTATTTCAACATAGGCGATAGGTTAGGCGCCACTTATACCATTGCCTCTTCTCACTGCCTCACGTAGGCAATAGGTTAGGCGCCGCCTATGACAACATAGGAAATGGCTTAGGCGGCTACTATATCAACATAGACGATAGGTTAGGCGCCTCTTATACCATTGCCTAAGCTCACTGCCTCACTTAGGCGATATGTTAGGTGCCGCCTATGTCAACATAGGCGATGGCTTAGGCACCGCCTATATTAACATAGGCGACAGTGTAGGCGCCGCTTATACCATTGCCTATGCTCACTGCCTCACTTAGGAGATAGTTTAGGCAACGCCAATGTCAACATAGGCGATGACTTAGGCGCCGCCTATATCAACATAGGCGATAGGTTAGGCACTGCTTATACCAATGTCTATGCTCGCTAGCTAACTTAGGCGATAGCTTAAGCACCGCCTATGTCAACATAGGCGATAGGTTAAGCGCCATTTCAAAATAGGCAATGGCTTAGGTGGCTCCTATATCAACATAGACGATATGTTAGGCGCCGCTTATACCATTGCCTATGCTCACTGCCTAACTTAGACGATAGGTGAGGCGCCGCCAATGTCAACAAAGGCGATGGATTAGGCGCTGCTTATATCAACCTAGGCCATAGGTTAGGCGCCACTTATACCATTGCCTATGCTTACTGCCTCACTTAGGCGATAGGTTAGGTGCTGCCTATGTCAACATAGGCGATGGCTTAGGCACCGCCTATATTAACATAGGCGATAGGGTAGGCACTGCTTAGACCATTTCCTATGCTCACTGCCTCAATTAGGAGATAGGTTAGGCAACGCCTATGTCAACATAGGCGATGGCTTAGGCGCCGCCTATCTCAACATAGGCGATATGTTAGGCACCACTTATACCAACGCCTATGCTTACTGGCTAACTTATGCGATAGGTTAGGCACCCCCTATGTCAACATAGGCGATAACTTAGGAGCCTCCTATATCAGCATAGGCGATAGGTTAGGCGCCGCTTATACCATTTCCTATGATCACTGCCTCACTTAGGCAATAGGTTAGGCGCCGCCTATGTCAACATAGGCGATGGCTTAGGCGCCACCTATATCAACATAGGCGATAGGTTAGACGCCGCCTATTTCAACATAGGCAATGGCTTATAAGGCTCCTATATCAACATAGACGATAGGTTTGGCGCCGCTTATACCATTGCCTATGCTCACTGCCTCACTTAGGCGATAGGTGAGGCACCGCCAATGTCAACATAGGCGATGGCTTAGGCGCCGCCTATATCAACATAGGCGATAGGTTAGGCACCGCTTATACCATTGTCTATGCTCACTGCCTTACTTAGGTGATAGGTTCGGTGCTGCCTATGTCAGCATAGGCGTTGGCTTAGGCACCCTCAATATTAACATAGGCGATTGGGTAGGCGCCGCTTATACCATTGCCTATGCTCACTACCTCACTTAGGAGATAGGTTAGGCAACCCCTATCTCAACATAGGCGATGGCTTAGGCGCAGCCTATATCAACATAGGCGATAGGATAGGCACCACTTATACCAACGTCTATGCTCACTGGCTAACTGAGGCGATAGGTCAGGCACCGCCTATGTCAACAAAGGCGATGGCTTTGGCGCCTTATATATCAACATAGGCGATTGGTTAGTCGCCGCCTATTTCAACATTGGCAATGGCTTAGGCGGCTCCTATATCAACATAGACGATAGGTTAGGCGCCGCATATATCATTGCCTATGCTCACTACCTAACTTAGGCGATAGGTGAGGAGCCGCCTATGTCAACATAGGCGATGGCTTAGGCGCCGCCTATATCAACATAGGCGATAGGTTAGGCGCCGCTTATACCATTGCCTATACTCACTGCCTCATGTAGGAGATAGGTTAGGCAACGCCTATGTCAACATAGGCGCTAGGATAGGCGCCGCCTATATCAACATAGGCGATAGGTTAGGCGCCACCGATTTCAACATAGGCAATAGCTTAGGCAGCTCCTATATCAACATAGAAGATAGGTTAGGCACCTCTTATACTATTGCCTATGCTCACTGCCTCACATAGGTGATAGGTGAGGCGCCGCCTATGTTAACATAGGCGATGGATTAGGCGCCGCCTATATCAGCATAGGCGATAGGTTAGTTGCCTGTTAAACCATTACCTATGCTCACTACCTCACTTAGGCGATAGGTTAGGTGCTGCCTATGTCAACATAGGCGATGGCCTAGGCACCGCCTATATTAACATAGGCGATAGGGTAGGCGCCGCTTATACCATTGCCTATGCTCACTGCCTCACTTAGGCGTAAGGTTAGGCGCTTCCTATGTCAACATAGGCGATGGCTTAGGCACCGCCTATATAAACCTAGGCGATAGATTGGGCGCCGTTTATACCATTGCCTATGCTCACTGCCTTACTTAGGCGATAGGATACGCGCCGCCTATGTCAGCATAGGCGATAGGTTACGCGCCGCCTATGTCAGCATAGACGATGGCTTAGGCGCTGCCTATATCAACATAGGCGGTAGGTTTGGCGCCGATTTTACAATTGCCTATTTTCACTACCTCACTTAGGCGATAGGTCAGGCAATGCCTATGTCAACATAGGTGATGGCTTAGGCGCCGCTTATACCATTGACTATGCTCATTGCCGCACTAAGGCGATAGGTTAGGTGTCGCCTATGTCAACATAGGCAATGGCTTAAGCGCCGCCTATATCAACATAGGCGACAGGTTAGGCGCCACTTATACCATTGCCTATGCTCACTGCCTTACTTAGGTGATTGGTTAGGCGCCGCCTATGTAAACATAGGCGATGGCTTAGGCGCGAACTATATCAACATTTACGATAGGTGAAGAACTGCTTATACCATTGCCTATGATCACTACCTCACTTAGGAGATAGGTTAGGCAACGCCTATGTCAACATAGGCGATGGCTTAGGTGCCGCCTATATCAACATAGGTGATAGGTTAGGCACCGCTTATACCATTGTCTATGCTCACTGGATCACTTAGGTGATAGGTTAGGCGCTGCCTATGTCAACATAGGCGATGTCTTAGGCCCCTTTTATATCAACATAGGTGATGTCTTAGGCGCCTCCTATATCAAAATAGGCGATAGGTTAGGAGACGTTTATACCTTTGCCTATGCTCACTGCCTCACTTAGGCAATAGGTTAGGCGCCGCCTATGTCAACAAAGGCGATGGCTTTGGCGCCACCTATATCAATATAGGCGATGGATTTGGCACCGCCTATATCAGCTTAGGTGATAGATTAGGTACCGCAAATGTAAACATAGGCGATAGGTTAGACGCCGCCTATTTCAAAATAGGCAATGGCTTAGGCGGCTCCTATATCAACATAGACGATACGTTAGGCGCCGCTTATACCATTGCCTATGCTCACTGCCTAACTTAGACGATAGGTGAGGCGCCGCCTATGTCAACATAGGCGATGGATTAGGCGCTGCTTATTTCAACATAGGGCATAGGTTAGGCGCTGCTTATACCATTGCCTATACTCACTGCCTCACTTAGGCGATAGGTTAGGTGCTGCCTATGTCAACATAGGCGTTGGCTTAGGCACCGCCTATATTAACATAGGGGATATGGTAGGCACCGCTTATACCATTGCCTATGCTCAGTGCCTCACTTAGGAGATAGGTTAGGCAACTCCTATGTCAACATAGGCGATGGCTTAGGCGCCGCCTATCTCAACATAGGCAATATGTTAGGCACCACTTATACCAATGCCTATGCTCACTGGCTAGATTAAGCGATAGGTTAGGCACCGCCTATGTCAACATAAGCGATGACATAGGCGCCTCCTATATCAACATAGGCGATAGGTTAGGCGTCGCTTATACCATTGCCTATGATCACTGCCTCACTTAGGCGATAGGTTAGGCGCCGCCTATGTCAACATAGGCGATGGCTTAGGCGCCTCCTATATCAACATAGGCGATAGGTTAGGCGCCGCCTATTTCAACAAAGGCAATGTCTTAGGAGCCTCCTATATCAACATAGATGATAGGTTAGGAGCCGCTTATACCATTGCCTATGCTCACTGCCTCACTTAGGCGATAGGTGAGGCACCGCCTATGTCAGCATAGGCGATGGCTTAGGCGCCACCTATATCAACATAGGTGATAGGTTAGGCACCGCTTATACCATTGCCTATGCTCACTGCCATACTTAGGTGATAGGTTAGGTGCTGCCTATGTCAACATAGGCGTTGGCTTAGGCACCGCCTATATTAACATAGGCGATTGGGTAGGCACCGCTTATACCATTGCCTATGCTCACTATCTCACTTAGGATATAGGTTAGGCAACCCCTATGTCAACATAGGCGATGGCTTAGGCACCGCCTATATCAACATAGGTGATAGGATAGGCACCACTTATACCAACGTCTATGCTCACTGGCTAACAGAGGCGATAGGTCAGGCACCGCCTATGTCAACATAGGCGATGGCTTTGGCGCCTCATGTATCAACATAGGCGATAGGTTAGGCGCCGCCTATTTAAACATTGGCAATGGCTTAGGCGGCTCCTATATCAACATAGACGATAGGTTAGGCTCCGCATATACCATTGCCTATGGTCACTACCTAACTTACGCGATAGGTGAGGTGCCGCCTATGTCAACATAGGCGATGGCTTAGGCGCCGCCTATATCAACATAGGCGATAGGTTAGGCGCCGCTTATACCATTTCCTATGCTCACTACCTCACTTAGGCAATAGGTTAGGTGCCGCCTATGTCAACATAGGCGATGGGTTAGGTACCGCCTATATTATCATTGGCGATAGGGTAGGCACCGCTTATATCATTTCCTATGCTTACTGCCTCACTTAGGAGATAGGTTAGGAAATGCCAATGTCAACATAGGCGATGGCTTAGGCGCCACCTTTATCAACATAGGCGATAGGTTAGGCACCAATTATACCAACGTCTATGCTCACTGGCTAACTTAGGGGATAGGTTACGTACTGCCTATGTCAACATAGGCGATGGATTAGGTGCCTCCTATATAAACATAGGCGATAGTTTAGGCGCCGCTTATACCATTGCCTATGCTCACTGCCTCATTTAGGCGATAGGTTAGGTGCAACCTATGTGGATTTGGCGCCTCATGTATCAACATAGGCGATAAGTTAGGCGACGCCTGTTTCAACATAGGCAATGGCTTAGGGGGATCCTCTATCAACGTAGACGATAGGTTAGGCCCCGCTTATACCATTGCCTATGCTCACCGCCTCACTTAGGCGATAGGTGAGGCGCTGCCTATGTCAACATAGGCGATGGCTTAGGCGCCGCCTATATCAACATAGGAGATAGGTTAGGCGCCGCTTATACCATTGCCTATGCTCACTGCCTCACTTAGGCAATAGGTTAGGTGCCGCCTTTGCCAACATAGGCGATGGCTTAGGCACCGCCCATATTAAGATAGGCGATAGGGTAGGCGCTGCTTATACCATTGCCTATGCTCGCTGCCTCACTTATGCGTAAGGTTAGGCGCCACCTATGTCAACATAGGCGATGGCTTAAGCGCCACCTATATCAACATAGGGGATAGATTAGGCGCAGCTTATACCATTGCCTATGCTCACTGCCTTACTTAGGCGATAGGTTACGCGCCGCCTATGTCAACATAGGCGATGGCTTAGGCGCAGCCTATATCAACATAGGCGATAGGTTAGGTACCGCTTATTTCGACATAGGCGATGGCTTAGGCGTCTATTATATAAATATAGGTTATAGCTTAGGCGACTCCTATATCAACATAGGCGATAGGTTAGGAGCCGATTATACCATTGCCTATGCTCAGTGCCTCACTTAGGCGATAGGTTAGGCACCGCCTATGTCAACATAGGCGATAGGTTAGGCACCGCCAATGTCAACATAGGCGATGTCTTTGGCGCCGCTTTTACCATTGCCTATGCTCACTGCCTCACCTAGGTAATAGGTTAGGCACCTCCAATATCAACATAGGCGATGGATATGGCGCCGCCTATAAAAACATAGGGGATATGTTAGGCGCCGCCTATTTCAACATAGTCAATGGCTTAGGAGGCTCCTATATCAACATAGGCGATAGGGTAGGCGTCGCTTATACTATTGCCTATGCTCACTTACTCACTTAGGAGATAGGTTAGGCAATGCCTATGTCAACATAGGTGATGGCATAGGCTCCGCCTATATCAACATAGGTGATAGGTTAGGGACCGCTTATACAAAAGTCTATGCTCAATGCCTAACTTAGGCGATAGGTTAGGCACTGCCTATGTCAACATAGGTGATGGATTAGATGCCTATGTCAACATAGGCGATAGGATAAGCTCCGCTTATACCATTGCCTATGCTCACTACCTCATTTAGGCGATGGATTAGGCGCCGCCTATGTCAACATAGGCGATGGCTTAGGGGCCGCCTATATCAACATAGGCGATAGGTTAGGCGCCACTTATACCATTGCCTATACTAACCGCCTAACTTAGGCGATAGGTTAGGTGTCGCCTTTGTCAACATAGGCGATGGCTTAAGCACCGCCTATATTAACATAGGCGATAGGGTAGGCGCCGCATATACCATTGCCTATGCTCACTGCCTCACTTAGGCGTAAGGTTAGGCGCCGCCTTTGTCAACATAGGCGATGGCTTAGGCGCCGCCTATATCAACATAGGCGATAGATTAGGACCCGCTTATACCATTTCCTATGCTCACTGCCTTACTTAGGCGATAGGTTATGCGCCGCCAATGTCAGCATATCCGATGGCTTAGGCGCCGCCTATATCAACATAGGCGGTAGGTTTGGCGCCCATTATACAATTACCTATTCTCACTACCTCACTTAGGAGATAGGTTAGGCAACGCCTATGTTAATATAGGTGATAGCTTAGGCGCCGCCTATATCAACCTAGGCTATAGGTTAGCCGCCGCTTATAAGATTGCCTATGCTCACTGCCTCACTTAGGCGATAGGTTAGGCGCCACCTATGTCAACGTAGGCGATGGATTAAGCGCCGACTATATCAACATAGGCAATAGGTTAGGCGCCACTTATACCATTGCCTATGCTCACTGCCTTACTTAGGTGATTGGTTAGGCGCTGCCTATGTCAACATAGGCGATGGCTTAGGCACCACTTATATCAACATAGGCGATAGGTTAAGAACTTTTTATACCATTGCCTATGGTCACTGCCTTACTTAGGCGATAGGTTAGGTGCAGCCTATGTCGACATAGGTGATGGATTAGGTGCCAACTATGTCAACATAGGCGATAGGTTAGGTGCCGCATATAGCATTGCCTATGCTCGCTGCCTCACTTACGAGATAGGTTAGGCGCTGCCTATGTCAACACAGGTGATGGGTTAGGCGCCCCTTATTCCCTAGCCTATGCTCACTTCCTCACTTAGGAGATAGGTTAGGCAATGCCTATATCACCATAGGCGATGTCTTAGTCGCCGCCTATATCAACATAGGTGATAGGTTAGGCACCGCTTATACCATCGTCTATGCTCACTGGATCACTTAGGCGATAGGTTAGGCGCCGCCTATGTCAACATTGGCGATAGATTAGGCGCCTCTTATATCAACATAGGTGATGGCTTAGGCATATCCTATATCAACATAAGCGATAGGTTAGGCGCCGCTTATACCATTTCCTATGCTCACTTCCTCATTTAGGCGATAGGTTATGCCCCGCCTATGTCAACATAGGCGATGGCTTAGGCGCCACCTATATAAACATAGGCGATAGGTTAGGTGCCGCCTATTTCAACATAGGCAATGTCTTAGGAGGCTCCTATATCAACATAGACGATAGGATAGGCGCCGCTTATATCATTTCCTATGCTCACTGCCTCACTTAAGCGATAGGTGAGGCACCGCCTATGTCAACATAGGCGATGTCTTAGGCGCCGCCTATATCAACATGGGTGATAGGTTAGGCCCCGCTTATACCATTGCCTATGCTCACTGCCTTACTTAGGTGAGAGGTTAGGTGCTGCCTATGTCAACATAGGTGTTGGCTTAGGCACCGCCTATATTAACATAGGCGATTGGGTAGGCACCGCTTATACCATTGCCTATGCTCACTACCTTACTTAGGAGATAGGTTAGGCAACCCCTATGTCAACATAGGCGATGGCTTAGGCACCGCCTATATCAACATAGGTGATGGGATAGGCACCACTTATACCAACGTCTATGCTCACTGGCTATCTAAGGCGATAGGTCAGGCACCGCCTTTGTCAACATAGGCGATGGCTTTGGCGCCTCATGTATCAACATAGGCGATAGGTTAGGCGCCGCCTATTTCAACATTGGCAATGGCTTAGGAGTATCCTATATTAACATAGACGATAGGTTAGGCGCCGCATATACTATTGCCTATGCTCACTACCTAACTTACGCGATAGGTGAGGTGCCGCCTATGTCAACATAGCCGATGGCTTAGGCGCCGCCTATATAAACATAGGCGATAGTTTTGGCGCCGCTTATACCATTTCCTATGCTCATTGCCTCACTTAGGCAATAGGTTATGTGCCGCCTATGTTAGCATAGGCGATGGGTTAGGCACCGCCTATATTATCATTGGCGATAGGGTAGGCACCGCTTATATCATTGCCTATGCTCACTGCCTCACTTACGAGATAGGTTAGGAAACGCCTATGTCAACATAGACGATGGCTTAGGCGCCGCCTTTCACAACATAGGCGATAGGTTAGGCACCAATTATACCAACGTCTATGCTCACTGGCTAACTTAGGGGATAGGTTAGGTACTGCCTATGTCAACATAGGCGATGGATAAGGCGCCTCCTATATAAACATAGGCGATAGGTTAGGCGCCGCATATACCATTGCCTATGCTCACTGCCTCATTTAGGCGATAGGTTAGGTGCAGCCTATGTTAACATAGGCGATAGATTAGGCGCAGCCTATATCAACATAGGCGATAAGTTAGGCGCCGCCTATTTCAACATAGGCAATGGCTTAGGGGGATCCTCTATCAACATAGACGATAGGTAAGGCCCCGCTTATACCATTTCCTATTCTCACCGCCTCACTTAGGCGATAGGTGAGGCGCTGCCTATGTCAACATAGGCGATGGCTTAGGCGCCGCCTATATCAACATAGGAGATAGGTTAGGCGCCGCTTATACCATTGCCTATGCTCACTGCCTCACTTAGGCAATAGGTTAGGTGCCACCTTTGTCAACATAGGCGATGGCTTAGGCACCACCCATATTAAGATAGGCGATAGGGTAGGCGCTGCTTATACCATTGCCTATGATCGCTGCCTCAGTTATGCGTAAGGTTAGGCGCCGCCTATGTCAACATAGGCGATGGCTTGAGCGCCACCTATATCAACATAGGGGATAGATTAGGCGCAGCTTGTACCATGGCCTATGCTCACTGCCTTACTTAGGCGATAGGTTACGCGCCGCCTATGTAAACATAGGCGATGGCTTAGACGCAGCCTATATCAACATAGGCGATAGGTTAGGTGCCGCTTATTTCGACATAGGCGATGGCTTAGGTGCCTATTATATAAATATAGGTTATAGCTTAGGCGACTCCTATATCAACATAGGTGATAGGTTAGGAGCCGCTTATACCATTGCCTATGCTCAGTGCCTCACTTAGGCGATAGGTTAGGCACCGCCTATGTCAACATAGGCGATGTCTTTGGCGCCGCGTTTACCATTGCCTATGCTCACTGCCTCACTTAGGTGATAGGTTAGGCACCTCCAATGTCAACATAGGCGATGGATTAGGCGCCGCCTATATAAACATAGGAGATATGTTAGGCGCCGCCTATTTCAACATAGTCAATGGCTTAGGCGGCTCCTATATCAATATAGGCGATAGGGTAGGCGTCGCTTATACCATTGCCTATGCTCACTGCCTCACTTAGGATATAGGTTAGGCAACGCCTATGTAAACATAGGTGATGGCTTAGTCTCCGCCTATATCAACATCGGTGATAGGTTAGGGACCGCTTATACAAAAGTCTATGCTCAATGGCTAACATAGGCGATAGGTTAGGCACTGCCTATGTCAACATAGGTGATGCATTAGGTGCCTATGTCGACATAGGCGATAGGATAAGCGCCGCTTATACCATTGCCTATGCTCACTGCCTCATTTAGGCGATGGATTAGGCACCGCCTATGTCAACATAGGCGATGGCTTAGGGGCCGCCTATATCAACATAGGCGTTAGGTTAGGCGCCGCTTATACCATTGCCTAAACTCACCGCCTAACTTAGGCGATAGGTTAGGTGTCGCCTTTGTCAACATAGGCGATGGCTTAGGCACCGCCTATATTAAAATAGGCGATAGGGTAGGCGCCGCATATACCATTGCCTATGCTCACTGCCTCACTTAGGCGTAAGTTTAGGCGCCGCCTTTGTCAACATAGGCGATCGCTTAGGCGCCGCCTATATCAACATAGGCGATAGATTAGGCCCCGCTTATGCCATTGCCTATGCTCACTGCCTTACTTAGGCGATAGGTTATGCGCCGCCAATGTCAGCATAGCCGATGGCTTAGGCGTCGCCTATATCAACATAGGCGTAGGTTTGGCGCCCATTTTACAATTGCCTGTTCTCACTACCTCACTTAGGAGATAGGTTAGGCAACGCCTATGTTAATATAGGTGATGGCTTAGGCGCCGCCTATATCAACATAGGCGATAGGTTAGCCGCCGCTTATAAGATTGCCTATGCTCACTGCCTCACTTAGGCGATAGGTTAGGCGCCACCTATGTTAACGTAGGCGATGGCTTAAGCGCCGCCTATATCAACATAGGCAATAGGTTAGGCGCCACTTATACCATTGCCTATGCTCACTGCCTTACTTAGGTGATTGGTTTGGCGCTGCCTATGTCAACATAGGCGATGGATTAGGCGCCACCAATATCAACATAGGCGATAGGTTAAGAACTTTTTATACCATTGCCTATGGTCACTGCCTTACTTAGGCGATAGGTTATGTGCAGCCTATGTCAACATAGGTGATGGATTAGGTGCCAACTATGTCAACATAGGCGAAAGGTTAGGTGCCGCATATAGCATTGCCTATGCTCGCTGCCTCACTTACGAGATAGATTAGGCGCTGCCTATGTCAACACAGGCGATGGTTTAGGCGCCCCTTATTCCCTAGCCTATGCTCACTGCCTCACTTAGGAGATAGGTTAGGCAACGCCTATATCAACATAGGCGATAGGTTAGGCACCGCTTATACTAACATCTATTCTCAATGGTTAACGTAGGCGATAGGTTAGGCACTGCCTATGTCAACATAGGTGATGGATTAGGCGCCTCCTATATCAACATAGGCAATAGGTTAGGCGCCGCTTATACCATTGCCTATGCTCACTGCCTCATTTAGACGATAGGTTAGGCGTCGCCTATGTCAACATAGGTGATGGCTTAGGTGCCACCTATATAAACATAGGCGATATGTTAGGCGCCGCCTATTTCAACATAGTCAATGGCTTAGGCGGCTCCTATATCAACATAGGCGATAGGGTAGGCGTCGCTTATACCATTGCCTATGCTCACTGCCTCACTTAGGATATAGGTTAGGCAACGCCTATGTAAACATAGGTGATGGCTTAGGCTCCGCCTATATCAACATAGGTGATAGGTTAGGGACCGCTTATACAAAAGTCTATGCTCAATGGCTAACTTAGGCGATAGGTTAGGCACTGCCTATGTCAACATAGGTGATGCATTAGGTGCCTATGTCAACATAGGCGATAGGATAAGCGTCGCTTATACCATTGCCTATGCTTACTGCCTCATTTAGGGGATGGATTAGGCACCGCCTATGTCAACATAGGCGATGGCTTAGGGGCCGCCTATATCAACATAGGCGTTAGGTTAGGAGCCGCTTATACCATTGCCTAAACTCACCGCCTAACTTAGGCGATAGGTTAGGTGTCGCCTTTGTCAACATAGGCGATGGCTTAGGCACCGCCTATATTAACATAGGCGATAGGGTAGGCACCGCATATACCATTGCCTATGCTCACTGCCTCACTTAGGCGTAAGTTTAGGCGCCGCCTTTGTCAACATAGGCGATGGCTTAGGCGCCGCCTATATCAACATAGGCGATAGATTAGGCCCCGCTTATACCATTGCCTATGCTCACTGCCTTACTTAGGCGATAGGTTATGCGCCGCCAATGTCAGCATAGCCGATGGCTTAGGCGCCGCCTATATCAACATAGGCGTAGGTTTGGCGCCCATTATACAATTGCCTGTTCTCACTACCTCACTTAGGAGATAGGTTAGGCAACGCCTATGTTAATATAGGTGATGGCTTAGGCGCCGCCTATATCAACATAGGCGATAGGTTAGCCGCCGCTTATAAGATTGCCTATGCTCACTGCCTCACTTAGGCGATAGGTTAGGCGCCACCTATGTCAACGTAGGCGATGGCTTAAGCGCCGCCTATATCAACATAGGCAATAGGTTAGGCGCCACTTATACCATTGCCTATGCTCACTGCCTTACTTAGGTGATTTGTTAGGCGCTGCCTATGTCAACATAGGCGATGGATTAGGCACCACCTATATCAACATAGGCGATAGGTTAAGAACTTTTTATACCATTCCCTATGGTCACTGCCTTACTTAGGCGATAGGTTATGTGCAGCCTATGTCAACAAAGGTGATGGATTAGGTGCCAACTATGTCAACATAGGCGATAGGTTAGGTGCCGCATATAGCATTGCCTATGCTCGCTGCCTCACTTACGAGATAGATTAGGCGCTGCCTATGTCAACACAGGCGATGGTTTAGGCGCCCCTTATTCCCTAGCCTATGCTCACTGCCTCACTTAGGAGATAGGTTAGGCAACGCCTATATCAACATAGGCGATAGGTTAGGCACCGCTTATACTAACATCTATGCTCAATGGTTAACGTAGGCGATAGGTTAGGCACTGCCTATGTCAACATAGGCAATAGGTTAGGCGCCGCTTATACCATTGCCTATGCTCACTGCCTCATTTAGACGATAGGTTAGGCGCCGCCTATGTCAACATAGGTGATGGCTTAGGCGCCACCTATATAAACATAGGAGATAGGTTAGGCGCCGCCTATTTCAACATAGGCAATGGCTTAGGCGGCTCCTATATAAACATAGACAATAGGATAGTCACCGCTTATACCATTTATATTGCTCACTGCCTCACATAGGCGATAGGTGAGGTGCCGCCTATGTCTACATAGGCGATGGCTTTGGCGCCGCCTATATCAACATAGGCGATGGCTTTGGCGCCGCCTATATCAACATAGGCGATAGGTTAGGCGCCGCTTATACCATTGCCAATACTCACTGCCTCACTTAGGCGATAGGTTTGGTGCCGCCTTTGGCAACATAGGTGATGGCTTAGGCACCGCCTATATTAACATAGGCGATAGGGTAGGCACCGCTTATACCATTGCCTATGCTCATTGCCTCGCTTAGGCATAAGGTTAGGCGCCGACTATGTCAACATAGGCGATGGATTAGGCGCCACCTATATCCACATAGGCGATACGTTAGGCGCCGCTTAAACCATTGCCTATTCTCACTGCCTCACTTAGGCGATAGGTTAGGTGCCACTTATATCAACATAGGCGATGGCTTAGGCACCACCTATATTAACATAGGTGATAGGGTAGGCGTCGCTTATATCATTTCCTCTGCTCACTGCCTCACTTAGGCGATAGATTAGTAACCGCCAATGTAAACATAGGCGATGGCTTAGGCACCGCCTATATCAACATAGGCGATAGGTTAGGCGCCGCTTATACCATTGCCTATGCTCACTGCCTCGCTTAGGCATAAGGTTAGGCGCCGACTATGTCAACATAGGCGATGGATTAGGCGCCGCCTATATCCACATAGGCGATACGTTAGGCGCCGCTTAAACCATTGCCTATTCTCACTGCCTCACTTAGGCGATAGGTTAGGTTCCACTTACGTCAACATAGGCGATGGCTTAGGCACCGCCTATATTAACATAGGTGATAGGGTAGGCGTCGCTTATACCATTTCCTATGCTCACTTCCTCACTTAAGAGATAGGGTAGGCAATGCCTATGTCAACATAGGCGATGGCTTAGGCGCCGCCTATATCAAAATAGGCGATAGGTTAGGCACCGCTTATACTAATATCTATGCTCAATGGTTAACGTAGGCGATAGGTTAGGCACTGCCTATGTCAACATAGGTGATGGATTAGGCGCCTCCTATATCAACATAGGCAATAGGTTAGGCGCCGCTTATACCATTTCCTATGCTTACTGCCTCATTTAGGCGATAGGTTAGGCGCCGCCTATGTCAACATAGGTGATGGCTTAGGCGCCACCTATATAGCCATAGGAGATAGGTTAGGCGCTGCCTATTTCAACATAGGCAATGGCTTAGGCGGCTCCTATATCAACATAGACGATATGATTGTCGCCGCTTATACCATTTCTAATGCTCACTGCCTCACATAGGCGATAGGTGAGGCGCCGCCTATGTCTACATAGGCGATGGCTTAGGCGCCGCCTATATCAACATAGGCGATAGGTTAGGCGCTGCTTATACCATTGCCTATACTCACTGTCTCACTTAGGCGATAGGTTTGGTGCCGCCTTTGGCAACATAGGTGATGGCTTAGGCACCGCCTATATTAACATAGGCGATAGGGTAGGCGCCGCTTATACCATTGCCTATGCTCACTGCCTCGCTTAGGCGTCAGGTTAGGCGCCGCCTATGTCAACATAGGTGATGCTTAGACGCCGCCTATATCAACATAGGCGATAGATTAGGCTCCGTTTATACCATTGCCTATGCTCACTGCCTTACTTAGGTGATAGGTTACGCACCGCCTATGTCAGCATAGGCAAGGGCTTAGGTGCCGCCTATATCAACATAGGCGGTAGGTTTGGCGCCGATTATACAATTGCCTATTCTCACTACCTCTCTTAGGTAATAGGTTAGACAACGCCTATGTCAACATAGGTGATGGCTTAGGCGCCGCCTATATGAACATAGGCGATAGGTTAGGCGCCGCTTATACCATTGCCTATGCTCACTGCCTCACTTAGGTGATAGGTTAGGCGCCGCCGATGTCAACATATGTGATGGCATAAGCGCCGCCTATATCATCATAGGCGATAGGTTAGGCTCCACTTATACCATTGCCTATGCTCACTTCCTTACTTAGGTGATTGGTTAGGCGCCGCCTATGTAAACATAGGCGATGGCTTAGGCACCACCTATATCAACATAGGCGTTAGGTTAAGAACTTCTTATACCATTGCCTATGATGACTGCCTTACTTAGGCGATAGGTTAGGCGCTGCCTATGTCAACACTGGCGATGGCTTAGGCACCCCTTATTCCATAGCCTATGCTCACTGCCTCACTTAGGAGATAGGTTAGGCAACGTCTATGTCAACATAGGCGATGGAATAGGCGCCACCTATATCAACATAGGCGATAGGTTAGGTGCCACTTATACCATTGCCTATACTCACTGCCTCACTTAGGCGTTAGGTCAGGCAAAGCCTATGTCAACTTAGGCGATGGCTTTGGCGCCGTCTATATCAACATAGGCGATAGGTTAGGCGCTGCTTTTACCATTGCCTATGCTCACTTCCTCACTTAGGAGATAGGTTTGGCACCGCCAATGTAAACATTGGCGATTGCTTAGGTGCCACCTATATCAACATAGGCTATAGGTTAGGCACCGTTTATACCAACGTCTATGCTCAATGGTTAACTTAGGCGATAGGTTAGGCACTGCCTATGTCAACATAGGTGATGGATTAGGCCCCTCCTATATCGACATAGGCGATAGAGTAGGCACCGCTTATACCATTGCCTAAGCTCACTGCCTTACTTGGGCGATAGGTTACGCGCCGCCTATATCTGCATAGGCGATGGCATAGGCGCCGCCTATATCAACATAGGCGGTAGGTTTGGCACTGATTATACAATTTCCTATTCTCAATAAGTTAATTAGGCGATAGGTTAGGCAACCCCTATGCTAACATAGGTGATGGCTTAGGCGCCGCCTATATTAACATAGGCGATAGGTTAGGCGCCGCTGATACCATTGCCTATACTCACTTCCTCACTTAAGCGATAGGTTAGGTGCCTCCTATGTCAACATAGGCGATAGATTAGGAGCCGCCTATTTCAACATAGGCAATGGGTTAGGCGGCTCATATATCAGCATAGATGATAGGTTAGGCGCCGTTTATACCATTGCCTATACTCACTGCCTCACTTAGGCGATAGGTGAGGCGACGCCTATGTCAACATAGGCGATGGCTTAGGCACCGCCTATATTAACATAGGCGATAGGGAAGGCGCCGCTTATACCATTGCCTATGCTCACTGCCTCACTTAGGCGCAAGGTTAGGCGCCGGCTATTTTAACATAGGCGATGGCTTAGGAGCCGCCTATATCAACATAGGCGATAGATTAGGCGCCTCTTATTACATTGCCTATGCTCACTGCCTTACTTAGGCGATAGGTTATGCGCCGCCTATGTCAGCATAGGCGATGGCTTAGGCGCCGCCTATATCAACATAGGCGGTAGGTTTGGCGCCGATTATACAATTGCCTATTCTCACTACCTCACTTAGGCGATAGGTTAGGCAACGCCTATGTCAACATAGGTGATGGCTTAGGCGCCACCTATATCAACATAAGCGATAGGTTAGGCGCCGCTTATACCATTGACTATGCTCATTGCCTCACTTAGGCGATAGGTTAGGCGTCGCCTATGTCAACATAGGCGATGGCTTAAGCGCCGTCTATATCATCATAGGCGATAGGTTAGGCACCACTTTTACCATTGCCTATGCTCACTGCCTTACTTAGGTGATTGGTCAGGCGCCGCCTATGTAAACATAGGTGATGGCTTAGGCGCCACCTATATCAACATTGGCGATAGGTGAAGAACTGATTATACCATTGCCTATTATCGCTGCCTCACTTAGGCGATAGGTTAGGTGCAGCCTATGTCAACATAGGCGATGGATTAAGCGCCAACTATATCAACAAAGGCGATAGGTTAGGTGCCGCTTATAGCATTAGCTATGCTCACTGCCTCACTTAGGTGATAGGTTAGGTGATGCCTATGTCAACACAGGCGATGGCTTAGACGCCCCATATTCCATAGCCTATGATCACTGCCTCACTTAGGAGATAGGTTAGGCAATGCCTATGTCAACATAGGCGATGGCTTAGGTGCCACCTATATCAACATAGGTGATAGGTTAGGTGCCACTTATGTCAACATAGGCGATGGCTTAGGCACCGCCTATATTAACATAGGTGATAGGGTAGGCGTCGCTTATACCATTGCCTATGCTCACTGCCTCACTTAGAAGATAGGTTAGGCAATGCCTATGTCAACATAGGTGATGGCTTAAGCGCCGCCTATATCAAAATAGGCGATATGTTAGGCACCGCTTATACTAACATCTATGCTCAATGGCTAACTTAGGCGATAGGTTAGGCACTGCCTATGTCAACATAGGTGATGGATTAGGCGCCTCCTATATCAATATAGGCGATAGGTTAGGCGCCGCTTATACCATTGCCTATGCTCACTGCCTCATTTAGGCGATAGGTTAGGCACCGCCTATGTCAACATAGGTGATGGCTTAGGCGCCACCTATATAAACATAGGCGATAGGTTAGGCGCCGCCTATTTCAACATAGGCAATGGCTTAGGCGGCTCCTATATCAACATAGACGATAGGATAGGCGCCGCTTATACCATTTCTAATGCTCACTGCCTCACTTAGGCGATAGGTGAGGCACCGCCTATGTCAACATAGGCGATGGCTTAGGCGCCGCCTATATCAACATAGGCGATAGGTTAGGCGCCGCTTATACCATTGCCTATTCTCGCTGCCTCCCTTAGGCAATAGGTTAGGTGCCGTCTTTGTCAACATAGGCGATGGCTTAGGCACCGCCTATATTAACATAGGAGTTAGGGTAGGCGCATCTTATACCATTGCCTATGCTCACTGCCTCGCTTAGGCATAAGGTTAGGCGCCGCCTATGTCAACATAGGAGATGTCTTAGGCGCTGCCTATATCAACATAGGTGATAGATTAGGCGCCGTTTATACCATTGCCTATGCTCACTGCGTTACTTAGGCGATAGGTTACGCGCCGCCTATGTCAGCATAGGCATTGGCTTAGGCGCCGCCTATATCAACATAGGCGGTAGGTTTGGCGCCGATTATACAATTGCCTATTCTCACTACCTCTCTTAGGAAATAGGTTAGGCAACGCCTATTTCAACATAGGTGATGGCTTAGGCGCCTCCTATATGAACATAGGCGATAGGTTAGGCGCCGCTTATACCATTGCCTATGCTCACTGCCTCACTTAGGCGATAGGTTAGGCGCCTCCTATGTCAACATATGCGATTGCTTAAGCGCCGCCTATATCAATATAGGCGATAGGTTAGGCGCCACTTATACCATTGCCTATGCTCACTTCCTTACTTAGGTGATTGGTTAGGCGCCGCCTATGTCAACATAGGCGATGTCTTAGGCACCACCTATAACAACATAGGTGTTAGGTTAAGAACTTCTTATACCATTACCTATTATCACTGCCTTACTTAGGCGATAGGTTAGGCGCTGCCTATGTCAACACAGGCGATGGCTTAGGCACCCCTTATTCCATAGCCTATGCTCACTGCCTCACTTAGGAGATAGGTTTGGCAACAACTATGTCAACATAGGCGATCGCTTAGGCGCCGCCTATATCAACATAGGCGATAGGTTAGGTGCCGCTTATACCATTGCCTACACTCACTGCCTCACTTAGGCGTTAGGTTAGGCAAAGCCTATGTCAACATAGGCGATGGCTTTGGCGCCGTCTATATCAACATAGGCGATAGGTTAGGCGTTGCTTTTACCATTGCCTATGCTCACTTTCTCACTTAGGCGATAGGTTAGGCACCGCCAATGTAAACATTGTCAATTGCTTAGGTGCCACCTATATCAACATCGGCTATAGGTTAGGCACCGTTTATACCAACGTCTATGCTCAATGGTTAACTTAGGCGATAGGTTAGGCACTGCCTATGTCAAGATAGGTGATGGATTAGGCCCCTCTTATATCAACATAGGCGATAGATTAGGCACCGCTTATACCATTGCCTAAGCTCACTGCCTTACTTGGGCGATAGGTTACGCGCCGCCTATATCAGCATAGGCGACGGCTTAGGCGCCGCCTATATCAACATAGGCGGTAGGTTTGGTACTGATTATACAATTTCCTATTCTCAATACGTTACTTAGGCGATAGGTTAGGCAACCCCTATGTTATCATAGGTGATGGCTTAGGCGCCGCCTATATTAACATAGGCGATAGGTTAGGCGCCGCTGATACCATTGCCTATACTCACTTCCTCACTTAAGCGATAGGTTAGGTGCCTCCTATGTCAACATAGGCGATAGATTAGGAGCCGCGTATTTCAACATAGGCAATGGGTTAGGCGGCTCCTATATCAGCATAGATGATAGGTTAGGCGCCGTTTATAACATTGCCTATGCTCACTGCCTCACTTAGGCGATAGGTGAGGCGACGCCTATGTCATCATATGCGATGGCTTAGGCACCGCCTATATTAACATAGGAGATAGGGAAGGCGCCGCTTATACCATTGCCTATGCTCACTGCCTCACTTAGGCGCAAGGTTAGGCGCCGGCTATTTTAACATAGGCGATGGCTTAGGAGCCGCCTATATCAACATAGGCGATAGATTAGGCGCCGCTTATTACATTGCCTATGCTCACTGCCTTACTTAGGGGATAGGTTACGCGCCGCCTATGTCAACATAGGCGATGGCTTAGGCGGTAGGTTTGGTGCCGATTATACTATTTCCTATTCTCACTACCTCACTTAGGCGATTGGTTAGGCAACACCTATGTCAACATAGGTGATGGCTTAGGCGCCGCCTATATCAACATAAGTGATAGGTTAGGAGCCGCTTATACCATTGACTATGCTCATTGCCTCACTTAGGCAATAGGTTAGGCGTCGCCTATGTCACCATAGGAGATGGCTTAAGCGCCGTTTATATCAACATAGGCGATAGGTTAGGCGCCACTTATACCATTGCCTATGCTCACTGCCTTACTTAGGTGATTGGTTAGGCGCCGCCTATATAAACATAGGCGATGGCTTAGGTGCCACCTATATTAACATTGGCGATAGGTGAAGAACTGCTTATACCATTGCCTATTGTCGCTGCCTCACTTAGGCGATAGGTTAGGTGCAGCCTATGTCAACATAGGCGATGGATTAAGCGCCAACTATATCAACAAAGGCGATAGGTTAGGTGCCGCTTATTGCATTAGCTATGCTCACTGCCTCACTTAGGTAATTGGTTAGGTGATGCCTATGTCAACACTTGCGATGGCTTAGACGCCCCATATTCCATAGCCTATGATCACTGCCTCACTTAGGAGATAGGTTAGGCAATGCCTATGTCAACATAGGCGATGGCTTAGGTGCCACCTATATCAACATAGGGGATTGGTTAGGTGCCAATTATGTCAACATAGGCGATGTCTTAGGCACCGCCTATATTAACATAGGTGATAGGGTATGCGTCACTTATACCATTGCCTATGCTCACTGCCTCACTTAGGAGATAGGTTAGGCAATGCCTATGTCAACATAGGCGATGGCTTAGGCGCCGCCTATATCAAAATAGGCGAAAGGTTAGGCACTGCTTATACTAACATCTATACTCAATGGCTAACTTAGGCGATAGGTTAGGCACTGCCTATGTCAACATAGGTGATGGATTAGGTGCCTCCTATGTCAACATAGGCGATAGGTTAGGCGCCGCTTATACCATTGCCTATGCTCACTGCCTCATTTAGGCGATAGGTTAGGCACAGCCTATGTCAACATAGGTGATGGCTTAGGCGCCACCTATATAAACATAGGCGATAGGATAGGCGCCGCTTATACCATTTCTAATGCTCACTGCCTCACTCACGCGATAGGTGAGGCGCCGCCTATGTCAACATAGGCGATGGATTAGGCGCCGCCTATATCAACATAGGCGATAGGTTAGGCGCCGCTTATACCATTGCCTATACTCACTACCTCACTTAGGCGATAGTTTTGGTGCCGCCTTTGGCAACATAGGTGATGGCTTAGGCACCGCCTATATTAACATAGGCAATAGGGTAGGCGCCGCTTATACCATTTCCTATGCTCACTGCCTCGCTTAGGCATAAGGTTAGGCGCCGCCTATGTCAACATAGGAGATGGCTTAGGCGCCGCCTATATCAACATAGGCGATAGATTAGGCACCGTTTATACCATTGCCTATGCTCACTGCATTACTTAGGCGATAGGTTACGCGCCGCCTATGTAAGCATAGGCATTGGCTTAGGTGCCGCCTATATCAACATAGGCGGTAGGTTTGGCGCCGATTATACAATTGCCTATTCTCACTACCTCTCTTAGGCAATAGGTTAGGCAACGCCTATTTCAACATAGGTGATGGCTTAGGCGCCTCCTATATGAACATAGGCGATAGGTTAGGCGCCGCTTATACCATTGGCTATGCTCACTGCCTCACTTAGGCGATAGGTTAGGCGCCGCCTATGTCAACATATGCGATGGCTTAAGCGCCGCCAATATCAACATAGGCGATAGGTTAGGCGGCACTTATACCATTGCCTATGCTCACTTCCTTACTTAGGTGATTGGTTAGGCGTCGCCTATGTCAACATAGGCGATGGCTTAGGAGCCAGCTATATAAACATAGGCGATTGGATAAGAACTTCTTATACCATTTCCTAAGATCACTGCCTCACTTAGGCGATAGGTTAGGCGTTGACTATGTCAACACAGGCGATGGCTTAGGCACCCCTTATTCCATAGCCTATGCTCACTGCCTCACTTAAAAGATAGGTGAGGCAACGCCTATGTCAATATAGGCGATGACTTAGGTGCCGCCGATATGAACAGAGGTGATAGGTTAGGCACCGCATATACCATCGTCTATGCTCACTGATCACTTAGGCGATAGGTTAGGCGCCGCCTATGTCAACATAGGCGATGGCTTAGGCGCCTCTTATATCAACATAGGTGATGGATTAGGCGCCTTCTATATTAACATAGGAGATAGGTTAGGAGCCGCTTATACCATTGCCTATACTCACTGCCTCACTTAGGCGATAGGTTAGGCGCCGCCTATGTCAACATAGGAGATAGGTTAGGATCCGCTTATACCATTGCCTATGCTCACTGCCTCACTTAGGCGATAGGTTAGGCGCCGCCAATGTCAACATAGGCGATGGCTTTGGCGCCGCCTATATCAACATAGGCGATAGGATAGGCGCCGCTTTTACCATTGCCTATGCTCACTGCCTCACTTAGGCGATAGGTTAGTAACCACCAATGTAAACATTGACGATGGCTTAGGCACCGCCTATATCAACATAGGCGATAGCTTAGGCGCCGCTTATACCATTGCCTATGCTCAGTGCCTCGCTTAAGCGTAAGGTTAGGCGCCGACTATGTCAACATAGGCGATGGAATAGGCGCCGCCTATATCCACATAGGTGATACGTTAGGCGCCGCTTAAACCATTGCCTATTCTCACTGCCTCACTTAGGCGATAGGTTAGGTGCCACTTATGACAACATAGGCGATGGCTTAGGCACCACCTATATTAACATAGGTGATAGGTTAGGCGCCGCTTATACCATTGCCTATACTCACTGCCTCACTTAGGCAATACGTTTGGTGCCGTCTTTGGCAACATAGGTGATGGCTTAGGCACCGCCTATATTAACATAGGCGATAGAGTAGGCGCCGCTTATACCATTGCCTATGCTCACTGCCTCGCTTAGGCGTCAGGTTAGGCGCCGCCTATGTCAACATAGGCGATGCTTAGACGCCGCCTATATCAACATAGGCGATAGATTAGGCGCCACTTATACCATTGCCTATGCTCACTTTCTTACTTAGGAGATTGGTTAGGCGCCGCCTATGTCAACATAGGCGATGGCTTAGGCACCACCTATATCAACATAGGCGTTAGGTTAAGAACTTCTTATACTATTGCCTATGATTACTGCCTTACTTAGGCGATAGGTTAGGCGCTGCCTATGTCAACACAGGCGATGGCTTAGACACCCCTTTTTCCATAGCCTATGCTCACTGCCTCACTTAGGAGATAGGTTAGGCAATGCCTATGTCAACATAGGCGATGGCTTAGGCGCCGCCTATATCAACATAGGCGATAGGTTATGTGCCGCTTATACCATTGCCTATACTCACTGCCTCACTTAGGCGTTAGGTTAGGCAAAGGCTATGTCAACATAGGCGATGGCTTTGGCGCCGACTATATCAACATAGGCGCTAGGTTAGGCGCCGCTTTTACCATTGCCGATGCTCACTTCCTCACTTAGGCGATAGGTTAGGCACCTCCAATGTAAACATTGGCGATGGCTTAGGTGCCGCCTATATCAACATAGGCTATAGGTTAGGCACCGTTTATACCAACGTCTATGCTCAATGGTTAACTTAGGCGATAGGTTAGGCACTGCCTATGTCGACATAGGTGATGGATTAGGCCCCTCCTATATCAACATAGGAAATAGATTAGGCACCGCTTATACCATTGCCTAAGCTCACTTCCTTACTTGGGCGATAGGTTACGCGCCGCCTATATCAGCATAGGCGATGGCTTAGGCGCCGCCTATATTAACATAGGCGGTAGGTTTGGCACTGATTATACAATTTACTATTCTTAATACGTTACTTAGGCGATAGATTAGGCAACCCCTATGTTAACATAGGTGATGGCTTAGGCGCCGCCTATATGAACATAGGCGATAGGTTAGGCGCCGCTGATACCATTGCCTATACTCACATCCTCACTTAAGGGATAGGTTAGGTGCCTCCTATGTCAACTAGGCGATAGATTAGGAGCCGCCTATTTCAACATAGGCAATGGGTTAGGCGGCTCCTATATCAGTATAGATGATAGGTTAGGCGCCGTTTATACCATTGCCTATGCTCACTGCCTCAATTAGGCGATAGATGAGGCGACGCCTATGTCAACATAGGCGATGGCTTAGGCACCGCCTATATTACCATAGGCGATAGGGTAGGCGCCGCTTATACCATTGCCTATGCTCACTGCCTCACTTAGGCGCAAGGTTAGGCGCCCGCTATTTTAACATAGGCGATGGCTTAGGAGCCGCCTATATAAACATAGGCGATAGATTAGGCGCCGCTTATTACATTGCCTATGCTCACTTCCTTACTTGGGCGATAGGTTACGCGCCGCCTATGTCAGCATAGGCAATGGCTTAGGCGCCGCCTATATCAACATAGGCGGTAGGTTTTGCGCCGATTATACAATTGCCTATTCTCACTACCTCACTTAGGCGATAGGTTAGGCAACGCCTATGTCAACATAGGTGATGGCTTAGGCGCCACCTATATAAACATAGGCGATAGGATAGGCGCCGCTTATACCATTTCTAATGCTCACTGCCTCACTCACGCGATAGGTGAGGCGCCGCCTATGTCAACATAGGCGATGGATTAGGCGCCGCCTATATCAACATAGGCGATAGGTTAGGCGCCGCTTATACCATTGCCTATACTCACTACCTCACTTAGGCGATAGTTTTGGTGCCGCCTTTGGCAACATAGGTGATGGCTTAGGCACCGCCTATATTAACATAGGCGATAGGGTAGGCGCCGCTTATACCATTTCCTATGCTCACTGCCTCGCTTAGGCATAAGGTTAGGCGCCGCCTATGTCAACATAGGAGATGGCTTAGGCGCCGCCTATATCAACATAGGCGATAGATTAGGCACCGTTTATACCATTGCCTATGCTCACTGCATTACTTAGGCGATAGGTTACGCGCCGCCTATGTAAGCATAGGCATTGGCTTAGGTGCCGCCTATATCAACATAGGCGGTAGGTTTGGCGCCGATTATACAATTGCCTATTCTCACTACCTCTCTTAGGCAATAGGTTAGGCAACGCCTATTTCAACATAGGTGATGGCTTAGGCGCCTCCTATATGAACATAGGCGATAGGTTAGGCGCCGCTTATACCATTGGCTATGCTCACTGCCTCACTTAGGCGATAGGTTAGGCGCCGCCTATGTCAACATATGCGATGGCTTAAGCGCCGCCAATATCAACATATGCGATAGGTTAGGCGGCACTTATACCATTGCCTATGCTCACTTCCTTACTTAGGTGATTGGTTAGGCGTCGCCTATGTCAACATAGGCGATGGCTTAGGAGCCAGCTATATAAACATAGGCGATTGGATAAGAACTTCTTATACCATTTCCTAAGATCACTGCCTCACTTAGGCGATAGGTTAGGCGTTGACTATGTCAACACAGGCGATGGCTTAGGCACCCCTTATTCCATAGCCTATGCTCACTGCCTCACTTAAAAGATAGGTGAGGCAACGCCTATGTCAATATAGGCGATGACTTAGGTGCCGCCGATATGAACAGAGGTGATAGGTTAGGCACCGCATATACCATCGTCTATGCTCACTGATCACTTAGGCGATAGGTTAGGCGCCGCCTATGTCAACATAGGCGATGGCTTAGGCGCCTCTTATATCAACATAGGTGATGGATTAGGCGCCTTCTATATTAACATAGGAGATAGGTTAGGAGCCGCTTATACCATTGCCTATACTCACTGCCTCACTTAGGCGATAGGTTAGGCGCCGCCTATGTCAACATAGGAGATAGGTTAGGATCCGCTTATACCATTGCCTATGCTCACTGCCTCACTTAGGCGATAGGTTAGGCGCCGCCAATGTCAACATAGGCGATGGCTTTGGCGCCGCCTATATCAACATAGGCGATAGGATAGGCGCCGCTTTTACCATTGCCTATGCTCACTGCCTCACTTAGGCGATAGGTTAGTAACCACCAATGTAAACATTGACGATGGCTTAGGCACCGCCTATATCAACATAGGCGATAGCTTAGGCGCCGCTTATACCATTGCCTATGCTCAGTGCCTCGCTTAAGCGTAAGGTTAGGCGCCGACTATGTCAACATAGGCGATGGAATAGGCGCCGCCTATATCCACATAGGTGATACGTTAGGCGCCGCTTAAACCATTGCCTATTCTCACTGCCTCACTTAGGCGATAGGTTAGGTGCCACTTATGACAACATAGGCGATGGCTTAGGCACCACCTATATTAACATAGGTGATAGGTTAGGCGCCGCTTATACCATTGCCTATACTCACTGCCTCACTTAGGCAATACGTTTGGTGCCGTCTTTGGCAACATAGGTGATGGCTTAGGCACCGCCTATATTAACATAGGCGATAGAGTAGGCGCCGCTTATACCATTGCCTATGCTCACTGCCTCGCTTAGGCGTCAGGTTAGGCGCCGCCTATGTCAACATAGGCGATGCTTAGACGCCGCCTATATCAACATAGGCGATAGATTAGGCGCCACTTATACCATTGCCTATGCTCACTTTCTTACTTAGGAGATTGGTTAGGCGCCGCCTATGTCAACATAGGCGATGGCTTAGGCACCACCTATATCAACATAGGCGTTAGGTTAAGAACTTCTTATACTATTGCCTATGATTACTGCCTTACTTAGGCGATAGGTTAGGCGCTGCCTATGTCAACACAGGCGATGGCTTAGACACCCCTTTTTCCATAGCCTATGCTCACTGCCTCACTTAGGAGATAGGTTAGGCAATGCCTATGTCAACATAGGCGATGGCTTAGGCGCCGCCTATATCAACATAGGCGATAGGTTATGTGCCGCTTATACCATTGCCTATACTCACTGCCTCACTTAGGCGTTAGGTTAGGCAAAGGCTATGTCAACATAGGCGATGGCTTTGGCGCCGACTATATCAACATAGGCGCTAGGTTAGGCGCCGCTTTTACCATTGCCGATGCTCACTTCCTCACTTAGGCGATAGGTTAGGCACCTCCAATGTAAACATTGGCGATGGCTTAGGTGCCGCCTATATCAACATAGGCTATAGGTTAGGCACCGTTTATACCAACGTCTATGCTCAATGGTTAACTTAGGCGATAGGTTAGGCACTGCCTATGTCGACATAGGTGATGGATTAGGCCCCTCCTATATCAACATAGGCAATAGATTAGGCACCGCTTATACCATTGCCTAAGCTCACTTCCTTACTTGGGCGATAGGTTACGCGCCGCCTATATCAGCATAGGCGATGGCTTAGGCGCCGCCTATATTAACATAGGCGGTAGGTTTGGCACTGATTATACAATTTACTATTCTTAATACGTTACTTAGGCGATAGATTAGGCAACCCCTATGTTAACATAGGTGATGGCTTAGGCGCCGCCTATATGAACATAGGCGATAGGTTAGGCGCCGCTGATACCATTGCCTATACTCACATCCTCACTTAAGGGATAGGTTAGGTGCCTCCTATGTCAACTAGGCGATAGATTAGGAGCCGCCTATTTCAACATAGGCAATGGGTTAGGCGGCTCCTATATCAGTATAGATGATAGGTTAGGCGCCGTTTATACCATTGCCTATGCTCACTGCCTCAATTAGGCGATAGATGAGGCGACGCCTATGTCAACATAGGCGATGGCTTAGGCACCGCCTATATTACCATAGGCGATAGGGTAGGCGCCGCTTATACCATTGCCTATGCTCACTGCCTCACTTAGGCGCAAGGTTAGGCGCCCGCTATTTTAACATAGGCGATGGCTTAGGAGCCGCCTATATAAACATAGGCGATAGATTAGGCGCCGCTTATTACATTGCCTATGCTCACTTCCTTACTTGGGCGATAGGTTACGCGCCGCCTATGTCAGCATAGGCAATGGCTTAGGCGCCGCCTATATCAACATAGGCGGTAGGTTTTGCGCCGATTATACAATTGCCTATTCTCACTACCTCACTTAGGCGATAGGTTAGGCAACGCCTATGTCAACATAGGTGATGGCTTAGGCGCCGCCTATATCAACATAAGCGATAGGTTAGGCCCCGCTTATACCATTGACTATGCTCATTGCCTCACTTAGGCGATAGGTTAGGCGTCGCCTATGTCAACATAGGCGATGGCTTAAGCACCGTCTATATCAACATAGGCGATAGGTTAGGCGCCACTTATACCATTGCCTATGCTCACTACCGTACTTAGGTGATTGGTTAGGCGTCGCCTATGTAAACATTAGGCGATGGCTTTGGCGCCGCCTATATCAACATAGGCGATAGGTTAGGTGCCGCTTTTACCATTGCCTATGCTCACTGCCTCACTTAGGGGATAGGTTAGGCACCGCCAATGTAAACATAGGCGATGGCTTAGGCACCGCCTATATCAACATAGGCGATAGGTTAGGCGCGGTTTATACGATTGCCTATGCTCACTGCCTCGCTTAGGCGTAAAGTAAGGCGCCGCCTATGTCAACATAGGTGAAAGGTTAGGCGCTTCTTAAACCATTACCTATTCTCACTTCCTCACTTAGGAGATAGGTTAGGTGCCACTTATGTCAACATAGGGGATGGCATAGGCACCGCCTATATTAACATAGGCGATAGGGTAGGCGTCACTTATACCATTACCTATGCTCACTGCCTTACTTAGGAGATAGGTTAGGCAATGTCTATGTCAACATAGATGATGGCTTAGGCGCCGCCTATATCAACTTAGGCGATACGTTAGGCACCGCTTATACCAACGTCTATGCTCAATTCCTAACTTAGGTGATAGGTTATGCACTGCCTATGTCAACATAGGTGATGGATTAGGTGCCTCCTATATCAACATAGGCGATAGGTTAGGCGCCGCTTATACCATTGCCTATGCTCACTGCCTCATTTAGGCGATAGGTTAGGAGTTGTCTATGTCAACATAGGTGATGGCTTAGGCACCGCCTATATCAACTTAGGCGATAGGTTAGGCGCCGCTTATACCATTGCCTATGCTCACTGCCTCATTTAGGCGATAGGTTAGGAGTTGTCTATGTCAACATAGGTGATGGCTTAGGCACCGCCTATATCAACTTAGGCGATAGGTTAGGCGCCGCTTATACCATTGCCTATGCTCACTGCCTCATTTAGGCGATAGGTTAGGAGTTGTCTATGTCAACATAGGTGATGGCTTAGGCACCGCCTATATCAACTTAGGCGATAGGTTAGGCGCCGCTTATTTTAACATAGGCAATGGCTTAGGCAGCTCCATTATCAACATAGATGATAGGATAGGCTCCGCTTATACCATTTCCTATGCTCACTGCCTACCTTAGGCGATAGGTGAGGCGCCGCCTATGTCAACATAGGCGATGGCTTAGGCGCCGCCTATATCAACATAGGCGATCGGTTAGGCGCCGCTTATACCATTGCCTATTCTCGCTGCCTCCCTTAGGCAATAGGTTAGGTGCCGTCTTTGTCAACATAGGCGATGGCTTAGGCACCGCCTATATTAACATAGGAGTTAGGGTAGGCCCATCTTATACCATTGCCTATGCTCACTGCCTCACTTAGGCGTAAGGTTAGGCGCCGCCTATGTCAACATAGGCGATGCCTTAGGCGCCGACTATATCAACATAGGCGATAGATTAGGCGCCGCTTATACCATTGCCTATGCTCACTGCATTACTTAGGCGATAGGTTACGCGCCGCCTATGTCAGCATAGGCAATGTCTTAGGTACCGCCAATATAACCATAGGAGGTAGGTTTGGCGCCGATTAGACAATTGCCTATTCTCACCACCTCACTTAGGCGATAGGTTCGGCAACGCCTATGTCAACATTGGTGATGGCTTAGACGCCGCCTATATCAGCATAGGCGATAGGTTAGACGCCGCTTATACCATTTACTATGCTCACTGCCTCACTTAGGTGATAGGTTAGGCGCCGCCTATGTCAACATAGGCGATGGCTTTGGCGCCGCATATATCTACATAGGCGATAGGTTAGGCGCTGCTTTTACCATTGCCAATGCTCACTACCACACAATGGCGAAAGATTAGGCACCGCCTATATCAACATAGACGATAGGTTAGGCGCCGCTTATACCATTGCCTATGCTCACTGCCTCGCTTAGGCGTAAGGTTAGGCGCCGCCTATGTCAACATAGGCGATGGATTACGCGCCTCCTATATCAATATAGGCGATAGGTTAGGCGCTTCTTAAACCATTGCCTATTCTCACTGCCTCACATAGGCAATAGGTTACGCGCTGCCTATGTAAACATAGGCGATAGGTGAGGCACCGCCTATGTCAACATAGGCGATATCTTAGGCGCCTCCTATATCAACATAGCCGATAGGTTAGGCACCTCTTATATCATTTCCTATGCTCACTGCCTTACTTAGGTGATAGGTTAGGTGCTTCCTATGTCAACGTAGGGGTTGGCTTAGGCACCGCCTATATTAACAAAGGTAATTGGGTAGGCGCCGCTTATACTATTGCCTATGCTCACTACCTAACTTAGGAGATAGGTTAGGCAACCCCTATGTCAACATAGGCGATGGCTTTGGCGCCTCATATATCAATTTAGGCGATAGGTTAGGCGCCGCCTATTTCAACATTGGCAATGGCTTAGGCGGCGCCTATATCAACATAGACGATAGGTTAGGCGCCGCATATACCATTGCCTATGCTCACTACCTAACTTAGGCGATAGGTGAGACGCCGCCTATGTCAACATAGGTGATGGCTTAGGCGCCGCCTATATCAACATGGGCGATAGGTTAGGCGCCGCTTATACCATTGCCTATACTCACTGCCTCATTTAAGCGATATGTTAGGCACCGCCTATGTCAAAATAGGCGATAGGTTAGGCGCCGCCTATATCAACTTAGGCGATAGGTTAGGCGCCGTCGATTTCAACATAGGCAATGGCTTAGACAGCTCCTATATCAACATAGAAGATATTTTAGGCACCTCTTATACCATTTCCTATGCTCACTGCCTCACATAGGCGATAGGTCAGGCGCCGCCTATGGTAACATAGGCGATGGATTAGGCAACGCCTATATCAACATAGGCGATAGGTTAGTCGCCGATTATACCATAGCCTATGCTCACTACCTCACATAGGCGATAGGTCAGGCGCCGCCTATGTCAACATAGGCGATGGCTTTGGCGCCGACAATATCAACATAGGCGATAGATTAGGCGCCGCTTATACCATTGCCTATGCTCACTGCCTTACTTAGGCGATAGGTTACGCGCTGCCTATGTCAGCATAGGCGATGGCTTTGGCGCTGCCTATATCAACATAGGCGGTAGGTTTGGCGCCGATTATACAATTGCCTATTCTCACTACCTCACTTAGGCGATAGGTTAGGCAACGCCTATGTCAATATAGGCGATGGCTTAAGCGCCGCCTATATCAACATAGGTGATAGGTTAGGCACCATTTATACCATCGTCTATGCTCACTGGATCACTTAGGCGATAGGTTAGGTGCCGCCTATGTCAACATAGGCGATGTCATAGGAGCCTCTTATATCAACATAGGTGATGTCTTAGGCGACTCCTATATCAAAATAGGCGATAGGTTAGGAAACGCTTATACCATTGCCTATGCTCACTGCCTCACTTAGGCGATAGGTTAGGCGCCGCCTATGTCAACATATGCGATGGCTTTGGCGCAACCTATTTCAACATAGGCGATGGATTTGGCGCCTCCTATATCAGCTTAGGTGATATGTTAGGTACCGCAAATGTAAACATAGGCGATAGGTTATCCGCCGCCTATTTCAAAATAGGCAATGGCTTAGGCGGCTCCTATATCAACATAGAAGATATGTTAGGCGTCGCTTATACCATTTCCTATGCTCACTACCTAACTTAGACGATAGGTGAGGCGCCGCCTATGTCAACATAGGCGATGGATTAGGCGTTGCTTATATCAACATAGCCCATAGGTTAGGCGCCGCTTATACCATTGCCTATGCTCACTGCCTCACTTAGGCGATAGGTTAGGTGCCGCCTATGTCAACATAGGGGATGGCTTAGGCACCGCCTATATTAACATGGGCGATAGGGTAGACACCGCTTATACCATTGCCTATGCTCACTGCCTCACTTAGGAGATAGGTTAGGCAACGCCTATGTCAACATAGGCGATGGCTTAGGCGCCGCCTATCTCAACATAGGCGATATGTTAGGCACCACTTATACCAACGCCTATGCTAACTGGCTAACTTAGGCGATAGGTTAGGCACCGCCTATGTCAACATAGGCGATGACATAGGCGCCTCCTATATCAACATAGGCGATAGGTTAGGCGCCGCTAATACCATTGTTTATGATCACTGCCTCACTTAGGCGATAGGTTAGGCGCCTTCTATGTCAACATAGGCGATGTCTTAGGCGCCGCCTATATCAACATAGGCGATAGGTTAGGCGCCTCCTATTTCAACATAGGCAATGGCTTAGGAGGCGCCTATATCAACATAAACAATAGGATAGGAGCCGCTTATACCATTGCTTATGCTCACTGCCTCACTTAGGCGATAGGTGAGGCACCGCCTATGTCAACATAGGCGATGTCTTAGGCGCCGCCTATATCAATATAGACGATAGGTTAGGCACCGCTTATACCATTGCCTATGCTGACTGCCTTACTTAGGTGATAGGTTAGGTGCTACCGATTTCAACATAGGCATTGGCTTAGGCACCACCTATATTAACATAGGCGATTGGGAAGGCACCGCTTATACCACTGCCTATGCTCACTACCTCACTTAGGAGATAGGTTAGGCAACCCCTATGTCAACATTGGCGATGGCTTAGGCACCACATATTCCAACGTCTATGCTCACTGGCTAACTGAGGCGATAGGTCAGGCACCGCCTATTGTCAACATAGGGGGTGGCTTTGGCGCCTCATATATCAACATAGGCGATAGGTTAGGCGCCGCCTATTTCAACATTGGCAATGTCTTAGGCGGCTCCTATATCAACATAGACGATAGGTTATGCGCCGCATATGCCATTGCCTATGCTCACTACCTAACTTAGGCGATAGGTGAGGCGCCGCCTATGTCAACATAGGCGATGGCTTAGGCGCCGCGTATATCAACATAGGCGATAGGTTAGGCGCCGCTTATACCATTGCCTATGCTCACTGCCTCACTTAGGCAATAGGTTAGGTACCGCCTATGTCAACATAGGCGATGGGTTAGGCACCGCCTATATTATCATTGGCGATAGGGTAGGCGCCGCTTATATCATTGCCTATGCTCACTGCCTTACTTAGGAGATAGGTTAGGCAACGCCTATGTCAACATAGGCGATGGCTTAAGCGCCGTCTTTATCAACATAGGCGATAGGTTTGGCACAAATTATACCAACATCTATGCTCACTGGATAACTTAGGGGATAGGTTAGGAGATGTCTTAGGCGCCTCTTATATCAACAAAGGTGATGTCTTAGGCGCCTCCTATATCAAAATAGGCGATAGGTTAGGAGATTTTTATACCATTGCCTATGCTCACTACCTCTATTAGGTGATAGGTTAGGCGCCGCCTATGTCAACATAGGCGATGGCTTTGGCGCCACCTATATCAACATAGGTGATGGATTTGGAGCCGCCTATATCAGCTTAGGCGATAGGTTAGGTACCACAAATGTAAACATAGGCGATAGGTTATCCGCCGCCTATTTCAAAATAGGCAATGGCTTAGGCGGCTCCTATATCAACATAGAAGATATGTTAGGCGTCGCTTATACTATTTCCTATGCTCGCTGCCTAACTTAGACGATAGGTGAGGGGCCGCCTATGTCAACATAGGCGATGGATTAGGCGCTGCTTATATCAACATAGCCCATAGGTTAGGCGCCGCTTATACCATTGCCTATGCTCACTGCCTCACTTAGGCGATAGGTTAGGTGCCGCCTATGTCAACATAGGCGATGGCTTAGGCACCGCCTATATTAACATAGGCGATAGGGTAGGCACCGCTTATACCATTGCCTATACTCACTGCCTCACTTAGGAGATAGGTTAGGCAACGCCTCTGTCAACATAGGCGATGGCTTAGGCGCCGCCTATCTCAACATAGGCGATATGTTAGGCACCACTTTTACCAACGCCTATGCTAACTGGGTAACTTAGGCGATAGGTTAGGCACCCCCTATGTCAACATAGGCGATGACATAGGCGCCTCCTATATCAACATAGGCGATAGGTTAGGCGCAGCTAATACCATTGTTTATGATCACTGCCTCACTTAGGCGAAAGGTTAGGCGCCTTCTATGTCAACATAGGCGATGTCTTAGGTGCCGCCTATATCAACATAGGCGATAGGGTAGGCGCCGCTTATTTCAACATAGGCAATGGCTTAGGAGGCGCCTATATCAACATAAACAATAGGATAGGAGCCGCTTATACCATTGCCTATGCTCACTGCCTCACTTAGGCGATAGGTGAGGCACCGCCTATGTCAACATAGGCGATGTCTTAGGCGCCGCCTATATCAACATAGACGATATGTTAGGCACCGCTTATACCATTGCCTATGCTGACTGCCTTACTTAGGTGATAGGTTAGGTGCTACCGATTTCAACATAGGCATTGGCTTAGGCACCACCTATATTAACATAGGCGATTGGGAAGGCACCGCTTATACCACTGCCTATGCTCACTACCTCACTTAGGAGATAGGTTAGGCAACCCCTACGTCAACATTGGCGATGGCTTAGGCACCACATATACCAACGTCTATGCTCACTGGCTAACTGAGGCGACAGGTCAGGCACCGCCTATTGTCAACATAGGGGGTGGCTTTGGCGCCTCATATATCAACATAGGCGATAGGTTAGGCGCCGCCTATTTCAACATTGGCAATGTCTTAGGCGGCTCCTATATCAACATAGACGATAGGTTAGGCGCCGCATATGCCATTGCCTATGCTCACTACCTAACTTAGGCGATAGGTGAGGCGCCGCCTATGTCAACATAGGCGATGGCTTAGGCGCCGCGGATATCAACATAGGCGATAGGTTAGGCGCCGCTTATACCATTGCCTAGGCTCACTGCCTCACTTAGGAAATAGGTTAGGTACCGCCTATGTCAACATAGGCGATGGGTTAGGCACCGCCTATATTATTATTTGCGATAGGGTAGGCGCCGCTTATATCATTGCCTATGCTCACTGCCTTACTTAGGAGATAGGTTAGGCAACGCCTATGTCAACATAGGCGATGGCTTAAGCGCCGTCTTTATCAACATAGGCGATAGGTTTGGCACAAATTATACCAACATATATGCTCACTGGATAACTTAGGGGATAGGTTAGGAGATGTCTTAGACGCCTCTTATATCAACAAAGGTGATGTCTTAGGCACCTCCTATATCAAAATAGGGGATAGGTTAGGTGATGTTTATACCATTGCCTATGCTCACTACCTCTATTAGGTGATAGGCTAGGCGCCGCCTATGTCAACATAGGCGATGGATTTGGCGCCGCTAATATCAGCTTAAGCGATAGGTTAGGTACCGCAAATGTAAACATAGGCGATAGGTTATCCGCCGCCTATTTCAAAATAGGCAATTGCTTAGGCGGCTCCTATATAAACATAGACGATATGTTAGGCGTCGCTTATTCCATTTCCTATGCTCACTGCCTAACTTAGAAGATAGGTGAGGCGCCGCCTATGTCAACATAGGCGATGGATTAGGCGCTGCTTATATCAACATAGCCCATAGGTTAGGCGCCGCTTATACCATTGCCTATGCTCACTGCCTCACTTAGGCGATAAGTTAGGTGCCGCCTATGTCAACATAGGCGATGGCTTGGGCACCGCCTATATTAACATAGGCGATAGGGTAGGCACCGCTTATACCATTGCCTATGCTCACTGCCTCACTTAGGAGATAGGTTAGGCAACGCCTATGTCAACATAGGCGATGGCTTAGGCGCCACCTATCTCAACATAGGCCATATGTTAGGCACCACTTATACCAATGCCTATGCTCACTAGCTAACTTAGGCGATAGGTTAGGCACCCCCTATGTCAACATAGGCGATGACTTAGGCGCCTCCTATATCAACATAGGCGATAGGTTAGGCACCGCTTATACCATTCTTTATGATCACTGCCTCACTTAGGCGATAGGTTAGGCGCCTCCTATGTCAACATAGGCGATGGCTTAGGGGCCGCCTATATCAACATAGGTGATAGGTTAGGCGTCGCCTATTTCAACATAGGCAATGGCTTAGGAGGCTCCTATATCAACATAAACAATAGGATAGGAGCCGCTTATACCATTGCCTATGCTCACTCCCTCACTTAGGCGATAGGTGAGGCACCGCCTATGTCAACATAGGCGATGTCTTAGGCGCCGCCTATATCAACATAGGCGATAGATTAGGCACCGCTTATACCATTGCCTATGATGAATGCCTTACTTAGGTGATAGGTTAGGTGCTACCTATGTCAACATAGGCATTGGCTTAGGCACCGCCTATATTAACATAGGCGATTGGGTAGGCACCGCTTATACCATTGCCTATGCTCACTACCTAACTTAGGAGATAGGTTAGGCAACCCCTATGTCAACATAGGCGATGGCTTAAGCGCCGCCTTTATCAACATAGGCGATAGGTTAGGCACCAATTATACCAACGTCTATGCTCACTGGATAACTTAGGGGATAGGTTAGGTACTACCTATGTCAACATAGGCGATGGATTAGGCACCTCCTATATCAACATAGGCGATAGGTTAGGTGCCATTTATACCATTGCCTATGCTCACTTCCCCATTTAGACGATAGGTTAGTCACAGCCTATGTCAACATAGGCGATGGCTTAGGGGCAGCCTATATCAACATAGGCGATAAGTTAGGCGCCGCCTATTTCAACATAGGCAAAGGCTTAGGGGGCTCCTATATCAACATAGGCGATAAGTTAGGCGCCGCCTATTTCAACATAGGCAAAGGCTTAGGGGCTCCTATATCAACATAGACGATAGGTTAGGTGCCGCTTATACCATTTCCTATGCTCACCGCCTCACTTAGGCGATAGGTGAGGCGCTGCCTATG
Organism: Capsicum pubescens; assembly: GCA_030864215.1. Lineage (NCBI taxonomy): Eukaryota > Viridiplantae > Streptophyta > Magnoliopsida > Solanales > Solanaceae > Capsicum > Capsicum pubescens. The sequence continues at coordinate 304,905,321 of CM061542.1, forward strand.
TCAACATAGGCGATGGCTTAGGCGCCGCCTATATCAACATAGGAGATAGGTTAGGCGCTGCTTATACCATTGCCTATGCTCACTGTCTCACTTAGGCAATAGGTTAGGTGCCGCCTCTGTCAACTTAGGCGATGGCTTAGGCACCGCCTATATTAATATAGGCGATATGGTAGGCGTTGCTTATACCATTGCCTATGCTCACTGCCTCACTTATGAGTAAGGTTAGGCGCCGCCTATGTCAACATAAGCGATGTCTTAGGCGCCACCTCTATCAACATAGGCGATAGATTAGGCGCAACTTATACCATTGCCTATGTTCACTGCCTTACTTAGGCGATAGGTTACGCGCCGCCTATGTCAACATAGGCGATGGCTTAGGCGCAGCCTATATCAACACAGGCGATAGGTTAGGTGTCGCCTATTTCGACATAGGAAATGGCTTAGGAGCCTATTATAACAATATAGGTTATAGCTTAGGCGACTCCTATATCAACATAGGCGATAGTTTAAGAGCTGCTTATACCATTGCCTATGATCAGTGCCTCACTTAGGCGATAGGTTAGGCGCCGCCTATGTGAACATAGGCGATGGCTTTGGCGCCGCTTTTACCATTGCCTATGCTCACTGCCTCACTTAGGTGATAGGTTAGGGACCGCCAATGTCAACATAGGCGATGGATTAGGTGCCGCCTATATAAACATAGGCGATAGGTTAGGCGCCGCCTATTTCAACATAGGCAATGGCTTAGGCGGCTCTTATATCAACATAGGCGATAGGGTATGCGTCGCTTATACCATTGCCTATGCTCACTGCCTCACTTAGGAGATAGGTTAGGCAACGCCTATGTCAACTTAGGAGATGGCTTAGGCTCCGCCTATATCAACATCGGCGATAGGTTAGGGACCGCTTATACCAAAGTCCATGCTCAATGGCTAACTTAGGGGATAGGTTAGGCTCTGGCTATGTCAACATAGGTGATGGATTAGGCGCCTATGTCAACATAGCGATAGGGTAAGCGCCGCTTATACCATTGCCTATGCTCACTGCCTCATTTAGGTGATGGATTAGGCGCCGCCTATGTCAACATAGGCGATGGCTTAGGCGCCGCCTATATCAACATAGGCGATAGGTTAGGCGCCACCTATACCATTGCATATGCTCACTGCCTCACTTAGGCGATAGGTGAGGCGCCGCCTATGTCAACATAGGCGATGGCTTAGGGGCCGCCAATATCAACAAAAGCGATAGGTTAGGCGCCGCTTATACCATTGCCTATACTCACCACCTCACTTAGGCGATAGGTTAGGTGCCGCCTTTGTCAACATAGGCGATGGCTTAGGCACCGCCTATATTAACATAGGCGATAGGGTATGCGCCGCTTATACCATTGCCTATGCTCACTGCCTCACTTAGGCGTAAGGTTAGGCGCCGCCTTTGTCAACATAGGCGATGGCTTAGGCGCCACCTATATCAACATAGGCGATAGATTAGGCGCTGCTTATACCATTGCCTATGCTCACTGCCTTACTTAGGCAATAGGTTACGCGCCACCAATGTCAGCCTAGCCGATGGCTTAGGCGTCGCCTACATCAACATAGGCGGTAGGTTTGGCGCCGATTATACAATTGTCTATTCTCACTACCTCACTTAGGCGATAGGTTAGGCACCGCCTATTTAAACATAGGCAATGGCTTAGGCGGCTCCTATATCAACATAGACGATAGGATAGGCGCCGCTTATACCATTTCCTATGCTCACTGCCTCACTTAGACGATAGGTGAGGCGCCGCCTATGTCAACATTGGCGATGGCTTAGGCGCCGCCTATATCAACATAGGCGATTGGTTAGGCGCCGCTTATACCATTGCCTATACTGATTGCCTCACTTAGGCGATAGGTTTGGTGCCGCCTTTGTCAACATAGGCGATGTCTTAGGCGCTGCCTATATCAATATAGGTGATAGGTTAGGCACCGCTTATACCATCGTCTACGCTCACTGATCACTTAGGCGATAGGTTAGGCGTCGCCTATGTCAACATAGGAGATGGCTTAGGCTCCTCTTATATCTTCATAGGTGATGGCTTAGGCGCCTCCTATATCAACATAGGCAATAGGTTAGGATCCGCTTATACCATTGCCTATACTCACTGCCTCACTTAGGCGATAGGTTAAGCGCCGCCTATGTCAACATAGGGGATAGGTTAGGATCTGTTTATACCATTTCCTATGCTCACTACCTCACTTAGGTGATAGGTTAGGCGCCGCTTATGTCAACATAGGCGATGGCTTTGGCGCCACCTATATCAACATAGGCGATAGGTTAGGCGCCGCTTTTTCCATTGCCTATGCTCACTGCCTCACTTAGGAGATAGGTTAGGCAACGCCTATGTCAACATAGGCGATGTCTTAGGCGCTGCCTATATCAATATAGGTGATAGGTTAGGCACCGCTTATACCATCGTCTATGCTCACTGATCACTTAGGCGATAGGTTAGGCGTCGCCTATGTCAACATAGGCGATGGCTTAGGCTCCTCTTATATCTTCATAGGTGATGGCTTAGGCGCCTCCTATGTCAACAGAGGCAATAGGTTAGGATCCGTTTATACCATTGCCTATACTCACTGCCTCACTTAGGCGATAGGTTAAGCGCCGCCTATGTCAACATAGGCGATAGGTTAGGATCCGCTTATACCATTGCCTATGCTCACTACCTCACTTAGGCGATAGGTTAGGAGCCGCCTATGTCAACATAGGCGATGGCTTTGGCGCCACCTATATCAACAAAGGCGATAGGTTAGGCGCCGCTTTTACCATTGCCTATGCTCACTGCCTCACTTAGGCGATAGGTTAGGCACCGCCAATGTAAACATAGGCGATGGCTTAGGCACCGCCTATATCAACATAGGAGATAGGTTAGGCGCCACTTATACAATTGCCTATGCTCACTGCCTCGCTTAGGCGTAAGGTTAGGCGCCGACTATGTCAACATAGGCGATGGATTAGGCGCCGCCTATATCCACATAGGTGATACGTTAGGCGCCGCTTAAACCATTGCCTATTCTCACTGCCTCACTTAGGCGATAGGTTAGGTGCCACTTATGTCAACATAGGTGATGGCTTAGGCACCGCCTATATTAACATAGGCGATAGGGTAGGCGTCGCTTATACCATTGCCTATGCTCACTGCCTCACTTAGGAGATAGGTTAGGCACCGCTTATACCTACATCTATGCTCAATGGCTAACTTAGGCGATAGGTTAGGCACTCCCTATGTCAACATAGGTGATGGATTAGGCGCCACCTATATCAACATAGGCGATAGGTTAGGCGCCGCTTATACCATTGCCTATGCTCACTGCCTTATTTAGGCGATAGGTTAGGCGCCGCCTATGTCAACATAGGCGATGCCTTAGGCGCCACCTTTATAAACATAGGCGATTGGTTTGGCGCCGCCTATTTCAACATAGGCAATGTCTTAGGAGGCTCCTATATCAACATACGATAGGATAGGCACCGCTTATACCATTTCTAATGCTCACTACCTCACTTAGGAGATAGGTGAGGCGCCGCCTATGTCAACATAGGCGATGGCTTAGGCGCCGCCTATATCAACATGGGCGATAGGTTAGGCGCCGCTTATACCATTGCCTATACTAACTGCCTCTCTTAGGCGATAGGTTTGGTGCCGCCTTTGTCAACATAGGTGATGGCTTAGGCACCACCTATATTAACCTAGGCGATAGGGTAGGCTCCGCTTTTACCATTGCCAATGCTCACTGCCTCGCTTAGGCGTAAGGTTAGGCGCCGCCTATGTCAACATAGGCGATTGCGTAGGCGCCGCCTATATCAACATAGGTGATAGATTAGGCGTCGTTTATACCATTGCCTATGCTCACTGCCTTACATAGGCGATAGATTACACGCCACCTATGTCAGCATAGGCAATGTCTTAGGCGCCGCCTATATCAACAAAGGAGGTAGGTTTGGCGCCGATTATACAATTGCCTATTCTTACTACCTCTCTTAGGCAATAGCTTAGGCAACACCTATGTCAATATAGGTGATTGCTTAGGCGCCGCCTATATGAACACAGGCAATAGGTTAGGCGCCGCTTATACCATTGCCTGTGCTCACTGCCTCACTCAGGCGATAGGTTAGGCGCCGCCTATGTTAACATATGCGATGGCTTAAGCGCCGCCTATATCAACATAGGCGATAGGTTAGGCGCCACTTATACCATTGCCTATGCTCACTTCCTTACTTAGGTGATTGGTTAGGCGCCGCCTATGTCAACATAGACGATGGCTTAGGCGCCACCTATATCAACATAGGCGATAGGTTAAGAACTTCTTATACCATTGCCTATGATCACTGCCTCACTTAGGCGATAGGTTAGGCGCTACCTATGTCAACACAGGCGATGGATTAGGCACCCCTTATACCATAGCCTATGCTCACTGCCTCACTTAGGAGATAGGTTAGGCAATGCCTATGTTAACATAGGCGATGGCTTAGGCACCAACTATATCAACATAGGTGATAGGTTAGGCACCACTTATACCATCGTCTATGCTCACTGATCACTTAGGCGATAGGTTAGGCGCCGCCTATGTCAACATAGGCGATGGCTTAGGCATCTCTTATATCAACATAGGTGATGGCTTAGGCGAATCCTATATCAACATAGGCGATAGGTTAGGAGCTGCTTATACCATTGCCTATACTCACTACCTCACTTAGGAGATAGGTTAGGTGATGCCTATGTAAACAAAGGCGATGGCTTAGACTCCCCATATTCCATAGCGTATGATCACTGCCTCACTTAGGAGATAGGTTAGTCAATGCCTATGTCAACATAGGCGATGGCTTAGGCACCACCTATATCAACATAGGTGATAGGTTAGGGACCGCTTATACCATCGTCTATGCTCACTGGATCACTTAGGTGATAGGTTAGGCGCCGCCTATGTCAACATAGACGATGGATTAGGTGCCTCTTATATCAACATAGGCGATAGGTTAGGAGACGCTTATACCATTACCTATGCTCACTGCCTCACTTAGGCGATAGGTTAGGTGCCACCTATGTCAACATAGGCGATGGCTTTGGAGCCACCTATATCAACATACGCGATGGCTTTGGTGCCGCCTATATCAACATAGGTGATAGGTTAGGCGCCGTTTTTACCATTGCCTATGCTCACTTCCTCACTTAGGCGATAGGTTAGGCACCGCCAATGTAAACATTGGCGATGGCTTAGGTGCTGCTTATATCAACATAGGCGATAGGTTAGGCACCGCTTATACCAACGTCTATGCTTAATGGCTAACTTAGGCGATAGGTTAGGAACTGCCTATGTCAACATAGGTGATGGAATAGGCCCCTCCTATATCAACATAGGCGATAGATTAGGCGCCGCTGATACCATTGCATAAGCTCACTGCCTTACTTGGGCGATAGGTTACGCGCCGCCTATATCAGCATAGGCGATGGCATAAGCGCCGCCTATATCAACATAGGCAGTAGGTTTTGCACTGATTATACAATTTCCTATTCTCACTACCTTACTTAGGCGATAGGTTAGGCAACCCTATGTTAACATAGGTGATGGCTTAGGCGCCGCCTATATTAACATAGGCGATAGGTTAGGCACCGCTTAAACCATTTCCTATTCTCACTGCCTCACTAAGGCGATAGGTTAGGTGCCACTTATGTCAACATAGGCGATGACTTAGGCACCGCCTATATTAACATAGGCGATAGGGTAGGTGTCGCTTATACCATTGCCTGTGCCCACTGCCTCACTTAGGAGATAGGTTAGGCAATGCCTATGTCAATATAGGCGATGGCTTAGGCGCCGCCTATATCAACATAGGTGATAGGTTAGGCACCGCTTATACCAACGTCTATGCTCAATGGCTAACTTAGGCGATGGCTTAGGCGCAGCCTATATAAACATAGGCGATATGTTAGGCGCCGCCTATTTCAACATAGGCAATGTCTTAGGCGGCTCCTATATCAATATAGACGATAGGATAGGCGCCGCTTATACCATTTCCTATTCTTACTGCCTCACTTAGGCGATATGTGAGGCGCCTCCTAAGTCAACATAGGCGATGGCTTAGGCGCCGCCTATATCAACATAAGCGATAGTTTAGGCGCCTCTTATACCATTGCCTATACTCACTGCCTCACTTAGGCGATAGGTTAGGTGTCCCCTTTGTCAACATAGGTGATGGCTTAGGCACCGCCTATACTAACATAGGCGATAGGGTAGGCGCCGCTTATACCATTGCCTATGCTTACTGCCTCACTTAGGCGTATGGTTACGCGCCGCCTATGTCAACATAGGCGATGGATTAGGCACCGCCAATATCAACATAGGCGATAGATTAGGCGTCGTTTATGGCATTGCGTATGCTATCTGCCTTACTTAGGCGATAGGTTACGCGCCGCCTATGTCAGCATAGGCAATGGCTTAGGCGCCACCTATATCAACATAGGCGGTAGGCTTGGCACCGATTATACAATTGCCTATTCTCACTACCTTTCTTAGGCGATAGGTTAGGCAATGCCTATGTCAACATAGGTGATGGCTTAGGCGCCACCTATATCAACATAGGCGATAGGTTAGGCGCCGCTTATACCATTTCCTATACTCATTGCCTCACTTAGGAGATAGGTTAGGCGTCGCCTATGTCAACATAGGCAATGGCTTAAGCGTCGCCTATATAAACATAGGCGATAGGTTAGGCGCCACTTATACCATTGCCTATGCTCACTGCCGTACTTAGGTGATTGGTTAGGCGCCGCCTATGTCAACATAGGCTATGGCTTAGGCGCCACCTATATAAACATAGGCGTTAGTTTAAGAACTGCTTATACCATTGCCTATTGTCACTGCCTCACTTTGGCGATAGGTTAGGTGCAGCCTATGTCAACATAGGCAATGGATTAGGCGCCAACTATATCAACATTGGTGATAGGTTAGGTGCCGCGTAAAGCATTGCCTATGCTCACTGCCTCACTTAGGAGATAGGTTAGGCGCTGCCTATGTAAACACAGGCGATGGCTTAGGCATGCCTTATTCCATATCCTATGTTCACTGCCTCACTTAGGAGACAGGTTAGGCAACGCCTATGTCAACATAGGCGATGGCTTAGGCGCTGCCTATATCAACATAGGCGGTAGGTTTGGTACCAATTATACAATTGCCTATTCTCACTACCTCACTTAGGCGATAGGTTAGGCAACGCCTATGTCAACATAGGTGATGGCTTACGCGCTGCCTATATCAACATAGGCGATAGGTTAGGCGCCGCTTATACCAATGCCTATGCTCACTGCCTCACTTAGGGGATAGGTTAGGCGCCGCCTATGTCAACATAGGCAATGGCTTAAGCGTCGCCTATATCAATATAGGCGATAGGTTAGGCGCCACTTATACCATTTCCTATGCTCACTGCCTTACTTAGGTGATTGGTTAGGCGCTGCCTATGTCAACATAGGCGATGGCTTAGGCACCACCTATATCAACATAGGTGATAGGTTAAGAACTTCTTATACCATTGCCTATGGTCACTGCCTCACATGGGCGATACGTTAGGTGCAGCCTATGTCAACATATACGATGGAATAGGCACCAACTATATCAAGATAGGCGATAGGTTAGATGCCGCTTATAGCATTGCCTATGCTCACTGCCACACTTAGGAGATAGGTTAGGCAACGCCTATGTCAACATAGGCGATGGCTTAGGGGCCGCCTAAATCAACATAGGTGATAGGTTAAGCATCGCTTATACCATCGTCTATGCTCACTGGATCACTTAGACGATAGGTTAGGCGCCGCCTATGTCAACATAGGCGATGGCTTAGGCGCCTCTTATATCAACACAGGTGATGGCTTAGGCGCCTCATATATCAACATAGGCGATAGGTTCGGAGCCACTTATACCATTGCCTATGCTCACTACCTTACTTAGGCGATAGGTTAGGCGCCGCCTATGTCAACATAGGCGATGGCTTTGGCGCTGCCTATATAAACATAGGCGATAGGTTAGGCGCCGCTTTTACCATTGCCAATGCTTACTTCCTCACTTAGGCGATAGGTTAGGCACCGCCTATATCAACATAGGCGATAGGTTAGGCGCCGCTTATACCATTGCCTATGCTCACTGCCTCGCTTAGGCGTAAGGTTCGGCGCCGCCTATGTTAACATAGGCGATGGATTAGGCATCGCCAATATCAACATAGGTGATAGTTTAGGCGCCGCTTAAACCATTGCCTATTCTCACTGCCTCACTTAGGCAATAGGTTACGCGCCGCCTATTTAAACATAGCCGATGGCATAGGCGCCGCCTATATCAACATAGGCGATAGGTTAGGGGCCGCTTATACCATTGCCTATGATCACTGCCTCGCTTAAGGGAAAGGTTAGGCGTCGCCTATGTCAACATAGGCGATGGATTAGGCGCCACCTATATGAACATAGGCGATAGGTTAGGCGCCGCTTAAACCATTGCCTATTCTCACTGCCTCACTTAGGCGACAGGTTAGGTGCCACTTATGTCAACATAGGCGATGGCTTAGGCACCACCTATATTAACATAAGAGATAGGGTAGGCGTCGCTTATACCATTGCCTATGCTCACTGCCTCACTTAGGAGATAGGTTAGGCAACGCCTATGTCAACATAGGCGATGGCTTAGGCGCCACCTATATCAACATAGGCGATAGGTTAGGCAACACTTACACCAACGTCTATGCTCAATGGCTACATTAGGCGATAGGTTAGGCACTGCCTATGTCAACATAGGTGATGGATTAGGCGCCTCCTATATCAACATAGGCGATAGGTTAGGCGCCGCTTATACCATTGCCTATGCTCACTGCCTCATTTAGGCGATAGGTTAGGAGCCGTCTATGTCAACATAGGCGATGGCTTAGGAACCGCCTATATCAACATAGGGGATAGGTTAGGCGCCATTTATTTTAACATAGGCAATGGCTTAGGCAGCTCCTATATCAACATAGACGATAGGATAGGCGCCGCTTATACCATTTCCTATGCTCACTGCCTCACTTAGGTGATAGGTGAGGCGCCGCCTATGTCATCATAGGTGATGGCTTAGGAGCTGCCTATATCAACATAGGCGATAGGTTAGGAGCCGCTTATACCATTGCCTATACTCACTGCCTCACTTAGGCGATAGGTTAGGTGTCGTCTTTGTCAACACAGGCGATGGCTGAGGCACCGCCTATATTAACATAGGCGATAGGGTAGGCGCCTCTTATACCATTGCCTATGTTCAATGCCTCACATAAACGTAAGGTTAGGCGCCGCCTATGTCAACATAGGCGATGGCTTAGGCGCCGCCTATATCAACATAGGCGATAGATTAGGCGCCGCTTATACCATTGCCTATGCTCACTGCCTTACTTAGGCGATAGGTTACGCGCCGCCTATGTCAGCATAGGCAATGTCTTAGGTGCCGCTTATATAACCATAGGCGGTAGGTTTGGCGCCGATTAGACAATTGCCTATACTCACTACCTCACTTAGGCGATAGATTAGGCAACGCCTATGTCAATATTGGTGATGGCTTCGGCGCCGCCTATATAAACATAAGCGATAGGTTAGGCGCCGCTTATACCATTGCCTATGCTCACTACCTCACATAGGCGATAGGTTAGGCGCCGCCTATGTCAACATAGGCGATCTCTTAGGCGCTGCCTATATCAACATAGGCGATAGGTTAGGCGCCGCTTATACCATTGCCTATGCTCACTGCCTCACTTAGGTGATAGGTTAGGCAACCCCTATGTCAACATAGGCGATGGCTTAGGCGCCGCCTATATCAACATAGGAAATACGTTAGGCACCACTTATACCAACGTCTATGCTCACTGGCTAACTGAGGCGATAGGTTAGGCACCGCCTATGTCAACATAGGCGATGGCTTTGGCGCCTCATATATAAACATAGGCGATAGGTTAGTGGCCGCCTATTTCAATATTTGCAATGGCTAATGTGGCTCCTATATCAACATTGATGATAGGTTAGGCGCCGCATATACCATTACCTATGCTCACTTCCTTACTTAGGTGATTGGTTTGGCGCCACTTATACCATTGCCTATGCTCACTTCCTTACGTTGGTGATTGGTTAGGCGCCGCCTATGTCAACATAGGCGATGGCTTAGGCGCCACCTATATCAACATAGGCGATAGGTTAAGAACTTCTTATACCATTTCCTATGATCACTGCCTCACTTAGGCGATAGGTTAGGCGCTACCTATGTCAACACAGGCGATGGCTGAGGCACCCCTTATACCATAGCCTATGCTCACTGCCTCACTTAGGAGATAGGTTAGGCAATGCCTATGTTAACATAGGCGATGGCTTAGGCACCAACTATATCAACATAGGTGATAGGTTTGGCCCCACTTATACCATCGTCTATGCTCACTGATCACTTAGGCGATAGGTTAGGCGCCGCCTATGTCAACATAGCCGATGGCTTAGGCACCTCTTATATCAACATAGGTGATGGCTTAGGCGAATCCTATATCAACATAGGCGATAGGTTAGGAGCTGCTTATACCATTGCCTATACTCACTACCTCACTTAGGAGATAGGTTAGGTGATGCCTATGTAAACAAAGGTGATGGCTTAGGCGCCCCATATTCCATAGCGTATGATCACTGCCTCACTTAGGAGATAGGTTAGTCAATGCCTATGTCAACATAGGCGATGGCTTAGGCACCGCCTATATCAACATAGGTGATAGGTTAGGGACCGCTTATACCATCGTCTATGCTCACTGGATCACTTAGGCGATAGGTTAGGCGCCGCCTATGTCAACATAGGCAATGGCTTAGGCGCCTCTTGTATCAACCTAGGCGATAGGTTAGGAGACGCTTATACCATTACCTATGCTCACTGCCTCACTGAGGTGATAGGTTAGGCGACGCTAATGTAAACATAGGCGATGGCTTTGTAGCCACCTATATCAACATAGGCGATGGGTTTGGCGCCGTCTATATCAACTTAGGCGATAGGTTACGCACCGCAAATGTAAACATAGGCGATAGGTTAGGCGCCGCCTATTTCAAAATAGGCAATGGCATAGGAGGCTCCTATATCAACATAGACGATAGGTTAGGCGCCGCTTATACCATTGCCTATGCTTACTACCTCACTTAGGCGATAGGTGAGGCACTGCCTATGTCAACATAGGCGATGGCTTAGGCGCCGCCTATATCAACATAGGCGATAGGTTAGGCGTCACATGTACCGTTACCTATGCTCACTGCCTCACTTAGGTGATAGGTTAGGTGCCGCCTATGTCAACATAGGCGTTGGCTTAGGCACCGCCTATATTAACATAGGCGATTGGGTAGGCGTTGCATATACCATTGCCTATGCTCATTACCTCACTTAGGAGATAGGTTAGGCAACCCTTATATCAACATAGGCGATGGCTTAGGCGCCGCCTATATCAACATAGGCAATAGGTTAGGCACCACTTATACCAATGTCTATGCTCACTGGATAACTGAGGGGATAGATTAGGCACCGCCTATGTCAACATAGGCGATGGCTTTGGCGCCTCATATATCAACATAGGCGATAGGTTAGGCGACGCCTATTTCAACATTTTCAATGGCTTAGCCGGCTCCTATATCAACATAGACGATAGGTTAGGAGCCACATATTCCATTACCTATGCTCACTACCTAACTTAGGCGATAGGTGAGGCACCACCTATGTCAACATAGGCGATGGCTTAGGCGCCGCCTATATCAACATAGGCGATAGGTTAGGCGCCGCTTATACCATTGCATATGCTCACTGCCTCACTTAGGCGATTGATTAGGTGTCGCCTATGTCAACATAGGCAATGGGTTAGGCACCGCCTATATTAACCTAGGCGATAGGGAAGGCGCCACTTATATCGTTGCCTATGCTCACTGCCTCACTTAATAGATAGGTTAGGCAACGCCTATGTCAACATAGGCGATGGCTTAGGTGCCGCCTTTATCAACATAGGCCATAGGTTAGGCACCGCTTATACCAACGTCTATGCTTACTGCCTAAATTAGGGGATAGGTTCGGTACTGCCTATGTCAACATAGGCGATGGATTAGGCGCCTGCTATATCAACATAGGCAATAGGTTAGGCACCGCTTATACCATTGCCTATGCTCACTACCTCATTTAGGCGATAGGTTAGGCGTCGCCTATGTCAACATAGGCTATGGCTTAGGCGCAACCTATATCATCATAGGCGATAGGTTAGGCGCCGCCTATTTCAACATAGTCAATGACTTAGGCGGATCCTATATTAACATAGAAGATAGGTTAGGCGCCTATTATACCATTGCCTATGCTCACCTCCTCACTTAGGCGATAGGTGAGGCGCCGCCTATGTCAACATAGGCGATAGCTTAGGCGCCGCCTATATCAACATAGGCGATAGGTTAGGCGCCGCTTATACCATTGCCTATACTCACTGCCTCACTTAGGCAATAGGTTAGGTGTCGCCTTTGTCAACATAGGCGATGGCTTAGGCACCGCCTATATTAAGATAGGTGATAGGGTAGGTGTTACTTATACCATTGCCTATGCTCACTGCCTCACTTATGTGTAAGGTTAGGCGCGACCTATGTAAACATAGGCGATGGCTTAGGCACCACCAATATCAACATAGGCGATAGATTAGGCGTAGCTTATACCATTGCCTAAGCTCACTGCCTTACTTAGGCGATAGGTTAGGCGCCGCCTATGTCACCATAGGCGATGGTTAGGCGCCGCCTATTTCAACATAGGTGATAGGTTAGGCACCACTTATACCATCATCTATGCTCACTGGATCACTTAGGCGATAGGTTAGGCGCCGCCTATGTCAACATTGGCGATGGCTTAGGCGCCTCTTATATCAACATAGGTGATGGCTTAGGCGCATCCTATATAAACATAGGTGATAGGTTAGGATCCGCTTATACCATTGCCTATGCTTACTGCCTCACTTAGGTGATAGGTTAGGCGCCGCCTATGTCAACATAGGCGATGGCTTTGGCGCCGCCTATATCAACATAGGCGATAGGTTAGGAGCTGCTTTTACTATTACCTATGCTCACTGCCTCACTTAGGCGATAGGTTAGGCCCCGCCAATGAAAACATAGGCGATGGCTTAGGCACCGCCTATATCAACATAGGCGATAGGTTAGGCGACGCTTATACCATTGCCTATGCTCACTGCCTCGCTTAGGCGTAAGGTTAGGCGTCGCCTATGTCAACATAGGCGATGGATTAGGCGCCGCTTATATCCACATAGTTGATACGTTAGGCGCCGCTTAAACCATTTCCTATTCTCACTGCCTCACTAAGGCGATAGGTTAGGTGCCACTTATGTCAACATAGGCGATGACTTAGGCACCGCCTATATTAACATAGGCGATAGGGTAGGTGTCGCTTATACCATTGCCTGTGCTCACTGCCTCACTTAGGAGATAGGTTAGGCAATGCCTATGTCAACATAGGCGATGGCTTAGGCGCCTCCTATATCAACATAGGTGATAGGTTAGGCACCGCTTATACCAACGTCTATTCTCAATGGCTAACTTAGGCGATGGGTTAGGCGCAGCCTATATAAACATAGGCGATAGGTTAGGCGCCGCCTATTTCAACATAGGCAATGTCTTAGGCGGCTCCTATATCAACATAGACGATAGGATAGGCGCCGCTTATACCATTTCTTATTCTTACTGCCTCACTTAGGCGATATGTGAGGCACCTCCTATGTCAACATAGGCGATGGCTTAGGCGCCGCCTATATCAACATAAGCGATAGTTTAGGCGCCTCTTATACCATTTCCTATACTTACTGCCTCACTTAGGCGATAGGTTAGGTGTCCCCTTTGTCAACATAGGTGAACGCTTAGGCACCGCCTATATTAACATAGGGGATAGGGTAGGCGCCGCTTATACCATTGCCTATGCTTACTGCCTCACTTAGGCGTAAGGTTACGCGCCGCCTATGTCAACATAGGCGATGGATTAGGCACCGCCTATATCAACATAGGCGATAGATTAGGCGCCGTTTATGGCATTGCGTATGCTATTTGCCTTACTTAGGCGATAGGTTACGCGCCGCCTATGTCAGCATAGGCAATGGCTTAGGCGCCACCTATATCAACATAGGCGGTAGGCTTGGCATCGATTATACAATTGCCTATTCTCACTACCTTTCTTAGGCGATAGGTTAGGCAATGCCTATGTCAACATAGGTGATGGCTTAGGAGCCACCTATATCAACATAGGCGATAGGTTAGGCGCCGCTTATACCATTTCCTATACTCATTGCTTCACTTAGGAGATAGGTTAGGCGTCGCCTATGTCAAAATAGGAATTGGCTTAAGCGTCGCCTATATAAACATAGGCGATAGGTTAGGCGCCACTTATACCATTGTCTATGCTCACTGCCTTACTTAGGTGATTGGTTAGGCGCCGCCTGTGTCAACATAGGCTATGGCTTAGGCGCCACCTATATCAACATAGGCGTTAGTTTAAGAACTGCTTATACCATTGCCTATTGTCACTGCCTCACTTTGGCGATAGGTTAGGTGCAGCCTATGTCCACATAGGCAATGGATTAGGCGCCAACTATATCAACATTGGTGATAGGTTAGGTGCCGCTTAAAGCATTGCCTATGCTCACTGCCTCACTTAGGAGATAGGTTAGGCGCAGCCTATGTAAACACAAGCGATGGCTTAGGCATGCCTTATTCCATATCCTATGTTCACTGCCTCACTTAGGAGACAGGTTAGGCAACGCCTATGTCAACATAGGCGATGGCTTAGGCGCTGCCTATATCAACATAGGCGGTAGGTTTGGTACCAATTATACAAATGCCTATTCTCACTACCTCACTTAGGTGATAGGTTAGGCGACGCCTATGTCAACATAGGTGATGGCTTAGGCGCCGCCTATATCAACATTGGCGATAGGTTAGGCGCCGCTTATACCAATGCCTATGCTCACTGCCTCACTTAGGGGATAGGTTAGGCGCCGCCTATGTCAACATAGGCAATGGCTTAAGCGCCGCCTATATCATCATAGGCAATAGGTTAGGCGCCACTTATACCATTGCCTATGCTCACTGCCTTACTTAGGTGATTGGTTAGGCGCTGCCTATATCAACATAGGCGATGGCTTAGGCACCACCTATATCAACATAGGTGATAGGTTAAGAACTTCTTATACCATTGCCTATGGTCACTGTCTCACATAGGCGATAGGTTAGGTGCAGCCTATGTCAACATATACGATGGAATAGACGCCAACTATATCAACATAGACGATAGGTTAGATGCCGCTTATAGCATTGCCTATGCTCACTGCCTCACTTAGGAGATAGGTTAGGCAACGCCTATGTCAACATAGGCGATGGCTTAGGCACCGCCTAAATCAAATAGGTGATAGGTTAAGCATCGCTTATAACATCGTCTATGCTCACTGGATCACTTAGCCAATAGGTTAGGCGCCGCCTATGTCAACATAGGAGATGGCTTAGGCGCCTCTTATATCAACACAGGTGATGGCTTAGGCGCCTCCTATATCAACATAGGCGATAGGTTCGGAGCCACTTATACCATTGCCTATGCTCACTACCTTACTTTGGCGATAGGTTAGGCGCCGCCTATATCAACATAGGCGATGGCTTCGGCGCTGCCTATATAAACATAGGCGATAGGTTAGGCGCCGCTTTTACCATTGCCTATGCTCACTTCCTCACTTAGGCGATAGGTTAGGCACCGCCTATATCAACATAGGCGATAGGTTAGGCGCCGCTTATACCATTTCCTATGCTCACTGCCTCGCTTAGGCGTAAGGTTCAGCGCCGCCTATGTTATCATAGGCGATGGATTAGGCATCGCCAATATCAACATAGGTGATAGGTTAGGCGCCGCTTAAACCATTGCCTATTCTCACTGCCTCACTTAGGCAATAGGTTACGCGCCGCCTATGTAAACATAGGCGATGGCATAGGCGCCGCCTATATCAACATAGGCGATAGGTTAGGGGCCGCTTATACCATTGCCTATGATCACTGCCTCGCTTAAGAGAAAGGTTAGGCGTCGCCTATGTCAACATAGGCGATGGATTAGGCGCCACCTATATGAACATAGGCGATAGGTTAGGCGCCGCTTAAACCATTGCCTATTCTCACTGCCTCACTTAGGCGACAGGTTAGGTGCCACTTATGTCAACATAGGCGATGGCTTAGGCACCACCTATATTAACATAAGAGATAGGGTAGGCGTCGCTTATACCATTGCCTATGCTCACTGCCTCAATTAGGAGATAGGTTAGGCAACGCCTATGTCAACATAGGCGATGGCTTAGGCGCCGCCTATATCAACAAAGGCGATAGGTTAGGCAACACTTACACCAACGTCTATGCTCAATGGCTACATTAGGCGATAGGTTAGGCACTGCCTATGTCAACATAGGTGATGGATTAGGCGCCTCCTATATCAACATAGGCGATAGGTTAGGCGCCGCTTATACCATTGCCTATGCTCACTGCCTCATTTAGGCGATAGGTTAGGAGCCGTCTATGTCAACATAGGCGATGGCTTAGGCACCGCCTATATCAACATAGGCGATAGGTTAGGCGCCATTTATTTCAACATAGGCAATGGCTTAGGCAGCTCCTATATCAACATAGACGATAGGATAGGCGCCGCTTATACCATTTCCTATGCTCACTGCCTCACTTAGGTGATAGGTGAGGCGCCGCCTATGTCATCATAGGTGATGGCTTAGGAGCTGCCTATATCAACATAGGCGATAGGTTAGGAGGCGCTTATACCATTTCCTATACTCACTGCCTCACTTAGGCGATAGGTTAGGTGCCGTCTTTGTCAACACAGGCGATGGCTGAGGCACCGCCTATATTAACATAGGCGATAGGGTAGGCGCCTCTTATACCATTGCCTATGTTCAATGCCTCACATAAACGTAAGGTTAGGCGCCGCCTATGTCAACATAGGCGATGGCTTAGGCGCCGCCTATATAAACATAGGCGATAGATTAGGCGCCGCTTATACCATTGCCTATGCTCACTGCCTTACTTAGGCGATAGGTTACGCGCCGTCTATGTCAGCATAGGCAATGTCTTAGGTGCCGCCTATATAACCATAGGCGGTAGGTTTGGCGCCGATTAGACAATTGCCTATTCTCACTACCTCACTTAGGCGATAGATTAGGCAACGCCTATGTCAATATTGGTGATGGCTTAGGCGCCGCCTATATAAACATAAGCGATAGGTTAGGCGCCGCTTATACCATTGCCTATGCTCACTACCTCACATAGGCGATAGGTTAGGCGCCGCCTATGTCAACATAGGCGATCTCTTAGTGGCTGCCTATATCAACATAGGCGATAGGTTAGGCGCCGCTTATACCATTGCCTATGCTCACTGCCTCACTTAGGTGATAGGTTAGGCAACCCCTATGTCAACATAGACGATGGCTTAGGCGCCGCCAATATCAACATAGGCGATACGTTAGGCACCACTTATACCAACGTCTATGCTCACTGGCTAACTGAGGCGATAGGTTAGGCACCGCCTATGTCAACATAGGCGATGGCTTTGGCGCCTCATATATCAACATAGGCGATAGGTTAGGCGCCGCCTATTTCAATATTTGCAATGGCTTATGTGGCTCCTATATCAGCATTGATGATAGGTTAGGCGCCGCATATACCAGTACCTATGCTCACTACCTAACTTAGGCGATAGGTGAGACGCCGTCTATGTCAACATAGGCGATGGCTTAGGCGCCGCCTATATCAACATAAGCGATAGGTTAGACGCCGCTATTACCATTGCCTATGCTCACTGCCTCACTTAGGCGATAGGTTAGGTTCCGCCAATGTCAACATAGGCGATGGGTTAGGCACCGCCTATATTAACATAGGCGATATGGTAGGCGCCGCTTATATCATTGCCTATGCTCACTGCCTCACATAGGAGATAGGTTAGGCAACGCCTATGTCAACATAGGTGATGGCTTAGGCGCCGCCTTTATCAACATAGGAGATAGGTTGGGCACCGCTTATACCAACATCTATGCTCACTGGCTAACTTAGGGGATAGGTTAGGTACTACCTATGTCAACATAGGCGATGGATTAGGTGCCTCCTATATCAACATAGGTGATAGTTTAGGCGCCGCTTATACCATTGCCTATGCTCACTTCCTCATTTAGGCGATAGGTTAGGCACCGCCTATGTCAACATAGGCGATGGCTTAGGCGCAACCTATATCAACATAGGCAATAGGTTAGGCGCCGCCTATTTCAACATAGGTAATGGCTTAGGCGGCTCCTATATCAACATAGGCGATAGGTTAGGCACCGCTTATACCATTGCCTATGCTCACAGCCTCACTTAGGAAATAGTTTAGGTGTCGCCTTTGTCAACATAGGCGATGGCTTAGGCACCGCCTATATTAAGATTGGCGATAGGGTAGGCGCTGCTTATACCATTGCCTATGCTCACTGCCTCACTTATGCGTAAGGTTAGGCGCCACCTATGTCAACATAGGCGATGTCTTAGGCGCCACCTATATCAACATAGGTGATAGGTTAGGCACCGCTTTTACCATTGCCTATGCTCACTGCCTCACTTAGGCGATAGGTTAGGCACCGCCAATGTCAACATAGGCGATGTCTTAGGGGCCGCCTATATAAACATAGGCGATAGGTTAGGCGCCGCCTATTTCAACATAGGCAATGTCTTAGGCAACTCATATATCAACATAGGCGATAGGGTAGGCGTCGCTTATACCATTGTGTATGCTCACTGCCTCTCTTAGGAGATAGGTTAGGCAACGCCTATGTCAACATAGGCGATGGCTTAGGAGCCGCCTATATCAACATAGGTGATATGTTAGGGACCGCTTATACCAAAGTCTATGCTCAATGGCTAACTTAGGGGATAGGTTAGGCACCGCCTATGTCAACATAGGTGATGGATTAGGCGCCTATGTCAACATAGGCGATAGGGTAAGCACCGCTTATACCTATGCCGATGCTCACTGTCTCATTTAGGCAATAGGTTAGGTGCCACCTATGTCAACATAGGCGATGGCTTAGGCGCCACCTCTATCAACATAGGTGATAGGTTAGGCGCCGCCAATACCATTGCCTATGCTCACTGCCTCACTTAGGCGATAGGTGAGGCACCGCCTATGTCAACATAGGCGATGGCTTAGGCGCCGCCTATTAACATAGGCGAAAGGGTAGGAACCGCTTATACCATTGCCTATGCTCACTGCCTTACTAAGGCGATAGGTTATGCGCCACCAATGTCAGCATAGCCGATGGCTTAGGCGCCACCTATATCGACATAGGCGGTAGGTTTGGCGTCGATTATACAATTGCCTATTCTCATTACCTCACTTAGGCGATAGGTTAGGCAATGCCTATGTCAATATAGGCGATGGCTTAGGTGCCGCCTATATCAACATAGGGGATAGGTTAGGCGCCGCATATAAGATTGCCTATGCTTACTGCCTCACTTAGGCGATAGGTTAGGCGCCACCTATGTCAACATAGGCGATGGCTTAAGCGTCGCCTATATCAACATAGGCGATAGGTTAGGTGCCACTTATACCATTGCCTATGCTCACTGCCTTACTTAGGTGATTGGTTAGGCGCTGCCTATGTCAACATAGGCGATGGCTTAGCCGCCACCTATATCAACAGAGGCGATAGGTGAAGAACTTCTTATACCATTGCTTATGGTCACTGCCTTACTAAGGCTATAGGTTAGGTGCAGCCTATGTCAACATAGGTGATGGATTAGGTGCCAACTATATAAACATAGGCGATAGGTTAGGTGCCGCTTATAGCATTGCCTATGCTCGCTGCCTCACTTACGAGATAGGTTAGGCGCTGCCTATGTCAACACAGGCGATGGTTTAGGCACCCCTTATTCCATAGCCTGTGCTCACTGCCTCACTTAGGAGATAGGTTAGGCAACGCCTATGTCACCATAGGCAATGGCTTAGGCGCCGCCTATATCAACATAGGTGATAGGTTAGGCACCGCTTATACCATCGTCTATGCTCACTGGATCACTTAGACGATAGGTTAGGCGCCGCCTATGTCAACATTAGCGATGGCTTAGGCGCCTCGTATATCAACATAGGTGATGGCTTAGGCGCATCCTATATCAACATAGGCGATAGGTTAGAATCCGCTTATACCATTGCCTATTCTCACTGCCTCACTTAGGCGATAGGTTAGGTGCAGCCTATGTCAACATAGGTGATGGATTAGGTGCCGCCTATGTCAACATAGGTGATGGATTAGGTGCCGCCTATGTCAACATAGGTGATGGATTAGGTGCCGCCTATGTCAACAAAGGCGATGGCTTAGGCACCGCCTATATTAAGATAGGCGATAGGGTAGGCGCTGCTTATACCATTGCCTATGCTCACTGCCTCACTTATGCGTAAGGTTAGGCGTCGCCTATGTTAATATACGCGATGGCTTAGGCGCCACCTATATCAACATAGGCGATCGATTAGGCGCAGCTTATACCATTAGGCACCGCCTATGTCAACATAGGCTATGGCTTAGGCGCCGCCTATATCAACATAGGTGATAGATTAGGCACCGCTTATACCATTGCCTATGCTCACTGCCTTACTTAGGCGATAGGTTACGCTCCGCCAATATCAGCATAGCCGATGGCTTAGGCGCCGCATATATCAACATAGGCGGTAGGTTTGGCGCCGATTATATAATTGCCTATTCTCACTACCTCAGTTAGGCGATAGGTTAGGCAACGCCTATGTCTATATAGGTGATGGCTTAGGCGCCGCCTATATCAACATAGGAGATAGGTTAGGCGCCACCTATGTCAACATAAGCAATGGATTAAGCGCCGCCTATATCAACATAGGCGATAGGTTAGGCGCCACTTATACCATTGCCTATGCTCACTGCCTTACTTAGGTGATTGGTTAGGCGCTGCCTATGTCAACATAGGCTATGTCTTAGGCGCCACCTATATCAACATAGGTGATAGGTTAAGAACTTTTTATACCATTGCCTATGGTCACTGCCTTACTTAGGCGATAGGTTAGGTGCAGCCTATGTAAACATAGGTGATGGATTAGGTTCCAACTATATCAACATAGGTGATAGGTTAGGTGCCTCTTATAGCATTACCTATGCTCGCTGCCTCACTACGAGATAGGTTAGGCGCTGCATATGTCAACACAGGCGATGGTTTAGGTACCCCTTATTCCATAGCCTATGCTCACTACCTCACTTAGGAGATAGGTTAGGCAATGCGTATGTCACCATAGGCGATGGCTTAGGCGCCGCCTATATCCACATAGGTGATAGGTTAGGCACCGCTTATACCATGGTCTATGCTCACTGGATCACTTAGCCGATAGGTTAGGCACCGCTTATACCATGGTCTATTCTCACTGGATCACTTAGCCGATAGGTTAGGCGCCGCCTATGTCAACATTGGCGATGGCTTAGGCGCCACTTATATCAACATAGGTGATGGCTTAGGCGCATCCTATATCAACATAGGCGATAGGTTAGGATCCGTTTATACCATTGCCTATGCTCACTGCCTCACTTAGGAGATAGGTTAGGCGCCGCCTATTTAGACATAGGCGATGGCTTTGGTGCCGCCTATATCAACATAGGCGATAGGTTAGGCGCCGCTTTTACCATTTCCTATGCTCACTGCCTCACTTAGGCGATAAGTTAGGCACCGCCAATGTCAACATAGGCGATGGCTTAGGCACCGCCAATATAAACATAGGCGATATGTTAGGCGCCGCCTCTTTCGACATAAGCAATGGCTTAGGCGGCTCCTATATCAACATAGGCTATAGGGTAGGCGTCACTTATACCATTGCCTATGCTCACTGCCTCACTTAGGAGATAGGTTAGGCAACGCCTATGTCAACATAGGCGATGGATTAGGCACCGCCTATATCAACATAGAAGATAGGTTAGGGACCGCTTATACCAATGTCTATGCTCAATGGCTAACTTAGGCGATAATTTAGGCACTACCAGTGTCAAAATAGGTGATGGATTAGGCGCCTATGTCAACATAGGAGATAGGGTAAGCACCGCTTATACCATTGCCTATGCTCACTGCCTCATTTAGGCTATAGGTTAGGCGCCGCCTATATCAACATAGGTGATAGGTTAGGAGCCGCCTATACCATTGCCTATGCTCACAGCCTCACTTAGGCGATAGGTGAGGCGCCGCCTATGTCAGCATAGGCGATGGCTTAGGGGCCGCCTATATCAACATAGGCGATAGGATAGGCGCCGCTTATACCATTGCCTATACTCACTACCTCACTTAGGCGATAGGTTAGGTGCCACCTTTGTCAACATAGGGGATGGCTTAGGCACCGCCTATATTAACATAGGCGATAGGGTAGGCGCCGCTTATACCATTGCCTATACTCACTGCCTCACTTAACCGTAAGGTTAGGCGCCGCCAATATAAACATAGGTGATAGATTAGGCGCCGTTTATACCATTTCCTATTCTCACTGCCTTACTTAGGCGATAGGTGACGCGCCGCCAATATCAGCATAGCCGATGGCTTAGGCGCCGCCTATATCAATATAGGCGGTAGGTTTGGCGCCGATTATACAATTGCCTATTCTCACTACCTCACTTAGGCGAGAGGTTAGGCAATGCCTATGTCAATATAGGTGATGGCTTAGGCGCCGCCTATATCAACATAGGCGATAGGTTAGGCGCCGCTTATAAGATTGCCTATGCTCACTACCTCACTTAGGCGATAGGTTAGGCACCACCTATGTCAACATAGGCGATGGCTTAAGCGCAACCTACATCAACATAGGCGATAGGTGAGGCGCCACTTATACCATTGCCTATGCTCACTACCTTACTTAGGTGAGTGGTTAGGCGCTGCCTTTGTCAACATCGGCGATGGCTTAGGCACCACCTATATCAACATAGGCGATAGGTTAGATGCAGCCTATGTCAACATAGGTGATGGATTAGGTGCCAACTATATCAACATAGGCGATAGGTTAGGTCCCGCTTATAGCATTGCCTATGCTCGCTTCCTCACTTACAAGATAGGATAGGCGCTGCCTATGTCAACATAGGCGATAGGTTTGGCAACACATATGTCACCATAGGCGATGGCTTAGGTGCCGCCTATATCAATATAGGGGATAGGTTTGGCACCGCTTATACCATCATCTTTGCTCACTGGATCACTTAGGCGATAGGTTAGGCGCCTCCTATGTCAATATTGGTGATGTCTTAGGCGCCTCTTATATCAACATAGGTGATGGCTTAGGCGCATCCTATATCACCATAGGCGATAGGTTATGATCCGCTTATACCATTGCCTATGCTCACTGCCTCACTTAGGCGATAGGTTAGGCACCGCCTATGTCAACATAGGCGATGGATTTGGCGCCGTCAATATCAACATAGGCGATAGGTTAGGCATCCTATATCAACATAGGCGATAGGTTTGGCACCGCCAATGTAAACATGTAAACATAGGCGATGGCTTAGGCACCGCCTATATCAAAATAGGCGATAGGTTAGGCGCCGCTTAAACCATTGCCTATTCTCACTGCCTCACTTAGGCGATAGGTTAGGTGCCACTTGTGTCATCATAGGCGATGGCTTAGGCACCGCCTATATTAACATACGCGATAGGGTAGGTGTCGCTTATACCATTGCCTGTGCTCACTGCCTCACTTAGGAGATAGGTTAGGCAATGCCTATGTCAACATAGGCGATGGCTTAGGCGCCACATATATCAACATAGGCAATAGGTTAGGCACCGCTAATACCAACGTCTATGCTCAATGGCTAACTTAGGCGATAGGTTAGGCACTGCCTATGTCAACATAGGTGATGGATTAGGCGCCTTCTATATCAACATAGGCGATAGGTTAGGTGCCGCTCATACCATTGCCTATGCTCACTGCCTCATTTAGGCGATAGGTTAGGCACCGCCTATGTCAACATTGGCGATGGCTTAGGCGACGCCTATATAAACATAGGCGATAGGTTAGGCGCCGCCAATTTCAACATAGGCAATGGCTTAGGCGGCTCTTATATCAACATAGACGATAGGATAGGCGCCGCTTATACCAATTTCTATGCTCACTGCCTCACTTAGGCGATAGGTGAGGCGCCACCTATGTCAACATAGGAGATGGCTTAGGCGCCGCCTATATCAACATAGGCGATAGGTTAGGTGCCGCTTATACCATTGCCTATACTCACTGCCTCACTTAGGTGATAGGTTAGGTAACGCCTTTATCAACATAGGTGATGGCTTAGGCACCACCTATATTATCATAGGAGATAGGGTAGGCGCCGCTTATACCATTGCCTATGCTCACTGCCTCACTTAGGCGTAAGGTTAGGCGCCGCCTATGTCAACATAGGCGATGGCTTAGGAGCCGCCTATTTCAACATAGGCGGTAGGTTTGGCGCCGATTATACAATTGCCTATTCTCACTACCTCTCTTAGGCGATAGGTTAGGCAATGCCTATGTCAAATAAGGTGATGGCTTAGGCGCCGTCTATATCAACATAGGCGATAAGTTAGGCTCCGCTTATACCATTGCCTATGCTCACTGCCTTACTTAGGAGACAGGTTAGGCGCCGCCTATGTCAACATAGGCGATGGCTTAAGCGCCGCCTATATCAACGTAGGGGATAGGTTAGGCGCCACTTATACCATTACCTATGCTCACTTCCTTACTTAGGTGATTGTTCAGGCGCCGCCTATGTCAACATAGGCTATGGTTTAGGCGCCACCTATATCAACATAGGCGATAGGTTAAGAACTGCTTATACCATTGCCTATGGTCACTGCCTCACTTAGGCGATAGGTTAGGTGCAGCCTATGTCAACATAGGCGATGGATTTGGCGCCAACTATATCAACATAGGCAATAGGTTAGCTGCCACTTATAGCATTGCCTATGCTCACTGCCTCACTTAGGAGATAGGTTAGGCGCTGCCTATGTCAACACAGGCGATGGCTTAGGCACCCCTTATTCCATAGCCTAAGCTAACTTCCTCACTTAGGAGATAGGTTAGGCAACGCCTATGTCAACATAGGCGATGGCTTAGGCGCAACCTATATCAACATAGGTGATAGGTTAGGCATCGCTTATACCATCGTCTATGCTCACTGATCAGTTAGGGGATAGGTTAGTCGCCGACTAGGTCAACATAGGGGATGGCTTAGGCACCTCTTATATCAACATAGGTGATGGCTTAGGCGCCTCTTATATCAACATAGGCGATAGGTTAGGAGCCGATTATACCATTTCCTATGCTCACTGCCTCACTTAGGCGATAGGTTAGGTGCCGCCTATGTCAACATAGGCAATGGCTTTGTCGCCGCCTATATCAACATAAGCGATAGCTTAGGCGCCGCTTTTACCATTGCCTATGCTCACTGCCTCACTTAGGTAATAGGTTAGGCACCGCCAATGTAAACATAGGCGATGGATTAGGTTCCGCCTATATCAACATAGGCGATAGGTTAGGGACCGCTTATACCAACGTCTATGCTCAATGGCTAACTTAGGCGATAGGTTAGGGACTGCCTATGTCAACATAAGTGATGGATTAGGCGCCTCCTATATCAACATAGGCGATAGGTTAGGCGCCTCTTATACCATTGCCTATGCTCACTGTCTCATTTAGGCGATAGGTTAGGCGTCGCCTATGTCAACATAGGCGATGGTTTAGGCGCCACCTATATCAACATAGGCGATAGGTTAGGCGCTGCCTATTTCAACATAGGAAATGGCTTAGGCGACTCCTATATCAACATAGACGATAGGTTAGGCGCCGCTTGTAAACATAGGCGATGGCTTAGGCGGCGCCTATATCAACATAGGCGATAGGTTTAGCGTCGATCATACCATTGCCTATGCTCACTAGCTATCTTAGGCGATAGGTTAAGCAACGCCTAGCCTATGCTCACTGCCTCACCTAGGCGATAGGTTAGGTACCGCCTATGTTAACATAGGCGATGGACTAGGCGCCGCCTATATCAACATAGGCGATAGGTTAGGCGCCGCTTATACCATTGCCTATGCTCACTGCCTCACTTAGGTGATAGGTGAGGAGCCTCCTATGTCAACATAGGAGATGGCTTAGGCGCTACCTATATCAACATAGGCGTTAGGTTAGGCGCCGCTTATACCATTGCCTATGCTCAATGCCTCACTTAGGCGATAGGGTAGGCCCCGCTTATACCATTTCCTTTGCTCACTGACTCACTTAGGAGATAGGTTAGGCAACACCTATGTCTACATAGGTGATAACTTAGGCGCCACCTATATCAACATAGGCGATAGGTTAGGCACCGCTTATACCAACGTCTATACTCTCTGGATAACTTAGGCGATAGGTTAGACACTGCCTATGTCAACATAGGAAATGGCTTAGGCACCTCCTATATCAACATAGGCGATAGGTTAGGCGCCGCTTATACCATTGCCTTTGCTCACTACCTCATTTAGCCGATAGGTTAGGCGCCGCCTATGTCAACATAGGTGATGGCTTAGGCGCCGCATATATCAACATAGGCGATAGGTTAGGCACCGCCTATTTCAACATAGGAAATGGCTTAGGTGGCTCCTATATCAACATAGACGATAGGTTAGGCGCCGCTTATACCATTGCCAATGCTCACTGCCTTTCTTTAGGCGTTAGGTGAGGCGCCGCCTATGTCCACATAGGTGATGGCTTAGGCGCCGCCTATATCAACATAGGCGATAGTTTAGGCACCGCTTATACCATTACCTATGCTCACTGCCGACTTAGGCGATAGGTTAGGTGCCGCCTATGTCAACATAGGCGATGGCTTACGCACCGCCTATATTAACATAGGCGATAAGGGACGCGCTGCTTATACCATTGCCTATGCTGACTGCCTCACTTAGGCGTAAGTTTAGGGACCGCCTATGTCAACATAGGGGATGGCTTAGACGCCACCTATATTAACATAGGCGATAGATTAGGCGATGCTTATACCATTGTCTATGCTCACTACCTTACTTAGGCGATATGTTACGCGCCGCCTATATCAACATAGGCGATAAGTTAGGCTCCGCTTATACCATTGCCTATGCTCACTGCCTTACTTAGGAGACAGGTTAGGTGCCTCCTATGTCAACATAGGCGATGGCTTAAGCGCCGCCTATATCAACGTAGGGGATAGGTTAGGCGCCACTTATACCATTACCTATGCTCACTGTCTTACTTAGGTGATTGGTCAGGCGCCGCCTATGTCAACATAGGCTATGGTTTAGGCGCCACCTATATCAACATAGGCGATAGGTTAAGAACTGCTTATACCATTTCCTATGGTCACTGCCTTACTTAGGCGATAGGTTAGGTGCAGCCTATGTCAACATAGGCGATGGATTTGGCGCCAATTATATCAACATAGGCAATAGGTTAGCTGCCACTTATAGCATTGCCTATGCTCACTGCCTCACTTAGGAGATAGGTTAGGCGCTGCCTATGTCAACACAGGCGATGGCTTAGGCACCCCTTATTCCATAGCCTAAGCTAACTTCCTCACTTAGGAGATAGGTTAGGCAACGCCTATGTCAACATAGGCGATGGCTTAGGGACAACCTATATCAACATAGCTGATAGGTTAGGCATCGCTTATACCATCGTCTATGCTCACTGATCACTTAGGGGATAGGTTAGTGGCCGACTAGGTCAACATAGGCGATGGCTTAGGCACCTCTTATATCAACATAGGTGATGGCTTAGGCGCCTCTTATATCAACATAGGCGATAGGTTAGGAGCCGCTTATACCATTTCCTATGCTCACTGCCTCACTTAGGCGATAGGTTAGGTGCCGCCTATGTCAACATAGGCGATGGATTTGGCGCCGCCTATATCAACATAAGCGATAGCTTAGGCGCCGCTTTTACCATTGCCTATGCTCACTGCCTCACTTAGGTAATAGGTTAGGCACCGCCAATGTAAACATAGGCGATGGATTAGGTGCCGCTTATATCAACATAGGCGATAGGTTAGGGACCGCTTATACCAACGTCTATGCTCAATGGCTAACTTAGGCGATAGGTTAGGGACTGCCTATGTCAACATAAGTGATGGATTAGGCGCCTCCTATATCAACATAGGCGATAGGTTAGGCGCCTCTTATACCATTGCCTATGCTCACTGTCTCATTTAGGCGATAGGTTAGGCGTCGCCTATGTCAACATAGGCGATGGTTTAGGCGCCACCTATATCAACATAGGCGATAGGTTAGGCGCTGCCTATTTCAACATAGGAAATGGCTTAGGCGAATCGTATATCAACATAGACGATAGGTTAGGCGCCGCTTGTAAACATAGGCGATGGCTTAGGCGGCGCCTATATCAACATAGGCGATAGGTTTAGCGTCGATCATACCATTGCCTATGCTCACTAGCTATCTTAGGCGATAGGTTAAGCAACGCCTAGCCTATGCTCACTGCCTCACCTAGGCGATAGGTTAGGTACCGCCTATGTTAACATAGGCGATGGACTAGGCGCCGCCTATATCAACATAGGCGATAGGTTAGGCGCCGCTTATACCATTGCCTATGCTCACTTCCTCACTTAGGTGATAGGTGAGGAGCCTCCTATGTCAACATAGGAGATGGCTTAGGCGCTACCTATATCAACATAGGCGTTAGGTTAGGCGCCGCTTATACCATTGCCTATGCTCAATGCCTCACTTAGGCGATAGGGTAGGCCCCGCTTATACCATTTCCTTTGCTCACTGACTCACTTAGGAGATAGGTTAGGCAACACCTATGTCAACATAGGTGATAACTTAGGCCCCGCCTATATCAACATAGGCGATAGGTTAGGCACCGCTTATACCAACGTCTATGCTCTCTGGATAACTTAGGCGATAGGTTAGACACTGCCTATGTCAACATAGGAAATGGCTTAGGCACCTCCTATATCAACATAGGCGATAGGTTAGGCGCCGCTTATACCATTGCCTATGCTCACTACCTCATTTAGCCGATAGGTTAGGCGCCGCCTATGTCAACATAGGTGATGGCTTAGGCGCCGCATATATCAACATAGGCGATAGGTTAGGCACCGCCTATTTCAACATAGGAAATGGCTTAGGTGGATCCTATATCAACATAGACGATAGGTTAGGCGCCGCTTATACCATTGCCAATGCTCACTGCCTTTCTTTAGGCGTTAGGTGAGGCGCCGCCTATGTCAACATAGGCGATGGCTTAGGCGCCGCCTATATCAACATAGGCGATAGTTTAGGCACCGCTTATACCATTGCCTATGCTCACTGCCGATTTAGGCGATAGGTTAGGTGCCGCCTATGTCAACATAGGCGATGGCTTACGCACCGCCTATATTAACATAGGCGATAAGGGACGCGCTGCTTATACCATTGCCTATGCTCACTGCCTCACTTAGGCGATTCTTATACCATTGTCTATGCTCACTACCTTACTTAGGAGATATGTTACGCGCCGCCTATGTCAGCATAGGCGAAGGATTAGGCGCCGCCTATATCAACATAGGCGGTAGGTTTGGCGCCGATTATACAATTTCCTATTCTCACTACCTCACTTAGTCGATAGGTTAGGCAACGCCTATGTCAATATATGTGATGGCTTAGGCACCGCCTATATCAACATAGGCGATAGGTTAGGCGCCGCTTATACCATTGCCTATGCTCACTGCCTCGCTTAGGCGTAAGGTTAAGAGTCACCTATGTCAACATAGGTGATAGATTAGGCACCGCCTATATCAACATAGGCGATAGGTTAGGCACCGTTTAAGCCATTGCCTATTCTCACTGCCTCACTTAGGCGATAGGTTACGCGCCGCCTATGTAAACATAGGCGATGGCTTAGGCGGCACCTATATCAACATAGGCAATAGGTTTGGCGTCGATCATACTATTGCCTATGCTCACTAGCTAACTTAGGTGATAGGTTAGGCAACGCCTATGTCAAAATAGGTGATGGCTTAGGCTCCGCCTATATCAACATAGGCGATAGGTTAGGCACCGCTTATACCATAGCCTATGCTCACTGCCTCACCTAGGCGATTGGTTAGGCACCGCTTATGTTAACATAGGCGATGGATTAGGCGCTGCCTATATCAACATAGGCGATAGGTTAGGCGCTGCTTATACCATTGCCTATGCTCATAGCCTCACTTAGGCGATAGGTGTGGAGCCTCCTATGTCAACATAGGAGATGGCTAAGGTGCTTCCTATATCTACATAGGCCTTAGGTTAGGTGTCGCTTATACCATTGCCTATGCTCAATGCATCACTTAGGCGATAGGTTAGGTGCCGTCTATATCAACATAGGATATGGCTTAGGCACCGCCTATATTAACATAGGCGATAGGGTAGGCGCCTCTTATACCATTGCCTATGCTCACTGCTTCACTTAGGAGATAGGTTAGGCAACACCTATGTCAACATAGGCGATAGGTTAGGCACCGCTTATACCAACGTCTATGCTCACTGGCTAACTTAGACGATAGGTTAGGCACTGCCTATGCAACATAGGAGATGGCTTAGGAACCTCCTATTTACACATAGGTGATAGGTTAGGCGCCGTTTATACCATTGCCTATGCTCACTATCTCATTTAGCCGATAGGTTAGGCGCCGCCTATGCCAACGTAGGCGATGGCTTAGGCGCCGCCTATATCAACATCGGCGATAGGTTAGGCGCACCTATTTTGACATAGGTAATGTCTTAGGTGGCTCCTATATAAACATAAACGATAGGTTAGGCGCCGCTTATACCATTGACTATGCACACTGCCTCACTTAGGCGATAGGTGAGGCGCCGCCTATGTCAACATAGGCGATGGCTTAGGCGCCGCCTATATTAACATAGACGATAGGTTAGGCGCTGCTTATACCTTTGCCTATGCTCACTGCCTCACTTAGGCGATAGGTTAGGTGCCGCCTATGTCAACATAGGCGATGGCTTAGGCACCGCCTATATTAACTTAGGCGATAAGGTAGGCGCTGCTTATACCATTGCCTATGCTCACTGCCTTATTTAGGCGATAGATTAGGCGCCTCCTATATCAACATAGGCGATGGCTTAGGCGCCGCCTATATCAACATAGTCGATAGGTTAGGCGCCGCCTATTTCAACATAGGCAATGTCTTAGGCGGCTCCTATATCAACATAGATGATAGGTTAGGCACCGCTTATACCATTGGCTATGCTCACCGCCTCACATAGGCGATAGCTGAGGTGCCGCCTATGTCAACATAGGCGATGGCTTAGGCGCCGCCTTATCAACATAGGCAATAGCTTAGCTGCCGCTTATACCATTGCCCATTCCCACTGCCTCACTTAGGCGATAGGTTAGGTTCCGCCTATGTCAATATAGGCGATGGCTTAGGCACTGCCTATATTAAAATAGGCGATATGGTAGGCGCCGCTTATACCTTACGCCTACCATTGCCTATGCTCACTGCCTTACTTAGGCGTAAGGTTAGGCGCATCCTATGTCAACATAGGCGATGGCTTAGGCGCCGCCTATATCAACATAGGCAGTAGATTAGGCGTCGCTTATACCATTGACTATGTTCAGTGCCTTACTTAGGCGATAGGGTATGCGCCGCCTATGTCAGCATAGGCGATCGATTAGGCGCCACCTATATCAACATAAGTGATAGGTTAGGCACCGCTTATACCAACGTCTATGCTCACTGGCTAACTTAGGAGATAGGTTAGGCACCGCCTATGTCAACATAGGAGATGGCTTAGGCGCCTCCTATATCAACATAGGTGATAGGTTAGGCGCCGCTTATACCATTGCCTATGCTCACTACCTCATTTAGGCGATAGGATAGGCGCCTTCTATGTCAACATAGGCGATGGCTTAGGCACCGCCTATATTAACATAGGAGATAGGGTAGGTGCCGCTTATACCATTTCCTATGCTCACTTCCTCACTTAGGCGTAAGGTTAGGCGCCGCCTATATCAACATAGGCGATAGATTAGGCGCAGCTCATACCATTGCCTATGCTTACTGCCTTACTTAGGTGATAGGTTATGCGCCGCCTATGTTAGCATAGGCAATGGCTTACGCGCCGCCTATATCAACATAGGCGGTAGGTTTGGCGCCGATTATTCAATAGCCTATTCTCACTACCTCACATAGGAGATAGGTTAGGCAACGCCTATGTCAACACAGGTGATGGCTTAGGCGTCGCCTATATCAACATAGACGATAGGTTAGGCGCCGCTTATACCATTTCCTAAGCTCAATGCCTGACTTAGGCGATAGATTAGGCGCCGCCTATGTCAACATAGGCGATGGCTTAAGCGCCTCCTATATCAACATAGGCGATAGGTTAGGCGCCACTTATACCATTTCCTATGCTCACTACCTTACTTATGTAATTGGTTAGGCCCCGCCTATGTCAACATAGGTGATGGCTTAGGCGCCACCTATATCAACATAAGCGATAGGTTAAGAACTGCTTATACCATTGCCTATGGTCACTGCCGCACTTAGGCGATAGGTTAGGTGCAGCCTATGTCAACATAGGCGATGGATTAGGCGCCAAGTATATAAACATAGGCAATAGCTTAGGTGCCGCTTATAGCATTGCCTATGCTCACTGCCTCACTTAGGAGATAGGTTAGGCGCTGCCTATGTCAACACAGGCGATGGCTTAGGCACCCCTTATTCCATAGCCTATGCTCACTGCCTCACTTAGGAGATAGGTTAGGCAATGCCTATGTCAACATAGGCGATGGATTAGGATCCGCCTATATCAACATAGATGATAGGTTAGGCACCGCTTATACAATCGTCTATGCTAAGTGGATCACTTAGGCGATAGGTTAGGCGCCTCCTATGTCAACATAGGCGATGGCTTAGGCGCCTCTTATATCAACATAGGTTATGGCTTAAGAGCCTCCTATATCAACATAGGCAATAGGTTAGGAGCCACTTATACCATTGCCTATGCTCACCGCCTCACTTAGGAGATAGGTTAGGCGCCCCCTATGTCAACATAGGCGATCGCTTTGGCGCGCCTATATCAACATAGGCGATAGGTTAGACGCCTCTTATTCCATTGCCTATGCTCACTGCCTCACTTACGCTATAGGTTAGGCGCCGCCTATGTCAACATAGGCGATGGCTTAGGCGCCGCTTATATCAACGTAGGCGATAGGTTAGGCGCCGCCTATTTCAACGTAGGAAATGGCTTAGGCGGCTCCTATATCAACATAGACGATAGGTTAGGCGCCTCTTAAACCATTTCCAATGCTCACTGCCTTACTTAGGCGATAGGTGAGGCGCCGCCTATGTCAACATAGACGATGGCTTAGGCGCCGCCTATGTCAACATAGGCGATAGTTTAGGCACCGCTTATACCATTGCCTATGCTCACTGCGTCACTTAGGCGATAGGTTAGGTGTCGCCTATGTCAACATAGGCGATGGATTAGGCACCGCCTATATTATCATAGGCGATAAGGTAGGCGCCTCTTATACCATTGCCTATGCTCAATGCATCACTTAGGCGATAGGTTAGGTGCCATCTATATCAATATAGGATATGGCTTAGGCACCGCCTATATTAACATAGGCGATAGGGTAGGCGCCGCTTATACCATTGCCTATGCTCACTGCTTCACTTAGGAGATAGGTTAGGCAACACCTATGTCAACATAGGCGATGACTTAGGCGATAGGTTAGGCACCGCTTATACCAACGTCTATGCTCACTGGCTAACTTAGGCGATAGGTTAGGCACTGCCTATACAACATAGGAGATGGCTTAGGCACCTCCTATTTACACATAGGTGATAGGTTAGGCGCCGTTTATACCATTGCCTATGCTCACTATCTCATTTAGCCGATAGGTTAGGCGCCGCCTATGCCAACGTAGGCGATGGCTTAGGCGCCGCCTATATCAACATCGGCGATAGGTTAGGCGCACCTATTTTGACATAGGTAATGTCTTAGGTGGCTCCTATATAAACATAAACGATAGGTTAGGCACCGCTTATACCATTGACTATGCACACTGCCTCACTTAGGCGATAGGTGAGGCGCCGCCTATGTCAACATAAGCGATGGCTTAGGCGCCGCCTATATCAACATAGACGATAGGTTAGGCGCTGCTTATACCTTTGCCTATGCTCACTGCCTCACTTAGGCGATAGGTTAGGTGCCGCCTATGTCAACATAGGCGATGGCTTAGGTACCGCCTATATTAACTTAGGCGATAAGGTAGGCACTGCTTATACCATTGCCTATGCTCACTGCCTTATTTAGGCGATAGATTAGGCGCCTCCTATATCAACATAGGCGATGGCTTAGGCGCCGCCTATATCAACATAGTCGATAGGTTAGGCGCCGCCTATTTCAACATAGGCAATGTCTTAGGCGACTCCTATATCAACATAGATGATAGGTTAGGCACCGCTTATACCATTGGCTATGCTCACCGCCTCACATAGGCGATAGCTGAGGTGCCGCCTATGTCAACATAGGCGATGGCTTAGGCGCCGCCTTATCAACATAGGCGATAGCTTAGCTGCCGCTTATACCATTGCCCATTCCCACTGCCTCACTTAGGCGATAGGTTAGGTTCCGCCTATGTCAATATAGGCGATGGCTTAGGCACTGCCTATATTAAAATAGGCGATATGGTAGGCGCCGCTTATACCTTACGCCTACCATTGCCTATGCTCACTGCCTCACTTAGGCGTAAGGTTAGGCGCATCCTATGTCAACATAGGCGATGGCTTAGGCGCCGCCTATATCAACATAGGCAGTAGATTAGGCGTCGCTTATACCATTGACTATGTTCAGTGCCTTACTTAGGCGATAGGGTATGCGCCGCCTATGTCAGCGTAGGCGATCGATTAGGCGCCACCTATATCAACATAAGTGATAGGTTAGGCACCGCTTATACCAACGTCTATGCTCACTGGCTAACTTAGGAGATAGGTTAGGCACCGCCTATGTCAACATAGGAGATGGCTTAGGCGCCTCCTATATCAACATAGGTGATAGGTTAGGCGCCGCTTATACCATTGCCTATGCTCACTACCTCATTTAGGCTATAGGTTAGGCGCCTCCTATGTCAACATAGGCGATGGCTTAGGCACCGCCTATATTAACATAGGAGATAGGGTAGGTGCCGCTTATACCATTTCCTATGCTCACTGCCTCACTTAGGCGTAAGGTTAGGCGCCGCCTATATCAACATAGGCGATAGATTAGGCGCAGCTTATACCATTGCCTATGCTTACTGCCTTACTTAGGTAATAGGTTATGCGCCGCCTATGTTAGCATAGGCAATGGCTTACGCGCCGCCTATATCAACATAGGCGGTAGGTTTGGCGCCGATTATTCAATAGCCTATTCTCACTACCTCACATAGGAGATAGGTTAGGCAACGCCTATGTCAACACAGGTGATGGCTTAGGCGTCGCCTATATCAACATAGACGATAGGTTAGGCGTCTCTTATACCATTTCCTATGCTCAATGCCTGACTTAGGCGATAGATTAGGCGCCGCCTATGTCAACATAGGCGATGGCTTAAGCGCCTCCTATATCAACATAGGCGATAGGTTAGGCGCCACTTATACCATTTCCTATGCTCACTACCTTACTTATGTAATTGGTTAGGCCCCGCCTATGTCAACATAGGTGATGGCTTAGGCGCCACCTATATCAACATAAGCGATAGGTTAAGAACTGCTTATACCATTGCCTATGGTCACTGCCGCACTTAGGCGATAGGTTAGGTGCAGCCTATGTCAACATAGGCGATGGATTAGGCGCCAAGTATATAAACATAGGCAATAGCTTAGGTGCCGCTTATAGCATTGCCTATGCTCACTGCCTCACTTAGGAGATAGGTTAGGCGCTGCCTATGTCAACACAGGCGATGGCTTAGGCACCCCTTATTCCATAGCCTATGCTCACTGCCTCACTTAGGAGATAGGTTAGGCAATGCCTATGTCAACATAGGCGATGGATTAGGCTCCGCCTATATCAACATAGATGATAGGTTAGGCACCGCTTATACAATCGTCTATGCTAAGTGGATCACTTAGGAGATAGGTTAGGCGCCTCCTATGTCAACATAGGCGATGGCTTAGGCGCCTCTTATATCAACATAGGTTATGGCTTAAGAGCCTCCTATATCAACATAGGCAATAGGTTAGGAGCCACTTATACCATTGCCTATGCTCACCGCCTCACTTAGGAGATAGGTTAGGCGCCCCCTATGTCAACATAGGCGATCGCTTTGGC
Organism: Capsicum pubescens; assembly: GCA_030864215.1. NCBI lineage: Eukaryota > Viridiplantae > Streptophyta > Magnoliopsida > Solanales > Solanaceae > Capsicum > Capsicum pubescens. Next base: position 304,941,747 of record CM061542.1, read on the forward strand.
GCGCCTATATCAACATAGGCGATAGGTTAGACGCCTCTTATTCCATTGCCTATGCTCACCGCCTCACTTAGGAGATAGGTTAGGCACCGCCTATGTCAACATAGGCGATGGCTTAGGCGCCGCTTATATCAACGTAGGCGATAGGTTAGGCGCCGCCTATTTCAACGTAGGAAATGGCTTAGGCGGCTCCTATATCAACATAGACGATAGGTTAGGTGCCTCTTAAACCATTTCCAATGCTCACTGCCTTACTTAGGCGATAGGTGAGGCGCCGCCTATGTCAACATAGACGATGGCTTAGGCGCCGCCTATGTCAACATAGGCGATAGTTTAGGCACCGCTTATACCATTGCCTATGCTCACTGCGTCACTTAGGCGATAGGTTAGGCGCCGCCTATGTCAATATAGGTGATGGCTTAGGCGCCGCCTATATCAACATAGGCGACAGATTAGGCGCTGACTATACCATTGTCTATGCTTACTGCCTTACTTAGGCGATAGGTTACGCGCTGCCTATGTCAGCATAGACAATGGATTAGGTGCCGCCTATATCAACATAGGCGGTAGGTTTGGCACCGATTATGCAATTGCCTATTCTCACTACCTCACTTAGGCGATAGGATAGGCAACGCCTATCTTAATATAGGTGATGGCTTAGGCGCCGCCTATATCAACATAGGCGATAGGTTAGGCGCCGTTTACACCATTGCCTATGCTCACTGCCTCGCTTAGGCGTACTGTTAAGCGTCCCCTATGTCAACATAGGTGATAGATTAAGCGCCACCTATATCAACATAGGCGATAGGTTAGGCGCCGTTTAAACCATTGCCTATTCTCACTGCCTCACTTAGGCGATAGGTTACGCGCCACCTATTTAAACATAGGCGATGGCTTAGGCGGCGCCTATATCAACATAGACGATAGGTTTTGCGTAGATCATACCATTGCCTATGCTCACTAGCTAACTTAGGCGATAGGTTAGGCAACGCCTATGTTAAAATAGATGATGGCTTAGGCGCCGCCTATATCAACATAGGCGATAGGTTAGGCGCCGCTTATACATAGCCTATGCTCACTGCCTCACCTAGGCGATAGGTTAGGCACCGCCTATGTTAACATAGGCGATGGATTAGGCGCCTCCTATATCAACATAGGCGATAGGTTAGGCGCCACTTATTCCATTACCTATTCTCACTGCCTCACTTAGGCGATAGGTGAGGAGCCTCCTATGTCAACATAGGAGATGGCTTAGGCGCTGCCTATATCAACATAGGCGTCAGGTTAGGCGCCTCTAATACCATTGCCTATGCTCAATGCCTCACTTAGGCGATAGGTTAGGTACCGCCTATATCAACATAGGCTATGGCTTAGGCATCGCCTATATTAACATAGGCGATAGGGTAGGCGCCGCTTATACCATTTCCTATGCTCACTGCCTCACTTAGGAGATAGGTTAGGCGACACCTATATCAACATAGGCGATGACTTAGGCGCCGCCTATATCAACATAGACGATAGGTTAGGCACCGCTTATTTTAACATCTACGCTCACTGGATAACTTAGGCGATAGGTTAGGCACTGCCTATGTCAACATAGGAGATCGCTTAGGCACCTCCTATATCAACATAGGCGATAGGTTAGGCGCCGCTTATAGCATTTCCTATGCTTTCTACCTCATTTAGCCGATAGGTTAGTCGCCACCTTTGTCAACATAGGTGATGGCTTAGGCGCCGCATATATCAACATAGGCGATAGGTTAGGCGCCGCCTATTTCAACATAGGAAATGGCTTAGGTGGCTCCTATATCAACATAGACGATAGGTTAGGCGCCGCTTATACCATTGCCAATGCTCACTTCCTTACTTAGGCGATAGGTGAGGCGCCGCCTATGTCAACATAGGCGATGGCTTAGGCGCCGCCTATATTAACATAGGCGATAGTTTAGGCACCGCTTTTACCATTGCCTATGCTCACTGCCTCACTTAGGCGATAGGTTAGGTGCCGCCTATGTCAACATAGGCGATGGCTTAGGCACCGCCTATATTAACATAGGCGACAAGGTAGGCGCCGCTTATACCATTGCCTATGCTCACTGCCTCACTTAGGCGTAAGGTTAGGCGCCGCCTATGTCAACATAGGGGATGGCTTAGGCTCCGCCTATATCAACATAGGCGATAGATTAGGCGTTGATTATACCATTGTCTATGCTCACTGCCTTACTTAGGCGTAAGGTTAAGCGTCGCCTATGTCAACATAGGTTATAGATTAGGCGCCGCCTATATCAACATAGGCGATAGGTTAGGCGCCGTGTAAACCATTGCCTATTCTCACTACCTAACTTAGGCGCTAGGTTACGCGCCGCCTATGTAAACATAGGCGATGGATTAGGTGGCGCCTATATCAACATAGGCGATAGGTTTGGCGTCGATCATACCATTGCCTATGCTCACTAGCTAAGTTAGGTGATAGGTTAGGCAACGCCTATGTCAAAATAGGTGATGGCTTAGGCTCGTCCTATATCAACATAGGCGCTAGGTTAGGCGCCGCTTATACCATAGCCTATGCTCACTGCCTCACCTAGGCGATAGGTTAGGCACCGCCTATGTTAACATAGGCGATGGATTAGGCGCCGCCTATATCAACATAGGCGATAGGTTAGGCGCCGCTTATACCATTGCCTATGCTCACTGCCTCACTTAGGTGATAGGTGAGGATCCTCCTATGTCAACATAGGAGATGGCTTAGGCGCTACCTATTTCAACATAGGCGTTAGGTTAGGCGCCGCTTATTCCATTGCCTATGCTCAATGCCTCACTTAGGCGATAGGTTAGGTGCCGCCTATATCAACATAGGCTATGGCTTAGGGACCGCCTATATTAACATAGGCGATAGGGTAGGCCCCGCTTATACCATTTCCTATGCTCACTGCCTCACTTAGGAGATAGGTTAGGCAACACCTATGTCAACATAGGCGATGACTTAGGCGCCGCCTATATCAACATAGGTGATAGGTTAGGCACCGCTTATACCAACGTCTATGCTCACTGGATAACTTAGGCGATAGGTTAGACACTGCCTATGTCAACATAGGAGATGGCTTAGGCACCTCCTATATCAACATAGGCTATAGGTTAGGCGCCGCTTATACCATTGCCTATGCTCACTACCTCATTTAGCCGATAGGTTAGGCACCGCCTATGTCAACAAAGGTGATGGCTTAGGCGCCGTATATATCAACATAGGCGAAAGGTTAGGCGCCGCCTATTTCGACATAGAAAATGGCTTAGGTGGCTCCTATATCAACATAGATGAAAGGTTAGGCGCCGCTTATACCATTGCCAATGCTCACTGCCTTTCTTTAGGCGATAGGTGAGGCGCCGCCCATGTCAACATAGGCGATTGCTTAGGCGCCGCCTATATCAACATTGGCGATAGTTTAGGCACTGCTTATACCATTTCCTATGCTCAATGCCTCACTTAGGCGATAGGTTAGGTGCCGCCTATGTCAACATAGGCGATGGCTTAGGCACCGCCTATATGAACATAGGCGATAAGGTAGGCGCCGCTTATACCATTGCCTATGCTCACTGCCTCACTTAGGCGTAAGGTTAGGCACCGCCTATGTCAACAGAGGGGATGGCTTAGACGCCACCTATATCAACATAGGCGATATATTAGGCGATGCTTATACCATAGTCTATGCTCACTACCTTACTTAGGCAATATGTTACGCGTCGCCTATGTCAGCAAAGGCGATGGATTTTGCGCCGCCTATATCAACATAGGCGGTAGGTTTGGCGCCGATTATACAATTGCCTATTCTCACTACCTCACATAGGCGATAGGTTAGGCAATGCCTATGTCAATATATGTGATGGCTTAGGCGCCGCCTATATCAACATAGGCGATAGGTTAGGTGCCGCTTATACAATTGCCTATGCTCACTGCCTCGCTTAGGCGTAAGGTTAAGCGTCGCCTATGACAACATAGGTGATAGATTACGCGCCGCCTATATCAACATAGGCGATAGGTAAGGCACCGTTTAAACCATTGCCTATTCTCACTGCCTCACATAGGCGATAGGTTACGCGCCGCCTATGTAAACATAGATGATGGCTTAGGCGGCACCTATATCAACATAGGCGATAGGTTTGGCGTCGATCATACTATTTCCTATGCTCACTAGATAACTTAGGTGATAGGTTAGGCAACGCCTATGTCAAAATAGGTGATGGCTTAAGCTCCTCCTATATCAACATAGGCGATAGGTTAGGCACCGCTTATACCATAGCCTATGCTCACTGCCTCACCTAGGCGATTGGTTAGGCACCGCCTATGTTAACATAGGCGACGGATTAGGCACCGCCTATATCAACATAGGCGATAGCTTAGGCGCCGCTTATACCATTGCCTATGCTCACTGCCTCACTTAGGCGATAGGTGTGGAGCCTCCTATGTCAAGTTAGGAGATGGTTTAGGCGCTGCCTATATCAACATAGGCGTTAGGTTAGGCGCCGCTTATACCATTGCCTATGCTCAATGCCTCTCTTAGGCGATTGGTTAGGTGCCGCCTATATCAACATAGGCTATGGCTTAGGCACCGCCTATATTAACATAAGCGATAGGGTAGGCGCCGCTTATACCATTGCCAATGCTCATTGCTTCACTTAGGAGATAGGTTAGGGAAAACCTATGTCAACATAGGTGATGACTTAGGCGATAGGTTAGGCACCGCTTATACCAACGTCTATGCTCACTGGCTAACTTAGGCGATAGGTTAGGCACTGCCTATGCAACATAGGAGATCGCTTAGGCACCTCCTATTTCAACATAGGTGATAGGTTAGGCGCCGTTTATACCATTGCATATGCTCGCTTCCTCACTTAGGCGATAGGTTAGGCGCCGCCTATGTCAACGTAGGCGATGGCTTAGGCGCCGCCTATATCAACATAGGCAATAGGTTAGGCGCCACCTATTATGACATAGGTAATGGCTTAGGTGGCTCCTATAAAAACATAAACGATAGGTTAGGCGCCGCTTATACCATTGCCTATGCACACTGCCTCACTTAGGCGATAGGTGAGGCGCCGCCTATGTCAACATAGGCGATGGCTTAGGCGCTGCCTATATCAACATAGACGATAGGTTAGGCGCCGCTTATACATTTGCCTATGCTTACTGCCTCACTTAGGCGATAGGTTAGGTGCCGCCTATGTCAACATAGGCGATGGCTTAGGCACCGCCTATATTAACATAGGCGATAAGGTAGGCGCTGCTTATACCATTGCCTATGCTCACTGTCGTACTTAGACGATTGGTTACACGACGCTTATGTCAGCATAGGCGATGGATTAGGCGCCGCCTATATCAACATAGGCTGTAGGTTTGGCGTCGATTATGCAATTATCTATTCTCAGTACCTCACTTAGGCGATAGGTTAGGCACCGCTTATACCATTGCCTATGCTCACTGCCTCACTTAGGAGATAGGTTAGGAAACGCCTATATCAATATAGGTGATAGTTTAGGCACCGCTTATACCAACGTCTATGCTCACTAGCTAAATTAGGAGATAGGTTAGGCTTAGGAGCCTCCTATATCAACATGGGCGATAGGTTAGGCGCCGCTTATACCATTCCCTATGCTCACTACCTCATTTAGGTGATAGGTTAGGTGCCGCCTGTGTCAACATAGGCGATGGCTTAGGCGCCGCCTATATCAATATAGGCGATAGGTTAGGCGCCACCTATGTCAACATAGGCAATGGCTTAGGCTCCGCCTATATCAACATAGGCGATAGATTAGGCGCCGCTTATACCATTGCCTATTCTCACTACCTTACTTAGGCGCCGCCTATATCAACATAGGCTGTAGGTTTGGCGCCGATTATACAATTGCCTATTCTCAGTACCTCACTTAGGACAGAGGTTAGGCAACGCCTAAGTCAACATAGGTGATGGATTAGGCGCCGCCTATATCAACATAGGCGATAGGTTAGGCGCCGCTTATACGATTGCCTATGCTCACTGCCTCGCTTAGGCATAAGGTTAGGCGTCGCCTATGTCAACATAGGCGATGGATTAGGCGCCGCCTATATCAACATAGGCGAAAGGTTAGGCGCCTCCTATATCAACATAGGCGATAGGTTAGGCACCGCTTATACCATTGGCTATGCTCACCGCCTCACGTAGGCTATAGCTGAGGTGCCGCCTATGTCAACATAGGCGATGGCTTAGGCGCCACCTTATCAACATAGGCTATAGCTTAGGTGCCACTTATACCATTGCCCATTCCCGCTGCCTCACTTAGGCGATAGGTTAGGTGCCGCCTATGTCAACATAGGCGATGGCTTAGGAACTGCCTATATTAAAATAGGCGATAAGGTAGGCGCCGCTTATACCTTACGCCTACCATTGCCTATGCTCACTACCTCACTTAGGCGTAAGGTTAGGCGCATCCTATGTCAACATAGTCGATGGCTTAGGCGCCGCCTATATCAACATAGATAATAGATTAGGCGTCGCTTATACCATTGACTATGCTCAGTGCCTTACTTAGGCGATAGGTTATGCGCCGCCTATGTCAGCATAGGCGATCGATTAGGCGCCGCCTATATCAACATAAGTGATAGGTTAGGCACCACATATACCAACGTCTATGCTCACTGGCTAACTTAGGCGATAGGTTACGCGCCGCCTGTGTAAACATAGGCGATGGCTTAGGCGGCACCTATATCAACATAGGCGATAGGTTTGGCGTCGATCATACTATTGCCTATGCTCACTAGATAACTTAGGTGATAGGTTAGGCAACGCCTATGTCAAAATAGGTGATGGCTTAGGCTCCGCCTATATCAACATAGGCGATAGGTTAGGCACCGCTTATACCATAGCCTATGCTTTCTGCCTCACCTAGGCGATTGGTTAGGTACCGCCTATGTTAACATAGGCGATGGATTAGGCTCCGCCAATATCAACATAGGCGATAGGTTAGACACCGCTTATACCATTGCCTATGCTCACTGCCTCAGTTAGGCGATAGGTGTGGAGCCTCCTATGTCAACATAGGAGATGGCTTAGGCGCTGCCTATATCAACATAGGGGATAGGTTAGGCACCGCTTATACCATAGCCTATGCTCACTGCCTCACCTAGGCGATTGGTTAGGCACCGCCTATGTTAACATAGGCGATGGATTAGGTGCCGCCTATATCAACATAGGCGATAGGTTAGGCACCGCTTATACCATTGCCTATGCTCACTGCCTCACTTAGGCGATAGGTGTGGAGCCTCCTATGTCAACATAGGAGATGGCTTAGGCGCTGCCTATATCAACATAGGCGTTAGGTTAGGCGCCGCTTATACCATTGCCTATTCTCAATGCCTCACTTAGGCGATAGGTTAGGTGCCGCCTATATCAACATAGGCTATGGCTTAGGCACCGCCTATATTAACATAGGCGATAGGGTAGGCGCCGCTTATACCATTGCCTATGCTCATTGATTCACTTAGGAGATAGGTTAGGCAACACCTATGTCAACATAGGTGATGACTTAGGCGATAGGTTAGGCACCGCTTATACCAACGTCTATGCTCACTGGCTAACTTAGGCGATAGGTTAGGCACTGCCTATGCAACATAGGAGATGGCTTAGGCACCTCCTATTTCAACATAGGCGATAGGTTAGGCGTCGTTTATACCATTGCCTATGCTCACTTCCTCACTTAGGCGATAGGTTAGGCGCCGCTTATGTCAACGTAGGCGATGGCTTAGGCGCCGCCTATATCAACATAGGCGATAGGTTAGGCACCACCTATTTTGACATAGGTAATGGCTTAGGTGGCTCCTATATAAACATAAACGATAGGTTAGGCGCTGCTTATACCATTGCCTATGCACACTGCCTCACCTAGGCGATAGGTGAGGCGCCGCCTATGTCAACATAGGCGATGGCTTAGGCGCTGGCTATATCAACATAGACGATAGGTTCGGCGCCGCTTATACCTTTGCCTATGCTCACTGCCTCACTTAGGCGATAGGTTAGGTGCCGCCTATGTCAACATAGGCGATGGCTTAGGCACCGCCTATATTAACATAGGCGATAAGGTAGGCGCTGCTTATACCATTGCCTATGCTCACTTCCTTACTTTGACGATTGGTTACACGCCGCCTATGTCAGCATAGGCGATGGATTAGGCGCCGCCTATATCAACATAGGCTGTAGGTTTTGCGTCGATTATGCGATTGCCTATACTCAGTACCTCACTTAGGCGATAGGTTAGGCACCACTTATACCATTGCCTATGCTCACTTCCTCACTTAGGAGATAGGTTAGGCAACGCCTATGTCAACATAGGCGATGACTTAGGCGCTGCCTATATCAACATAGGTGATAGGTTAGGCACCGCTTATACCAACGTCTATGCTCACTGGCTAACTTAGGCGATAGGTTAGGCTTAGGCGCCTCCTATATCAACATAGGCGATAGGTTAGGCACCGCTTATACCATTGACTATGCTCACCGCCTCACATAGGCGATAGCTGAGGTGCCGCCTATGTCAACATAGGCGATGGCTTAGGCGCCGCCTTATCAACATAGGCTATAACTTAGGTGCCACTTATACCATTGCCCATTCTCACTGGCTCACTTAGGCGATAGGTTATGCGCCGCCTATGTAAACATAGGCGATGGCTTAGGCGCCGCCTATATAAACATAGGAGATAGGTGTGCCGTCGATCATACCATTGCCTATGCTCACTAGCTCACTAGGCGATAGGTTAGGCAATGCCTATGTCAAAATAGGTAATTTCTTAGGAGCCGCCTATATTAACATAGGCGATAGGTTAGGCGCCGCTTATACCATTGCCTATGCTCACTGCCTCACTAAGGCGATAGGTTAGGCACCGCCTATGTTAGCATAGGCGATGGCTTAGGCGCCGCCAATATAAACATTGGCGATAGGTTAGGCGCCGCTTATACCATTGCCTATGCTCACTGCCTCACTTGGGTGATAGGTTAGGCGCCGCCAATGTCAACATAGGCGATGACTTAGCCGCCGCCTATATCAACATAGGCAATAGGTTAGAGGCTGCCTATTTCAACATAGGCAATGTCTTAGGCAGATCCTATATCAACATAGAAGATAGGTTAGGCGCCGCTTATACTATTGCCTATGCTCACTGCCTCACTTAGACGATAGGTGAGGCGCCGCCTATGTCAACATAGGTGATGGCTTAGGCGCTTCCTATATCAACATAGGCGATATGTTAGGCGTCATTTATACAATTGCCTATGCTCACTGCCTCACTTAGGCGATAGGTTAGGTTCCGCCTATGTCAACATAGGCGATGTCTTAGGCATCGCCTATATTAACATAGGCGATAGGTTAGGCACCATTTATACCATTGCCTATGCTCACTGCCTCACTTAGGATATAGGTTAGGTAACGCCTATGTCAACATAGGCGATGACTTAGGCGCCACCTATATCAATATAGGAGATAGGTTAGGCACCGATTATACCAACGTCTATGCTCACTGGCTAACTTAGGCGATAGGTTAGGGACCGCCTATGTCAATATAGGTGATGGCTTAGGCGCCTCCTATATCAACATAGGCGATAGGTTAGGCGCCGCTTATACCATTGCCTATGCTCACTGCCTCATTTAGGCGATAGGTTAGGTGCCGCCTATGTCAACATAGGCGATGGCTTAGGCGCCGCCTATATCAACATAGGCGATAGGTTAGGCGCCGCCTATTTCAACATAGGAAATGTCTTAGGCGGCTCCTATATCAACATACACGATAGGTTAGGCACCGCTTATACCATTGGCTCTGCTCACTGCCTCACATAGGCGATAGCTGAGGTGCCGCCTATGTCAACTTAGGCGATGGCTTAGGCGTCGCCTTATCAACATAGGCGATAGGTTAGGCGCCGCCTATTTCAACATAGGCGATGACTTAGGCGCCACCTATATCAACATAGGAGATAGGTTAGGCACAGCTTATACCAACGTCTATGCTCATTGGTTAACTTAGGCGATAGGTTAGGCACCGCCTATGTCAACATAGGCGATGGCTTAGGCGCCTCCTATATCAACATAGGAGATACGTTAGGCACCGCTTATACCATTGCCTATGCTTACTGCCTCATTTAGGTGATAGGTTAGGCTCCGCTTATACCATTGCCTATGCTCACTAGCTCACTTAGATGATAGGTTAGGCGCCGCTTATACCATTGGCAATGCTCACTGCCTCACATAGGCGATAGCTGAGGTGCCGCCTATGTCAACATAGGTGATGGCTTAGGCGCCGCCTTATCAACATAGGCGATAGGTTAGGCGCCGCTTATACTATTTCCAATTCCCACTGCCTCACTTAGGCGATAGGTTAGGTGCCGCCTATGTCAAAATAGGCGATGGCTTTGGCACCGCCTATATTAACATAGGCGATAAGGTAGGCGCCGCTTATACCATTGCCTATGCTCACTGCCTTACTTAGGCGTAAGGTTAGGCACCGCCTATGTCAACATAGGCGATGGATTAGGCGCTGCCTATATCAACATAGGCAATAGATTAGGTGCCGCTTATACCATTGCCTATGCTCATTGCCTTACTTAGGCGATAGATTATACGCCGCCTATGTCAACATAGGCGATGGATTAGGCGCCGCCTATATCAACATAGGCGATAGGTTAGGCGCCGCTTATACCATTGCCTATGGTCACTACCTCACTTAGGAGATAGGTTAGGCAACGCCTATGTCAACAGAGGTGATGGCTTAGGCGCCGCCTATATCAGCATAGGCTATAGGTTAGGCGCTGCTTATACCATTGCCAATGCTCACTGCCTCACTTAGGCGATAGGTTAGGCGCCGCCTATGTCAACATAGGCGATGGCTGAAGCGCCACCTATATCAACATAGGCGATAGGTTAGGTACCGCTTAGAGCATTGCCTATGATCACTGCCTCACTTAGGCGACAGGTTAGGCGCCGCCTATGTTAACATAGGAGATGGCTTAGGCGCCGCCTATATCAACATAGGCGATAGGTTTGGCGCCGATCATACCATTGCCTATGCTCACTAGCTCACTTAGGCGATAGGATAGGTAACGCCTATGTTAATATAGGTGATGGCTTAGGCACCGTCTATATCAACATAGGCGATAGGTTCGGCGCTGTTTATACCATAGCCTATGCTCACTGCCTCACTTAGGCGATAGGTTAGGCACCGCCTATGTTAACATAGGTGATGGCTTGGGCGCCGCCTATATCAACATAGGAGATAGGTTAGGCGCCGCTTATACATTGCCCATGCCCACTCCCTCACTTAGCCGATAGTTTAGAAGCCGCCTATAACATCATAGTCTATGGCTTAGGCACCGCCTATATCAACATAGGCTATAGGCTAGGCACCGATTATACCATTGCTTATGCTCACTTCCTTACTTAGGCGATAGGTTAGGCGTCGCCTATGTCAACATAGGCGATGGTTTAAGCGGCCACCTATATCAACATAGGCGATAGGTTAGACGCCGCGTATACGATTGCCTATGGTCACTGCCTCACTTAGGCGATAAGTTAGGCGCCGCCTATGTCAACCCAGGAGATGGCTCAGGCGCCGCCTATATCAACATAGGCGATAGGTTAGGCACCGCTTATTCCATAGCCTATGCTCACTGCCTCACTTAGGAGATAGGTTTGGCAATGCCTATGTCAACATAGGCGATGGCTTAGGCGCCGCCTATGTTAACATAGGTGATGTCTTAGGCGCCGCCTATATCAACATAGGCGATAGGTTAGGCGCCGCTTATACCATTGGCTAGGCCCACTCCCTCACTTAGGCGATAGTTTAGACGCCGCCTATGTCATCATAGTCAATGGCTTACGCCCCGCCTATATCAACATAGGCTATAGGTTAGGCTCCGCTTATACCATTGCCTATGCTCACTGCCTCACTTACGCGATAGGTTAGGTGCCCCCAATGTCGATATAGGCGATGTATTAGATGCCGCCTATATCAACATAGGCGATAGGTTAGGCGTCACTTATACCATTGCCTATGCTCACTGCCTCACTTAGCCGATAGGATAGGCGTCGCCTATGTCAACACAGGAGATGGCTCAGGCACCGCCTATATCAACATAGGTGATAGGTTAGCCACCGCTTATTCCATAGCCTATGCTCACTGCCTCGCTTAGGAGATAGGTTTGGCAACGCCTATGTCAACATAGGCGATGGCTTAGGTGCCGCCTATATCAACATAGGCGATAGGCTAGGCACCGCTTATACCAATGTCTATGCTCACTGGCTCACTTAGGAGATAGGTTAGGCGCCGTCTATGTCAACATAGGAGATGGCTTAGGTGCCTTCTATATCAACATAGGCGATAGGTTAGGTGCCTCTTATACCATTGCCTATGCTCACTTCCTCACTTAGGCGATAGGTTAGGCACCACCTATGTTATCATAGGTGATGGCATAGGCGCTGCCTATATCAACATAGGCGATAGGTTAGGCGCCGCTTATACAATTTCCCATGCCCACTGCCTCACTTAGGCGATAGTTTAGACGCCTCCTATCTCATCATAGACTATGTCTTAGGCTCCGCCTATATCAAGATACGCTATAGGTTAGGCGCCGCTTATACCATTGCCTATGCTCACTGCCTCACTTACGCGATATGTTAGGTGCTGCCTATGTCAATATAGGCGATGTCTTAGGCGCCACCTATATCAACATAGGAGATAGGTTAGGCAGCGTTTATACCATTTTCTATGCTCACTGCCTCACTTAGGCGATAGGTTAGGCACTGCCTATGTCAACATAGGTGATGTATTAGATGCCGCCTATATCAACATAGGCGATAGGCTAGGCGCCACTTATACCATTGCCTATGCTCACTGCCTTTCTTAGGCGATAGGTTAGGTGTCGCCTATGTCAACATAGGCGATGGTTTAAGCGGCCACCTATATCAACATAGACGATAGGTTAGATTCCGCTTACACCATTGCCTATGCTCACTGCCTCACTTAGGTGATAGGTTAGGCGCCGCCTATGTAAACACAAGAGATGGCTCAGGCGCCGCTTATATCAACTTAGGCGATAGGTTAGCCGCCGCTTATTCCATAGCCTATGCTCACTGCCTCACTTAGGAGATAGGTTAGGCAACGCCTATGTTAACATAGGCTATGGCTTAGGCGCCTCCTATATCAACATAGGCGATAGGTTAGGCACCGCTTATACCATTGGCTATGCTCACCGCCTCACATAGGCGATAGCTGAGGTGCCGCCTATGTCAACATAGGCGATGGCTTAGGCGCCGCCTTATCAACATAGGCTATAACTTAGGTGCCACTTATACCATTGCCCATTCTCACTGGCTCACTTAGGCGATAGGTTATGCGCCGCCTATGTAAACATAGGCGATGGCTTAGGCGCCGCCTATATAAACATAGGAGATAGGTGTGCCGTCGATCATACCATTGCCTATGCTCACTAGCTCACTTAGGCGATAGGTTAGGCAATGCCTATGTCAAAATAGGTAATTTCTTAGGAGCCGCCTATATTAACATAGGCGATAGGTTAGGCGCCGCTTATACCATTGCCTATGCTCACTGCCTCACTAATGCGATAGGTTAGGCACCGCCTATGTTAGCATAGGCGATGGCTTAGGCGCCGCCAATATAAACATTGGCGATAGGTTAGGCGCCGCTTGTACCATTGCCTATGCTCACTGCCTCACTTGGGTGATAGGTTAGGCGCCGCCAATGTCAACATAGGCGATGACTTAGCCGCCGCCTATATCAACATAGGCGATAGGTTAGAGGCTGCCTATTTCAACATAGGCAATGTCTTAGGCAGATCCTATATCAACATAGACGATAGGTTAGATTCCTCTTACACCATTGCCTATGCTCACTGCCTCACTTAGGTGATAGGTTAGGCGCCGCCTATGTAAACACAAGAGATGGCTCAGGCGCCGCTTATATCAACTTAGGCGATAGGTTAGCCGCCGATTATTCCATAGCCTATGCTCACTGCCTCACTTAGGAGATAGGTTAGGCAACGCCTATGTTAACATAGGCTATGGCTTAGGCGCCTCCTATATCAACATAGGCGATAGGTTAGGCACCGCTTATACCATTGGCTATGCTCACCGCCTCACATAGGCGATAGCTGAGGTGCCGCCTATGTCAACATAGGCGATGGCTTAGGCGCCGCCTTATCAACATAGGCTATAACTTAGGTGCCACTTATACCATTGCCCATTCTCACTGGCTCACTTAGGCGATAGGTTATGCGCCGCCTATGTAAACATAGGCGATGGCTTAGGCGCCGCCTATATAAACATAGGAGATAGGTGTGCCGTCGATCATACCATTGCCTATGCTCACTAGCTCACTTAGGCGATAGGTTAGGCAATGCCTATGTCAAAATAGGTAATTTCTTAGGAGCCGCCTATATTAACATAGGCGATAGGTTAGGCGCCGCTTATACCATTGCCTATGCTCACTGCCTCACTAAGGCGATAGGTTAGGCACCGCCTATGTTAGCATAGGCGATGGCTTAGGCGCCGCCAATATAAACATTGGCGATAGGTTAGGCGCCGCTTGTACCATTGCCTATGCTCACTGCCTCACTTGGGTGATAGGTTAGGCGCCGCCAATGTCAACATAGGCGATGACTTAGCCGCCGCCTATATCAACATAGGCGATAGGTTAGAGGCTGCCTATTTCAACATAGGCAATGTCTTAGGCAGATCCTATATCAACATAGAAGATAGGTTAGGCGCCGCTTATACTATTGCCTATGCTCACTGCCTCACTTAGACGATAGGTGAGGCGCCGCCTATGTCAACATAGGTGATGGCTTAGGCGCTTCCTATATCAACATAGGCGATAGGTTAGGCGTCATTTATACAATTGCCTATGCTCACTGCCTCACTTAGGCGATAGGTTAGGTTCCGCCTATGTCAACATAGGCGATGTCTTAGGCATCGCCTATATTAACATAGGCGATAGGTTAGGCACCATTTATACCATTGCCTATGCTCACTGCCTCACTTAGGATATAGGTTAGGTAACGCCTATGTCAACATAGGCGATGACTTAGGCGCCACCTATATCAATATAGGCGATAGGTTAGGCACCGATTATACCAACGTCTATGCTCACTGGCTAACTTAGGCGATAGGTTAGGGACCGCCTATGTCAATATAGGTGATGGCTTAGGCGCCTCCTATATCAACATAGGCGATAGGTTAGGCGCCGCTTATACCATTGCCTATACTCACTGCCTCATTTAGGCGATAGGTTAGGTGCCGCCTATGTCAACATAGGCGATGGCTTAGGCGCCGCCTATATCAACATAGGCGATAGGTTAGGCGCCGCCTATTTCAACATAGGAAATGTCTTAGGCGGCTCCTATATCAACATACATGATAGGTTAGGCACCGCTTATACCATTGGCTCTGCTCACTGCCTCACATAGGCGATAGCTGAGGTGCCGCCTATGTCAACTTAGGCGATGGCTTAGGCGCCGCCTTATCAACATAGGCGATAGGTTAGGCGCCGCCTATTTCAACATAGGCGATGACTTAGGCGCCACCTATATCAACATAGGAGATAGGTTAGGCACAGCTTATACCAACGTCTATGCTCATTGGTTAACTTAGGCGATAGGTTAGGCACCGCCTATGTCAACATAGGCGATGGCTTAGGCGCCTCCTATATCAACATAGGAGATACGTTAGGCACCGCTTATACCATTGCCTATGCTTACTGCCTTATTTATGTGATAGGTTAGGCTCTGCTTATACCATTGCCTCTGCTCACTAGCTCACTTAGATGATAGGTTAGGCGCCGCTTATACCATTGGCAATGCTCACTGCCTCACATAGGCGATAGCTGAGGTGCCGCCTATGTCAACATAGGTGATGGCTTAGGCGCCGCCTTATCAACATAGGCGATAGGTTAGGCGCCGCTTATACTATTTCCAATTCCCACTGCCTCACTTAGGCGATAGGTTAGGTGCCGCCTATGTCAAAATAGGCGATGGCTTTGGCACCGCCTATATTAACATAGGCGATAAGGTAGGCGCCGCTTATACCATTGCCTATGCTCACTGCCTTACTTAGGCGTAAGGTTAGGCACCGCCTATGTCAACATAGGCGATGGATTAGGCGCTGCCTATATCAACATAGGCAATAGATTAGGTGCCGCTTATACCATTGCCTATGCTCATTGCCTTACTTAGGCGATAGATTATACGCCGCCTATGTCAACATAGGCGATGGATTAGGCTCCGCCTATATCAACATAGGCGATAGGTTAGGAGCCGCTTATACCATTGCCTATGGTCACTACCTCACTTAGGAGATAGGTTAGGCAACGCCTATGTCAACATAGGTGATGGCTTAGGCGCCGCCTATATCAGCATAGGCTATAGGTTAGGCGCTGCTTATACCATTGCCAATGCTCACTGCCTCACTTAGGCGATAGGTTAGGCGCCGCCTATGTCAACATAGGCGATGGCTGAAGCGCCGCCTATATCAACATAGGCGATAGGTTAGGTACCGCTTAGAGCATTGCCTATGATCACTGCCTCACTTAGGCGACAGGTTAGGCGCCGCCTATGTTAACATAGGCGATGGCTTAGGCGCCGCCTATATCAACATAGGCGATAGGTTTGGCGCCGATCATACCATTGCCTATGCTCACTAGCTCACTTAGGCGATAGGATAGGTAACGCCTATGTTAACATAGGTGATGGCTTAGGCACCATCTATATCAACATAGGCGATAGGTTCGGCGCTGTTTATACCATAGCCTATGCTCACTGCCTCACTTAGGCGATAGGTTAGGCACCGCCTATGTTAACATAGGTGATGGCTTGGGCGCCGCCTATATCAACATAGGAGATAGGTTAGGCGCCGCTTATACATTGCCCATGCCCACTCCCTCACTTAGCCGATAGTTTAGAAGCCGCCTATAACATCATAGTCTATGGCTTAGGCGCCGCCTATATCAACATAGGCTATAGGCTAGGCACCGATTATACCATTGCTTATGCTCACTTCCTTACTTAGGCGATAGGTTAGGCGTCGCCTATGTCAACATAGGCGATGGTTTTAGCGGCCACCTATATCAACATAGGCGATAGGTTAGACGCCGCGTATACGATTGCCTATGCTCACTGCCTCACTTAGGCGATAAGTTAGGCGCCGCTATGTCAACCCAGGAGATGGCTCAGGCGCCGCCTATATCAACATAGGCGATAGGTTAGGCACCGCTTATTCCATAGCCTATGCTCACTGCCTCACTTAGGAGATAGGTTTGGCAATGCCTATGTCAACATAGGCGATGGCTTAGGCGCCGCCTATGTTAACATAGGTGATGTCTTAGGCGCCGCCTATATCAACATAGGCGATAGGTTAGGCGCCGTTTATACCATTGGCTAGGCCCACTCCCTCACTTAGGCGATATTTTAGACGCCGCCTATGTCATCATAGTCAATGGCTTAGGCCCCGCCTATATCAACATAGGCTATAGGTTAGGCTCCGCTTATACCATTGCCTATGCTCACTGCCTCACTTACGCGATAGGTTAGGTGCCCCCAATGTCAATATAGGCGATGTATTAGATGCCGCCTATATCAACATAGGCGATAGGTTAGGCGTCACTTATACCATTGCCTATGCTCACTGCCTCACTTAGCCGATAGGATAGGCGTCGCCTATGTCAACACAGGAGATGGCTCAGGCACCGCCTATATCAACATAGGTGATAGGTTAGCCACCGCTTATTCCATAGCCTATGCTCACTGCCTCACTTAGGAGATAGGTTTGGCAACGCCTATGTCAACATAGGCGATGGCTTAGGTGCCGCCTATATCAACATAGGCGATAGGCTAGGCACCGCTTATACCAATGTCTATGCTCACTGGCTCACTTAGGAGATAGGTTAGGCGCCGTCTATGTCAACATAGGAGATGGCTTAGGTGCCTTCTATATCAACATAGGCGATAGGTTAGGTGCCTCTTATACCATTGCCTATGCTCACTTCCTCACTTAGGCGATAGGTTAGGCACCACCTATGTTATCATAGGTGATGGCATAGGCGCTGCCTATATCAACATAGGCGATAGGTTAGGCGCCGCTTATACAATTTCCCATGCCCACTGCCTCACTTAGGCGATAGTTTAGACGCCTCCTATCTCATCATAGACTATGTCTTAGGCTCCGCCTATATCAAGATACGCTATAGGTTAGGCGCCGCTTATACCATTGCCTATGCTCACTGCCTCACTTACGCGATATGTTAGGTGCTGCCTATGTCAATATAGGCGATGTCTTAGGCGCCACCTATATCAACATAGGAGATAGGTTAGCCAGCGTTTATACCATTTTCTATGCTCACTGCCTCACTTAGGCGATAGGTTAGGCGCTGCCTATGTCAACATAGGTGATGTACTAGATTCCGCCTATATCAACATAGGCGATAGGCTAGGCGCCACTTATACCATTGCCTATGCTCACTGCCTTTCTTAGGCGATAGGTTAGGTGTCGCCTATGTCAACATAGGCGATGGTTTAAGCGGCCACCTATATCAACATAGACGATAGGTTAGATTCCGCTTACACCATTGCCTATGCTCACTGCCTCACTTAGGTGATAGGTTAGGCGCCGCCTATGTAAACACAAGAGATGGCTCAGGCGCCGCTTATATCAACTTAGGCGATAGGTTAGCCGCCGCTTATTCCATAGCCTATGCTCACTGCCTCAGTTAGGAGATAGGTTAGGCAACGCCTATGTTAACATAGGCTATGGCTTAGGCGCCGCCTATATCAACATAGGCGATAGGTTAGGAACCGCTTATACCAATGTCTATGCTCACTAGCTCACTTAGGCGATAGGTTAGGCGTCGTCTATGTCAACATAGGCGATGGCTTAGGCGCCTTCTATATCAACATAGGCGATAGGTTAGGCGCTGCTTATACCATTGCCTATGCTCACTTCCTCACTTAGGCGATTGGTTAGGCGCCGCCTATGTCAACATAGACGATGGCTTAGGCGCCGCCTATATCAACATAGACGATAGGTTAGGCGCCGCCTATGTCATCATAGGCAATGGCTTAGGCATCTCTTATATCAACATAGGTGATAGGTTAGGTGCCGTTTATATCATTTCCTATGCTCACTGCCTTACTTAGACGATAGGTTAGGCGCTCCCTATGTCAAAATAGGCGATGGCTTAGGAGCCGCCTATATCAACATAGGCGATAGCTAAGGCGCCGGTTATACCATTTCCTATGCTCACTGCCTCACTTAGGCGATAGGTTAGGCGCCACCTATGTCAATATAGGCGATGGCTTTGGCGCCGCCTATATCAACATAGGCGATAGGTTAGGCGCCACTTATACCATTGCCTATTCTCACTGCCTCTCTTAGGCGTAAGGTTAGGCGCCGCCTATGTCAACATAGGCGATAGGTTGGGCGCCGCTTAAACCATTGCCTATTCTCACTGCCTTTGATAACACCCAAACTACAGCTCTCGTAAGAGTGTAAGCGTTCGCTGTCAAATATAGAACCCAACTGGGTTGGGAGTCGAATCCCACAGGGAATACTTGGTTACTAAGTATTGCAATTGTTAGCAGACTGTGGTCGAAAATTATACAGGAAGGGGCATTTTATGCCTATAATAATGTTTACCAAAATAAAGAATGAAACGAGTAATGTAGTAGGAGCTAATCACAGAAAGGAATAAGTTAGGGTTATGTTCACCTTATGATTTCTACGTATCTATTAACTATGAGTTATACGGAATTCAGATATGCATGCACTTATAGAGGTTTGTATTCTAATGGTAAATCCTAGCGTCTCTCGACCATCAAGGATTATTTCACTTGAACTCTCTCGAGCTTAAAGCGTATGACTAACTGTACAAACTCTCCAAGAGGTTAATCCAGTTACGACACTAACTTTTAAACAGGGGTTGGTAGCCCTATTTCCTTGTCACACTCTTTTTTCCAAACATATAACTTTTCTCTCGAACAAGTTAATGTTATATTGGCGTATTCATTATGTTTGCAACCACAAGAATTTAATTAAGATGACGAGAGTAATGATATAAGCAGCATGAGTATCAAGAATTCACAAACTTGTAGCATTAGATAATATATCATAAGGCTTCCATAACCCTAACAGAGAAGTTTAGCTACTCAGGAGGGTAACGGAAATCAACGAAGACATCATCATCATACCACAACTATAGCAATCTCACGTTGAAGAGGAATGTGGCGTCACAACAAGATTAACGTTTTTCCTCTTGGCGTTTTCCACAAGTTAGCGTTTTTCTCTATTAAAACTTACAGAATTTGTAGCTTGAATAAAACTAGAAGTGTCGAGTAATGGAAAATAGAATCGAATAGAATCGAATAGAATCGAATGCTGAAAAATTCAACAAAATAGGGTTTTTATAACACCCATATCCTAGTCCTACTAAGTTACTGCATCCTTGTCCTAATCCTACTAAGTTACTGCTGATCTC
The DNA here is from genome assembly GCA_030864215.1 of Capsicum pubescens. Classification (NCBI taxonomy): domain Eukaryota; kingdom Viridiplantae; phylum Streptophyta; class Magnoliopsida; order Solanales; family Solanaceae; genus Capsicum; species Capsicum pubescens. The sequence continues at coordinate 304,962,292 of CM061542.1, forward strand.
CAAGTCTTTAGAAATACTGTTTTTGCCCGGGACAAGTTTTCCATGCATCACTTTCAGTCCACAAGCTTCCAGAAGCTGCCTTCCTTCTTACGTGAAGTTTCCTTTGCTGCCCAACGGTCCACTAAATGCTGAAATCTTCATCATTTATACCTGAAAACATGCTAATCATGTTGGTTAGCTCACTTACAGGAAAAAGAACTAAAAGTGCAGGAATTATATATTTTGTCCTTAAAACTTAGCTAAAATATTTGTAAAGTATAGTACTTTAGGCGTGTAAATAAACCCAACATCAACACCCCACACTTAAAGCTTTGTTCGTCCTCGAAAAAGATATCATGTCCATGTAAACATCTACTTAGGATTTCACAGTAACAACACAAAATGTTCAACAAGAAAGGCACGACAATTATTAACAAAGAGTAGTTTTCTTGTTCACTACTAGAAACAATTCAACCTCCAACATAGACTAGTGATGATGGTTAATTCGTATCCACAAGTTAAGTCACAAAGAATCATATAACACTACCCAACAATCATCAACCATGTGTGTCTCACACAAGATATCACCCATAATCACTCATAAGATTTGCATTTTTCGAAACATGGGTACAAGATTCTCCTTGCTCTCAATTAAACAAAGAATTCATATGTTGCAACTGATGACCATAAGCTTGCCCTTAGTGTAATGCTCCACTAATATCAGAATGCTAAGCTTAGGATCAAGTAGGTCTTTACAGGTTGTAATGTAGGCTAAGGGACAGGTTGGACTATTTTGGCTAGAAATAGTGACTATGTTCCCTAAGCGCTTTAATACACTACATTATGCCATTGCCTATATCAACATAGGCGATAGGTTAGGCGCCGCTTATACCATTTCCTATGCTCACTGCCTCACTTAGGCGATAGGTTAGGCGATGGCTTAGGCGCCGCCTATATCAACATAGGCGATAGGTTTGGCGCCGATCATACCATTGCCTACGCTCAGTAGCTAACTTAGGCGATAGGATAGGTAACGCCTATGTCAACATAGGTGATGGCTTAGGCGCAGTCTGTATCAACATAGGCGATAGGTTAGGCACCGCTTATACCATAGCCTATGCTCACTGCCTCACTTAGGCGATAGGTTAGGCACAGCCTATGTTAACATTGGTGATGGCTTAGGCGCCGCCTCTATCAACATAGGCGATAGGATAGGCGCCGCTTATACCATTGCACATGCCCACTGCCTAACTTAGGCGATAGTTTAGATGTCGCCTATGTGATCATAGTCTATGGCTTAGTCGCCGCCTATATCAACATAGGCTATAGGTTAGGCACCGCTTATACCATTGCCTACGCTCACTACCTCACTTACGCGATAGGTTAGGTGCCGCCTATGTCAATATAAGCGATGGATTAGGTGCCACCTATATCATAATAGGAGATAGGTTAGCCAGCGCTTATACCATTGTCAATGCTCACTGCCTCACTTAGGCGATAGGTTTGGCACTGCCTATGTCAATATAGGCGATGTATTAGATGCCGCCTATATCAACATAGGAGATAGGTTAGGAGTCGCTTATACCATTGCCTATGCTTACTGCCTCACTTAGGCGATAGGTTAGGTGTCGCCTATGTCAACATAGGCTATGGTTTAAGCGGCCACCTATATCAACATAGACGATAGGTTAGACGCCGCTTATACCATTTCCTATGCTCACTGCCTCACTTAGGCGATAGGTTAGGCGCCGCCTATGTCAACATAGGCGATGGCTTAAGCGCCGCCTATATCAAAATAGGCGATGGCTTAGACGCCGCATATATAAATATAGGCGATTGGTTAGGCGCCTCCTATTTTAACATAGGCAATGTCTTAGGCGGCTCCTATATCATCATATATGATAGGTTAGGCGCCGCTTTTACCATTGGCTATGCTCACTGCCTCACATAGGCGATAGCTGAGGTGCCGCCTATGTCAACATAGGCGATGGCTTAAGAGCCGCCTATATCAACATAGGCGTTAGGTTAGGCGCCACTTATACCATTGCCTATGCTCACTGCCTCACTTAGGCGATAGGTTTGGCGCTGCCTATGTCAACATAGGCGATGGCTTAGACGCCGCCTATATAAATATAGGCGATTGGTTAGGCGCCTCCTATTTCAACATAGGCAATGGCTTAGGCGGATCCTATATCAACATAGACGATAGGTTAAGCGCCGCTTATACCATTTCCTATGCTTACTACCTCACTTAGGCGATAGGTGAGGCGCCGCCTATGTCAGCATAGACGATGGCTTAGGCGCCGCCTATGTCAACATAGGTGGTAGGTTTGGCGCCGATTATACAATTGCCTATTCTCACTACCTCACTTAAGCGATAGGTCAGGCAACGCCTATGTCAACATAGGTGATGGCTTAGGCGCCGCCTCTATCAACATAGGCGATAGGTTAGGCGCTGATTATACCATTGCCAATGCTCACTGCCTCACTTAGGTAATAGGTTAGGCGCCGCCTATGTCAACATAGGCGATGGCTGAAGCGCTGCCTATATCAAAATAGGCGATAGGTTAGGCGCCGCTTATACCATTGCCTATGCTCACTGCCTCACTTAGGAGATAGGTCAGGCGCCGCCTATGTTAACATAGGCGATGGCTTAGGCGCCGCATATATCAACATAGGCGATAGGCTTGGCGCCGATCATACCATTGCCTATGCTCACTAGCTCACTTAGACGATAGGATAGGTAATGCCTATGTCAACATAGGTGATGGCTTAGGCACCGTCTATATCAACATATGCGATAGGTTAGGCGCCGCTTATACCATAGCGTATGCTTACTGCCTCACTTAGACAATAGGTTAGGCACCGCCTATGTTAACATAGGTGATGGCTTAGGCGCTGCCTATATCAACATAGGCGATAGGTTAGGCGCCGCTTATACATTGCCCATGCCCACTGCCTCACTTAGGCCATAGTTTAGATACCGCCTATGTCATCATAGTCTATGGCTTAGGCGCCGCCTATATCAACATAGGCTATAGGCTAGGCGCCGCTTATACCATTGCTTATGCTCACTGCCTCACTTACGCGATAGGTTAGGTTCCGCCTATGTCAATATAGGCGGTGGCATAGGCGCCACCTATATCTACATTGGAGATAGGTTAGCCAGCACTTATACCATTGTCTATGCTCACTGCCTCACTTAGGCGATAGGTTAGTCGCTGCCAATGTCAATATAGGCGATGTATTAGATGCCGCCTATATCAACATAGGCGATAGGTTAGGCATCACTTATACCATAGCCTATGCTCACTGCCTCACTTAGGCGATAGATTAGGCGCCGCCTATGTCAACACAGGAGATGGCTCAGGCGCCGCCAATATCAACATAGGCGATAGGTTAGGCGCCACTTATTCCATAGCCTATGCTCACTGCCTCACTTAGGAGATACGTTTGGAAACGCCTATGTCAACATAGGCGATGGCTTAGGCGCCGCCTATGTTAATATAGGTGATGTCTTTGGCGCCGCCTATATCAACATAGGCGATAGGTTAGGCGCCGCTTATACCATTGCCCATGCCCACTGCCTCACTTAGGCGATAGTTTAGACGCCGCCTATGTCATCATAGTCAATGGCTTAGGCGCCGCCTATATTAACATAGGCTATAGGTTAGGCACCGCCTATACCATTGCCTATGCTCACTGCCTCACTTACGCGATAGGTTAGGTGCCGCCTATGTCAATATAGGTGATGGCTTAGGTGCCACCTATATCAACATAGGAGATAGGTTAGCCAGCGCTTATACCATTTTCTATGCTCACTGCCTCACTTAGGCGATAGGTTAGGCGCTGCCTATGTTAATATAGGCGATGTATTATATGTCGCCTATATCAACATAGGCGATAGGTTAGGCATCGCTTATACCATTGCCTATGCTCACTGCCTCACTTAGGCGATAGGTTAGGCGTCGCCTATGTCAACATAGGAGATGGTTTAAGCGGCCACCTATATCGACATAGACGATAGGTTAGACGCCGCTTATACCATTGCCTATGCTCACTGCCTCACTTAGGCGATAGGTTAGGCGCCGCCTATGTCAACACAGGAGATGGCTCAGGCGCCGCCTATATTAACATAGGCGATAGGTTAGGCGCCGCTTATTCCATTGCCTATGCTCACTGCCTCACTTAGGAGATAGGTTTGGCAACGCCTATGTCAACATAGGCGATGGCTTAGGCGCCGCCTATATCAACATAGGCGATAGGCTAGGCACCGCTTATACCAATGTCTATGCTCACTGGCTCACTTAGGAAATAGGTTAGGCGTCGTGTAAGTCAACATAGGCGATGGCTTAGGGGCCTTCTATATCAACATAGGCGATATGTTAGGCGCCACTTATACCATTGCCTATGCTAACTTCCTCACTTAGGCGATAGGTTAGGCACCGCCTATGTTATCATAGGTGATGGCTTAGGCGTCGCCTATATCAACATAGGCGATAGGTTAGGCGCCGCTTATACCATTGCCCATGCCCACTGCCTCACTTAGGCAATAGTTTAGACGCCGCCTATGTCATCATAGTCTATGTCTTAGGCGCCGCCTATATCAACATACGCTATAGAATAGGCGCCGCTTATACCATTGCCTATGCTCACTGGCTCACTTACGCGATAGGTTTGGTGCCGCCTATGTCAATATAGGCGATGTCTTAGGCGCAACCTATATCAACATAAGAGATAGGTTAGCCAACACTTATAACATTGTCTATGCTCACTGCCTCACTTAGGCGATAGGTTAGGCACTGCCTATGTCAACATAGGTGATGTATTAGATGCCGCCTATATCAACATAGGCGATAGGTTAGGCGCCGCTTATACCACTGCCTATGCTCACTGCCTTACTTAGGCGATAGGTTAGGCGTCGCCTATGTCAACATAGGCGATGGTTTAAGCGGCCACCTATATCAACATAGATGATAGGTTAGACTTTGCTTATACCATTGCCTTTGCTCACTGCCTTACTTAGGCGATAGGTTAGGCGCCGCCTATGTAAACACAGGAGATGGCTCAGGCGCCGCTTATATCAACATAGGCGATAGGTTAGGCGCCTCTTATTCCATAGCCTATGCTCACTGCCTCACTTAGGAGATAGGTTAGGCAATGCCTATGTTAACATAGGCGATGGCTTAGGCGCCGCCTATATCAACAAAGGCGATAGGTTAGGCACCGCTTATACCAATGTCTATGCTCACTAACTCACTTAGGCGATAGGTTAGGCGTCGTCTATGTCAACATAGGCGATGGCTTAGGCACCTTTTATATCAACATAGGCGATAGGTTAGGCGCCGCTTATACCATTGCCTATGCTCAGTTCCTCAATTAGGCGATAGGTTAGGCGCCGCCTATGTCAACATAGGCGATGGCTTAGGCGTCGCCTATATCAAAATAGGCGATAGGTTAGGAGCCGCCTATGTCAACATAGGAAATGGCTTAGGCGTCTCTTATATCAACATAGGCGATAGGTTAGGTGCCGCTTATATCATTGCCTATGCTCAGTTCCTCACTTAGACGATAGGTTAGGCGCTGCCTATGTCAAAATAGGCGATGGCTTAGGCGCCGCCTATATCAACATAGGCGATAGGTAAGGCGCCGCTTATACCATTACCTATGCTCACTGCCTCACTTAGGCGATAGGTTAGGCGCTGCCTATGTCAACATAGGCGATGGCTTTGGCGCCGCCTATATCAACATAGGCGATAGGTTAGGCGCCACTTATACCATTGCCTATTCTCACTACCTCGCTTAGGCGTAAGGTTAGGCACCACCTATGTCAACATAGGCGATAGGTTAGGCGCCGCTTAAACCATTGCCTATTCTCACTGCCTTTGATAACACCCAAACTACAGCTCTCGTAAAAGTGTAAGCGGTCGCTGTCAATTATAGAACCCAACTGGGTTGGGTGTCGAATCCCACAGGGAATACTTGGTTACTAAGTTTTGCAATTGTAAGCAGACTGTTGGTCGAAAATTCTACAGAAAGGGGGATTTTATGCGTATAATAATGTTTACCAAAATAAAGAATGAAACGAGTAATGTAGTAGGAGTTAATTACAGAAAGGAATAAGTTAGGGTTATGTTCACCTAATGAGGTCTACGTATCTATTAACTATGAGTTATGCGGAATTCAGATATGCATGCACTTAGAGAGGTTTGTATTCTAATGGTAAATCCTAGCGTCTCTCGACTATCAAGGATTATTTCACTTGAACTCTCTCGAGCTTAAAGCGTATGACTAATGGTACAAACTCTCCAAGTGGTTAATCCAGTTACGGCACTAACTTGTAAACAGGGGTTGGTAGCCCTATTTCCTTGTCACACTCTCTTTTCCAAACATATAACTTTTCTCTCGAACAAGTTAATGTTATATTGGCGTATTCTTTATGTTTGCAACCACAAGAATTTAATTAAGATAAAGAGAGTAATGATATAAGTAGCATGTGTATCAAGAATTCAAAAACTCATAGCAATAGATAGTATATCATAAGGCTTCCATAACCCTAACAGAGAAGTTTAGCTACTCATGAGGGTAACGGACATCAACGAAGACATCATCATCATACCACAACTATAGCAATCTCACGTTGAAGAGGAATGTGGTGTCACAACAAGGTTTACGTTTTCCACAAGTTAGCGTTTTTCTCTGTTAAAACTTACAGAATCTGTAGCTTGAATAAAACTAGAAGTGTCGAGTAATGGAAAATAGAATCGAATGCTGAAAAATTCAACAAAATAGGGTTTTTATAACACCCATATCCTAGTCCTACTAAGTTACTGCATCCTTGTCCTAATCCTACTAAGTTACTGCTGATCCCCAAGTCTTTAGAAATACTGTTTTTGCCCGGGACAAGTTTTCCATGCATCACTTTCAGTCCACAAGCTTCCAGAAGGTGCGTTCCTTCTTACGTGAAGTTTCCTTTGCTGCCCAACGGTCCACTAAATGCTGAAATCTTCAGCATTTATACCTGAAAACATGCTAATCATGTTGCTTAGCTCACTTACAGGAAAAAGGACTAAAAGTGCAGGAATTATATATTTTGTCCTTAAAACTTAGCTAAAATATGTGTAAAGTATAGTACTTTAGGCGTGTAAATATGCCCAACATCAACACCCCACACTTAAAGCTTTGTTCGTCCTCGAAAAAGATATCATGTCCATGTAAACATCTACTTAGGATTTCACAGTAACAGCACAAAATGTTCAACAAGACATGCACGACAATTATTAACAAAGAGTAGTTTTCTTGTTCACTACTAGAAACAATTCAACCTCCAACATAGACTCGTGATGATGGTTAATTCGTATCCACAAGTTAAGTCACAAAGAATGATATAACACTACCCAACAATCATGAACCATGTGTGTCTCACACAAGATATCACCCATAATCACTCATAAGTTTTGCATTTTTCGAAACATGGGTACAAGATTCTCCTTGCTCTCAATCTCACAAAGAATTCATATGTTGCAACTGATGACCATAGACTTGCCCTTAGTGTAATGCTCCACTAATATCAGAATGCTAAGCTTAGGATCAAGTAGGTCTTTACAGGTTGTAATTTAGGCTAAGCGACAGGTAGGACTATTTTTGCTAGAAATAGTGACTATGTTCCCTAAGCGCTTTAATACACTACATTATTCCATTAACACTCTCTTTTAAACAACCCTTCTACCTTTCTTTTCATCTAACACCCCTTTTCACCTATTTTGTTATTCAATTATAAACACAAAGATGAGAATATACAACTTTTTTTTTCTCTATTTCTGTTTTTTTTTTTTATAAAACACCTCTATGATCGCCACTCCTTTTCACAACAATTTCAAGTACCAATACACTCTGAGTCATCACTCTCACCCAATTTTCTCTTATTTCGTCTCATGACTCTACAATTTAAAGCGCTTAGGAATTTGGATCAAATTATGGTCTTGAAAAATAAATGGATTAGGCTACATATGAGGCTGTCAAAGAAAATAGCTAAAGGCTCAAAGGGGGTTAACTAGGATAATGTCCACGGGTAGGTAAAAAAAAGGTAACCAATCACAGGCTACCAAAGAAATGCCTAAATCATCTCCTAAACTCACACTCTTTATTTCACTTTACACACACACCAGGCAAGTTCTAGCATCAGTCACAACACAGAATATACTATAACCTCACACACACAAGGAAAATGGTCAACTTTATTGGGAGCAGTATAGACTCTTGACTCAATAGATGAACGAATTAAACCACACACTTATCACACAGTGAGTCACACTTAGAGCCTAAACGTCTCAATAGTAATGATTTTGGCACAGACATTTGTCATAAAACCATGCCGCCTATCAGAACAATTTCATGCAACATCTACAAAAATCTAAAATTAAACTCTACAAAAATCTAAAATTAAACTAACTAATTACGACTAATTCAAACAAACAAGAACTTGAATAAATGTAGGCAAAGCAGTACAAGAAGCATACAGATACCAGCACCCCACACTTTGATGGGACATACTGCCCTCAGTGGAAAATAAATAAGGAAAACCTTATTAGTCGGACTCCTCTTCTATGTCTGGGGTCATACCCCCTGTGTTGTAATCATCATCAGAGTCGTCATCCTCAGAGTTTCCTAAAAATGTACCCCACTTTATCCCAAAAGTGCGTCGAGTTATTTGTAGAGAGGAGGACTCTTCTTGCTCCTTTCTTAACCTTTTCTATCCCTTCTGTGAGGTGGTCGCTTTTTCTTTTCCTTGTCGTCCTTTTGGGGACATTCTACCTGATATTAAAATATAGTCATGTTAGCTTCATCTCGGAAGATTCAATCGAAAAACAAACAGTAGCGGTGCCACCCCACACTTAATTTGTTGGCACAGACTAATTAAGTGAGTGATGTCGATTAATCAGACTTCATCGACATACATTTAGGCGATATGTTCCAACAACATGTTCAGCACAGTCATACGTTCATGTCATCTTAATTATCCTTTCCAATTCTATTTCATGTAATCTTGTCTATACTTTCATGTTTGGATGAATGCACTTTTGAACCAAACTACCACATAAGGATCGTACCACAAATTGAAACAAGTTATTGCATAGGCATAATCACACCATCTTAAGCTTGTGGTCAATCATAATCGGTATCTTGATGAACGAGTCATTCAAACATTCAAGCTTTCAACTTACAAGATTATGTATTAACTTCACCATTTCAATTCCGCAAAAGATGACAGTGTATAACAACAAAAATACAAATCGAAACAAAGTTTAAAACACCCATACATATTCTTTCACTCAACTAGATGTATCAATACAAACCAACTGCATTCAAATCACCAACACTACTTCAAGATTTAACAAATCATTATAGGCGTAGTATTGTAATAACTACGAAATATAAAAGAAGTACTTACTTGGTGATGGCCTCGGAAGATGATCTTGCAAGGTTAGAAGAGCAAAAATAAAAATTTTGAGAGATTTGGAGAGTAAAGGCGGCGCCTAGGTTGAGCAAATAAGTGTGTTTTGTTCTAATGTTGAAGTTTTATTTATAAGACAAGGCTTGGGTCGGGTTTGACCCATTTAAAATTGGATTAGGAGACCAAAAAGTAAGCATAGGCGGCGCCTATGCTATGGCATTTTTAGGCATAGGCGGTGCCTATGCTATGGCATTGTAGATTAAGAGAGCAAAGGCAATGGCATAGGCGGCGCCTATGCTATGGCATTGTTGGGCATAGGCGGCGTCTATGCTATAGCATTGTAGATTCAGAGAGCTTAGGCCATAGCATAGGCCTTGCCTTGTTCGTTGCCTAGATTTACATAGGCCTTGCCTTGTTCGTTGCCTAGATTTGCATAGGCAATGCCTAACCAATAGCCTTTGTTTCTTCATTCCAAACTTACCACCTTCAACATGACAAAATTCCAAATTAAAATTTGGCCTAGATCTCCTCCTTTATACGTCTTACACCTACATTTACTCAAAAACAACAAAAACAATTAGAACGATGGGTTGCCTTCCACCAAGCGCCTTAGTTTCGATCGTGGCTCGACTCTTCTTTTTGGATTTTTATTTAACAAAAACAAACTCTTAGTAAAACAAAACGATTAAAAATGATTGGTTGCCTCCCATCTAGCACTTCATTTATTGTCTCGGCATGACATAGTTACCTCGATTACTTAGACTTCGTCGAGATAGATGGCACATCATTTTCTGAATGGATTCAGACGACGCTGATGCTTACTTGTAGGCATGCAATCTTCTTCGAGATGACTCTTGTGCATACATATCCCAGGAGGGATACCAATTATATCATAAATAGTCCAACCCATAGTTCTCTTGTACCTCTTCAGAGCAGAGATGAGAGCCTCTATTTATTGTTCACCTAAATCAGCCGCAACACTCACCGGAAGTGTATTTCCACTTCCCAAGAACTCATTCCTTAGGTGACTAGGGAGATCTTTCAATTCTAGCACTGGTGGCTCTTCAATGGAAGTCTTCGCTGTTGGTGACGGTCGATTCTTAAGATCAAGGTCCAGCTTCTTAGGAGCATGAGAATAGGACCTTATTCCTGTTAGAGCACAAATGGTTTCTTCATATTCTTCAACCTCCTCACGCTCAAAATTCAACAGCACAGCAGACAATGGCTCAACAGTAAGCTGCTTCTCTACAGATAATTCTTTCTCATCCTCATAGTAAACATCAGCTACAGAGAACACATCCATATCTCTAGACTGCTTCATCGATTTACATACATCAAAAAGGACCACTTCGTTATTCAACCGAAATAAAAGCTCATTAGCTCCTAAATCAATCAGCACACTTCCAGTTGCGAGGAAAGGACGCCCCAAGATTATGCGAACTTTAGAATCCACCTCGCAATCAAAAATAACAAAGTCTGCAGGAAAAATAATGGTGGAAACCTTCACCAACACATCATATAAGATACCAATAGGACGTTTTACTGACCTATCTGCCATCACGAGCCGCATATTGGTTGGTGTAGGATAGCCCAACCCCAACTTTCTGTAAATGAATAACGGCATAAAATTGATGCTATCCTCCAGATCGCACAACGCCTTAGCAAAATCCAACGATCCAAATCATGCAAGGAATAGTGAAAGCACCAGGATCTGCCTTCTTCTGTACTAAAGACCTCGTGGCAATTGCACTATAATGATGAACATTATCTGCCAGCTCATAGCTTACTGCCCGCTTCTTTGTCATAAGGTCCTTCATGAATTTAGCATACCCCGGCATCTGTTCCATCGCCTCCACCAACGGAATATTAATAGTCAGCTACTTCAACATGGTCATGAATTTACTGAACCTGGTGTCCTCAGCTTTCTTCTTCAGTCTCTGCGGAAAAGGTGGTGGTGTAAGGGGAATCGTTTTCTCCACCACTTCCTCTTCATCACGTTTCCGATTATCATCCTTTTCAGGAGTGTCATCAGCCTTCTTCTTCAGTCTCTGAGGAAAAGGTGGTGGGGGAAGAGGAGGCGTTTTCTCCACCACTTCCTTTTTATCTTGCTTCCGACTATCACTCTTTTCAGGATGGTGACGTCTAGGTGTAACATCATGAGCACGTATTTCAGCTTCTACGGCATCTTCAAACTCTGCTTCATCAACATTCTCTGCTATATCATCAACCACCTGCTTGCCTTTATATGGATTTTCCAACACTTTACCACTTCGGGTAGTAATAGCCATACACGATCCGTCATTCCTTGGGTTTTGCATAGTGTCACTGGGTAAGGTGCCAGCCTTTCTTTCATTGAATGCCGCTGATAGTTGACTCAATTATTACTCCAGCTGTTTTATCGCGGTAGAATGTGAATCAACCAATTGATTTATTAATGACAAATCATTCTTTAGATCAGTAATGCCTATATTGGTTGCCTCCACCCCTTTCAACAGCTTAGCCATCATATCATCCATGTCCATGTTTCCAGAGCCAGATTCCACAGCCTCACGGTTTCCAGGAAGAACATACGAACCACTCCTGTCAGTCTTATTCTTCCAACCACCTTGATCGCAGTCCTTGTATCCAGATTTATCATAATAGTTCCGACCTTGATTTCCTTGGGCATTGCCTCGGAAACCCTCTTATTATTCAAGTAATTTGCTTCCCCCTCAGAATCGGAATCATATCTTCCCTGTGATACAAAGGCTTTAACCATTTTGGTGTTCCCTGATAATAAATGCTTGGTATGAAGATCCATCTGCATTTTCATGTGAGCCATATCTTGGTCACGTTCCTCTTGTCTACGCCTCTGCTCTGCAGTCAAGCCAATAGATACGGTAGAGCTTGCTACCTCAGAATCCCTAGTATGCCAAGCTCTACTCTCCTTTTTCGTACGATCTAGCATATCACTTGCCTCAAGAAAATTAAGGTCCATGAATGACCCACCTGCAGCATTATCAACCACTGGATTTGTCACCGAGTTCAAAGCCCTATATAATATTTCCATCAAGTGGATATTCGTTATCTGATGGTTTGGGCAACGCATAAGCTTCTTCTTGAACCTCTCCCATGTTTCGTGGAGAGCTTCAGTTGGAAGCAGTCGAAAATAACTGATCTCATCCCATAATTGGGCTCTCTTGGATGGCGGAAAGAATCTTTCTAGGAAAGCGTCTTTCAATTGCCTCCAGTTAGTAATAGAATCAGGAGTTAGCCCGTTCAACCATAGAGTTGCCTCCCAAAACAGAGACAATGAAAATAAGCGCAGCCGAATTGCATTCTGCCCAACTCCTGGATTGTCAAACGACTTGCATGTTGATATAAAGTTGATCAGATGCATATTCGGATCATCTCCTACGAGTCCACCAAATAACACCTTGAGCTGCAATAACTGAATCATGGTGCTAGTGATATTGAACTTAGCTCCGGGTGCCAAGGGTGGAGGAATAATAGCCCCTGTGGCACCAGCTCCATCCAGATCGTCATCATCATCATCAAAAGGAGCCTGCACAGCTCGACGGTCAGGTCTCATTCTTGTTTGACGATCTCTCCTTTGCATAGGTGCTGCCACTTCATCAGTACACCTCGGATTCAGTAACTTATCATCACCCAGGTCCTCATCATTAGGATATGTTGCTCGCCCTGGGTTATTAATATTCTGTTGATGTACTTGAGCAGCTGCCAGTGCAGCTAATCTAGCCTACTCCTGTTGAGCCGCCCTTCTGTCAATGTCACGCTGTGCATCCATTCTGCCAATAAGTTGAGGTTCAAAATTTATGGGTAATAATGGCTGACCAGAACTACGAGTATTTGGCATGCACTCAACAGAACCTGAATAAAACAAAAACAACAACTAAAAGTAAAATTCGAGAATCTTTGACCAATGGTTCTAGTAACTATCACAAACTTAGTTGACAACAGTATTCCCCGGCAACGGCGCCAAAATTTGATAACGCCCAAACTACAGCTCTCGTAAGAGTGTAAGTGGTCGCTGTCAAATATAGAACCCAACTGGGTTGGGTGTCGAATCCCACAGGGAATACTTTGTCACTAAGTGTTGCAATTGTTAGAAGACTGTTGGTCGAAAATTCTACAGAAATGGGGGTTTTTATGCGTATAATAATGTTTACCAAAATAAAGAATGAAACGAGTAATGTAGTAGGAGTTAATCACAGAAAGGAATAAGTTAGGGTTATGTCCACCTTATGAGTTCTACGTATCTATTAACTATGAGTTATGCGGAATTCAGATATGGATGCACTTATAGAGGTTTGTATTCTAATGGTAAATCCTAGCGTCTCTCGACCATCAAGGATTATTTCACTTTAACTCTCTCGATCTTAAAGCGTATGACTAATGGTACAAACTCTCCAAGAGGTTAATCCAGTTACGGCACTAACTTGTAAATAGGGGTTGGTAGCCCTATTCCCTTGTCACACTCTCTTTTCCAAACATATAACTTTTCTCTCGAACAAGTTAATGTTATATTGGCGTATTATTTATGTTTGCAACCACAAGAATTTAATTAAGATGAAGAGAGTAATGATATAAGTAGCATGAGTATCAAGAATTCACAAACTCATAGAAATAGATAGTATATCATAAGGCTTCCATAACCCTAACAGAGAAGTTTAGCTACTCATGAGGGTAACGTAAATCAACGAAGACATCATCATCATACCACAACTATAGCAATCTCACGTTGAAGAGGAATGTGGCGTCACAATAAGATTGACGTTTTTCCTCATGGTGTTTTCCACAAGTTAGCGTTTTTCTCTGTTAAAACTTACAAAATCTGTAGCTTGAATAAAACTAGAAGTGTCGAGTAATGGAAAATAGAATCGAATAGAATCGAATGCTGAAAAATTCAACAAAATAGGGTTTTTATAACACCCATATCCTAGCACTACTAAGTTACTGCATCCTTATCCTAATCCTACTAAGTTACTGCTGATCCCCAAGTCTTTAGAAATGCTGTTTTTGCCCGGGAAAAGTTTTTCATGCATCACTTTCAGTCCACAAGCTTCCAGAAGCTGCCTTCCTTCTTACGTGAAGTTTCCTTTGCTGCCCAATGGTCCACTAAATGCTGAAATCTTCATCATTTATACCTGAAAACATGCTAATCATGTTGGTTAGCTCACTTACAGGAAAAAGGTCTAAAAGTGCAGAATTATATATTTTGTCCTTAAAACTTAGAAAAAATATGGGTAAAGTATAGTACTTTAGGCGTGTAAATACGCCCAACATCAACACCCCACACTTAAATCTTTTTTCGTCCTCGAACAAGACATCATGTCCATATAAACATATACTTAGGATTTCACAGTAACAACACAAAATGTTCAACAAGACAGGCACGACAATAATTATCAAAGAGTAGTTTTCTTGTTCACTACTAGAAACAATTCAACCTCCAACATAGACTCGTGATGATGGTTAATTCGTATCCACAAGTTATGTCACAACGAATCATATAAAACTACCCAACAATCATGAACCATGTGTGTCTCACACAAGATATCACCCATAATCACTCATAAGTTTTGCATTTTTCGAAACATAGGTAAAAGATTCTCCTTGCTCTCACTCTCACAAAGAATTCATATGTTGCAACTGATGACCATAGGCTTGCCCTTAGTGTAATGCTCCTCTAATATCAGAATGCTTAGCTTAGGATCAAGTAGGTCTTTACAGGTTGTAATTTAGGCTAAGCGACAAGTAGGACTATTTTTGCTAGAAATAGTGACTATGTTCCCTAAGCGCTTTAATACACTACATTATGCCATTAACACTCTCTTTTAAACAACCCTTCTACCTTTCTTTTCATCTAACACCCCTTTTCACCTATTTTTTTATTCAATTATATACACAAAGATGAGAATATACAACTTTTTTTTTTCTATTTCATTTTTTTTTTATAAAACACATCTATGATAGCCACTCCTTTTCACAACAATTTCAAGTACCAATACACTCTGAGTCATCACTCTCACCCAATTTTCTCTTATTTTGTCTCATGACTATACAATTTAAAGCGCTTAGGAATTTGGATCAAATTATTGTCTTGAAAAATAAATGTATTAGGCTACATATGAGGCTGTCAAAGAAAATAGCTAAAGGCTCAAAGGGGGTTAACTAGGATAATGTCCACGGGTAGGTAAAAAGAAGGTAAACAATCACAGGCTGCCAAAGAAATGCCTAAATCATCTCCTAAACTCACACTCTTTATTTCGCTTTACACACACACCAGGCAAGTTCTAGCATCAGTCACAACACAGAATATACTATAAACTCACACACACAAGGCACATGGTCAAATTTATTGGGAGCAGTATAGACTCCTGACTCAACAGATGAACGAATTAAACCACACACTTATCACACAGTGAGTCACACATAGAGCCTAAACGTCTCAATAGTAATGATTTTGGCACAGACTCTTGTCATAACACCATGACGCCTATCAGAACAATTTCATGCAACATCTACAAAAATCTAAAATTAAACTAACTAATTACGACTAATTAAAACAAACAAGAACTAGAATAAATGTATGCAAAGCAGTACAAGAAGCATACAAATACATGCACCCCACACTTAGACGGGACACACTGCCGTCTGTGGAAAATAAATAAGGAAAACCTGATTAGTCGGACTCCTCTTCTATGTCTGGGGTCATACCCCCTGCGTCGGAATCATCATCAGAGTCGTCATACTCAGATTTTCCTCAAAATGTACCGCACTTGATCCCAAAAGTGCGTCGAGGTATTTATAGAGAGGAGGACTTAGCTTGCTCCTTTCTTGACCTTTTCTGTCCCTTTTGTGAGGTGGTCGCTTTTTCTTTTCCTTGTCGTCCTTTTGGGGCCATTCTAACTGAGATTAAAATAGAGTCATGTTAGCTTCATCTCGGAAGATTTAATCAAAAAACAAACAGTAGTGATGCCACCCCACACTTAATTTTTTGGCACAGACTAATTAAGTGAGTGATGTCGATTACTCAGACTTCATCGACATACATTTAGGTGATATGTTCCGACAACATGTTCAGCACAGTCATACGTTCATATCATCTTTATTATCCTTTCAAATTCTATTTCATGTAATCTTGTCTATACTTTTATGTTTGGATGAATGCACTTTTTCAAACCAAACTACCACATAAGGATCGTACCACAAACTGAAACAATTATTGCATAGGCATAATCACACCATCTTAAGCTTGTGGTCAATCATAATCGGTATCTCGATGAAAGAGTCATTCAAACATTCAATCTTTCAACTTACAAGATTATGTATTAACTTCACCATTTCAATTCCGCAAAAGATGACAGTGTATAAAAACCAAAATACAAATCGAAACAAAGTTTAGAACACCCATACGTATTCTTTCACTCAACTAGATGTATCAATACAAACCAACTGCATTCAAATCACCAACACTACTTCAAGATTTAACAAATCATTATAGGCATAGTATTGTAATAACTACGGAATATAAAAGAAGTACTTACTAGGTGATGGCCTCGGAAGATGATCTTGCAAGGTTAGAAGAGGAAAAAGAAAAATTTTGAGAGATTTGGAGAGTAACGGCGGCACCTAGGTTGAGCAAATAAGTGTGTTTTGTTCTAATGTTGAAGTTTTATTTATAGGACAAGGCTTGGGTCGGGTTTGACCCATTTAAAATCGGATTAGGAGACCAAAATGGAAGCATAGGCGGCGCCTATGCTATGGCATTGTTAGGCATAGGCGACGCCTATGCTATGGCATTGTAGATTCAGAGAGCAAAGGCAATGGCATAGGCGGCGCCTATTCTATGGCATTGTTGGGCATAGACGGCGCCTATGCTATGGCATTGTAGATTCAAAGATCTTAGGCCATAGCATAGGCCTTTCCTTTTTCGTTGCCTAGTTTTACATAGGCCTTGCCTTGTTCGTTTCCTAGATTTGCATAGGCAATGCCTAACCAATAGACATTGTTTCTTCATTCCAAACTTACCACCTTCAATATGAAACAATTCCAAATTAAAATTTGGGCTAGATCTCCTCCTTTATACGTCTTACACCTACATTTACTCAAAAACAACAAAAACAATTAGAACGATGGGTTGCCTCCCACCAAGCGCCTTAGCTTCGGTCGTGGCTCGACTCTTGTTTTTGTATTTTTATTTAACAAAAACAAACTATTAATAAAACCAAACGATTAAAAACGATGGGTTGCCTCCCATCTAGCGCTTGATTTATTGTCGCGGCACGACATAGTTACCTCGATTACTTAGACTTCGTCGAGATAGATGGTGCATCATTTTCTGAATGGATTCAAATAACGCTGATGCTTACTTGTAGGCATGCAATCTTCTTCGAGATGACTCTTGTGCATACATATCCCAGGAGGGATACCAATTATATCATCAATAGTCCAACCCATAGCTTTCTTGTACCTCTTCAGAACAGAGATGAGAGCCTCTATGTGCTGTTCACCTAAATCAGCCGCAACACTCACCGAAAGTGTATTTCCACTTCCCAAGAACTCATACCTTAGGTGACTGGGTAGCTCTTTCGATTCTAGCACTGGTGGCTCTTTAATGGAAGTCTTCTCTGTTGGTGATGGTGGATTCTTAAGATCAAGGTCCAGCTTCTTAGGAGCATGAGAATAGGACCTTATTCCTGCTAGAGCACAAACGGTTTCTTCATATTCTTCAACCTCCTCACGCTCAAAGTTCAACAGCACAACAGACAATGGCTCAACAGTAAGCTGCTTCTCTACAGATAATTCTTTCTCATCCTCAAAGTAAACATCGGCTACAGAGAACACATCCATATCTCTAGGCTATTTCATCAATTTACATACATCAAAACGGACCACTTCGTTATTCAGCAGAAATAAAAGCTCATTAGCTATTAAATCAATCAGCACACTTCCAGTTGCGAAGAAAGGACACCCTAGATTATGGGAACTTCAAAATCCACCTCGCAATCCAAAATAACAAAGTCTGCAGGAAAGATGAAGGTGGAAACAATCACCAACACATCATATAAGATACCAACAGGCCATTTTACTGACCTATACTCCATCACGAGCCGCATATTGGTTGGTGTAGGATCGCCCAACCCCAACTTTCTATAAACGGATAACGGCATCAAATTGATGCTAGCCCCCAGATCGCACAACGCCTTAGCAAAATCCAACGATCTAATCGTGCAAGGAATAGTGAAAGCACCAGGATCTTCCTTCTTCTGTACTAAGGACCTCGTGGCAATTGCACTGCAATGATGAACATTATCTGCCAGCTCATAGCTTACTGCCCGCTTCTTTGTCAAAAGGTCCTTCATGAATTTAGAATACCCCGGCATCTGTTCCAGCGCCTCCACCATCGGAACATTAATAGTCAGTTGCTTCAACATGGTCATGAATTTACTGAACCTAGTGTCCTCATCTTTCTTCTTCAGTCTCTGCGGAAAAGGTGGTGGTGGAAGGGGAATCGTTTTCTCCACCACTTCCTCTTTATCAGGTTTCTGATTATCAACCTTTTTAGAAGTGTCATCAGCCTTCTTCTTCAGTCTCTGAGGAAAAGTTTGTGGTGGAAGAGGAATCATTTTCTCCACCACTTCCTTTTTATCTTGCTACCGATTATCACTCTTTTCAGGCTGGTGACGTCTAGGTGTAACATCACGAGCACGCACTTCATCTTCTATGTCATCTTCAATCTCTGCTTCATTAACATTCTCTTCTATATCATTAACCGCCTGGGTAAGGTGCCAGCCTTTCTTTGATTAACTGCCGCTGATAGTTGACTTAATTTTTGCTCCAGCTGTTTTATCGCGGTAGAATGCGAATCAACCAATTAATTTATTGATGACAAATCATTCTTTACCTCAGTAACGCTTATATTGGTTGCCTCCACCCCTTTCAACAGCTTAGCCATCATATCATCCCTGGACATCTTTCCAGTGCCAGACGCCACAGCCTCACGGTTTCCAGGAGGAACATACAAACCACTCATGTCAGTCTTATTCTTCCAACCACCTTGATCGCGGTCCTTGTATCAAGTTAGCGTTTTTCACTGTTAAAACTTACAAAATCTGTAGATTGAATAAAACTAGAAGTGTCGAGTAATGGAAAATAGAATCGAATAGAATGGAATGCTGAAAAATTCAACAAAATAGGGTTTTTATAACACCCATATCCTAGTCCTACTAAGTTACTGCATCCTTGTCCTAATCCTACTAAGTTACTGCTGATCCCCAAGTCTTTAGAAATACTGTTTTTGCCCGGGATAAGTTTTCCATGCATCACTTTCAGTCCACAAGCTTCCAGAAGTTGCCTTCCTTCTTACGTGAAGTTTCCTTTGCTGCCCAATGGTCCACTAAATGCTTAAATCTTCATCATTTATACCTGAAAACATGCTAATTATGTTGTTTAGCTCACTTAAAGGAAAAAGGACTAAAAGTGCAGGAATTATATATTTTGTCCTTAAAACTTAGCTAAAATATGGGTAAAGTATAGTACTTTAGGCGTGTAAATACGTCCAACATCAACACCCCACACTTAAAGCTTTGTTCATCCTCAAACAAGATATCATGTCCATGTAAACATATACTTAGGATTTCACAGTAACAGAACAAAATGTTCTACAAGACAGGCACGACAATTATTAACAAAGAGTAGTTTTCTTGTTCACTACTAGAAACAATTCAACCTCCAACATAGACTCGTGATGATGGTTAATTCGTATCCACAAGTTAAGTCATAAAGAATCATATAACACTATCCAACAATCATCAACCATGTGTGTCTCACACAAGATATCACCCATAATCACTCATAAGTTTTGCATTTTTCGAAACATAGGTACAAGATTCTCCTTGCTCTCACTCTCACAAAGAATTCATATGTTGCAACTGATGACCATAGGCTTGCCCTTAGTGTAACGCTCCACTAATATCAGAATGCTAATCTTAGGATCAAGTAGGTCTTTACAGGTTGTAATGTAGGCTAAGGGACAGGTAGGACTATTTTGGCCAGAAATAGTGACTATGTTCTCTAAGCGCTTTAATACCCTACATTATGCCATTAACACTCTCTATTAACCAACCCTTCTACCTTTCTTTTAATCTAACACCCCTTTTCAACTATTTTGTTATTCAATTATAAATACAAAGATGAGAATATACAAATTTTTTTTATTTTTTTTTTCTATTTCTATTTTTTTTTCATAAAACACCTCTATGATAGCCACTCCTTTTCACAACAATTTTAAGTACCAACACACTCTGAGGAATCACTCTCACCCAATTTCCTCTTATTTTGTCACATGACTCTACAATTTAAAGCGCTTAGGAATTTGGATCAAATTATGGTCTTGAAAAAAAAATGAATTAGGCTACATATGAGGCTGTCAAAGAAAATAGCTAAAGGCTCAAAGGAGGTTAACTAGGATAATGTCCGCGGGTAGGTAAAAAGAAGGTAAACAATCACAGGCTGCCAAAGAAATACCTAAATCATCTCCTAAACTCACACTCTTTATTTCGCTTTACACACACACCAGGCAAGTTCTAGCATCAGTCACAACACAGAATATACTATAACCTCAAACACACAAGGCACATGGTCAACTTTATTGGGAGAACTCTAGACTCCTGACTCAACAGATGAACGAATTAAACCACACAGTGAGTCACACTTAGAGCATAAACGTCTCAATAGTAATGATTTTGGCAAAGACTCTTGTCATAACACCATGCCGCCTATCAGAACAATTTCATGCAACATCTACAAAAATCTAAAATTAAACTAACTAATTACGACTAATTAAAACAAACAAGAACTAGAATAAATGTAGGCAAAGCAGTACAAGAAGCATACAAATACCAGCACCCCACACTTAGACGGGACACACTGCCCTCAGTGGAAAATAAATAAAGAAAACCTGATTAGTCGCACTCCTATTCTATGTATGGGGTCATACCCCCTGCGTCGGAATCATCATCAGAGTTGTCATCCTCAGAGTTTCCTCAAAATGTACCGCACTTGATCCCAAAAGTGCGTCGAGGTATTTGTAGAGAAGAGGACTTAGCTTGCTCCTTTCTTGACCTTTTCTGTCCCTTCTGTGAGGTGGTCGCTTTTTCTTTTCCTTGTTGTCCTTTTGGGGCCATTCTACCTGAGATTAAAATAGAGTCATGTTAGCTTCATCTCGGAAGATTCAATCGAAAAACAAACAGTAGCGGTGCCACCCCACACTTAATTTGTTGGCACAGACTAATTAAGTGAGTGATGTCGATTACTCAGACTTCATCGACATACATTTAGGTGATATGTTCCAACAACATGTTCAGCACAGTCATACGTTCATATCATCTTAATTATGCTTTCCAATTCTATTTCATGTAATCTTGTCTATACTTTCATGTTTCGATGAATGTACTTTTTGAACCAAACTACCACATAAGGATCGTACCACAAATTGAAACAAGTTATTGCATAGGCATAATGACACCATCTTAAGCTTGTGGTCAATCATAATCGGTATCTCGATGAATGAGTCATTCAAACATTCAAGCTTTCAACTTACAAGATTATGTATTAACTTCACCATTTCAATTCCGCAAAAGATGACAGTGTATAACAACCAAAATACAAATCGAAACAAAGTTTAGAACACCCATACGTATTCTTTCACTCAACTAGTTGTATCAATACAAACCAACTGCATTCAAATCACCAACACTACTTCAAGATTTAACAAATCATTATAGGCGTAGTATTGTAATAACTACGGAATATAAAAGAAGTACTTACTTGGTGATGGCCTCGGAAGATGATCTTGCAAGGTTAGAAGAGCAAAAATAAAAATTTTGAGAGATTTGGATAGTAAAGGCGGTGCCTAGGTTGAGCAAATAAGTGTGTTTTGTTCTAATTTTGAAGTTTTATTTATAGGACAAGGCTTGGGTCGGGTTTGAACCATTTAAAATCGGATTAGTAGACCAAAAAGTAAGCATAGGCGGCGCCTATGCTATGGCATTGCTAGGCATAGGCGGCGCCTATGCTATGGCATTGTAGATTCAGAGAGCAAAGACAATGGCATAGGCGGCGCCTATGCTATGGCATTGTTGGGCATAGACGGCACCTATGCTATGGCATTGTAGATTCAGAGATCTTAGGCCATAGAATAGGCCTTGCCTTGTTCGTTGCCTAGATTTACATAGGCCTTGCCTTGTTCGTTGCCTAGATTTGCATAGGCAATGCCTAACCAGTAGTCTTTGTTTCTTCATTCAAAACTTACCACCTTCAATATGACACAATTCCAAATTAAAATTTGGGCTAGATCTCCTCTTTTATATGTCTTACACCTACATTTACTCAAAAACAACAAAAACAATTAGAACGATGGGTTTCCTCCCACCAAGCACCTTAGTTTTGGTCGTGGCTCGACTCTTCTTTTTGTATTTTTATTTAACAAAAACAAACTATTAGTAAAACCAAACGATTAAAAACGATGGGTTGCCTCCCATCTAGCGCTGATTTATTGTCGCGGCACGACATAGTTACCTCGATTACTTAGACTTCGTCGAGATAGATGGTGCATCATTTTCTGAATGGATTCAAACGACGCTGATGCTTACTTATAGGCATGCAATCTTCTTCGAGATGACTCTTGTGCATACATATCCCAGGAGGGATACAAATTATATCATCAATAGACCAACCCATAGCTTTCTTGTACCTCTTCAGAACAGAGATGAGAGCCTCTATGTGCTGTTCACCTAAATCAGCCGCAAAACTAACCGAAAGTGTATTTCCACTTCCCAAGATCTCATACCTTAGGTGACTGGGTAGCTGTTTCGATTCTAGCACTGGTGGCTCTTCAATGGAAGTCTTCGCTGTTGGTGATGGTCGATTCTTAAGATCAAGATCCATCTTCTTAGGAGCATGAGAATAGGATCTTATTCCTGTTAGAGCACAAACGGTTTCTTCATATTCTTCAACCTCCTCACGCTCAAAATTCAACAGCACAGTAGACAATGGCTCAACAGTAAGCTGCTTCTCTACAGATAATTCTTTCTCATCCTCATAGTAAACATTAGCTACAGAGAACACATCTATATCTCTAGGCTACTTCATCGATTTACATACATCAAAATGGACCACTTCATTATTCAGCAGAAATAAAAGCTCATTAGCTCTTAAATCAATCAGCACACTTCCAGTTGTGAAGAAAGGACGCCCCATGATTATGGGAACTTCAGAATCCATCTAGTAATCCAAAATAACAAAGTCTGCAGGAAAGATAAAGGTGGAAACCTTCACCAACACATCATATAAGATACCAACAGGCCGTTTTACTGACCTATATGCCATCACGAGCCGCATATTGGTTGGTGTAGGATCGCCCAACCCCAACTTTCTATAAACGGATAACGACATCAAATTGATGCTAGCCCCCAGATCGCACAACGCCTTAGCAAAATCCAACAATCCAATTGTGCAAGGAATAGTGAAAGCACCAGGATCTGCCTTCTTCTGTACTAAAGACCTCGTGGCAATTGCACTGCAATGATGAACATGATCTGCCAGCTCATAGCTTACTGCCCGCTTCTTTGTCAAAAGGTCCTTCATGAAGTTGATCAGATGCATATTCGGATCATCTCCTGCGAGTCCACCAAATAACCTCTTGAGATGCAATAACTGAATCATGGTGCTAGTGATATTGAACTTAGCTCCGGGTGCCAAGGGTGGAGGAATAATAGCCCCTGTGGCACCAGCTCCATCCAGATCGTCATCATCATCATCAAAAGGAGCCTGCACAGCTCGGCGGTCAGGTCTCATTCTAGTTTGACGATCTCTCCTGTGCATAGGTGCTGCCACTTCATCAGTACGCCTGGGATTCAGTAACTCATCATCACCCAAGTCCTCATCATCAGGATTTGTTGCTCGCCCTGGGTTATCAATATTCTGTTGATGTACTTGAGCAGCTGCCATTGCAGCTAATCTAGCCTGCTCCTGTTGAGCCGCCCTTCTGTCAATGTCACGCTGTGCATCCATTCTGCCAATAAGTTAAGGTTCAGGATTTATGGGTAATAATGGCTGACCAGAACTACGAGTATTTGGCATGCACTCAACAGAACCTAAATAAAACAAAAACAACAACTAAAAGTAAAATTCGAGAATCTTTGACCAAAGGTTCTAGTAACTATCACAAACTTAGTTGACAACTGTATTCCCCGGCAACGGCGCCAAAATTTGATAACGCCCAAACTACAGCTCTCGTAAGAGTGTAAGCCGTCGCTGTCAAATATAGAACACAACTGGGTTGGGTGTCGAATCCCACAGGGAATACTTGGTCACTAAGTGTTGCAATTGTTAGCAGACTGTTGGTCGAAAATTCTACAGAAAGGGGGATTTTATGCGTATAATAATGTTTACCAAAATAAAGAATGAAACGAGTAATATAGTAGGAGTTAATCACAGAAAGGAATAAGTTAGGATTATGTCCACCTTATGAGTTCTACGTATCTATTAACTATGAGTTATGCGGAATTTAGATATGCATGCACTTATAGAGGTTTGTATTCTAATGGTAAATCCTAGCGTCTCTCGACCATCAAGGATTATTTCACTTTAACTCTCTCGAGCTTAAAGCGTATGACTAACGGTACAAACTCTCCAAGAGGTTAATCCAGTTACGGCACTAACTTATAAACAGGGGTTGGTAGCCCTATTTCCTTGTCACACTCTCTTTTCCAAACATATAACTTTTCTCTCGAACAAGTTAATGTTATATTGGCGTATTCTTTATTTTTGCAACCACAAGTATTTAATTAAGATGAAGAGAGTAATGATATAAGTAGCATGCGTATCAAGAATTCACAAACTCATAGAAATAGATAGTATATCATAAGGCTTCCATAACCCTAACAGAGATGTTTAGCTACTCATGAGGGTAACGGAAATCAACGAAGACATCATCATCATACCACAACTATAGCAATCTCACGTTGAAGAGGAATGTGGCGTCACAACAAGATTGATGTTTTTCCTCTTGGAGTTTTCCACAAGTTAGCGTTTTTCTCTGTTAAAACTTACAGAATCTGTAGCTTGAATAAAACTAGAAGTGTCGAGTAATGGAAAATAGAATCTAATAGAATCGAATAGAATCGAATGCTTAAAAATTCAACAAAATAGGGTTTTTATAACACCCATATCCTAGTCCTACTAAGTTACTGCTTCCTTGTCCTAATCCTACTAAGTTACTACTGATCCCCAAGTCTTTAGAAATACTATTTTTTCCCGGGACAAGTTTTCCATGCATCACTTTCAATGCACAAGCTTCCAGAAGCTGCCTTCCTTCTTACGTGAAGTTTCCTTTGCTGCCCAACGGCCCACTAAATGCTGAAATCTTCATCATTTATACCTGAAAACATGCTTATCATGTTGGTTAGCTCACTTACAGGAAAAAGGACTAAAAGTGCAAGAATTATATATTTTGTCCTTAAAACTTAGCTAAAATATGGGTAAAGTATAGTACTTTAGGCGTGTAAATACGCCCAACATCAACACCCCACACTTAAAGCTTTGTTCGTCCTCGAATAAGATATCATGTCCATGTAAACATATACATAGGATTTCACAGTAACAGCATAAAATGTTCAACAAGACAGGCACGACAATTATTAACAAAGAGTAGTTTTCTTGTTCACTACTAGAAACAATTCAACCTCCAACATAGACTCGTGATGATGGTTAATTCGTATCCACAAGTTAAGTCACAAAGAATCATAAAACACTACCCAACAATCATCAACCATGTGTGTCTCACACAAGATATCACCCATAATCTCTCATAAGTTTTGCATTTTTTGAAACATAGGTACAAGATTCTCCTTGCTCTCACTCTCACAAAGAATTCATATGTTGCAAATGATGACCATAGGCTTGCCCTTAGTGTAATGCTCCACTAATATCAGAATGCTAAGCTTAGGATCAAGTAGGTCTTTACAGGTTGTAATGTAGGCTAAGAGAGCGCTTTTAAACAACCCTTCTACCTTTTTTTCATCTAACACCCCTTTTCACCTATTTTTTTATTAAATTATAAACACAAAGATGAAAATATATACAAATTTTTTAGGAGATGGCATAGGCGATGGCGTAGGCAATGGTATAGGCGATGGCATAGGCGATGGCATAGGCGATGGCATAGGCAATGAAAATATCATCTCCACCTATGTCAACATAGGCGATGGCATAGGCACCACGTATATCAACATAGGCAATAGATTAGGCACTTCTTATACCATTGCCAATGGTCACTACCTCACTTAGGCGTTAGGTTAGGTGCAGCCTATGTCAAGATAGGCGATGGATTAGGAGCCTCCTATATCAACATACGCTATAGGTTAGGCACCGATTATACCATTGCCTATGCTCACTGCCTCAAATAGGCGATAGGTTAGGCACCTCCTATGTTAATATAGGCGATGGCTTAGGCGCCGCCTATATTAACATAGGCGATAGGTTAGGCACCGCTTATACCATTACCTATGCTCACTTTCTCACTTAGGCGATAGGTGAGGCGCCGCCTATGTCAACATAGGCGATGGCTTAGGCGCTGCCTATATCAACATAAGAGATAGGTTAGGCGCCGCTTATACCATTTCCTAGGCTCACTTCCTCACTTAAGCGATAGGTTAGGTGCCGCCTATCTCAACATAGGCGATGGCTTAGGCACCGCCAATATTAACATAAATGATAGGGTTGGCGCCGCTTATACCATTGCCTATGCTCACTGCCTCACTTAGGCTATAGGTTACGCGCCGCCTATGTAAACATAGGCAATGGCTTAGGCGCCGCCTATATCAACAAGGCGATAGGTTTGGCGCCGATCATACCATTGCCTAGGCTCACTAGCTCACTTAGGCGTTAGGTTAGGCAACACCTATGTCAAAATAGGTGATGGCTTAGACGACGCCTATATCAACATAGGAGATAGGTTAGGAGCCGCTTATACCATAGCCTATGCTCACTGCCTCACTTAGGCGATATATTAGGCACCGCCTATGTTAACATAGGCTATGGCTTAGGCGCCGCTTATATCAACATAGGCGATGGTTTAGGCACCGCTTATACCATTTCCCATGCCCACTGCCTCACTTAGGCGATAGTTTAGACGCCGCCTATGTCATCATAGGCTATGGCTTAGGAGCAGCCTATATCAACATAGGATACAGGTTAGGCTCCACTTATACCATTGCCTATGCTCACTGCCTCACTTACGCGATAGGTTAGGCACCGCCTATGTCAACATAGGAGATAGGTTAGCCAGTGCTTAGGCTCCACCTATATCAACATAGGAGATAGGTTAGCCAATGCTTATACCATTGTCTATGCTTACTGCCTCACTTAGGCGATAGGTTAGGCGCTGCCTATGTTAACATAGGCGATGTATTAGGTGCCGCCTATATCGACATAGGCGATAGGTTAGGCGCCGCTTATACCATTGCCTATGCTCATTGCCTCACTCAGGCGATAGGTAAGGCGCCGCCTATGTCAACATAGGCGATGGCTTAGGCGCTGCCTATATCAACATAAGAGATAGGTTAGGCGACGCTTATACCATTTCCTAGGCTCACTTCCTCACTTAGGCGATAGGTTAGGTGCCGCCTATATCAACATAGGCGATGGCTTAGGCACCGCCAATATTAACATCAACGATAGGGTTGGCGCCGCTTATACCATTGCCTAACTTAGGCGATAGGTTACGCGCCGCCTATGTAAACATAGGCAATGGCTTAGGCGCCGCCTATATCAACAAGGCGATAGGTTTGGCGCCGATCATACCATTGCCTAGGCTCACTACCTCACTTAGGCGTTAGGTTAGGCAACACCTATGTCAAAATAGGTGATGGCTTAGACGACGCCTATATCAACATAGGAGATAGGTTAGGAGCCGCTTATACCATAGCCTATGCTCACTGCCTCACTTAGGCGATATATTAGGCACCGCCTATGTTAACATAGGCTATGGCTTAGGCGCCGCTTATATCAACATAGGCGATGGTTTAGGCACCGCTTATACCATTTCCCATGCCCACTGCCTCACTTAGGCGATAGTTTAGACGCCGCCTATGTCATCATAGGCTATGGCTTAGGAGCAGCCTATATCAACATAGGATACAGGTTAGGCTCCGCTTATACCATTGCCTATGCTCACTGCCTCACTTACGCGATAGGTTAGGCGCCGCCTATGTCAACATAGGAGATAGGTTATCCAGTGCTTAGGCTCCACCTATATCAACATAGGAGATAGGTTAGCCAATGCTTATACCATTGTCTATGCTTACTGCCTCACTTAGGCGATAGGTTAGGCGCTGCCTATGTCAACATAGGCGATGTATTAGGTGCCGCGTATATCGACATAGGCGATAGGTTAGGCGCCGCTTATACCATTGCCTATGCTCATTGCCTCACTCAAGCGATAGGTAAGGCGCCGCCTATGTCAACATAGGTGATGGCTCAGGCGGCCGCCTATATCAACATAGACTATAGGTTAGGCGCCGCTTATACCATTTCCTATGCTCACTGCCTCACTTAGGCGATATATTAGGCGCCGCCTTTGTCAACACAGGAGATGGCTTAGGCACCACCTATATCAACATAGGCGATAGGTTAGGCGCCGCTTATTCCATAACCTATGCTCACTGCCTCACTTAGGAGATAGGTTAAGCAACACCTATGTCAACATAGGCAAAGGCTTAGGCGACACCTATATCAACATAGGCTATAGATTAGGCACTGCTTATACCAACGTCTATGCTCACTGGCTCACTTAGGCGATAGGTTAGGCGTCGCCTATGTCAACATAGGCGATGGCTTAGGCTCCTCCTATATCAACATAGGCGATAGGTTAGGCGCTGCTTATACCATTGCCTATGCTCACTTTCTCACTTAGGCGATAGGTTAGGCGCTTCCTATGTCAACATAGGCAATGGCTTAGGCGCCGCCTATATCAATATCCGTGATAGGTTAGGTGCCGCCTATGCCAACATAGGCAATGGCTTAAGCACCTCCAATATCAATATAGGCGATAGGTTAGGCTCCGCTTATACCATTTAATATGATCACTGCCTCACTTAGGCGATAGGTTATGCGCCGCCTATGTCAAAATAGGCGATAGGTTATGCGCCGCCTATGTCAAAATAGGCGATGGCTTAGGTGCCGCCTATATCATCATAGGCGATAGGTTTTGCGCCGCTTATACCATTGCCTATGCTCACTGCCTTACTTAGGCGATAGGTTACGCGCCGCCTATATCAGCATAGGCGATAGCTTAGGTGCCGTTTATATCAATATAGGCGATAGTTTTGGCATCAATTATACATTTGCCTATTCTCACTGCCTAACTTAGGAGATAGGTTAGGAAATGCCCGTGTCAACATCGGTGATGGCTTAGGCGCCGCCTATATCAACATAGGCGATTGGTTAGGCGCTGCTTATACTATTGCCTATGCTCACTGCCTCACTTAGGCGATAGGTTAGGGGCCGCCTATGTCAACATATGCGATGGCTTAGGCGCCGCCTATATCAACAAAGGCGATAGGTTAGGAACCGCTTATACCATTTCCTATGCTCACTGCCTCACTTAGGCGATAGGTTAGGCTCCGCCTATGTCAACATAGGCGATGGCTTAGGCACCACGTATATCAACATAGGCGATAGATTAGGCACTTCTTATACCATTTCCAATGGTTACTACCTCACTTAGGCATTAGGTTAGGTGCAGCCTATGTCAAGATAGGCGATGGATTAGGAGCCGCCTATATCAACATAGGCTATAGGTTAGGCGCCGATTATACCATTGCCTATGCTCACTGCCTCAAATAGGCGATAGGTTAGGCACCGCCTATGTTAATATAGGCGTTGGCTTAGGTGCCGCCTATATTAACATAGGCGATAGGTTAGGCGCCGCTTATACCATTACCTATGCTCACTTTCTCACTTAGACGATAGGTGAGGTGCCGCCTATGTCAACATAGGCGATGGCTTAGGTGTTGCCTATATCAACATAGGCGATAGGTTAGGCGCCGCTTATACCATTGCCTAGGCTCACTTTCTCACTTAGGCGATAGGTTAGGTGCCGCCTATGTCAACATAGGCGATGGCTTAGGCACCGCCAATATTAACATAAGCGATAGGGTAGGCGCCGCTTATACCATTGCCTATTCTAACTTCCTCACTTAGGCGATAGGTTAGGCGCCGCCTATGTCAACATAGGCGATGGCTTAGGCGCCGCCTATATCAACATAGGCGATAGGTTAGGCGCCGACTATGACAACATAGGCAATGGATTAGGCGCCTCCTATATCAACATAGGCGATAGGTTAGGCGCCACTTATACCATTGCCTATGCTCACTACCTTACTTAGACAATAGGTTAGGCGCCGCCAATGTCAAAATAGACGATGGCTTAGGCGCCGCCTATATCAACATAGGTGATAGGTTAGGCACCGCTTTTACCATTGCCTATTCTCACTCCCTCGCTTAGGCGTAAGGTTAGGCGCTGCCTATGTCAACATAGGCGATAGGTTAGGCGCCGATTAAACCATT
This sequence comes from Capsicum pubescens, assembly GCA_030864215.1. Lineage (NCBI taxonomy): Eukaryota > Viridiplantae > Streptophyta > Magnoliopsida > Solanales > Solanaceae > Capsicum > Capsicum pubescens. The sequence continues at coordinate 304,993,361 of CM061542.1, forward strand.
GCCTATTCTCACTTCCTCACTTAGGTAATAGGTTACCCGACTCTTATTTCAATATAGGCGATGTCTTAGGGGCCGCCTATATCAACATAGGCGATAGGTTAGGCGCCACTGATACCATTGCCTATGCTCACTGCCTCACTTAGACAATAGGTTAGGCGCCGCCAATGTCAAAATAGACGATGGCTTAGGCGCCGCCTATATCAACATAGGTGATAGGTTTGGCACCGCTTTTACCATTGCCTATTCTCACTCCCTCGCTTAGGCGTAAGGTTAGGCGCTGCCTATGTCAACATAGGCGATAGGTTAGGCGCCGATTAAACCATTCCCTATTCTCACTTCCTCACTTAGGTAATAGGTTACCCGACTCCTATTTCAACATAGGCGATGTCCTAGGGGCCACCTATATCAACATAGGCGATAGGGTTGGTGCCGATCATACCATTTCCTATGCTCACTACCTCACTTAGGCGATAGGTTAGGCAACGCCTATGTTAACATAGGTGATGGATTAGGCGCCTCCTATATAAATTTAGGCGATAGGTTAGGCGCCGCCTATGTCAACATAGGCGATGGCTTAGGCGCCGCCTATATCAACATAAGTGATAGGTTAGGCGCCTCCTATTTCAACATAGGTAATGGCTTAGGCGGCTCCTATATAAACATAGACGATAGGTTAGGCACCGCTTATACCATTGCCAATGCTCACTGCCTCACTTAGGCGATAGGTGAGGCGCCGCCTATACCATTGCCTATGCTCACTGCCTCACTTAGGCTAGTGATTAGGCACCGCCTATGTCAACATAGGCGATGTCTTAGGCGCCGCCTATATCAACATAGTCGATAGGTTAGGCGCCGCCTATTTCAACATAGGCAATGGCTTAGAAAGCTCCAATATCAACATAGACGATAGGTTAGGCGCCTCTTATACCATTGCCTATGCTCACTGCCTCACTTAGGCAATAGGTGAGGCGCTGCCTATGTCAATATAGGCGATGGCTTAGGCGCCGCCTATATCAACATAGGCGATAGGTTAGGCGCCGCTTATACCATTGCCTATGCTCACTGCCTCACTTAGGTGATAGGTTAGGTGCCGCCTATGTCAATATAGGCGATGGCTTAGGCACCGCCTATATTAACATAGGCAATAGGGTAGGCACCGCTTATACCATTGCCTATGCTCACTGCCTCACTTAGTGGTAAGGTTAGGCGCCGACTATGTAAACATAGGCGATGGCTTAGGCGCCGCCTATATCAACATAGGCGATAGATTAGGCGCCGCTTATACCAATGCCTATGCTCACTGCTTTACTTAGGACATACGTTACGCGCCGCCTATGTTAGCATAGGCGATGGCTTAGGCGTCGCCTATATCAACATAGGCGGTAGGTTTGGTGCCGATTATACAATTGCCTATTCTCATTGCCTCACTCAGGCGATAGGTTAGGTGCCGCCTATGTCAACATAGGCGATGGCTTAGGCACCGCCAATATTAACATAAGAGATAGGGTAGGCGCCGCTTATACCATTGCCTATGCTTACTTCCTCACTTAGGCGATAGGTTAGGCGCCGACTAAGTCAACATAGGCAATGGATTAGGCGCCTCCTATATCAACATAGGCGATAGGTTAGGCGCCACTTATACCATTGCCTATGCTCACTGCCTCACTTAGACAATAGGTTAGGCGCCGCCAATTTCAAAATAGACGATGGCTTAGGCGCCGCCTATATCAACATAGGTGATAGGTTAGGCACCGCTTTTACCATTGCCTATTCTCACTCCCTCGCTTAGGCGTAAGGTTAGGCGCTGCCTATGTCAACATAGGCGATAGGTTAGGCGCCGATTAAACCATTGCCTATTCTCACTTCCTCACTTAGGTAATAGGTTACCCGACTCCTATTTCAACATAGGCGATGTCTTAGGGGCTGCCTATATCAACATAGGCGATTGGGTTGGTGCCGATCATACCATTGCCTATGCTCACTACGTCACTTAGGCGATAGGTTAGGCAACGCCTATGTTAACATAGGTGATGGATTAGGCGCCTCCTATATAAATTTAGGCGATAGGTTAGGCGCCGCCTATGTCAACATAGGCGATGGCTTAGGCGCCGCCTATATCAACATAAGCGATAGGTTAGGCGCCTCCTATTTCAACATAGGTAATGGCTTAGGCGGCTCCTATATAAACATAGACGATAGGTTAGGCACCGCTTATACCATTGCCTATGCTCACTGCCTCACTTAGGCGATAGGTGAGGCGCCGCCTATACCATTGCCTATGCTCACTGCCTTACTTAGGCTAGTGATTAGGCACCGCCTATGTCAACATAGGCGATGTCTTAGGCGCCGCCTATATCAACATAGTCGATAGGTTAGGCGCCGCCTATTTCAACATAGGCAATGGCTTAGAAAGCTCCAATATCAACATAGACGATAGGTTAGGCGCCGCTTATACCATTGCCTATGCTCACTGCCTCACTTAGGCGATAGGTGAGGCGCCGCCTATGTCAATATAGGCGATGGATTAGGCGCCGCCTATATCAACATAGGCGATAGGTTAGGCGCCGCTTATACCATTGCCTATGCTCACTACCTCACTTAGGTGATAGGTTAGGTGCTGCCTATGTCAATATAGGCGATGGCTTAGGCACCGCCTATATTAACATAGGCAATAGGGTAGGCACCGCTTATACCATTGCCTATGCTCACTGCCTCACTTAGTGGAAAGGTTAGGCGCCGACTATGTAAACATAGGCGATGGCTTAGGCGCCGCCTATATCAACATAGGCGATAGATTAGGCGCCGCTTATACCAATGCCTATGCTCACTGCTTTACTTAGGACATACGTTACGCGCCGCCTATGTTAGCATAGGCGATGGCTTAGGCGCCGCCTATATCAACATAGGCGGTAGGTTTGGTGCCGATTATACAATTACCTATTCTCATTGCCTCACTTAGGCGATAGGCTAGGCAACGCCTATGTCAATATAGGTGATGTCTTAGGTGCCGCCTATATCCACATAGGCTATAGGTTAGGCGCCGCTTATACCATTGCCTATGCTCACTAACTCACTTAGGTGATAGGTTAGGCGCCGCCTATGTGAACATAGGTGATGGCTTAAGCGCCGCCTATATCAACACAGGCGATAGGTTAGGCACCAGTTATACCAATGCCTATGCTCACTTCCTTACTTAGGTGATAGGTTAGGCGCCTCCAATGTCAACATAGGTGATGGCTTAGGCGCCACCTATACCCCCATAGGCGATAGGTTATGAACTGTTCATACCATTGCCTATGGTCAATGCCTAACTTAGGCGATAGGTTAGTTGCACCCTATGTCAACATAGGTGATGGATTAGGCACCAACTATATCAACATAGGCGATAGGTTAGGTGCCACTTATATCATTGTCTATGCTCACTGCCTCACTTAGGAGATCGGTTAGGCGCTGCCTATGTCAACACAGGAGATGGCTTAGGCGCCCCTTATTCCATAACCTATGCTCACTGCCTCACTCAGGAGATAGGTTAGGCAACTCCTATATTAACATAGGCGATGGCTTAGGCACCGCCTATATCAACATAGGTTATAGGATAGGGACCGCTTATACCATCGTCTATGCTCACTGGATCACTTAGGTGATATGTTAGGCGCCGCCTATGTGAACATATGCGATGGCATAGGCGCCTCTTATATCAACATAGGTGATGTATTAGGCGCCTCCTATATCAAAATAGGTGATAGGTTAGGAGCCGCTTATACCATTGCCTATGCGCACTGCCTCACTTAGGCGATAGGTTAGGCGCCGCCTATGTCAACATAGGCGATGGATTTGGCGCCGCCTATATCAACATAGGCGATAGATTAGGCGCCTCTTTTACCTTTTCCTTTGCTCACTTCCTCACTTAGGTGATAGGTTAGGCACCGCTAATGTAAACATAAGCGATGGCTTAGACACCGCCTAAATCAACATAGGCGATAGGTTAGGCGCCGCTTATAGAATTGCCAATGCTCACTACCTCGCTTAGGCTTAAGGTTAGGCACTGCCTATGTCTTCATAGACGATGGATTAGGCGCCACCTATATCAACATAGGCGAAAGGTTAGGCGCCGCTTAAACCATTGCCTATTCTCACTGCCTCACTTATGCGATAGGTTACGCGCCGCCTATGTAATGATAGGTGATGGCTTAGGCGCCGCCTATATCAATATAGGTAATAGGTTAGGCGCCGCTTATACCATTGCCTATGCTCACTGCTTCACTTAGGCATAAGGTTAGGCGCCGTCTATGTCAACATAGGCGATGGATTAGGCGCCGCCTATATCAACATAGTCGATAGGTTAGGAGCCGCCTATTTCAACATAGAAAATGGCTTAGATGGCTCCTATATCAACATAGACGATAGGTTAGGCGCCGCTTATACCATTGCCTACGCTCACTGCCTCACTTAGGCGATAGGTGAGGCGCCGCCTATGTCAATATAGGTCATGGCTTAGGCGCCGCCTATATCAACATAGGCGATAGGTTAGGCGCCGCTTATACCATTGCCTATGCTCACTGCCTCACTTAGGTGATAGGTTAGGTGCCGCCTATGTCAACATAGGCGATGGCTTAGGCACCGCCTATATTAACATAGGCAATAGGGTAGGTACCGCTTATACCATTGCCTATGCTCACTGCCTCACTTAGTCGTAAGGTTAGGTGCCGACTATGTAAACATAGGCGATGGCTTAGGCGCTGCCTATATCAACATAGGCGATAGATTAGGCGCCGCTTATACCATTTCCTATGCTCACTGCTTTATTTAGGCCATAGGTTACGCGCCGCGTATGTTAGCATAGGCGATGGCTTAGACGCCGCATATATCAACATAGGTGGTAGATTTGGCGCCGATTATACAATTGCCTATTCTCACTGCCTCACTTAGGCGATAGGTTAGGCCACACCTATGTCAATATAGGTAATGGCTTAGGCGCCGCCTATATCAACATAGGCTATGCGTTAGGCGCCGCTTATACCATTGCCTATGCTCACTAACTCACTTAGGTGATAGGTTAGGCGCCGCCTATGTGAACATAGGTGATGGCTTAAGCGCCGCCTATATCAATATAGGCGATAGGTTAGGCACCACTTATACCAATGCCTATGCTCACTACCTTACTTAGGTTATAGGTTAGGCGCCTCCAATGTCAACATAGGTTATGTCTTAGGCGCCACCTATACCACCATAGGTGATAGGTTATGAACTGCTCATACCATTGCCTATGGTCACTGCCTCACTTAGGCTATAGGTTAGGTGCACCTTATGTCAACATAGGTGATGGATGAGGCGCCAATAATATCAATATAGGTGATAGGTTAGGTTCCTCTTATAGCAGTGTCTATGCTCACTGCCTCACTTAGGAGATCGGTTAGGCGCTGCCTATGTCAACACAGGCGATGGCTTAGGCGCCCCTTATTCCATAGCCTATGCTCACTGCCTCACTCTGGAGATAGGTTAGGAAACTCCTATATTAACATAGGTGATGGCTTAGGCACCGCCTATATGAACATAGGTTATAGGGTAGGCACCGCTTATACCATCGTCTATGCTCACTGGATCACTTAGGTGATATGTTAGGCGCCGCCTATGTGAACATATGCGATGGAATAGGCGCCTCTTATATCAACATAGGTGATGTATTAGGCGCCTCCTATATCAAAATAGGCGATAGGTTAGGAGCCGCTTATACCATTGCCTATGCACACTGCCTCACTTAGGCGATAGGTTAGGCGCCACCTATGTCAACATAGGCAATGGATTTGGCGTCGCCTATATCAATATAGGCGATAGATTAGGCGCCGCTTTTACCTTTTCCTTTGCTCACTTCCTCACTTAGGTGATAGGTTAGGCACCGCTAATGTAAACATAAGCGATGGCTTAGACACCGCCTAAATCAACATAGGCGATAGGTTAGGCGCCGCTTATAGAATTGCCAATGCTCACTACCTCGCTTAGGCGTAAGGTTAGGCACCGCCTATGTCAACATAGACGATGGATTAGGCACCACCTATATCAACATAGGCGAAAGGTTAGGCGCCGCTTAAACCATTGCCTATTCTCACTGCCTCACTTATGCGATAGGTTACGCGCCGCCTATGTAATGATAGGTGATGGCTTAGGCGCCGCCTATATCAATATAGGCAATAGGTTAGGCGCCGCTTATACCATTGCCTATGCTCACTGCCTCACTTAGGCATAAGGTTAGGCGCCGCCTATGTCAACATAGGCAATGGATTAGGCGCCGCCTATATAAACATAGTCGATAGGTTAGGCGCCGCCTATTTCAACATAGGCAATGGCTTAGACGGCTCCTATATCAACATAGACGATAGGTTAGGCGCCGCTTTTACCATTACCTATGCTCACTGCCTCACTTAGGCGATAGGTGAGGCGCCGCCTATGTCAATATAGGTGATGGCTTAGGCGCCGCCTATATCAACATAGGCGATAGGTTAGGCGCCGCTTATACCATTGCCTATGCTCACTGCCTCACTAAGGTGATAGGTTAGGTGCCGCCTATGTCAACATAGGCGATGGCTTAGGCACCGCCTATATTAACATAGGCAATAGGGTAGGCACCGCTTATACCATTGCCTATGCTCACTGCCTCACTTAGTCGTAAGGTTAGGTGCCGACTATGTAAACATAGGCGATGGCTTAGGCGCCGCCTATATCAACATAGGCGATAGATTAGGCGCCGCTTATACCATTGCCAATGCTCACTGCTTTACTTAGGCCATAGGTTACGCGCCGCGTATGTTAGCATAGGCGATGGCTTAGGCGCCGCATATATCAACATAGGCGGTAGGTTTGGTGCCGATTATACAATTGCCTATTCTCACTGCCTCACTTAGGCGATAGGTTAGGCCACACCTATGTCAATATAGGTGATGGCTTAGGCGCCGCCTATATCAACATAGGCTATACGTTAGGCGCCGCTTATACCATTTCCTATGCTCACTAACTCACTTAGGTGATAGGTTAGGCGCCGCCTATGTGAACATAGGTGATGGCTTAAGCGCCGCCTATATCAATATAGGCGATAGGTTAGGCACCACTTATACCAATGCCTATGCTCACTACCTTACTTAGGTGATTGGTTAGGCGCCTCCAATGTCAACATAGGTTATGTCTTAGGCGCCACCTATACCACCATAGCTGATAGGTTATGAACTGCTCATACCATTGCCTATGGTCACTGCCTCACTTAGGCTATAGGTTAGGTGCACCTTATGTCAACATAGGTGATGGATTAGGCGCCAACAATATCAACATAGGTGATAGGTTAGGTGCCGCTTATAGCATTGTCTATGCTCACTGCCTCACTTAGGAGATCGGTTAGGCGCTGCCTATGTCAACACAGGCGATGGCTTAGGCGCCCCTTATTCCATAGCCTATGCTCACTGCCTCACTCTGGAGATAGGTTAGGAAACTCCTATATTAACATAGGTGATGGCTTAGGCACCGCCTATATGAACATAGGCTATAGGGTAGGCACCGCTTATACCATCGTCTATGCTCACTGGATCACTTAGGTGATATGTTAGGCGCCGCCTATGTGAACATATGCGATGGAATAGGCGCCTCTTATATCAACATAGGTGATGTATTAGGCGCCTCCTATATCAAAATAGGCGATAGGTTAGGAGCCGCTTATACCATTGCCTATGCACACTGCCTCACTTAGGCGATAGGTTAGGCGCCGCCTATGTCAACATAGGCAATGGATTTGGCGCCGCCTATATCAATATAGGCGATAGATTAGGCGCCGCTTTTACCTTTTCCTTTGCTTACTTCCTCACTTAGGTGATAGGTTAGGCACCGCTAATGTAAACATAAGCGATGGCTTAGACACCGCCTAAATCAACATAGGCGATAGGTTAGGCGCCGCTTATAGAATTTCCAATGCTCACTACCTCGCTTAGGCGTAAGGTTAGGCACCTCCTATGTCAACATAGACGATGGATTAGGCACCACCTATATCAACATAGGCGAAAGGTTAGGCGCCGCTTAAACCATTGCCTATTCTCACTGCCTCACTTATGCGATAGGTTACGCGCCGCCTATGTAATGATAGGTGATGTCTTAGGCGCCGCCTATATCAATATAGGCAATAGGTTAGGCGCCGCTTATACCATTGCCTATGCTCACTGCCTCACTTAGGCATAAGGTTAGGCGCCGCCTATGTCAACATAGGCAATGGATTAGGCGCCGCCTATATAAACATAGTCGATAGGTTAGGCGCCGCCTATTTCAACATAGGCAATGGCTTAGACGGCTCCTATATCAACATAGACGATAGGTTAGGCGCCGCTTATACCATTACCTATGCTCACTGCCTCACTTAGGCGATAGGTGAGGCGCCGCCTATGTCAATATAGGTGATGGCTTAGGCGCCGCCTATATCAACATAGGCGATAGGTTAGGCGCCGCTTATACCATTGCCTATGCTCACTGCCTCACTAAGGTGATAGGTTAGGTGCCGCCTATGTCAACATAGGCGATGGCTTAGGCACCGCCTATATTAACATGGGCAATAGGGTAGGCACCGCTTATACCATTGCCTATGCTCACTGCCTCACTTAGTCGTAAGGTTAGGTGCTGACTATGTAAACATAGGCGATGGCTTAGGCGCCGCCTATATCAACATAGGCGATAGATTAGGCGCCGCTTATACCATTGCCAATGCTCACTGCTTTACTTAGGCCATAGGTTACGCGCCGCGTATGTTAGCATACGCGATGGCTTAGGCGCCGCATATATCAACATAGGCGGTAGGTTTGGTGCCGATTATACCATTTCCTATGCTCACTAACTCACTTAGGTGATAGGTGAGGCGCCGCCTATGTCAACATAGGCAATGGATTAGGCGCCGCCTATATAAACATAGGCGATAGGTTAGGCCACACCTTTGTCAATATAGGTGATGGCTTAGGCGCCGCCTCTATCAACATAGGCTATAGTTTAGGTGCCGCTTATACCATTGCCTATGCTCACTAACTCACTTAGGTGATAGGTGAGGCGCCGCCTATGTGAACATAGGGGATGGCTTAAGCACCGCCTATATCAATATAGGCGATAGGTTAGGCACCACTTATACCAATGCCTATGCTCACTACCTTACTTAGGTGATAGGTTAGGCGCCTCCAATGTCAACATAGGTTATGGCTTAGGCGCCACCTATACCACCATAGGCGATAGGTTATGAACTGCTCATACCATTGCCTATGGTCACTGCCTCACTTAGGCGATAGGTTAGGTGCACCCTATGTCAACATAGGTGATGGATTAGGCACCAACTATATCAACATAGGCGAAAGGTTAGGTGCCACTTATAGCATTGTCTATGCTCACTGCCTCACTTAGGAGATCGGTTAGGCGCTGCCTATGTCAACACAGGCGATGGCTTAGGCGCCCCTTATTCCATAGCCTATGCTCACTGCCTCACTCAGGAGATAGGTTAGGCAACTCCTATATTAACATAGGTGATCGCTTAGGCACCGCCTATATGAACATAGGTTATAGGGTAGGCACCGCTTATACCATCGTCTATGCTCACTGGATCACTTAGGTGATAGGTTAGGCGCCGCTTATGTGAACATATGCGATGGCATAGGCGCCTCTTATATCAACATAGGTGATGTATTAGGCGCCTCCTATATAAAAATAGGCGATAGGTTAGGAGCCGCTTATACCATTGCCTATGCGCACTGCCTCACTTAGGCGATAGGTTAGGCGCCGCCTATGTCAACATAGGCGATGGATTTGGCGCCGCCTATATCAACATAGGCGATAGGTTAGGCGCCGCTTTTACCATTTCCTTTTCTCACTTCCTCACTTAGGTGATAGGTTAGGCACCGCTAATGTAAACATAGGCGATGGCTTAGACACCGCCTATATCAACATAGGCGATAGGTTAGGCGCCGCTTATAGAATTGCCAATGCTCACTACCTCGGTTAGGCGTAAGGTTAGGCACCGCCTATGTCAACATAGACGATGGATTAGGGGCCACCTATATCAACATAGGCGATTGGTTAGGCGCCGCTTAAACCATTGCCTATTCTCACTGCCTCACTTATTCGATAGGTTACGCGCCGCCTATGTAATGATAGGTGATGGCTTAGGCGCCGCCTATATCAACATAGGCAATAGGTTAGGCGTCGCTTATACCATTGCCTATGCTCACTGCCTTGCTTAGGCATAAGGTTAGGCGCCGCCTATGTCAACATAGGCGATGGATTAGGCGCCGTCTATATCAACATAGGCGATACGTTAGGCGCCGATTAAACCATTGCCTATTCTCACTTCCTCACTTAGGCGATAGGTTACGCACCGCCTACGTAAACATAGGCGATGGCTTAGGCGCCGCCTATATCAACATAGGCGATAGGCTTGGCGCCGATCATACCATTGCCTATGCTCACTAGCTCACTTAGGCGATAGGATAGGCAACGCCTATGTCAACATAGGTGATGGCTTAGGAGCCGTCTATATCAACATAGGCGATAGGTTAGGCACCGCTTATACCATAGCCTATGCTCACTGCCTCACTTAGGCGATAGGTTAGGCACCGCCTATGTTAACATAGGTTATGGCTTAGTCGCCGCCTATATCAACATATGAGATAGGTTAGGCGCCGTTTATACCATTGCCCATGCCCACTGCCTCGCTTAGGCGATAGTTTAGACGTCGCCTATGCCATCATAGTCTATGGCTTAGGCGCCGCCTATATCAACATAGACTTTAGGTTAGGCGCCGTTTATACCATTGCCTATGCTCACTGCCTCACTTACGCGATAGGTTAGGGGCCGCCTATGTCAATATAGGCAATGTCTTAGGCGCCACCTATATCAACATAGGAGATAGGTTAGCCAGTGTTTATACCATTGTCTATGCTCACTGCATCACATAGGCGATAGGTTAGGCGCTGCCTATGTCAACATAGACGATGTATTAGGTTCCGCCTATATCAACATAGGCGATAGGTTAGGCGCCGCTTATACCATTGCCTATTCTCACCGCCTCACTTAGGCGATAGGTTAGGCATCGCCTATGTCAACATAGGCGATGGCTTAAACAGCCACCTATATCAACATAGACGATAGGTTAGACGCCGTTTATACCATTGCCTATGCTCGCTGCCTCACTTAGGCGATAGGTTAGGCGCCGCCTATGTCAACACAGGCGATGGCTTAGGCACCGCCTATATCAACATAGGCGATAGGTTAGGCGCCGCATATTCCATAGCATATGCTCACTTCATCACTTAGGAGATAGGTTAGGAAACGCCTATGTCAACATAGGCGATGGCTTAGGTGCCGCCTCTATCAATATAGGCGATAGGTTAGGCACCGCTTATACCAATGTCTATGCTCACTGGCTCACTTAGGCGATAGGTTAGGCGCCGTCTATGTCAACATAGGTGATGGCTTAGGCGCCTTCTATATCAACATAGGCGATAGGTTAGGCGCCGTCTATGTCAACATAGGTGATGGATTAGGCGGCTTCTATATCAACATAGGCGATAGGTTAGGCGCCGGTTATACCATTGCCTATGCTCACTTCCTCACTTAGGCGATAGGTTAGGCGCCGCCTATGTCAATATAGGCGATGGCTTAGGCGCCGCCTATATCAACATAGGCGATAGGTTAGGCGCTGCCTATGTCAACATAGGCAATGGCTTAGGCGCCTCCTATGTCATCATAGTCTATGGCTTAGGCGCCGCCTATATCAACATAGACTATAGGTTAGGCGCCGTTTATACCATTGCCTATGCCCACTGCCTCACTTACGCGATAGGTTAGGGGCCGCCTATGTCAATATAGGCAATGTCTTAGGCGCCACCTATATCAACATAGGAGATAGGTTAGCCAGTGCTTATACCATTGTCTATGCTCACTGCATCACATAGGTGATAGGTTAGGCGCTGCCTATGTCAACATAGACGATGTATTAGGTTCCACCTATATCAACATAGCTGATAGGTTAGGCGCCGCTTATACCATTGCCTATTCTCACCGCCTCACTTAGGCGATAGGTTAGGCATCGCCTATGTCAACATAGGCGATGGCTTAAGCGGCCACCTATATCAACATAGACGATAGGTTAGACGCCGTTTATACCATTGCCTATGCTCACTGCCTCACTTAGGCGATAGGATAGGCGCCGCCTATGTCAACACTGGCGATGGCTTAGGCACCGCCTATATCAACATAGGCGATAGGTTAGGTGCCGCATATTCCATAGCATATGCTCACTTCATCACTTAGGAGATAGGTTAGGCAACGCCTATGTCAACATAGGCGATGGCTTAGGTGCCGCCTCTATCAATATAGGCGATAGGTTAGGCACCGCTTATACCAATGTCTATGCTCACTGGCTCACTTAGGCGATAGGTTAGGCGCCGTCTATGTCAACATAGGCGATGGCTTAGGCGCCTTCTATATCAACATAGGCGATAGGTTAGGCGCCGCTTATACCATTGCCTATGCTCACTTCCTCACTTAGGCGATAGGTTAGGCGCCGCCTATGTCAATATAGGCGATGGCTTAGGCGCCGCCTATATCAACATAGGCGATAGGTTAGGCGCCGCCTATGTCAACATAGGCAATGGCTTAGGCGCCTCCTATATTAACATAGGCGATAGGTTAGGCGCCGCTTAAACCATTGCCTATTCTCACTGCCTTTGATAATTCCCAAAGTACAGCTCTCGTAAGAGTGTAAGCGGTCACTGTCAAATATAGAACCCAACTGGGTTGGGTGTCGAATCCCATAGGGAATACTTGGTCACTAAGTGTTGCAATTGTTAGCAGACTGTTGGTCGAAAATTCTACTGAAAGGGGGATTTTATGCGTATAATAATGTTTACCAAAATAAAGAATGAAACGAGTAATGTAGTAAGAGTTAATCACAGAAAGGAATATGTTAGGGTTATGTCCACCTTGTGAGTTCTACGTATCTATTAACTATGAGTTATGCGGAATTCAGATATGCATGCACTTATAGAGGTTTGTATTCTAATGGTAAATCCTAGCGACTCCCGACCATCAAGGATTATTTCACTTTAACTCTCTCGAGTTTAAAGCATATGACTAACGGTACAAACTCTCCAAGAGGTTAATACAGTTATGACACTAACTTGTAAACAGGGGTTGGTAGCCCTATTTCCTTGTCACACTCTCTTTTCCAAACATATAACTTTTCTCTCGAACAAGTTAATGTTATATTGGCGTATTCTTTATGTTTGCAACCACAAGAATTTAATTAAGATGAAGAGAGTAATGATATAAGTAGCATGCGTATCAAGAATTCACAAACTCAAAGCAATAGATAGTATATCATAAGGCTTCCATAACCCTAACAGAGCAGTTTAGCTATTCATGAGGGTAACGGAAATCAACGAAGACATCATCATCATACCACAACTATAGCAATCTCACGTTGAAGAGGAATGTGGCGTCACAACAAGATTGACGTTTTTACTCTTGGCATTTTCCACAAGTTAGCATTTTTTGATTTTAAAACTTACAGAATCTGTAGCTTGAATAAAACTAGAAGTGTCGAGTAATGGAAAATAGAATCGAATAGAATCGAATAGAATCGAATAGAATCGAATGCTGAAAAATTCAACAAAATAGGGTTTTTATAACACCCATATCCTATTCCTACTAAGTTACTTCATCCTTGTCCTAATCCTACTAAGTTACTGCTGATCCCCAAGTCTTTAGAATTACTGTTTTTGCCCGGAACAAGTTTTCCATGCATCACTTTCAGTCCACAAGCTTCCAGAAGCTGCCTTCCTTCTTACGTGAAGTTTCGTTTGCTGCCCAACGGTCCACTAAATGCTGAAATCTTCATCATTTATACCTGAAAACATACTAATCATGTTGGTTAGCTCACTTATAGGAAAATGGATAAAAAGTGCAGGAATTATATATTTTGTCTTTAAAACTTAGCTAAAATATGGGTAAAGTATAGTACTTTAGGCGTGTAAATACGCCCAACATCAACACCCCACACTTAAAGATTTGTTCGTCCTCGAACAAGATATCATGTCCATGTAAAAATATACTTAGGATTTCACAGTAACAACACAAAATGTTCAACAAGACAGACACGACAATTATTAACAAAGAGTAGTTTTCTTGTTCACTACTAGAAACAATTCAACCTCTAACATAGACTCGTGATGATGGTTAATTCGTATCCACAAGTTAAGTCACAATGAATCATATAACACTACCCAACAATCATCAACCATGTGTGCATCACACAAGATATCACCCATTATCACTCATAAGTTTTGCATTTTTCGAAACATGGGTACAAGATTCTCCTTGCTCTCACTCTCACAAAGAATTCATATGTTGCAACTGATGACCATAGGCTTGCCCTTAGTGTAATGCTCCACTAATATCAGAATGCTAAGCTTAGGATCAAGTAGGTCTTTACAGGTTGTAATGTAGGCTAAGGGACAGGTAAGACTATTTTTGCCAGAAATAGTGACTATGTTCCCTAAGCGCTTTAATACACTACATTATGCCATTAACACTCTCTTTTAAACAACCCTTCTACCTTTCTTTTCATCTAACACCCTTTTTCACCTATTTTGTTATTCAATTATAAACACAAAGATGAGAATATACAACTTTTTTTTATTTTTTTATTTTTCTATTTTTTTTTTATTTTTTTTTTATAAAACACCTCTATGATAGCCACTTCTTTTCACAACAATTTCAAGTACCAATACACTCTGAGGCATCACTCTCATCCAATTTCCTCTTATTTTGTCACATGACTCTACAATTTAAAGCGCTTAGGAATTTGGATCAAATTATGGTCTTGAAAAAAAAAGGATTAGGCTACATATGAGGCTGTCAAACAAAATAGCTAAAGGCTCAAAGGGGGTTAACTAGGATAATGTCCACGGGTAGGTAAAAAGAAGGTAAACAATCACAGGCTGCCAAAGAAATGCCTAAATCATCTCCTAAACTCACACTCTTTATTTTGCTTTACACACACACCAGGCAAGTTCTAGCATCATTCACAACACAGAATATACAATAACCTCACACACACAAGGTACATGGTCAACTTTATTAGGAGCAGTATAGACTCTTGACTCAACAGATGAACGAATTAAACCACACACTTATCACACAGTGAGTCACACTTAGAGGCTAAACGTCTCAATAGTAATGATTTTGGCACAGACTCTTGTCATAAAACCATGCCGCCTATCAGAACAATTTCATGCAACATCTACAAAAATCTAAAATTAAACTAACTAATTACGACTAATTAAAACAAACAAGAACTAGAATAAATGTAGGCAAAGCAGTACAAGAAGCATACAAATACCAGTACCCCACACTTAGATGGGACACACTGCCCTCAGTGGAAAATAAATAAGGAAAACCTGATTAGTCAGACTCCTCTTCTATGTCTGGGGTCATACCCTCTGCGTCGGAATAATCATCAGAGTCGTCATCCTCACAGTTTCTTCAAAATGTACCCCACTTGATCCCAAAAGTGCGTCGAGGTATTTGTAGAGAGAAGGACTCATCTTGCTCCTTTCTTGACCTTTTTTGTCCCTTCTGTGAGGTGGTCGCTTTTTCTTTTCCTTGTCATCCTTTTGGGGTCATTCTACCTGAGATTAAAATAGAGTCATGTTAGCTTCATCTCGGAAGATTCAATCGAAAAACAAACAGTAGCGGTGTCACCCTACTCTTAATTTGTTGGCACAGACTAATTAGGTGAGTGATGTCGATTACTCAGACTTCATCGACATACATTTAGGCGATATGTTCCAACAAAATGTTCAGCACAGTCATACGTTCATGTCAACTTAATTATCCTTTCCAGTTCTATTTCATGTAATCTTGTCTATACTTTCATGTTTGGATGAATGCACTTTTTGAACCAAACTACCACATAAGGATCGTACCACAAATAGAAACAAGTTATTGCATAGGCATAATCACACCATCTTAAGCTTGTGGTCAATCATAATCGGTATCTCGATGAACGAGTCATTCAAACATTCAAGCTTTCAACTTACAAGATTATGTATTAACTTCACCATTTCAATTCCGCAAAAGATGACAGTGTGTAACAACGAAAATACAAATCGGAACAAAGTTTAGAACACCCATACGTATTCTTTCACTCAACTAGATGTATCAATACAAACCAACTGCATTCAAATCACCAACACTAATTCAAGATTTAACAAATCATTATAGGCGTAGTATTGTAATAACTACGGAATATAAAAGAAGTACTTACTTGGTGATGGCCTCGGAAGATGATCTTGCAAGGTTAGAAGAGCAAAAAGAAAAAGTTTGAGAGATTTGGAGAGTAAAGACGGCGCCTAGGTTGAGTAAATAAGTGTGTTTTGTTCAAATGTTGATGTTTTATTTATAGGACAAGGCTTGGGTCGGGTTTGACCCATTTAAAATCGGATTAGGAGACCAAAAAGTAAGCATAGGCAGCGCCTATGCTATGGTATGGTAGATTCAGAGATCAAAGGAAATGGCATAGGCGGCGCCTATGCTATGACATTGTTGGGAATAGGCGGTGCCTATGCTATGGCATTGTAGATTCAGAGAGCTTAGGCCATAGTATAGGCCTTGCCTTGTTCGTTGCCTAGATTTACATAGGCCTTGCCTTGTTCGTTGCCTAGATTTGCATAGGCAATGCCTAACCAATAGCCTTTGTTTCTTCATTCCAAACTAACCACCTTCAACATGACACAATTCCAAATTAAAATTTGGGCTAGATCTCCTCCTTTATATGTCTTACACCTACATTTACTCAAAAACAACAAAAACAATTAGAACGATGGGTAGCCTCCCACCAAGCGCCTTAGTTTCGGTCGTGGATCGACTATTCTTTTTGTATTTTTATTTAACAAAAACAAAATGATTAAAAACGATGGGTTGCCTCCCATCTAGCGCTTGATTTATTGTCGCGGCACGACATAGTTACCTCGATTACTTAGACTTCGTCGAGATAGATGGTGCATCGTTTTCTGAATGGATTTAGATGACGCTGATGCTTACTTGTAGGCATGCAATCTTCTTCGAGATGACTCTTGTGCATACATATACCAGGAGGGATACCAATTATATCATCAATAGTCCAACCCATAGCTCTCCTGTACCTCTTCAGAGCAGAGATGAGAGCCTCTATGTGTTGTTCACCTAAATCAGCCGCAACACTCACCGGAAATGTATTTCCACTTCCCAAGAACTCATACCTTAGGTGACTGGGGAGCTCTTTAGATTCTAGCACTAGTGGCTCTTACAAGGAATTCTTCGCTGTTGGTGACGGTCGATTCTTAAGATCAAGGTCCAGCTTCTTAGGAGCATGAGAATAGGACCTTATTCCTGTTAGAGCACAAACGGTTTCTTCATATTCTTCAACCTCCTCACGCTCAAAATTCAACAGCACAGCAGACAATGGCTCAATAGTAAGCTGCTTCTCTACAGATAATTCTTTCTTATCCTCATAGTAAACATCGGCTACAGAGAACACATCCATATCTCTAGGTTGCTTCATCGATTTACATACATCAAAATGGACCACTTCGTTATTCAGCTGAAATAAAAGCTCATTAGCTCTTAAATTAATCAGCACACTTCCAGTTGCGAGGAAAGGACACCCCAAGATTATGGGAACTTCAGAATCCACCTCGCAATCCAAAATAACAAAGTCTGCAGGAAAGATGAAGGTGGAAACCTTCACCAACACATCATATAAGATACCAACAGGCCGTTTTACTGACCTATCTGCCATCACGAGCTGCATATTGGTTGGTGTAGGATTGCCCAATCCCAACTTTCTGTAAACGGATAACGACATCAAATTGATGCTAGCCCCCAGATCGCACAACGCCTTAGCAATATCCAATGATCCAATCGTGCAAGGAATAGTGAAAGCACCAGGATTTTCCTTCTTCTGTACAAAAGACCTCGTGGAAATTGCACTGCAATGATGAACATTATCTGCCAGCTCATAGCTTACTACCCGCTTCTTTGTCAAAAGGTCCTTCATGAATTTAGCATACTCCGGGATCTGTTCCAGCGCCTCCACCAACGGAACATTAATAGTCAGCTTCTTCAACATGGTCATGAATTTACTGAACCTGGTGTCCTCAGCTTTCTTCTTCAGTCTCTGCGGAAAAGGTGGTGGTGGAAGGGAAATCATTTTCTCCACTACTTTCTCTTTATCAGGTTTCCGATTATCAACCTTTTTAGGAGTGTCATCAGCCTTCTTCTTCAGTCTCTGTGGAAAAAATGGTGGTGGAAGAGGAATCATTTTCTCCACCACTTCCTTTTTATCTTGCTTCCGATTATCACTCTTTTCAGGCTGGTGATGTCTAGGTGTAACATCATGAGCACGCACTTCAGCTTCTACGGCATCTTCAAACTCTGCTTCATCAACATTCTCTGCTATATCATCAACCACCTACTTGACATTGGATGGATTTTCCAATACTTTACCACTCCGGGTAGTAATAGCCATACATGATCCGTCATTTCTTGGGTTTTGCACAATGTCACTGGGTAAGGTGCCAGCCTTTCTTTGATTGAATGCCGCTGATAGTTGACTCAATTGTTGCTCCAGTTGTTTTATCGCGGTAGAATGTGAATCAACCAATTGATTTATTGATGACAAATCATTCTTTACCTCAGTAACACCTATATTGGTTGCCTCCACCCCTTTCAACATCTTAGCCATCATATCATCCATGGACATCTTTCCAGAGCCAGACGCCACAGCCTCACGGTTTCCACGAAGAACATACAAACCATTCCTGTCAGTCTTATTCTTCCAACCACCTTGATCGCGGTCCTTGTCTCCAGATTTATCATAATAGTTCCGACCTTGGTTTCCTTGGGCATTGCCTCGGAAACCCCCCTGATTATTCAAGTAATTTGCTTCCCCCTC
This sequence comes from Capsicum pubescens, assembly GCA_030864215.1. Lineage (NCBI taxonomy): Eukaryota > Viridiplantae > Streptophyta > Magnoliopsida > Solanales > Solanaceae > Capsicum > Capsicum pubescens. Next base: position 305,012,361 of record CM061542.1, read on the forward strand.
AGAATCGGAATCATATCTTACCTGTGATACAACGGCTTTAAGCTTTTCGGTCTTCACTGATAATAAATGCTTGTTAAGAAGATCCATCTGCGTTTTCATGTGAGCCATATCTTGGTCACGTTCCTCTTGTCTACGCCTCTGCTCTGCAGTCAAGCCAATAGATACGGTATAGCTTGCTACCTCAGAATCCCTGGTATGCCAAGCTCTACTCTATTTTTTCATACGATCTAGCATATCACTTGCCTCAAGAAAAGTAAGGTCCATGAATGACCCACCTCCAGCATTATCAACCACTGTCTTTGTCATCGAGTTCAATGCCCTATATAATATTTCCATCAAGTGGATATTCGTCATCTGATGGTTTGGGCACCGCATAAGCTTCTTCTTGAACCTCTCCCTTGTTTCGTGGAGAGCTTCAGTTGGAAGCTGTCGAAAATTGCTGATCTCATCCCGTAATTGGGCTCTCTTGGATGGCGGAAAGAATCTTTCTAGGAAAGCGTCTTTCAATTGCCTCCAGTTAGTAATAGAATCAGGAGTTAGACCGCTCAACCATAGAGTTGCCTCCCCAGAAAGAGACAATGGAAATAAGCGCAGCCGAATTGCATTCTGCCCAACTCCTGGATTGTCAAACGACTTGCATATTGAAATAAAGTTGATCAGATGCATATTCGGATAATCTACTTCGAGTCCACCAAATAACCCCTTGAGCTGCAATAAATGAATCATGGTGCTAGTGATATTGAACTTAGCTCCGGGTGCCAAGGGTGGAGGAATAATAGCCCCTGTGGCACCAGCTCCATCCAGATCGTCATCATCATCATCAAAAAGAACCTGCACAGCTCGGAGGTCAGGTCTCATTCTAGCTTGACGATCTCTCATGTGCTTAGGTGCAGCCACTTCATCAGTACTCCTGGGATTCAGTAACTCATCATCACCCAGGTCCTCATCATCAGGAATTGTTGCTCGCCCTGGGTTATCAATATTCTGTTGATGTACTTGAGCAGCTTCCAGTGCAGCTAATCTAGCCTGCTCCTATTGAGCCGCCCTTCTGTCAATGTCACGTTGTGCATCCATTCTGCCAATAAATTAAGGTTCAGGATTTATGGGTAATAATGGTTGACCAGAACTACGAGTATTTGGCATGCACTCAACAGAACCTGAATAAAACAAAACCAACAACTAAAAGTAAAATTCGAGAATCTTTGTCCAAAGGGTCTAGTAACTATCACAAACTTAGTTGACAACTGTATTCCCCGGCAACGGCGCCAAAATTTGATAACTCCCAAACTACAGCTCTCGTAAGAGTGTAAGTGGTCGCTGTCAAATATAGAACCCAACTGGGTTGGGTGTCTAATCCCACAAGAAATACATGGTCACTAAGTGTTGCAATTATTAGCAGACCATTGGTCGAAAATTCTACACAAAGGGGGATTTTATGCGTATTATAATGTTTACCAAAATAAAGAATGAAACGAGTAATGTAGTAGGAGTTAATCACAGAAAGGAATAAGTTAGGGTTATGTCCACCTTATGAGTTCTACGTATCTATTAACTATGAGTTATGCGGAATTCAGATATGCATGCACTTATAGAGGTTTGTATTCTACGTATCTATTAACTATGAGTTATGCGGAATTCAGATATGCATGCACCTATTTCCTTGTCACACTCTTTTTTCCAAACATATAACTTTTCTCTCGAACAAGTTAATGTTATATTGGCGTATTCTTTATGTTTGCAACCACAAGAATTTAATTAAGATGAAGAGAGTAATGATATAAGTAGCATGCGTATCAAGAATTCACAAACTCAAAGTAATAGATAGTATATCATAAGGCTTCCATAACCCTAACAGAGAAGTTTAGCTATTCATGAGGGTAACGGAAATCAACGAAGACATCATCATCATACCACAACTATAGCAATCTCACGTTGAAGAGGAATGTGGCGTCACAAAAAGATTGACGTTTTTACTCTTGGCATTTTCCACAAGTTAGCGTTTTTCGATTTTAAAACTTACAGAATATGTAGCTTGAATAAAACTAGAAGTGTCGAGTAATGGAAAATAGAATCGAATAGAATCGAATGCTGAAAAATTCAACAAAATAGGGTTTTTATAACACCCATATCCTATTCCTTCTAAGTTACTGCATCCTTGTCCTAATCCTACTAAGTTACTGCTGATCCCCAAGTGCTTAGAATTACTGTTTTTGCCCGGAAAAAATTTTCCATGCATCACTTTCAGTCCACAAGCTTCCAGAAGCTGCCTTCCTTCTTATGTGAAGTTTCCTTTGCTGTCCAACGGTCCACTAAATGCTGAAATCTTCATCATTTATACCTGAAAACATGCTAATCATGTTGGTTAGATCACTGACAGGAAAAAGGACTAAAAGTGCAGGAATTATATATTTTGTCCTTAAAACTTAGCTAAAATATGGGTAAAGTATAGTACTTTAGGCGTGTAAATACGCCCAACATCACCACACTTAGGCGATAGGTTACGCGCCACCGATGTCAGCAGAGGCGATGGCTTGGGCGCCACCTATATTAACATAGGCGATAGGTTTGGCGCCGATCATACCATTGCCTATGCTCACTACCTCACTTAGGCGATAGGTTAGGCAACGCCTATGTCAACATAGGTGATGGCTTAGGTTCCGCCTATATCAACATAGGCGATAGGTTAGGCGCTGCTTATACCATAGCCTATGCTCACTGCCTGACTTAGGCGATAGGTTAGGCACAACCTAGGTTAGCATAGGCGATGTCTTAGGCGCCGCCTATATCAACATAGGCGATAGGTTAGGCGTCGCTTATACCATTTCCCATGCCCACTACCTCACTTAGGTGATAGTTTAGACGCCGCCTATGTCATCATAGGCTATGGCTTAGGCGCCGCCTATTACAACATAGGCTATAGGTTAGGCGCCGCTCATACCATTGCCTATTCTCACTGCCTCACTTACGCGATAGGTTAGGCGCCGCCTATGTCAACATAGGCGATGGCTTAGGAGCCACCTATATCAACAGAGGAGATAGGTTAGCCACTGCTTATACCATTTTCTATGCTCACTGCCTTACTCAGGCGATAGGTTAGGCGCTTCCTATGTAAACATAGGCGATAGATTAGGTGCCGCCTATATCAACATAGGCGATAGGTTAGGCGCTGCCTATGTCAACATAGGAGATGGCTTAGGAGCCAACTATATCAACATAGGTGATAGGTTAGGCACCGCTTAAACCATTTCCTATGCTCACTGCCTCACTTAGGCGATAGGTTAGGTGCCGCTTATACCATTACCAATGCCCACTGCCTCACTTAGGCGATAGTTTAGACGCCGCCTATGTCATCATAGGTTATGGCTTAGGCGCCGCCTATTACAACATAGGCTATAGGTTAGGCGCCACTAATACCATTGCCTATTCTCACTGCCTCACTTACACGATAGGTTAGGCGCGACCTATGTCAACATAGGCGATGGCTTAGGCGCTACCTATATCAACATAGGAGATAGGTTAGCCACCGCTTATAGCATTGCCTATGCTCACTGCATCACTTATGCGATAGGTTAGGCGCTGTCTATGTCAACATAGGCGATGGCTTAGGCGCCACTTATATCAACATAGGCGATAGGTTAGGCGCCGCTTAAACCATTTCCTATGCTCACTGCCTCACTTAGGCGATAGTTTAGGCGTTGCCTATTTCAACACAGGCGATGGCTTAGGCGCCTCCGATATCAACATAGGTGATAGGTAAGGTGATACTTATACCATTTCCTTTGCTCACTACCACACTTAGGACATAGGTTAGGCGCCGCCTATGTCAACATAGGGAATGTCTTAGGCACCTCCTATATCAACATAAGCGATAGGTTAGGCACCGCTTATACCATTGCCTATGCTCAATGCATCACTTAGGCGATACGCTAGGCGCCGCGTATGTCATCATAGGCTATGGCTTAGCCACCGCCTATATCAACATAGGCGATAGGTTAGGCGTCGCTTATACCATTGCCTATGCTCGCTGCCTCACTTAGAAGATAGGTTAGGTGCCGCCTATTGCAACATAGGCGATGGCTTAAGGGCTGCCTATATCAACATATGCGATAGGTTAGGTGCCGCTTTTACCATTACCTATGCTCACTGACTCACTTATGCGATAGGTTAGGCTCCACTTTTACCATTGGCTATGCTCACTGCCTCACTAAGGCAATAGGTTAGGTGCCGCCTATCTAAATATAGGAGATAGCTTAGGCGCCGCTAATACCATTTCCTACGCTCACTTCCTCACTTAGGCGATAGGTTAGGCGCCACTAATACCATTTTCTATGCTCACTTCCTCACTTAGGCGATAGGTTAGGCGCCGCCTATGTCAACATAGGCAATGGCTTAGGCACCGCCTATATCAACATAGGTGATATGTTAGGCACCGCTTATACCATTGCCTATTCTCACTACCTCACTTAGGCGATAGGTTAGGCACCTCCTATGTCAACATAGGCGATGGATTAGGCGCCGCCTATATCAACATAGGCGATAAGTAAGGCACCGTTTTTACCATTGCCTATGCTCACTTCCTCACTTAGGCGATAGGTTAGGCGCCTCCTATGTCCATATTAGCGATGGATTAGGCGCCACCTATATCAATATTGGCGATACGTTAGGCGTCTCTTATACCATTGCTAATGCTCCCTTCCTCACTTAGGCGATAGGTTAGGCGCCCCCTATGTCAACATAGGCGATGGCGTAGGCACCTCCTATGTCAACTTAGGCGATGGCTTAGGCACCTTCTATATCAGCATAGGCGATAGCTTAGGCGCTGCCTATATCAACATAGGCTATAGGTTAGGCGCCGCTTATACCATTGCCTATGCTCACTACCTCACTTAGGCGATAGATTAGGTGCCGCCTATGTCAACATAGGCGATGGCTTAGGCACTGCCTATATCAACATAGGAGATAGGTTAGGCGCTGCTTGTACCATTGCCTATTCTCACTGCCTTACTTATGCAATAGGTTAGGAGCTACCAATATAAACATATGCGATAGGTTAGGTGCCTCTTATACCATTGCCTATGCTCACTAAATCACTTAGGTGATAGGTTAGGCGATTTCTTAGGCGCCGCCTATATCAAAATAGGCGATAGGTTAGGCGCTGCTTATACCATTGCCTATGCCCACTGCCTCACTAAGTCGATAAGTTAGGCGCCGCCTATATCAATATAGGCGATAGGTTAGGCGCCGCTTATACCATTGCCTATGCTCACTGCCTCACTTAGGCTGTAGGTTAGGCGCCTCCTATGTCAACATAGACGATTGCTTAGGGGCTGCCTATATCAACATAGGTGATAGGTTAGGCGCCGCTTATACTATTGCCTATACTCACTGCCTCTATTAGGTGATAGGTGAGGCGTCTTCTATATCAACATAGGCCATAGGTTAGGTGACACTTATACCATTGCCTTTTCTCTCTACCACACTTAGGAGATAGGTTAGGCGCCACCTATGTCAACATAGGGAATGTCTTAGGCACCGCCTATATCAACATAAGCGATAGGTTAGGCACCGCTTATACCATTGCCAATGCTAACTGCATCACTTAGGCGATACGCTAGGCTCCGCGTATGTCATCATAGGCTATGGCTTAGGCACCGCCTATATCAACATAGGCGATAGGTTAGGTGCCGCTTATACCATTGCCTATGCTCGCTGCCTCACTTAGAAAATAGGTTAGGCGCCGCCTATGTCAACATAGGCGATGGCTTATGGGCCGCCTATATCAACATATGCGATAGGTTAGGTTCCGCTTTTACCATTACCTATGCTCACTGACTCACTGATGCGATAGGTTAGGCTCCGCTTTTACCATTGGCTATGCTCACTGCCTCACTTAGGCGATAGGTTAGCCGCCGCCGATATCAACATCGGCGATAGGTTAGGCGTCGCTTATACCATTACCTATGCTCATTACCTCACTTAGGCGATAGGTTAGGCGTCGTCTATGTCAACATAAGCGATGGCTTGGGCGCCGCCTATATCAACATAGGCGATAGATTAGGCACCACTTATACCATTACCTATGCTCACTGCCTCACTTAGGCGATAGGTTAGGTGCCTCCTATGTCAACATAGGCAATGGCTTAGGCACCGCCTATATCAACATAGGCGATAGGTTAGGAGCCGCTTATACCATTGCCTATTCTCACTGCCTCACTTAGGCGATAGGTTAGGCGCCGCCTATGTCAACAAAGGCGATTGCTTAGGCCCCACCTATATTAACATAGGCGATAGGTTAGACACCGCTTATACCATTGCCTATGCTCACTGCCTCACTTAGGAGATAGGTTAGACGATGGCTTTGGCGCCGCCTATATCAACATAGGCGATAGCTTAGGCACCGCTTATACCATTTTCTATGCTTACGCCCTCACTTAGGCGATAGGTTAGGCGCCGCCCATGTCAACATAGGGGATAGCTTAGGCACCGCCTATATCGACCTAGGCGATTGGTTAGGCGCCGCCTATATAAATATAGGCGATAGGTTAGGTGCCGCCTATATCAACATAGGCGATAGGTTAGGAGCCGTTTATACCATTGCCTATGCTCACTGCCTCACTAAGGCGATAGGTTAGGTGCCGCCTATCTCAACATAGGAGATAGCTTAGGCGCCGCTAATACCATTTCCTATGCTCACTTCCTGACTTAGGAGATAGGTTAGGCACCGCTAATACCATTTTGTATGCTCACTACGTCACTTAGGTGATAGGTTAGGCACCGCCTATGTCAACATAGGCGATGGCTTAGGCACTGCCTATATCATCATAGGCGATAGGTTAGGCGCCGCTTATACCATTGCCTATTCTCACTGCCTCACTTAGGAGATAGGTTAGGCGCCTCCTATGTCAACATAGGCGATGGATTAGGCGCCGCCTATATCAACATAGGCGTTAAGTAAGGCGCCGCTTCTACCATTGCCTATGCTCACTTCCTTACTTAGGCGATAGGTTAGGCGCCTCCTATGTACACATTAGCGATGGATTAGGCGCTAGCTATACCAATATTGGCGATAGGTTAGGCGCTTCATATACCATTGCTAGGGCTCCCTTACTCACTTAGGCGAAAGGTTAGTCGCCCCCTATGTCAACATAGGCTATGGCTTAGGCGCCTCCTATGTCAACATAGGCGATGGCTTAGGAGTCTTCTATATCAGCATAGACGTAGCTTAGGCGCTGCCTATAACAACATAGGCGATAGGTTAGGCGCCGCTTATACCATTGCCTATGCTCACTACCTAACTTAGGCGATAGATTAGGTGCCGCCTATGTCAACATAGGCGATGGCTTAGGCACTGCCTATATCAACATAGGAGATAGGCTAGGCGCTGCTTGTACCATTGCCTATACTCACTGCCTCACTTAGGCAATAGGTTAGGTGCTACCTTTATAAACATATGCGATAGGTTAGGCGCCTCTTATACCATTGCCTATGCTCACTGCCTCACTTAGGCGATAGGTTAGGAGATTTCTTAGGCGCCGCCTATATCAAAATAGGCGATAGGTTAGGCGTCGCTTATACCATTGCCAATGCCCACTGCCTCACTTAGGCGATAAGTTAGGCGCCGCCTATATCAACATAGGCGATAGGTTAGGCGCCGCTTATACCATTGCCTATACTCACTGCCTCACATAGGTTATAGGTTAGGCGCCTCCTATGTAAACATAGGCGATGGCTTAAGGGCTGCCTATATCAACATAGGTGATAGGTTAGGCGCCGCTTATACTATTGCCTATACTCATTGCCTCTCTTAGGTGATAGGTTAGGCGCCTCCTATATCAACATAGTCTATAGGTTAGGTGACACTTATACCATTGCCTTTGCTCACTACCACACATAGGAGATAGGTTAGGCGCCCCGTATGTCAACATAGGGAATGTCTTAGGCACCGCCTATATCAACATAAGCGATAGGTTAGGCGCCGCTTATACCATTGCCTATGATCACTGAATCACTTAGGCGATATGCTAGGCACCGCGTATGTCATCATAGGCTATGGATTAGGCACCGCCTATATCAACATAGGCGATAGGTTAGGCGCCGCTTATACCATTGCCTATGCTCACTGCCTCACTTAGAAGATAGGTTAGGCGCCGCCTATTGCAACATAGGAGATGGCTTAGGGGCCGCCTATATCAACATATGCGATAGGTTAGGTGCCTCTTTTAACATTACCTATGCTCACTGACTCACTTATGCGATAGGTTAGGCTCCGCTTTTACCATTAGCTATGCTCACTTCCTCACTAAGGGGATAATTTAGGTGCCACCTATCTCAACATAGGAGATAGCTTAGGCACCGCTAATACAATTTCCTATGCTCTCTTCCTCACTTATGCGATAGGTTAGGCGCCGCTAATACTATTTTCTTTGCTCACTGCCTCACCTAGGCGATAGGTTAGGCGCCGCCTATGTCAACATAGGTGATGGCTTAGGCACCGCCTATATCAACATAGGTGATACGTTAGGCGCCGCTTATACCATTGCCTATTCTCACTGCCTCACTAAGGCGATAGGTTAGGCACCTCCTATGTCAACATAGGCGATGGATTAGGCGCCGCCTATATCAACATAGGCGATAAGTAAGGCGCCGCTTTTACCATTACCTATGCTCACTTCCTTACTTAGGCGATAGGTTAGGCGCCTCCTATGTCCACATTAGCGATGGATTAGGCACCACCTATATCAACATTGGCAATACGTTAGGCGTCTCTTATACCATTGCTAATGCTCCCTTCCTCACTTAGGCGATAGGTTAGGCGCCCCCTATGTCAACATAGGCGATGGCTTAGGCCCCTCCTATGTCAACTTAGGCGATGGCTTAGGAGCCTTCTATATCAGCATAGGCGATAGCTTAGGCGCTGCCTATATCAATATAGGCTATAGGTTAGGCGCCGCTTATACCATTGCCTATGCTCACTACCTCACTTAGGTGATAGATTAGGTGCCGCCTATGTTAACATAGGCGATGGCTTAGGCACTACCTATATCAACAAAGGAGATAGGTTAGGCGCTGCTTGTACTATTCCCTATACTCACTGCCTTACTTAGGCAATAGGTTAGGCGCTACCTATATAAACATATATGATAGGTTAGGCGCGTCTCATACCATTGCCTATGCTCACTGCCTCACTTAGGTGATAGGTTAGGCGATTTCTTAGGCGCCGCCTATATCAAAATAGGCGATAGGTTAGGCGTCGCTTATACCATTGCCTATGCCCACTGCCTCACTAAGGCGATAAGTTAGGCGCCGCTTATATCAACATAGGCGATAGGTTAGGCGCCGCTTATACCATTGCCTATGCTCACTGCCTCACTTAGGCTATAGGTTAGGCGCCTCTTATGTCAACATAGGCGATGTCTTAGGGGCTGCCTATATCAACATAGGTGATAGGTTAGGCGCCGCTTATACTATTGCCTATACTCACTGCCTCTATTAGGTGATAGGTTAGGCGCCTCCTATATCAGCATAGGCGATAGGTTAGGTGACACCTATACCATTGCCTTTGCTCACTACCACACTTAGGGGATAGGTTAGGCACCGCCTATGTCAACATAGGGAATGTCTTAGGAACCGCCTATATAAACTTAAGCGATAGGTTAGGCGCCGCTTATACCATTGCCTATGCTTACTGCATCACATAGGCGATATGCTAGGCGCCGAGTATGTCATCATAGGCTATGGCTTAGGCACCGCCTATATCAACATAGGCAACGCCTATATCAACATAGGCGATAGGTTAGGTGTTGCTTATACCATTGCCTAAGCTCGTTGCCTTACTTAGAAAATAGGTTAGGCCCCGCCTATGTCAACATAGGCGATGGCTTATGGGCCGCCTATATAAACATATGTGATAGGTTAGGTGCCGCCTTTACCATTACCTGTGCTCACTGACTTACTTATGTGATAGGTTAGGCTCCGCTTTTACCATTGTCTATGCTCACTGCCTCACTTAGGCGATAAGTTAGCCGCCGCCGATATCAACATCGGCGATAGGTTAGGCGCCGCTTATACCATTGCCTATGCTCACTGCCTATCTTAGTCGATAGGTTAGGCGCTACCTATGTAAACATAGGCGATGGCTTAGGCGCTGCCTATATCAACATTGGCGATAGGTTAGCTTATAGGCAATAGGTTATGCGACACCTATGTCAACATAGGCGATGGCTTAGGCGCTGCCTATATCAACATAGGCGATAGGTTAGGCGTTGCTTATACCATTGCATATGCTCACTGCATTACTTAGGCGATCGGTTAGGCGCCGCCTATGTCATCATAGGCAATGGATTAGGCGCCGCAAATAGCAACATAGGCGATAGGTTAGGCGCCACGCATACTATTGCCTATGCTCACTGCCCCACTAAGGCGATAGGTTAGTCGCCACCTATGTCAAAATAGGCGATGGCTTAGGCGCCGCCTATTTCAACATAGGCGATAGGTTAGGCGCCTCTTATACCATTGCCTATGCTCACTGTATCACTAAAGTGATAGGTTAGGCGCCACCTATGTCATCATAGGGGATGGCTTAGGCGCCGCTTATATCAACATAGGCGATAGGTTAGGCGCTGCTTATACCATTGCCTATGCTCTCTGCTTCACTTAGGCATTAGGTTAGGCGCCGCCTATGTCAACATTGGCGATAGCTTTGGCGCCGCCTATATCAACATAGGCGATAGGTTAGGTGCGGCTTATACAATTTCCTAGGCTCACTGCCTCACTTACGATATAGGTTAGGCGCCGCCTATGTCAACATAGGAGGTGGCTTAGGTACCACCTATATCAATATAGGCGATACGTTAGGCGCCGCTTCTACCATTGCCTATGCTCACGGCCTCACTTAGGTGATAGGTTAGGCGCCGCCTATGTCAATACTGGAGATGGATTAGGCGTCGCCTATATCAATAAAGGTGATTGATTAGGCACTGCTTATATCATGGACTATGCTTACTACCTCTCTTAGGAGATAGGTTAGGCGCCGCGTATGTCACCCTAGGCGATGTCTTAGGCGCCTCCTGTATCAACTAGAAAATAGGTTATGCGCCGCTTATACCATTGCCTATGCTCACTATCTCACTTAGGAGATAGGTTAGGTGCCGCCTTTGTCAATATTGGCGATGGAATAGGCGCCACCTATTTCAACATAGGCTATAGGTTAGGCACTGCTTATACCATTGCCTATGCTCACTGCCTCTCTGAGGCGATAGGTTAGGCGGCGCCTATGTCAACATAGGAGATGGCTTATATGCCTTCTATATAAACATAGGCGATAGGTTAGGCGCCTCTTATACCATTACCTATGCTTACTACCTCACTTAGGCGATAGGTTAGGCCCCGCCTATATCAACATAGGTGATGGATTAGGCATTGCCTATATAATCATAGGCGATAGGTTAGGCGCCGCTTATACCATTGCCTATGCTCACTACCAACTTAGGCGATCGGTTAGGCGCCGTCTACGTCAACATAGGAGATGGCTTAGGCGCCGCCTATATCTACATATGCGATAGGTAAGGCGTCGCTTATATCATTACCTATGCTACTGCCTCACTTAGGCGATAGGTTAGGCGCCGCCTATTTCTACATAGGCGATGGCTTAGGCGCCGCCTATATCAACATAGGGGATAGGTTAGGCGCCACTTATACCATAGCCAATGGGTATTGCCTCACTTAGGCGATAGGTTAGACGCCGCCTATGTCAACATAGGGGATGGCATAGTCGCCTTCTGCATCAACATAGGCGATAGGTTAGGCGCCTCTAATACCATTGCCTATGCTCACTGCCTCACTTAGGCGATAGGTTAGGCGATTTCTTAGGAGCCGCCTATATCAACATAGGCGATAGGTTAGGCGCCGCTTATACCATTGCTTATACTCACTGCCTCACTTAGGCGATAAGTTTGGTGCCGCCAATACAAACATACGCTATAGGTTAGGCGCCGCTTATACCATTGCCTATGCTCACTACATCAGTTAGCCGATAGGTTAGGCGCCGCCTATGTCAACATAAACGATGTCTTAGGCACTACCTATATCAACATAGGCGATAGGTTAGGCACCGCTTATACCATTGCCTATGCTCACTGCCTCACTTAGGAAATAGGTTAGGAGACGCCTAAGTCAATTTTGGCGATGGATTAGGCGCCGCCTATATCAACATAGGCGATTGATTAGGCGCCGCTTATACCATTGCCTATGCTCACTGCCTCTCTTAGGCGATAGGTTAGGCGCCGCCTAAGTCACCATTGGCGATGGCTTAGGCGCATCCTATATCAACATAGAAAATAGGTTAGGCGCCGCTTATACCATTGCCTGTGCTCACTGCCTCACTTAGGCGATAGGTTAGGCGCCGTCTATGTCAACATTGGCGATGGCTTAGGCGCCACCTATATCAACATAGGCTATTGGTTAGGCACCGCTTATACCATTGACTATGCTCACTACCTCACTTATGCGATAGGTTAGGCGCCGCATATGTCAACATAGGCGATGGCTTAGGCGCTGCCTATATAAATATAGGCGATAGGTTAGGCGCCGCTTATACCATTACCTATGCTCCCTGCCTCTCTTTGGCGATAGGTTAGGTGCCGAATATGTCAACATATGCGATGGCTTAGGCACCGCCTATATCAACATAGGCGATAGGTTAGGCGTCACTTATACCATTTTCTATGCTCACTGCCTCACTTAGGCGATAGATAGGTGCCGCCTATGTCAACATAGGCGATGGCTTAGGCGCCGCTTATACCTTTGCCTATGCTCACTGCCTCACTTATACGATAGGTTAGACGCCGCCTATATCAACATGGGCGATAGGTGAGTCGCCGCTTATACCATTTCCTATGCTCACTGCCTCACTTAGGCGATAGGTTAGGCGCCACCTATGTCAACATAGGCGATGGCTTAGGCGCCACCTTTATCAACATAGGCGATTGGTTAGGCTCCGCTTATAGAATTTCCTATTCTCACTACCTCACTTAGGCGATAGGTTAGGCACCGCCTATGTCAACATAGGCGATGTCTTAGGCGCCACCTATATCAATATAAGCAATAGGTTAGGCGCCGCTTATACGATTGCCTATGCTTACTTCCTCACTTAGGCGATAGGTTAGTCGCGCCCTATGTCAACATAGGCTATGGCTTAGGCGCCTCCTATGTCAACATAGGCGATGGCTTAGGCGTCTTCTATATCAGCATAGACGTAGCTTAGGCGCTGCCTATAACAACATAGGTGATAGGTTAGGCGCCGCTTATACCATTGCCTATGCTCACTACCTCACTTAGGCGATAGATTAGGTGCCGCCTATGTCAACATAGGCGATGGCTTAGGCACTGCCTATATCAACATAGGAGATAGGCTAGGCGCTGCTTGTACCATTGCCTATACTCACTGCCTCACTTAGGCAATAGGTTAGGTGCTACCTTTATAAACATATGCGATAGGTTAGGCGCCTCTTATACCATTGCCTATGCTCACTGCCTCACTTAGGCAATAGGTTAGGAGATTTCTTATGCGCCGCCTATATCAAAATAGGCGATAGGTTAGGCGTCGCTTATACCATTGCCAATGCCCACTGCCTCACTTAGGCGATAAGTTAGGCACCGCCTATATCAACATAGGAGATAGGTTAGGCGCCGCTTATACCATTGCCTATACTCACTACCTCACATAGGTTATAGGTTAGGCACCTCCTATGTAAACATAGGCGATGGCTTAGGGGCTGCCTATATCAACATAGGTGATAGGTTAGGCGCCGATTATACTATTGCCTATACTCATTGCCTCTCTTAGGTGATAGGTTAGGCGCCTCCTATATCAACATAGTCTATAGGTTAGGTGACACTTATACCATTGCCTTTGCTCACTACCACACATAGGAGATAGGTTAGGCGCCCCGTATGTCAACATAGGGAATGTCTTAGGCACCGCCTATATCAACATAAGCGATAGGTTAGGCGCCGCTTATACCATTGCCGATGATCACTGCATCACTTAGGCGATACGCTAGGCACCGCGTATGTCATCATAGGCTATGGATTAGGCACCGCCTATATCAACATAGGCGATAGGTTAGGCGCCGCTTATACCACTGCCTATGCTCACTGCCTCACTTAGAAGATAGGTTAGGCGCCGCCTATTGCAACATAGGAGATGGCTTAGGGGCCGCCTATATCAACATATGCGATAGGTTAGGTGCCTCTTTTAACATTACCTATGCTCACTGACTCACTTATGCGATAGGTTAGGCTCCGCTTTTACCATTAGCTATGCTCACTTCCTCACTAAGGGGATAGGTTAGGTGCCACCTATCTCAACATAGGAGATAGCTTAGGCGCCGCTAATACCATTTCCTATGCTCTCTTCCTCACTTAGGCGATAGGTTAGGCGCCGCTAATACTATTTTCTTTTCTCACTGCCTCACCTAGGCGATTGGTTAGGCGCCGCCTATGTCAACATAGGTGATGGCTTAGGCACCGCCTATATCAACATAGGTGATACGTTAGGCGCCGCTTATACCATTGACTATTCTCACTGCCTCACTTAGGCGATAGGTTAGGCACCTCCTATGTCAAAATAGGCGATGGATTAGGCGCCGCCTATATCAACATAAGCGATAAGTAAGGCGCCGCTTTTATCATTGCCTATGCTCACTTCCTCACTTAGGCGATAGGTTAGGCGCCTCCTATGTCCACATTAGCGATAGATTAGGCGCCACCTATATCAACATTGGCAATACGTTAGGCGTCTCTTATACCATTGCTAATACTCTCTTCCTCACTTAGGCGATAGGTTAGGCGCCCCCTATGTCAACATAGGCGATGGCTTAGGCCCCTCCTATGTCAACTTAGGCGATGGCTTAGGCGCCTTCTATATCAGCATAGGCGATAGCTTAGGCGCTGCCTATATCAACATAGGCTATAGGTTAGGCGCCGCTTATACCATTGTCTATGCTCACTACCTCACTTAGGTGATAGATTAGGTGCCGCCTATGTTAACATAGGCGATGGCTTAGGCACTGCCTATATCAACATAGGAGATAGGTTAGGCGCTGCTTGTACCATTCCCTATACTTACTGCCTTACTTAGGCAATAGGTTAGGCGCTACCTATATAAACATATATGATAGGTTAGGCGCGTCTCATACCATTGCCTATGCTCACTGCCTCACTTAGGTGATAGGTTAGGCGATTTCTTAGGCGCCGCCTATATCAAAATAGGCGATAGGTTAGGCATCGCTTATACCATTGCCTATGCCCACTGCCTCACTAAGGCGATAAGTTAGGCGCCGCTTATATCAACATAGGCGATAGGTTAGGCGCCGCTTATACCATTGCCTATGCTCACTGCCTCACTTAGGCTATAGGTTAGGCGCCTCTTATGTCAACATAGGCGATGTCTTAGGGGCTGCCTATATCAACATAGGTGATAGGTTAGGCGCCGCTTATACTATTGCCTATACTCACTGCCTCTATTAGGTGATAGGTTAGGCGCCTCCTATATCAGCATAGGCGATAGGTTAGGTGACACTTATACCATTGCCTTTGCTCACTACCACACTTAGGGGATAGGTTAGGCACCGCCTATGTCAACATAGGGAATGTCTTAGGCACCGCCTATATAAACTTAAGCGATAGGTTAGGCGCCGCTTATACCATTGCCTATGCTTACTGCATCACATAGGCGATATGCTAGGTGCCGTGTATGTCATCATAGGCTATGGCTTAGGCACCGCCTATATCAACATAGGCAACGCCTATATCAACATAGGCGATAGGTTAGGTGTTGCTTATACCATTGCCTAAGCTCGTTGCCTTACTTAGAAAATAGGTTAGGCCCCGCCTATGTCAACATAGGCGATGGCTTATGGGCCGCCTATATCAACATATGTGATAGGTTAGGTGCCGCCTTTACCATTACCTATGCTCACTGACTCACTTATGTGATAGGTTAGGCTCCGCTTTTACCATTGGCTATGCTCACTGCCTCACTTAGGCGATAAGTTAGCCGCCGCCGATATCACTACCTCACTTAGGCGATAGGTTAGGCAAGGCCTATGGCAACATAGGTGATGGCTTAGGCGCCGCCTATATAATCATAGGCGATTGGTTAGTCACCGCTTATACCATTGCCTATACTCACTGCCTTGCTTAGGCGTAAGGTTAGGCGTTGCATATGTCAACATAGGCGATGGATTAGGCGCCGACTATATCAACATAGGCGATAGGTTAGGCGCCGCTTATACCATTTCCTATGCTCACTGCTTCATCTAGGTGATAGGTGAGGTGCCGCCTAAGTCAACATAGGCGATGGCTTAGGCACCGACTATATCAACATAGGAGATAGGTTTGGCGCCGCCTATTTCAACATAGGCAATGGCTTAGGCTGCTCCTATATCAACATAGACGATAGGTTAGGTGTCGCTTATACCATTGCCTATGCTCACTGCCTCACTTAGGCGATAGGTGAGGTGCCGCCTATGTCAACATAGGCAATGGCTTAGGCGCCGCCTATATCAACATAGGCGATAGGTTAGACGCCGGTATACCATTGCCCATGCCCACTGCCTCTCTTAGGCGATAGGTTAGGTGCCGCCTATGTCAACATCTGCGATGGCTTAGGCACCGCCTATATTAACCTAGGCGATAAGGTAGGCGCCGCTTATACCATTGCCTATGTTCACTGGCTAACATAGGCGTAAGGTTAGGCACCGCCTATGTCAACATAGGAGATGGATTAGGCGCCGCCTATATCAACATAGGCGATAGATTAGGCGCCTCTTATACCATTGCCTATGCTTACTGCTTTACTTAGGCGTATGGTTAGGCGTTGCGTATGTCAACATAGGCGATGGATTAGGAACTGCCTATATCAATATAGGCGATAGGTTAGGCGCCGTTTAAACTATTGTCTATTCTCACTGCCTCACTTAGGCGATAGGTTACGCGTCGCCTAGGTATACATAGGCGATGGCTTAGCCGCTGCCTATATCAACATAGGCGATAGGTTTGGCGTCGATCATACCATTTCCTATGCTCAATAGCTCACTTAGGCTATAGGTTAGGAAATGCCTATGTCAAAATAGGTGATGGCTTAGGCGCCGCCTATTTCAACATAGGCGATTGGTTAGGCGCCGCTTAGACCATAGCCTATGCTCTCTGCCTCACTTAGGAGATAGGTTAGGCACCGCCTATGTTAACATAGGCGATGGCTTAGGCACCGCCTATATCATCATAGGCGATAGATTAGGCGCCGCATATACCATTGCCTATAATCACTGCCTCACTTAGGCGATAGGTTAGGCGCCGCCAATGTCAACATAGGCGATGGCTTAGGCGCCGCCTATATAAACATATGCGATAGGTTAGGCGCCGCCTATTTCAACATAGGAAAACGATTAGGCGGCTCCTATATCAACAAAGACGATAGGTTAGGCGCCGCTTATACTATTGCCTATGCTCACTGCCTCACTTAGGCTATAGGTGAGGCGCCGCATATGTCAACATAGGTGATGGCTTAGGCGCTGCCTATATCAACATAGGCGATAGGTTAGGCGCCGCTTATACTATTTCCTATGATCACTGCCTCACTTAGGCGATAGGTTAGGTGCCGCCTATGTCAGCATAGGCAATGGCTTAGGCACTGCCTATATTAACATTGGAGATAGGGTAGGCGCCGCTTATACCATTGCCTATGCTCACTACCTCACTTAGGAGATAGGTTAGGCAATGCCTATGTCAACATAGGCGATGACTTAGGCGCCGCCTATATCAACATAGGCGATAGGTTAGGAACTGCTTATACAAACGTCTATGCTCACTGGCTAACATAGGCGATAGGTTAGGCACCGCCTTTGTCAACATAGGCGATTGCTTAGGCGCCTCCTATATAAACATAGGCGATAGGTTAGGCACCGCTTATACCATTTCCTATGCTCACTGCCTCATTTAGGCGATGGGTTAGGCGCCGCCTAAGTCAACATAGGCGATGGCTTAGGCACCGCCTATATCAACATAGGAGATAGGTTAGGCGCCGCATATTTCAACATAGGCAATGGCTTAGGCTACTCCTATATCAACTTAGATGATAGGTTAGGCACCGCTTATACCATTGCCTATGCTCCCTGCCTCACTTAGGCGATAGGTGAGGTGCCGCCTATGTCAACATAGATAATGTCTTAGGCGCTGCCTATATCAACATAGGCGATAGGTTAGGCGCCGGTATACCATTGCCCATGCCCACTACCTCACTTAGGCGATAGGTTAGGTGCCGCCTATGTCAACATTGGCGATGGCTTAGGCACCGCCTATATTAACATAGGCGATAAGGTAGGCGCCGCTTATACCATTGCCTATGTTCACTGCCTAACTTAGGCGTAAGGTTTGGCGCCGCCTATGTCAACATAGGAGATTGCTTAGGCGCCGCCTATATCAACATAGGTGATAGATTAGGCGCCTCTTATACCATTGCCTATGCTCACTGCTTTACTTAGGCGATAGGTTATGCGCCGCCTATGTCAGCATAGGCGATGGCTTATGCGCCACCTATATCAACATAGGCGGTAGGTTTGGCGCCGATTATCCAATTGCCTATTCTCACTACCTCACTTAGGCGATAGGTTAGGCAACACCTATATCAACATAGGTGATGGCTTAGGCAACGCCTATGTCAACATAGGCGATGGCTTAGGCAACGCCTATATCAACATAGGCGATAGGTTAGGCGCCGCTTCTTCCATTGCCTATGCTCATTGCCTCACATAGGCGATAGGTTAGGCGCCGCCTATGTCAACATAGGCGAAGGATTAAGCACCGGCTATATCAGCATAGGCGATAGGCTAGGCGCCACTTATACCATTGCCTATGCTCACTGCCTTACTTAGGTGATTGGTTAGGCGCCGCCTATGTCAACATAGGCGATGGCTTAGGCGCCACCTATATTAACATAGGCGATAGGTTAAGAACTGCTTATACCATTTACTATTGTTACTGCCTCACTTAGACGATAGGTTAGGTGCAGCCTATGTCAACATAGGCGATGAATTAGGCGCCAACTATATCAACATAGGCGATAGGTTAGGTGCCTCTTATAGCATTGCCTATGCTTACTGCCTCACTTAGGAGATAGGTGCGGCAACGCCTATGTCAACATAGGCGATGTCTTAGGCGTCACCTATATCAACAGAGGTGATAGGTTAGGCACCGCTTATACCATCGTCTATGCTCACTGGATCACTTAGGCGATAGGTTAGACGCCGCCTATGTCAACATAGGCGATGGCTTAGGCGCCTCTTATATCAACATTGGTGATGTCTTAGGCGCCGCCTGTATCAACATAGGCAATAGGTTTGGTGCCAATCATACCATTGCCTATGCTCACTACCTCACTTAGGCGGTAGGTTAGGCAACGCCTATGTCAAAATAGGGGATGGCTTAGCCGCCGCCTATATCAACATAGGAGATAGGTTTGGCGCCGCTTATACCATATCCTATGCTCACTATCTCACTTAGGCAATAGGTTGGGCACTGCCTATGTTAACATAGGCGATGGCTTAGGCGTCGCCTATATCAACATAGGTGATAGGTTAGGCGCTGCATATTCCATTGCCCATGCCTACTGCCTCACTTAGGCGATAGTTTAGATGCCGTCTATGTCATCATAGGCTATGGCTTAGGCGCTGCCCATTACAACATAGACTATTGGTTAGGCGCCGCTTATACCATTGCCTATTCTCACTGCCTCACTTACGCGATAGGTTAGGCGCCGCCTATGTGAACATAGGCGATGGCTTAGGCGCCACCTATTTCAACATAGGAGATAGGTTAGCGACCGCTTATACCATTGTCTATACTCACTGCCTTACTTAGGCGATAGGTTTGGAGGTGCCTATATAAACATAGGGAATGGTATAGGCGCCGTCTATATCAAGATAGGCGATAGGTTAGGCACCGCTTATTCCATAGCCTATGCTCACTGCCTCACTTAGGAGATGGGTTAGACAACGCCAATGTCAACATAGGCGATGGCTTAGGCGCCGCCTATAGCAACATAGGCGATAGGTTAGGCACCGCTTATACCAACGTCTATTCTCACTAGCTAACTTAGGGGATAGGTTAGGCACCGCCTATGTCAACATAGGCGATGGCTTAGGTGCCTTCAATATAACCATAGGCGATAGGTTAGACGCCGCTTATACAATTACCTATGCTCACTGCCCCACTTAGGCGATAGGTTAGGCGCCGCCTATGTCAACATAGGCGATGGCTTAGGTGCCGCCTATATCAACATAAGCGATAGGTCAGGCGCCGCCTATTTCAACATAGGTAATGGCTTAGGCGGCTCCTATATCAACATAGACTATAGGTTAGGCGCTGCTTATACCATTACCTACGCTCACTTTCTCACTTAGGCGATTTGTGAGGCGCCGACTATGTCAACATAGGCGATGGCTTAGTCGCTGCCTATATCAACATAGGCGATAGGTTAGGCATCGCTTATACCATTTCCTTGGCTCACTTCCTCACTTAGGCAATAGGTTAGGTGCCGCCTATGTTAACATAGGCGATGGCTTAGGCACCGCCAATATAAACATAAGCGATAGGGTAGGCGCCGCTTATACCATTGCCTATGCTCACTTCCTCACTTAGGCGATAGGTTAGGCGCCTCCTATGTCAACATAGGCGATGGCTTAGGTGCCGCCTCTATCAACATTGGCAAAAGGTTAGGCGCCGCCTATGTCAACATAGGCAATGGATTAGGCGCCTCCTATATCAACATAGGCGATAGGTTAGGCGCCACTTAAACCATTGCCTATGCTGACTGCCTCACTTAGACAATAGGTTAGGCGCCGCCAATGTCAAAATAGGCGATGTCTTAGGCTCCGCCTATATCAACATAGGTGATAGGTTAGGCACCTCTTTTACCATTGCCTATTCTCACTGCCTCGCTTAGGCGTAAGGTTAGGCGCTGCCTATGTCAACATATGCGATAGGTTAGGCGCCGATTAAACCATTGCCTATTCTCACTTCCTCACTTAGGTGATAGGTTACGCGATTCCTATTTCAACATAGGCGATGTCTTAGGGGCCGTCTATATCAACACAGGCAATAGGGTTGGTGCCGATCATACCATTGCCTATGCTCACTACCTCACTTAGGAGATAGGTTAGGCAACACCTATGTCAACATAGGTGATTGCTTAGGCACCTCCTATATAAACATAGGTGATAGGTTAGGCGCCACATATGTCAACATAGGCGATGGCTTAGCCGCCGCCTATATCAACATAAGCGATAGGTTAGGCGCCGCCTATTTCAACATAGGTAATGGCTTAGGCGGCTCCCATATCAACATAGACGATAGGTTAGGAACCGCTTATACCATTGCCTCTGCTCACTGCCTCACTTAGGCGATAGGTGAGGCGCCGCCTATACCATTGCCTATGCTCACTGCCTCACTTAGGCAATAGGTTAGGCGCCGCCTATGTCAACATAGGCAATGGCTTAGGCGCCGCCTATATCAACATAGTCGATAGGTGAGACGCCACCTATTTCAAAATAGGCAATGGCTTAGACGGCTCCTATATCAATATAGACGATAGGTTAGGCGCCGCTTATACCATTGCCTATGCTCACTGCATCCCTTTGGTGATAGGTGAGGCGCCGCCTATGTCAATATAGGAAATGGCTTAGGCGCCGCCTATATCAACATAGGAGATAGGTTTGGCGCCGCTTATACCATTTCCTATGCTCACACCCTCACTTAGGTGATAGGTTAGGTGCCGCCTATGTCATCATAGGCGATGGCTTAGGCACCGCATATATTAACATAGCCAATAGGGTAGGCACCGCTTATACCATTGCCTATGCTCACTGCCTCACTTAGTCGTAAGGTTAGGCACCGCCTATGTAAACATAGGCGATGGCTTAGGCGCCGCCTATATCAACATAGGCGATAGATTTGGAGTCGCTTATACCATTGCCTATGCTCACTGCTTTACTTAGGCCATAGGTTACGCGCCGCCTATGTCAGCATAGTCGATGGCTTAGGCGCCCTCTATATCAACATAGGCAGTAGGTTTGGGGCCGATTATATAATTACCTATTCTCACTGCCTCACTTAGGCGATAGGTTAGGCAACGCCTATGTCAACATAGGTGATGGCTTAGGCGCCGCCTATATCAACATAGACTATAGGTTAGGCGTCGCTTATACCATTGCCTATGCTCACTGGCTCACTTAGGTGATAGGTTAGGCGCCGCCTATGTGAACATAGGTAAATGGCTTAAGCGCCACTTATATCAACATAGGCGATAGGTTAGGCACCACTTATACCACTGCCTATGCTCACTGCCTTACTTAGGTGATAGGTTAGGCACCGCCAATGTAAACATAGGTGATGGCTTAGGCGCCACCTATACCACAATAGGCGATAGGTTATGAACTGCTCATACCATTGCCTATTGTCACTGCCTCACTTAGGCGATAGGTTAGGTGCACCCTATGTCAACATAGGCGATGGATTAGGCGCCAACTATATCAACATAAGAGATAGGTTTGGTGTCGCTTATAGTATTGTCTATGCTCACTGCCTCACTTAGGAGATTGGTTAGGCGCTGCCTATGTCAACACAGGCGATAGATTAGGCGCCCCTTATTCCATAGCCTATGCTCACTGCCTCACTTAGGAGATAGGTTAGGCAACTCCTATATTAACATAGGCGATGGCTTAGGCACCGCCTATATGAACATAGGTTATAGCGTAGGCACCGCTTATACCATCGTCTATGCTCACTGGATCACTTAGGGCATAGGTTAGGCGCCGCCTATGTGAACATAGGCGATGGCATAGGCGCCTCTTATATCAACATAGGTGATGTCTTAGGCGCCTCCTATATCAAAATAGGCGATAGGTTAGGAGTCACTTATACCATTGCCTATGCGCACTACCTCACATAGGCGATAGGTTAGGCGCCGCCTATGTCAACATAGGCGATGGATTTAGCGCCACCTATATCAGCATAGGCGATAGGTTAGGCGCCGCTTTTACCATTTACTATGCTCACTTCCTCACTTAGGCGATGGCTTAGACACCGCCTATGTCAACATAGGCTAATGTAAACATAGGCGATGGCTTAGACACCGCCTATGTCAACATAGGCGATAGGTTAGGCGCCGCTTATAGAATTGCCAATGCTCACTGCCTCGCTTAGACATAAGGTTAGGCACCACCTATGTCAACATAGACGATGGATTAAGCGCCACCTATTTCAACATAGGCGATAGGTAGGCGCCGCTTAAACCATTGCCTAGTCTCACTGCCTCACTTATTGGATAGGTTACGCGCCGCCTATGTAATCATAGGCGATGGCTTAGGCGCTGCCTATAACAACATAGGCAATAGCTTAGGCGCCGCTTATACCATTGCCTATGCACACTACCTCGCTTAGGCATAAGGTTAGGTGCCGCCTATGTCAACATAGGCGATGGATTAGGCGTCGTCTATATCAACATAGGCGATAGGTTTGGCGCCGCTTAAACCATTGCCTATTCTCACTGCCTCACTTAGGCGATAGGTTACGCGCCGCCTATGTAAATATAGGCAATTTCATAGGCGCCGCCTATATCAACATAGGCGATAGGTTTGGCGCCGATCATACCATTTCCTATGCTCACTAGCTCACTTAGGCGATAGGATAGGCAACGCCTATGTCAACATAGGTGATGGCTTAGGCGTCGTCTATATCAACATAGGCTATAGGTTTGGCGCCGCTTATACCATAGCCTATTCTCACTACCTCACATAGGCGATAGGTTAGGTACCGCCTATGTTAACATAGGCGATGGCTTAGGCGCCGCCTATATCAACATAGGCGATAGGTTAGGCACCGCCTATGTCAACATAGGCGATGGCTTAGGAGCCGCCTATATCAACATAGGCAATAGGTTAGGCGCCGCCTATTTCAAGATAGGCAATGGCTTAGACGGCTCCTATATCAACATAGACGATAGGTTAGGCACCGCTTATACCATTGCCTATGCTCACTGCCTCACTTAGGCAATAGGTGAGGTGCCGCCTATGTCAACATAGGCAATGGCTTAGGCGCTGCCTATATCAACATAGGCGATAGGTTAGGTGTTGCTTATACCATTGCCTATGCTCACTGCCTTACTTACGCGATACGTTAGGTGTAACCTATGTCAACATAAGCGATGGCTTAGGCACCGCCTATATTAACATAGGCGATAGGGTAGGCGTGATTTATACGATTGCCTATGCTCACTGCCTCACTTAGGGGATAGGTTAGACAACGCCTATGTCAACATAGGCGATGACTTAGGCACCGCCTTTATCAACATAGGCGATAGGTTAGGCACCACCTATACCAACGTCTATGCTCACTGGCTAACTTAGGCGATAGGTTTGGCACCGCCTATGTCAACATAGACGATGGCTTAGGCGCCTACTATATCAACATAGGCGATAGGTTAGGTGCTGCTTATACCATTGCCTATGCTCACTGCCTCATTTAGGAGATAGGTTAGGCACCTCTTATGTCAACATAGGCGATGGCGTAGGCGCCGCCAATATCAACATAGGCGATAGGTTAGGCGCCGCCTATTTCAACATAGGCAATGGCTTAGGTGGCTCCTATATCAACATAGATGATAGGTTAGGTGCATCTTATACCATTGCCTATGCTCACTGCCTCACTTAGGCGATAAGTTAGTCGCCGCCTATATCAACATAGGCGATAGGTTAGGCGCCACTTATACCATTGCCTATGCTTACTACCTCACTTAGGCGATAGGTTAGGTGCCGCCTATGTCAACATTGGGGATGGCTTAGGCACCGCCTATATTAACATAGGCGAAAAGGTAGGCGCCGCTTATACCATTGGCTATACTCACTGCCTCACTTAGGGGTAAGGTTAGGCGCCACCTATGTCAACATAGGCGATGGCTTAGGCGCCGCCTATATCAACATAGGCGATATATTAGGCTCCGCTTATGCCATTGCCTATGCTCACTACCTTACTTAGGCAATAGGTTACGAGCCACCAATGTCAGCATAGGCGAAGAATTAGGCGCCGCCTATATCAACATAGGCAGTAGGTTTGTCGCCGATTATACAATTGCCTATTCTCACTACCTCACTTAGGAGATAGGTTAGGCAATGCCTATGTCAACATAGGTGATGGCATAGGCGCCACCTATATCAACATAGGCGATAGGTTAGGCGCCGCTTATGCCATTGCCTATGCTCACTGCCTCGCTTAGGCGTATGGTTAGGCGTCGCCTATGTCAACATAGGTGATGGATTAGGCGCCCCTTATATCAACATAGGAGATAGGTTAGGCATCGTTTAAACCATTGCCTATTCTCACTACCTCACTTAGGAGAAAGGTTACGTGCCTCCTATGTAAACATAGGCGATGTCTTAGGCGCCGCCTATATCAACATAGGCGAAAGGTTTGGCGTCGATCATACCATTGCCTATTCTCAGTGGCTCACTTAGGTGATAGGTTAGGCAACGCCTATGTCAAAATAGGTGATGGCTTAGGCGCCGCGAATATAAACATAGGTGATAGGTTAGGCGCCGCTTATACCATAGCCTATGTTCACTGCCTCACTTAGGCGATAGGTTAGGCACCGCCTATGTTAACATAGGGGATGGCTTACGCACCCCCTATATCAACATAGGCGATAGGTCAGGCGCCGCTTATACCATTGCCAATGCTCACTCCCTCACTTAGGTGATAGGTTAGGTGCCACCTATGTCAACATAGGCGATGGCTTAGGCACCGCATATATTAACATAGGCGATAGGGTAGGCACCACTTATACCATTTCCTATGCTCACTGCCTCACTTAGGAGATAGGGTAGGCGACGCCAATGTTCACATAGGCGATGACTTAGGATCCGCTTATGTCAACGTAGGCGATAGGTTTGGCACCGCTTATACCAACGTCTATGCTCACTGTCTAACTTAGGAGATAGGTTAGGAACCGCCTATGTCAACGTAGGCGATGTCTTAGGCGCCTCCTATATCAATATAGGCGATAGGTTTGGCGCCGCTTATACCTTTTCCTATGTTCACTACCTTATTTAGGCGATAGTTTAGGCGCCGCCTATGTCAACATAGGCGATGGTTTAGGCGCCGCCTATATCAACATAGGCGATAGGTTAGGCACCGCCTATTTCAACATATGCAATGGCTTAGGTGGCTCCTATATCAACATAGACGATAGGTTAGGCGTCGCTTATACCATTGCCTAGTCTCACTACCTCACTTAGGCGATAGGTGAGGCGCTGCGTATGTCAACATAGGCGATGGCTTATGCGCCGCCTATATCAACATTGGCGATAGGTTAGGCGCCGCTTATACCATTACCAATGCTCACTGCCTCACTTAGGCGATAGGTTAGGTTGCACCCGTGTCGACATAGGCGATGTCTTAGGCACCGCCTATATTAACTTAGGCGATAAGGTAGGTGCCGCTTATACCATTTCCTATGCTCACTGCCTAACTTAGGAGTAAGGTTAGGCGCCGCCTATGTCAACATAGGCGATGGCTTAGGCGCAACCTATATCAACATAGGCGATAGATTAGGCACCGCTTATACCATTTCCTATGCTTACTGCCTTACTTAGGTGATAGGTTACGCGCCGCCTATGTCAGCATAGGCGATGGATTAGGTGCCGCCTATATCAACATAGGCGGTAGGTTTGGCGCCGATTATATAATTGCGTATTCTCACTACCTCACTTAGGCGATAGGTTAGGAAACGCCTATCGCAACATTGCTGATGGCTTAGGCGCCGCCTATATCAATATAGGCGATAGGTTAGGCGTCGCTTATACCATTGCCTATGCTCACTGCCTCGCTTAGGCGTAAGGTTAGGCGTTGCCTATGTCAACATAGGCGATGGATTAGGCGACGCCTATATCAATATAGGCGATAGGTTAGGCTCCGTTAAAACCATTGCCTATTCTCACTGCCTCACTTAGGCGATTGATTACGCGTCGCCTATGTAAACATAGGCGATGGATTAGCCGCTGCCTATATCAACTTAGGCGATAGGATTGGCGTCGATCATACCATTTCCTATGCTCAATAGCTCACTTAGGTTATAGGTTAGGCAACGCCTATGTCAAAATAGGTGATGGCTTAGGCGCCGCCTATATCAACATACGCGATAGGTTAGGCGCCGCTTATACCATAGCCAATGCTCTCTCCCTCACTTACGAGATAGGTTAGTCACCGCCTATGTTAACATAGGCGATGGCTTAGGCGCCGCCTATATCAACTTAGGCGATAGGTTAGGCGCCGCCTATTTTAACATAGGCAATGGCTTAGGCGGCTCCTATATCAACATAGACGATATGTTAGGCGCCGCTTATACCATTGCCTATGCTCACTGCCTCACTTAGGATATAGGTGAGGTGCCGCATATGTAAACATAGGTGATGGCTTAGGCGCTGCCAATATCAACATAGGCAATAGGTTAGGCGCCGCTTCTACCATTGCCTATGCTCACTGCCTCACTTAGGCGATAGGTTAGGTGCCGCCAATGTCAACATAGGCGATGTCTTAGGCACTGCCTATATTAACATAGGAGATAGTGTAGGCGCTGCTTATACCATTGCCTATGCTCACTACCTCACTTAAGAGATAGGTTAGGCAACGCCTATGTCAACATAGGCGATGACTTAGGCGCCGCCTATATCAACATAGGTGATAAGTTAGGAATCGCTTATACCAACGTCTATGCTCACTAGCTAACTTAGGCGATAGGTTAAGCACCGCCTTTGTCAACATAGGCGATTGCTTAGGTGCCTCCTATATCAACATAGGCGATAGGTTAGGCGCCGCTTATACAATTACCAATTCTCACTGCCTCACATAGGCGATAGGTTAGGTGCCGCCTATGTCAACATAGGCGATGGCTTAGGCACCTCCTATATTAACATAGGCGATAAGGTAGGCGCCGCTTATACCATTTCCTATGCTCACTGACTTACTTAGGCGTATAGTTAGTCGCCGCCTATGTCAACATAGGCGATGGCTTAGGCGCAGCCTATATCAATATAGGCGATAGATTAGGCGCCGCTTATACCATTGCCTATGCTCACTGCCTTACTTAGGCGATAGGTTACGTGCCGCCTATGTCAGCATAGGCGATGGATTAGGCGCCGCCTATATCAACATAGGCGGTAGGTTTGGGGCCGATTATATGATTGAATATTCTCACTACCTCACTTAGGCGATAGGTTAGGCAACGCCTATGGAAACATAGGTGATGGCTTAGGCGCCGCCTATATCAACATAGGCGATAGGTTAGGCGCCGCTTATACCATTGCCTATGCTCACTGCCTCACTTAGGCGTAAGGTTAGGCGTTGCCTATGTCAACATAGGTGATGGATTAGGCACCGCCTATATCAATATAGGCGATAGGTTAGGCGCTGTTTAAACCATTGCCTATTCTCACTGCTTCACTTAGGCGATAGGTTACGTGTCGCCTATGTAAACATAGGCAATGGCTTAGCCGCTGCCTATATCAACATAGGAGATAGGTTTGGTGTCGATCATACCATTGCCTATGCTCAATATCTCACTTATCCTATAGGTTAGGCAACGCCTATGTCAAAATATGTGATGGCTTAGGCAACGCCTATGTCAAAATATGTGATGGCTTAGGCAACGCCTATGTCAACATAGGCGATGGCTTAGGCAACGCCTATATCAACATAGGCGATAGGTTAGGCGCCGCTTATTCCATTGCCTATGCTCATTGCCTCACATCGGCAATAGGTTAGGTGCCGCCTATGTCAACATAGGCGATGGATTAAATTGCCGCCTATATCAGCATAGGCGATAGGTTAGGCGCCACTTATACCATTGCCTATGCTCACTGCCTTACTTAGGTGATTGGTTAGGCGCCGCCTATGTCAACATAGGCGATGGCTTAGGCTCCACCTATATCAACATAGGCGATAGGTTAGGTGCCTCTTATAGCATTGCCTATGCTCACTTCCTCACTTAGGAGATAGGTGAGGCAACACCTATGTCAACATAGGCGATGTCTTAGGCGTCGCCTATATCAACATAGGTGATAGGTTAGGCACCGCTTATACCCTCGTCTATGCTCACTGGATCACTTAGGCGATAGGTTAGGCGCCGCCTATGTCAACATAGGCGATGGCTTAGACGCCTCTTATATCAACATAGGTGATGTCTTAGGCGCCACCTATATCAACATAGGCAATAGGTTTGGTGCCAATCATACCATTGCCTATGCTCACTACCTCACTTAGGCGATAGGTTAGTCAACGCCTATGTCAACAAAGGTGATGTCTTAGGCGCCGCCTATATCACATAGGCGATAGGTTAGGCACCGCTTATAACATCACCTATGCTCACTATCTCACTTAGGCAATAGGTTGGACACCGCCTATGTTAACAAAGGCGATGGCTTAGGCGCCGCCTATATCAACATAGGTGATAGGTTAGGCGTCGCTTATACCATTGCCCATGCCTACTGCCTCACTTAGGCGATAGTTTAGATGTCGTCTATGTCATCATAGGCTATGGCTTAGGCGTCGCCTATTATAACATAGCCTATTGGTTAGGCGCCGCTTATACCATTGCCTATTCTCACTGCCTCACTTATGCGATAGGTTAGGAGCTGCCTATGTGAACATAGGCGATGTCTTAGGCGCCACCTATATCAACATAGGAGATAGGTTAGCCACCACATATACCTTTGTCTATACTCACTGCCTTACTTAGGCGATAGGTTAGGCGCTGCCTATATAAACATAGGCAATGGTATAGGCGCCGCCTATATCAACATAGGCGATAGGTTAGGCACCGCTTATTCCATAGCCTATGCTCAGTTCCTCACTTAGAAGATGGGTTAGGAAATGCCAATGTCAACATAGGCGATGGCTTAGGCACCGCCTATATCAACATAGGCGATAGGTTAGGCACCGCTTATACCAATGTCTATGCTCACTAGCTAATTTAGGGGATAGGTTAGGCACCGCCTATGTCAACATAGGCGATGGCTTTGGCGCCTCCTATATAAGCATATGCGATAGGTTAGGCGCCTCTTATACCATTTCCGATTCTCACTTCCCAACTTAGGCGATAGGTTAGGAGGCGCCTATGTCAAGATAGGTGATGGCTTAGGCGCCGCCTATATCAACATAAGCGATAGGTTAGGCGCCGCCTATTTCAACATAGGTAATGGCTTTGGCGGCTCCTATATCAACATAGACGATAGGTTAGGCGCCGCTTATACCATTACCTATGCTTACTTTCTCACTTAGGCGATAGGTGAGGCGCCGCCTATGTCAACATAGGAGATGGCTTAGGCGCTGCCTATATCAGCATAGGAGATAGGTTAGGCGCC
Organism: Capsicum pubescens; assembly: GCA_030864215.1. Lineage (NCBI taxonomy): Eukaryota > Viridiplantae > Streptophyta > Magnoliopsida > Solanales > Solanaceae > Capsicum > Capsicum pubescens. The sequence goes on from CM061542.1 coordinate 305,042,828, forward strand.
GCATATACCATTGCCTAGGCTCACTTCCTCACTTAGGCGATAGGTTAGGTGCCGCCTATGTCAACATAGGCGATGGCTTAGGCACCGCCAATATTAACATTAGCGATAGGGTAGGCGCCTCTTATACCATTGCCTATGCTCACTTCCTCACTTAGGCGATAGGTTAGGCACCGCCTATGTCAACATAGGTGATGGCTTAGGCGCCGCCTCTATCAACATAAGCGATAGGTTAGGCGCCGCCTATGTCAACATAGGCAATGGATCAGGCGCCTCCTATATCAACATAGGCGATAGTTTAGGCGCCACTCATACCATTGCCTATGCTCACTGCCTCACTTAGACAATAGGTTAGGCGCCGCCTATGTCAAAATAGGCGATGGCTTAGGCGCCACCTATATCAACATAGGTGATAGGTTAGGCACCGCTTTTACCATTGCCTATTCTCACTGCCTCGCTTAGGTGGAAGGTTAGGCACTGCCTATGTCAACATAGGAGATAGGATAGGCGCTGATTAAACCATTGCCTATTCTCACTTCCTCACTTAGGTGATAGGTTACGCGACTCCTATTTCAACATAGGCGATGTCTTAGGGGCCTCCTATATCAACATAGGCAATAGGGTTGGTGCCGATCATACCATTGCCTATGCTCACTACCTCACTTAAGCGATAGGTTAGGCAACTCCTATGTTAACATAGGTGATGGCTTAGGCGCCTCCTATATAATCATAGGCGATAGGTTACGCGCCGCCTATGTCAACATAGGCGATGGCTTAGGCGCCGCCTATATCAACATAAGCGATAGGTTAGGCGCCGCCTATTTCAACATAGGTAATGGCTTAGGCGGCTCCTATATCAACATAGACGATAGGTTAGGCGACGCTTATACCATTGCCTATGCTCATTGCCTCACTTAGGAGATAGGTGAGGCACCTCCTATACCATTGCCTATGCTCACTGCCTCACTTAGGCAATAGGTTAGGCACCGCCTATGTCAACATAGGCGATGGCTTAGGCGCCGCCTATATCAACATAATCGATAGGTTAGGCGCCGCCTATTTCAACATAGGCAATGGCTTAGACGGCTCCTATATCAACATAGACGATAGGTTAGGCGCCGCTTATACCATTGCCTATGCTCACTGCCTCACTTAGGCGATAGGTGAGGCACCGCCTATGTCAATATAGGCAATGGCTTAGGCACCGCCTATATCAACATAGGCGATAGGTTAGGAGCCGCTTATACCATTTCCTATGCTCACTTCCTCACTTAGGTGATAGGTTAGGTGCTGCCTATGTCAACATAGGCTATGGCTTAGGCACGGCCTATATTAACATAGGCAATAGGGTAGGCACCGCTTATACCATTTCCTATGCTCACTGCCTTACTTAGTCGTAAGGTTAGGCGCCGCCTATGTAAACATAAGCAATGGCTTAGGCGCCGCCTATATAACCATAGGCGATAGATTAGGCGTCCCTTATACCATTGCCTATGCTCACTGCTTTACTTAGGCCATAGGTTACGCGCCGCCTATGTCAGCATAGGTGATGGCTTAGGTGCCTCCTATATCAACATAGGCGGTAGGTTTGGTGCCGATTATACAATTGCCTATTCTCACTGCCTGACTTAGGAGATAGGTTAGGCAACGCCTATATCAACATAGGTGATGGCTTAGGCGCCGCCTATATCAATATATGCTATAGGTTAGGAGCCGCTTATACCATTGCCTATGCTCACTGACTCACTTAGGTGATAGATTAGGCGCCGCCTACGTGAACGTAGGCGATGGCTTAAGCGCCGCCTATATCAACATAGGCGATAGGTTAGGCACCACTTATACCAATTCCTATGCTCACTGCCTTATTTAGGTGATAGGTTAGGCGCCGCCAATGTCAACATAGGTGATGGCTTAGGCACCACTTATACCAATGCCTATGGTCACTGCCTCACTTAGGCGATAGTTTAGGTGAGCCCTATGTCAACATAGGCGATGGATTAGGTGCCCACTATATCAACATAGGAGATAGGTTAGGTGCTGCTTATAGCATTGTCTGTGCTCATTGCCTCACTCAGGAGATTGGTTAGGCACTGCCTATGTCAACACAGGCGATGGCTTAGGCACCCCTTATTCCATAGCCTATGATCACTGCCTTACTTAGGATATAGGTTAGGAAACTCCTATATTAACATAGGCGATTGATTAGGCACCGCCTATACAAACATAGGTTATAGGGTAGGCACCGCTTATACCATCGTCTATGCTCACTGGTTCACTTTGGTGATAGGTTAGGTGCCGCCTATGTGAACATAGGCGATGGCATAGGCGTCTCTTATATCAACATAGGTGATGTCTTAGGCGCCTCCTATATCAATATAGGCGATAGGTTAGGAGCCGCTTATACCATTGCCTATGCGCACTGCCTCACTTAGGCGATAGGTTAGGCGCCGCCTATGTCAACATAGGCGATGGATTTGGCGCCGCCTATATCAACATAGGTGATAGGTTAGGTGCCGCTTTTACCATTTCCTATGCTCACTTCCTCACATAGGCGATAGGTTAGGCACCGCTAATGTAAACATAGACGATGGCTTACACACCGCCTATATCAACATAGGCTATAGGTTAGGTGCCGCTTATAGCATTGCCAATGCTCACTGCCTCGCTTAGGCGTAAGGTTACGCGCCGCCTATGTCAACATAGACGATGGATTAGGCGCCACCTATATCAACATAGGCGATAGGTTAGGCGCCGCTTAAACCATTGCCTATTCTCACTGCCTCACTTATGCGATAGGTTACGCGCCGCCTATGTAATCATAGATGATGGCTTAGGCTCCACCTATATAAACATAGGAAATAGGTTAGGCACCGCTTATACCATTTCCTATGCTCACTGCCTCGCTTAGGCATAAGGTTAGGCGCCGCCTATGTCAACATAGGCGATGGATTAGGCGCCGTCTATATCAACATAGGCGATATGTTAGGCGTCGCTTAAACCATTGCCTATTCTCACTGCCTCACTTAGGCGATAGGTTACGCGCTGCCTATGTAAACATAGGCGATGGCTTAGGCGCCGCATATATCAACATAGGCGATAGGTTTGGCCCCGATCATACCATTGCCTATGCTTACTAGCTCACTTAGGCGATAGGATAGGCAACGCCTATGTCAACATAGGTGATGGCTTAGGCGCCATCTATATCAACATAGGTGATAGGTTAGGCGCCGCTTATACCATGGGCTATGCTCACTGCCTCACTTAGGCGATAGGTTAGGCACCGCCTATGTTAACATAGGCGATGGCTTAGGCGCCGCCTATATCTACACAGGCGATAGGTTAGGCACCATTTATACCATTGCCCATGCCCACTGCCTCACTTAGGTGATAGTTTAGACGTCGCCTATGTCATCATAGTCTATGGCATAGGCGCCGCCGATATCAACATAGGCTATAGGTTAGGCGCCGCTTATACCATTGCCTATGCTCACTGCCTCACTTACGCGATAGGTTAGGTGCCGCCTATGTCAATAAAGACAATGTCTTAGGCGCCACCTATATCAACATAGGAGATAGGTTAGCCAGCGCTTATACCATTGTCTATGCTCACTGCCTCACTTAGGCGATAGGTTAGGCGCTTCCTATGTCAACATAGGCGATGTATTAGGTTCCGCCTATATCAACATAGGCGATAGGTTAGGCGTCGCTTATACCATTGCCTATGCTCACCGCCTCACTTAGGCGATAGGTTAGGCGTCGCCTATGTCAACATAGGAGATGGCTTAAGCAGCCACCTATATCAACATAGAAGATAGGTTAGACACCGTTTATACCATTGCCTATGCTCTCTGCCTCACTTAGGTGATAGGTTAGGCAAAGCCTATGTCAACACAGGCGATGGCTCAGGCGCCGCCTATATCAACATAGGAGATAGGTTAGGCGCCGTATATTCCATAGCATATGCTCACTTCATCACTTAGGAGATAGGTTAGGCAACGCCTATGTTAACATAGGCGATGGCTTAGGTGCCGCCTATATCAACATAGGCGATAGGTTAGGCACCGCTTATACCAATGTCTATGCTCAACGGCTCACTTTGGCGATAGGTTAGGCACCGTCTATGTCAACATAGGCGATGGCTTAGGCGCCTTCTATATCAACATAGGCGATAGGTTAGGCCCCGCTTATACCATTGCCTATGCTCACTTCCTCACTTAGTCGATAGGTTAGGCGCCGCCTATGTCAACATAGGTGATGGCTTAGGCGCCGCCTATATCAACATAGGCGATAGGTTAGGCGCCGCCTATGTCAACATAGGCAATGGCTTAGGCGCCTCCTATATCAACATAGGTGATAGGTTAGGTGCCGCTTATACCATTGCCTATGCTCACTGCCTCACTTAGATGATAGGTTAGGCGCTGCCTATGTCAAAATAGTCGATGGCTTAGGTGCCACCTATATCAACATAGGCGATAGGTTTGGCGCCGCTTATACCATTGCCTATGCTCACTGCCTCACTTAGGCGATAGGTTAGGCACCGCCTATGTCAACATAGGCGATGGCTTTGGCGCCGCCTATATCAACATAGGCGATAGGTTAGGTGTCGCTTATACCATTGCCTATGCTCACTGCCTCGCTTAGGCGTAAGGTTAGGCGCCGCCTATGTCAATATAGGCGATAGGTTAGGCACCGCTTAAACCATTGCCTATTCTCACTGCCTTTGATAACGCTCAAACTGCAGCTCTCGTAAGAGTGTAAGCGGTCACTGTCAAATATAGAACCCAACTGGGTTGGGTGTTGAATCTCACAGGGAATACTTGGTCACTAAGTGTTGCAATTGTTAGCAGACTGTTGGTCGAAAATTCTACAGAAAGGGGGATTTTATGCGTATAATAATGTTTACCAAAATAAAGAATGAAACGAGTAATGTAGTAAGAGTTAATCACAGAAAGGAATAAGTTAGGGTTATGTCCACCTTGTGAGTTCTACGTATCTATTAACTATGAGTTATGCAGAATTCAGATATGCATGCACTTATAGAGGTTTGTATTCTAGTGGTAAATCCTAGTGTCTCCCGACCATCAAGGATTATTTCACTTTAACTCTCTCGAGCTTAAAGCATATGACTAACGGTACAAACTCTCCAAGTGGGTAATCCAGTTACGAAACTAACTTGTAAACAGGGGTTGGTAGCCCTATTTCCTTGTCGCACTCTCTTTTCCAAACATATAACTTTTCTCTCGAACAAGTTAATGTTATATTGGCGTATTCTTTATGTCTGCAACCACAATAATTTAATTAAGATGAAGAGAGTAATGATATAAGTAGCATGCGTATCAAGAATTCACAAACTCATAGAAATAGATAGTATATTATAAGGCTTTCATAACCCTAACAGAGAAGTTTTGCTATTCATGAGGGTAACGGAAATCAAGGAAGACATCATCATCATACCACAACTATAGCAATCTCACGTTGAAGAGAAATGTGGCGTCACAACAAGATTGACATTTTTCCTCTTGGCATTTTCCATAAGTTAGCATTTTTCCCTGTTAAAACTTACAGAATCTGTAGCTTGAATAAAACTAGAAGTGTCGAGTAATGGAAAATAGAATCGAATAGAATCGAATGCTGAAAAATTCAACAAAATAGGGTTTTTATAACACCCATATCCTAGTCCTACTAAGTTACTGCATCCTTGTCCTAATCCTACTAAGTTAATGCTGATCCCCAAGTCTTTAGAAATACTGTTTTTGCCCGGGACAAGTTTTCCATGCATCACTTTCAGTCCACAAGCTTCCAGAAGATGCCTTCCTTCTTACGTGAAGTTTCGTTTGCTGCCCAAAGGTCCGCTAAATGCTGAAATCCTCATCATTTATACCTGAAAACATGCTAATCATGTTAGTTAGCTCACTTATAGGAAAAAGGACTAAAAGTGCAGGAATTGTATATTTTGTCCTTAAAACTTAGCTAAAATATGGGTAAAGTATAGTACTTTAGGCGTGTAAATACGCCCAACATCAACACCCCACACTTAAATCTTTGTTCGTCCTTGAACAAGATATCATGTCCATGTAAACATCTACTTAGGATTTCACAGTAACAGCACAGAATGTTCAACAAGACAGGCACGACAATTATTAACAAAGAGTAGTTTTCTTGTTCACTACTAGAAACAATTCAACCTCCAACATAGACTCGTCATGATGGTTAATTCGTATCCACAAGTTAAGTCACAAAGAATCATATAACACTACCCAACAATAATCAACCATGTGTGTATTACACAAGATATCACCCATAATCACTCATAAGTTTTGCATTTTTCGAAACATGGGTACAAGATTCTCCTTGCTCTCACTCTCACAAAGAATTCATATGTTGCAACTGATGACCATAGGCTTACCCTTAGTGTAATGCTTCACTAATATCAGAATGCTAAGCTTAGGATCAAGTAGGTCTTTACAGGTTGTAATGTAGGCTAAGGGACAGGTAGGACTATTTTGGCCAGAAATAGTTACTATGTTCCCTAAGCGCTTTAATACACTACATTATGCCATTAACACTCTCTTTTAAAAAACCCTTCTACCTTTCTTTTCATCTAAAACCCTTTTTCACCTATTTTGTTATTCAATTATAAACACAAAGATGAGAATATACAACTTTTTTTATTTTTTTTTATTTTTCTATTTCTGTTTTTTTTTTATAAAACACCTCTATGATGGCCACTTCTTTTCACAACAATTTCAAGTACCAATACACTCTGAGGCATCACTCTCATCCAATTTCCTCTTATTTTGTCACATGACTCTACAATTTAAAGCGCTTAGGAATTTGGATCAAATTATGGTCTTGAAAAATAAATGGATTAGGCTACATATGAGGCTGTCAAACAAAATAGCTAAAGGCTCAAAGGGGGTTAACTAGGATAATGTCCATGGGTAGGTAAAAAGAAGGTAAACAATCACAGGCTGCCAAAGAAATGCCTAAATCAACTCCTAAACTCACACTCTTTATTTCGCTTTACACACACACCAGGCAAGTTCTAGCATCATTCACAACACAGAATATACTATAACCTCACACACACAAGGCACATGGTCAACTTTATTGGGAGCAGTATAGACTCTTGACTCAACAGATGAACGAATTAAACCACACACTTATCACACAGTGAGTCACACTTAGAGGCTAAACGTCTCAATAGTAATGATTTTGGCACAGACTCTTGTCATAAAACCTTGCCGCCTATCAAAACAATTTCATGCAACATCTACAAAAATCTAAAATTAAACTAACTAATTACGACTAAGTACAACAAACAAGAACTAGAATGAATGTAGGCAAAGTAGTACAAGAAGCATACAAATACCAATACCCAAAACTTAGATGGGACACACTGCCCTCAGTGGAAAATAAATAAGGAAAACCTGATTAGTCGGACTCCTCTTCTATGTCTGGGGTCATACCCCCTGCGTCGGAATCATCATCAGAGTCGTCATCCTCAGAGTTTCCTCAAAATGTACCCCACTTGATCCCAAAAGTGCGTCGAGGTATTTGTAGAGTGGAGGACTCAGCTTGCTCCTTTCTTGACCTTTTTTGTCCCTTCTGTGAGGTGGTCGCTTTTTCTTTTCCTTGTCGTCCTTTTGGGGCCATTCTACCTGAGATTAAAATAGAGTTATGTTAGCTTCACCTCAGAAGATTCAATCGAAAAACAAACAGTAGCGGTGTCAACCCATACTTAATTTGTTGGAACAGACTAATTAAGTGAGTGATGTCGATTACTCAGACTTCATCGACATACATTTAGGCGATATGTTCCAACAACATGTTCAGCACAGTCATACGTTCATGTCATCTTAATTATCCTTTCTAGTTCTATTTCATGTAATCTTGTCTATACTTTCATGTTTGGATGAATGCACTTTTTGAACCAAACTACCAAATAAGGATCGTACCACAAATAGAAACAAGGTATTGTATAGGCATAATCACACCATCTTAAGCTTGTGGTCAATCATAATCAGTATCTCGATGAACGAGTCATTCAAACATTCAAGCTTTCAACTTACAAGATTATGTATTAACTTCACCATTTCAATTCCGCAAAAGATGACAGTGTATAACAACCAAAATACAAATCGGAACAAAGTTTAGAACACCCATACGTATTCTTTCACTCAACTAGATGTATCAATACAAACCAACTACATTCAAATCACCAACACTAATTCAAGATTTAACAAATCATTATAGGCGAAGTATTGTAATAACTATGGAATATAAAAGAAGTACTTACTTGGTGATGGCCTCAGAAGATGATCTTGTAAGGTTATAAGATAAAAAAGAAAAAGTTTGAGAGATTTGGAGAGTAAAGGCGGTGCCTAGGTTGAGTAAATAAGTGTGTTTTGTTCTAATGTTGAAGTTTTATTTATAAGACAAGGCTTGGGTCGGGTTTGACCAATTTAAAATCGGATTAGGAGACCAAAAAGTAAGCATAGGCGGAGCCTATGCTATGGTATTATAGATTCAGAGAGCAAAGGCAATGGCATAGGCGCCGCCTAAGCTATGGCATTGTTGGGCATAGGCGGCGCCTATGCTATGGAATTGTTGGGCATAGGCGGCACCTATGCTATGGCATTCTAGATTCAGAGAGCTTAGGCCATAGCATAGGCCTTGCCTTGTTCGTTGCCTAGATTTACATAGGCCTTGCCTTGTTCGTTGCCTAGATTTGCATAGGCAATGCCTAACCAATAGCCTTTGTTTCTTCATTCCAAACTTACCACCTTCAACATGACACAATTCCAAATTAAAATTTGGGCTAGATCTCCTCCTTTATACGTCTTACACCTACATTTACTCAAAAACAACAAAAACAATTAGAACGATGGGTTGCCTCCCACCAAGCGCCTTAGTTTCGGTCGTGGCTCGACTCTTCTTTTTGGATTTTTATTTAACAAAAACAAACTCTTAGTAAAACAAAATGATTAAAAACAATGGGTTGCCTCCCATCTAGTGCTTGATTTATTGTCGCGGCACGACATAGTTACCTCGATTACTTAGACTTCCTCGAGATAGATGGTGCATCATTTTCTGAATGGATTCAGACGACGCTGATGCTTACTTGTAGGCATGCAATCTTTTTCGAGATGAATCTTGTGCATACATATCCCAGGAGAGATACCAATTATATCATCAATAGTCCAACCCATAGCTCTCTTGTACCTCTTCAGAGCAGAGATGAGAGCCTCTATGTGTTGTTCACCTAAATCAGCCGCAACACTCACCGGAAGTGTATTTCCACTTCCCAAGAACTCATACCTTAGGTGACTGGGGAGCTCTTTAGATTCTAGCACTGGTGGCTCATCAATGGAAGTCTTCGCTGTTGGTGACGGTCGATTCTTAAGATCAAGGTCCAGCTTCTTAGGAGCATGAGAATAGGACCTTATTCCTGTTAGAGCACAAACGGTTTCTTCATATTCTTCAACCTCCTCATGCTCAAAATTCAATAGCACAGCAGACAATGGCTCAATAGTAAGCTTCTTCTCTATAGATCATTTTTTCTCATCCTTATAGTAAACATCGGCTACAGAGAACACATCCATATCTCTAGGTTGCTTCATCGATTTACATACATCAAAATGGACCACTTCGTTATTCAGCCGAAATAAAAGCTCATTAGCTCTTAAATTAATCAGCACACTTCCAGTTGCGAGGAAATGACGCCCTAAGATTATGGGAACTTCAGAATCCACCTCGCAATCCAAAATAACAAAGACTGCAGGAAAGATGAAGGTGGAAACCATCACAAACACATCATATAAGATACCAACAGGCCATTTTACTGACCTATCTGCCATCACGAGCCGCATATTGGTTGGTGTAGGATCGCCCAATCCCAACTTTCTGTAAACGGATAACGACATCAAATTGATGCTAGCCCCCAGATAGCACAACGCCTTAGCAAAATCCAACGATCCAATCGTGTAAGGAATAGTGAAAGCACTAGGATTTACCATCTTCTGTACAAAAACCTTGCGGCAATTGCACTGCAATGATGAACATTATCTGTCAGCTCATAGCTTACTGCTCGCTTCTTTGTCAAAAGGTCTTTCATGAATTTAGCATACCTCGGCATCTGTTCCAGCGCCTCCACCAACGGAACATAAATAGTCAGCTGCTTCAACATGGTCATGAATATACTGAACCTGGTGTCCTCAGCTTTCTTCTTCAGTCTCTGCGGAAAAGGTGGTGGTGGAAGGGAAATCGTTTTCTCCACCACTTCCTCTTTATCAAGTTTCCGATTATCAACCTTTTCAGGAGTGTCATCAGCTTTCTTCTTCAGTCTCTGAGGAAAAAATGGAGGTGGAAGAGGAATCGTTTTCTCAACCACTTCCTTTTTATCTTGCTTCCGATTATCACTCTTTTCAGGCTGGTGACGTCTAGGTGTAACATTATGAGCACGCACTTCAGCTTCTACGGCATCTTCAAACTCTGCTTCATCAATATTCTCTGCTATATCATCAACCACCTGCTTGCCATTGGATGGATTTTCCAATACTTTACCACTCCGGGTAGTAATAGCCATACACGATCCGTTATTCCTTGGGTTTTGCACAATTTCACTGGGTAAGGTGCCAGCCTTTCTCTGATTGAATGTCGCTGATAGTTGACTCAATTGTTGCTCCAGCTGTTTTATCGCGGTAGAATGCGAATCAACCAATTGATTTATTGATGACAAATCATTCTTTACTTCAGTAACACCTATATTGGTTGCCTCCACCCCTTTCAACAGCTTAGCCATTATATCATCCATGGACATCTTTCTAGAGCCAGACGCCACAGCCTCACGGTTTCCAGGAAGAACATACAAACCACTCCTGTCTGTCTTATTCTTCCAACCACCTTGATCGCGGTCCTTGTCTCCAGATTTATCATAATAGTTCCGACCTTGGTTTCCTTGGGCATTGCTTCGTAAACCCCCTGATTATTCAAGTAATTTGCTTCCCCCTCAGAATCGGAATCATATCTTCCCTGTGATACAACGACTTTAACCTTTTCGGTCTTCCCTGATAATAAATGCTTGGTAAGAAGATCCATCTGCGTTTTCATGTGAGCCATATCTTGGTCACGTTCCTCTTGTCTATACCTTTTTGCTCTGTAGTCAAGACAATAGATACGGTATAACTTGCTACCTCAGAATCCCTGGTATGCCAAGCTCTACTCTGTTTTTTCATACGATCTATCATATCACTTGCCTCAAGAAAAGTAAGGTCCATGAATGACCCACCTGCAGCATTATCAACCACTGGCTTTGTCACCGAGTTCAAAGCCCTATATAATATTTCCATCAAGTGGATATTCGTCATCTGATAGTTTGGGAACCGCATAAGCTTCTTCTTAAACCTCTCCCTTGTTTTTTGGAGAGCTTTAGTTGGAAGCTGTCAAAAATTGTTGATCTCATCCCGTAATTGGGCTCTCTTGGATGGCGGAAAGAATCTTTCTAGGAAAGCGTCTTTCAATTGCCACCAGTTAGTAATAGAATCAGGAGTTAGACCGTTCAACCATAGAGTTGCCTCCCCAAAAAGAGACAATGGAAATAAGCGCAGCCGAATTGCATTCTGCCCAACTCCTGGATTGTCAAACAACTTGCATATTGAAATAAAGTTGAGCAGATGCATATTCGGATCATCTCCTTCGAGTCCACCGAATAACCCCTTGAGCTGCAATAACTGAATCATGGTGCTAGTGATATTGAACTTAGCTTCGGGTGCCAAGGGTGGAGGAATAATAGCCCCTGTGGCACCAGCTCCATCCAGATCGTCATCATCATCATCAAAAAGAGTCTGCACAGCTCGGCGGTCAGGTCTCATTCTATCTTGACAATCTCTCCTGTGCATAGGCGCTTCCACTTCATCAGTACTCCTGGGATTCAGTAACTCATCATCACCCAGGTCCTCATCATCAGGATTTGTTGCTCGCCCTGGGTTATCAATATTCTGTTGATGTACTTGAGCAGCTTCGAGTACAGCTAATCTAGCCTGCTCCTGTTGAGCCGCCCTTCTGTTAATGTCACGCTGTGCATCCATTCTGCCAATAAATTGAGGTTCAGGATTTATGGGTAATAATGGCTAACCAGAACTACGAGTATTTGGCATGCACTCAACAGAACTTGAATAAAACAAAACCAACAACTAAAAGTAAAATTCGAGAATCTTTGTCCAAAGGGTCTAGTAACTATCACAAACTTAGTTGACAACTGTATTCCCCGGCAACGGCGCCAAAATTTGATAACGCCCAAAGTACAGCTCTCGTAAGAGTGTAAGCGGTCGCGGCCAAATATAGAACCCAACTGGGTTGGGTGTCGAATCCCACAGGGAATACTTGGTCACTAAGTGTTGCAATTATTAGCAGACCGTTGGTCGAAAATTCTACACAAAGGGGGATTTTATGCGTATAATAATGTTTACCAAAATAAATAATGAAACGAGTAATGTAGTAGGAGTTAATCACAGAAAAGAATAAGTTAGGGTTATGTCCACCTTATGAGTTCTACGTATCTATTAACTATGAGTTATGCGGAATTCAGATATGCATGCACTTATAGAGGTTTGTATTCTAATGGTAAATCCTAGCGTCTCTCGACCATCAAGGATTATTTCACTTTAACTCTCTCGATCTTAAAGCGTATGACTAACGGTACAAACTCTCCAAGAGGTTAATCCAGTTACGGCACTAACTTGTAAACAGGGGTTGGTAGCCCTATTTCCTTGTCACACTCTCTTTTCCAAACATATAACTTTTCTCTCGAACAAGTTAATGTTATATTGGCGTATTCTTTATGTTTGCAACCACAAGAATTTAATTAAGATGAAGAGAGTAATGATATAAGTAGTATGCGTATCAAGAATTCACAAACTCATAGCAATAGATAGTATATCATAAGGCTTCCATAACCCTAACAGAGACGTTTAGCTACTCATGAGGGTAATGGAAATCAACGAAGACATCATCATCATACCATAACTATAGCAATCTCACGTTGAAGAGGAATGTGGCGTCACAACAAGATTGACGTTTTCACTCTTGGTATTTTCCACAAGTTAGAGTTTTTCGATTTTAAAACTTACAGAATCTGTAGCTTGAATAAAACTAGAAGTGTTGAGTAATAGAAAATAGAATCGAATAGAGTCGAATGCTGAAAAATTCAACAAAATAGGGTTTTTATAACACCCATATCCTATTCCTACTAAGTTACTGCATCCTTGTCCTAATCCTACTAAGTTACTGCTGATCCCCAAGTCTTTAGAATTACTGTTTTTGCCCGGAACAAGTTTTCCATGCATTACTTTCAGTCCACAAGCTTCCAGAAGCTGCCTTCCTTCTTACGTGAAGTTTCCTTTGCTACCCAACGGTCCACTAAATGCTGAAATCTTCATCATTTCTACCTGAAAACATGCTAATCATGTTGGTTAGATCACTGACAGGAAAAAGGACTAAAAGTGCAGGAATTATATATTTTGTCCTTAAAACTTAGCTAAAATATGGGTAAAGTATAGTACTTTAGGCGTGTAAATACGCCCAACATCACCTCACTTACGCGATAGGTTACGCGCCACCTATGTCAGCAGAGGCGATAGCTTAGGCGCCGCCTATATCAACATAGGCGATAGGTTTGGCGCTGATCATACCATTGCCTATGCTCACTACCACACTTAGGCGATAGGTTAGGCAACGCCTATGTCAACATAGGTGATGCCTTAGGCTCCGCCTAAATCAACATAGGCGATAGGTTAAGCGCCGCTTATTCCATAGACTATGCTCACTGCCTCACTTAGGCGATAGGTTAGGCACCGCCTAGGTTAGCATAGGCGATGGCTTAGGAGCCGCCTATATCAACATAGGCGATACGTTAGGCGCCTCTTATACCATTTCCCATGCCCACTGCCTCACTTAGGTGATAGTTTAGACGCCGCCTATGTCATCATAGGCTATGGCTTAGGCGCCGCCTATTACAACATAGGCTATAGGTTAGGCGCCGCTCATACCATTGCCTATTCTCACTGCCTCACTTACGCGATAGGTTAGGCGCCGCCTATGTCAACATAGGCGATGGCTTAGGAGACACCTATATCAACATAGGAGATAGGTTAGCCACCGCTTATACCATTTTCTATGCTCACTGCCTTACTCAGGCGATAGGTTAGGCGCTGCCTATGTAAACATAGGCGATGGATTAGGCGCCACCTATATCAACATAGGCGATAGGTTAGGCGCCACTTATAGAGTTGCCTATGCTCACTGCCTTGATTATGCGATAGGTTAGGCGCTGCCTATGTCAACATAGGCGATGGCTTAGCCGCCAACTATATCAACATAGGTGAGAGGTTAGGTGCCGCTTAAACCATTTCCAATGCTCACTTTCTCACTTAGGCGATAGGTTAGGCACCGCTTATACCATTGCCCATGCCCACTGCCTCACTTAGGCGATAGTTTAGACGCCGCCTATGACATCATAGGCTATGGCTTAGGCACCGCCTATTACAACATAGGCTATAGGTTAGGCGCCACTCATACCATTGCCTATTCTCACTGCCTCACTTACGCGATAGGTTAGGCGCGGCCTATGTCAACATAGGCTATGGCTTAGGCACTACCTATATCAACAGAGGAGATAGGTTAGCCACCGCTTATACCATTTTCTATGCTCACTGCCTTACTCAGGCGATAGGTTAGGCGTTGCCTATGTAAGCATAGGCGATGGATTAGGCGCCACCTATATCAACATAGGCGATAGGTTAGGCGCCACTTATAGCATTGCCTATGCTCACTGAATCACTTATGCGATAGGTTAGGCGTTGTCTATGTCAACATAGGCGATGTCTTAGGCGCCACCTATATCAACATAGGCGATAGGTTAGGCGCCGCTTAAACCATTTCCTATGCTCACTGCCTCACTTACGCGATAGTTTAGGCACTGCCTATGTCAACACAGGCGATGGCTTAGGCGCCTCCTATATCAACATAGGCGATAGGTTAGGTGACACTTATACCATTGCCTTTGCTCACTACCACACTTAGGAGATAGGTTAGGTGCCGCCTATGTCAACATAGGGAATGTATTAGGCACCTCCTATATCAACATAAGCGATAGGTTAGGCGCCGCTTATACCATTGCCTATTCTCACTGCATCACCTAGGCGATACGCTAGGCGCCGCGTATGTCATCATAGGCTATGGCTTAGGCACCGCCTATATCAACATAGGCGATAGGTTAGGCGCCGCTTATACCATTGCCTATGCTCGCTGCCTCACTTAGAAGATAGGTTAGGCGCCGTCTATTGCAACATAGGAGATGGCTTAGGGGCCACCTATATCAACATATGCGATAGGTTAGGTTCTGCTTTTACCATTACATATGCACTGACTCACTTATGCGATAGGTTAGGCTCCGCTTTTACCATTGGCTATGCTCACTGCCTCACTAAGGCGATAGGTTAGGTGCCGCCTATCTCAACATAGGAGATAGCTTAGGCGCCGCTAATACCATTTCCTATGCTCACTTCCTCACTTAGGCGATAGGTTAGGCGCCGCTAATACCATTTTCTATGCTCACTACCTCACTTAGGGGATAGGTTAGGCGCCGCCTATGTCAACATAGGTGATGGATTAGGCACCGCCTATATCAACATAGGCAATAGGTTAGGCGTTGCTTATACCATTACGTATTCTAACTGCCTCACTTAGGCGATAGGTTATGCGCCTCCTATGTCAACATAGGCGATGGATTAGGCACCGCCTATATCAACATAGGCGTTAAGTAAGGCGCCGCTTCTACCATTGCGTATGCTCACTTTCTCACTTAGGCGATAGGTTAGGCGCCTCCTATGTCCACATTAGCGATGGATTTGGCGCCACCTATATCAATATTGGCGATACAGTAGGCGCCTCTTATACCATTGCTAATGCTCCCTTCCTCACTTAGGTGATAGGTTAGGCGCCCCTATGTCAACATAGGTGATGTCTTAGGCGCCTCCTATGTCAACATAGGCGATGGCTTAGGCGCCTTCTATATCAGCATAGGCGATAGCTTAGGCGCATCCTATATCAACATAGGCTATAGGTTAGGCGCCGCTTGTACCATTGCCTATGCTCACTACCTCACTTAGGCGATAGATTAGGTGCCGCCTATGTCAACATAGGCGATGGTTTAGGCACCGCCTATATAAACATAGGAGATAGCTTAGGCGCTGCTTGTACCATTGCCTATACTCACTACCTTACTTAGGCAATAGGTTAGGCGCTACCTATATAAACAAATGTGATAGGTTAGGCCCCTCTTATACCATTGCCTATGCTCACTGCCTCACTTAGGCGATAGGTTAGGCGATTTCTTAGGCGTCGCCTATATATAAATAGGCGATAGGTTAGGCGCCGCCTAAATCAAAATAGGCGATAGGTTAGGCGCCGCTTATACCATTGCCTATGCCCACTACCTAACTTAGGCGATAAGTTAGGCGCCGCCTATATCAACATAGGCGATAGGTTAGGAGCCGCTTATAACATTGCCTATGCTCACTGCCTCACTTAGGCTATAGGTTAGGCGCCTCCTAGGTCAACATAGGCGATGTCTTAGGGGCGACCTATATCAACATAGGTGATAGGTTAGGCGCCACTTATACTATTGCCTATACTCACTGCCTCTATTAGGTGATAGGTTAGGCGCCTAATATATCAACATAGGTGATAGGTTAGGTGACACTTATACCATTGCCTTTGCTCACTACTACACTTAGGAGATAGGTTAGGCGCCGCCTATGTCAACATAGGGAATGTCTTAGGCACCGCCTTTATAAACATAAGCGATAGGTTAGGCGCCGCTTATACCATTGCCTATGCTCACTGCATCACTTAAGCGATACGCTAGGCGCCGTGTATGTCATCATATAGTATGGCTTAGGAACCGCCTATATTAGCATAGGCGATAGGTTAGGTGCCGCTTATACCATTACCTATGCTCGCTGCCTCACTTAGAAGATAGGTTAGGCTCCGCCTATGTCAACATAGGCGATGGCTTATGGGCCGCCTATATCAACATATGCGATAGGTTAGGTGCCGCTTTTACCATTACCTATGCTCACTGACTCACTTATGCGATAGGTTAGGCTCCGCTTTTACCATTGGCTATGCTCACTGCCTCACTTAGGCGATAGGTTAGCCGCCGCCGATATCAACATCAGCGATAGGTTAGGCGCTGCTTATACCATTGCCTATGCTCACTACCTCACTTAGGCGATAGGTTAGGCGCCGCCTATGTCAATATAAGCGATTGTTTAGGCGCCGCCTCTATCAACACAGGCAATAGGTTAGGCGCCGCTTACACCATTGCCTATGCTCACTGCCTCACTTAGGCGATAGGTTAGTCACCGCCTATGTCATCATAAGCATTGGCTTAGGCGCCGCCTATATCAACATAGGCGATAGATTAGGCACCAGTTATACCATTGCCTATGCTCACTGCCTCACTTAGGCGATAGGTTAGGTGCCGCCTATGTCAACATAGGCAATGGCTTAGGCACCGTCTATATCAACATAGGCGATAGGTTAGGCGCCGCCTATGTCAACATAGGCGATGGCTCATGTGCCGCCTATATCAACATATGCGATACATTAGGCGCCGTTTATACCATTGCCTATGCTCACTGCCTAACTAAGGCGATAGGTTAGGTGCCGCCTATCTCATCATAGGAGATAGCTTAGGCGCCGCTAATACCATTTCCAATGATCACTTCCTCACTTAGGCGATAGGTTAGGCACCGCTAATACCATTTTCTATGCTCACTGCCTCACTTAGGTGATAGGTTAGGCGCCTCCTATGTCAACATTGGCGATGGCTTAGGCACCGCCTATATCATCATAGGCGATAGGTTAGCCGCCGCTTATACCATTGCCTATTCTCACTGCCTCACTTAGGCGATAGGTTAGGCGCCTTCTATGTCAACATAGGCGATGGATTAGGCGCCGCCTATATCAATATAGGCGATAAGTAAGGCACCGCTTCTACTATTGCCTATGCTCACTTCCTCACTTAGGCGATAGGTTAGAAGCCTCCTATGTCCACATTAGCGATGGATTAGGTGCCACCTATATCAACATAGGCGATAGCTTCGGCGCTGCCTATATCAATATAGGCTATAGGTTAGGCGCCGCTTATACCATTGCCTATGCTCACTACCTCACTTAGGCGATAGATTAGGTGCCGCCTATGTCCACTTAGGCGATGGCTTAGGCACCGCCTATATCAACATAGGAGATAGGTTTGGCACTGCTTATACCATTGCCTATGCTCATTGCCTCACTTAGGCGATAGGTTAGGCGGCGCCTATGTCAACATAGGCGATGGCTTAGGTGCCTCCTATATCAACATAGGCGATAGGTTAGGCGCCGCTTATACCATTACCTATGCTTACTACCTCACTTAGGTGATAGGTTAGGCGCCGCCTATATCAACATAGGCGATGGATTAGGCGTTGCCTATATAAACATAGGCGATAGGTTAGGCGCCGCTTATACCATTACCTATGCTCACTGCCTCACTTAGGCGATCGGTTAGGCGCCGTCTATGTCACCATAGGAAATGGCTTAGGCGCCACATATATATACATATGCGATAGGTAAGGCGCCGCTTATATCATTATCTATGCTACTGCCTTACTTAGGCGATAGGTTAGGCGCCGCCTATTTCTACATAGGCGATGGCTTAGGCTCCTCCTATATCAACATAGGAGATAGGTTAGGCACCACTTATACCATTTCCAATGGGTATTTCCTCTCTTAGACGATTGGTTAGACACTGCCTATGTCAACATAGGCGATGGCATAGTCGCATTCTGCATCAACATAGGCGATAGGTTAGGCGCTTCTAATACCATTGCCTATGCTTACTGCCTCACTTAGGCGATAGGTTATGCGATTTCTTAGGCGCCGCCTATATCAACATAGGCGATAGGTTAGGCACCGCTTATACCATTTCTTATACTCACTGCCTCACTTAGGCGATAAGTTTTGCCCCACCAATATAAACATACGCTATAGGTTAGGCGCCGCTTATACCATTGCCTATGCTCACTGAATCAGTCAGGAGATAGGTTAGGCGCCGCCTATGTCAACATAAATGATGGCTTAGGCACCACCTATATAAGTATAGGCGATAGGTTAGGCGCCGCTTATACCATTGCCTATGCTCACTGCCTCACTTAGGCAATAGGTTAGGAGACGTCTATGTCAATTTTGGCGATGGCTTAGGCGCCGCCTATATCAACATAGGCGATTGATTAGGCGCCGCTTATACAATGGCCTATGCTCACTGCCTCTCTTAGGCGATAGGTTAGGCGCCGCCTATGTCACCATAGGCAATGGCTTAGGCGCATCCTATATTAACATAGAAAATAGGTTAGGCGCCGCTTATACCATTGTCTATGCTCACTGCCTCACTTAGGCGATGGGTTAGGTGCCGCCTATTTTAACATAGGCGATGTCTTAGGCGCCACCTATATCAACATAGGCTATAGGTTAGGCACCGCTTATACCATTGCCTATGCTCACTACCTCACTTAGGCGATAGGTTAGGTGCCGCCTATGTCAACATAGGCGATGGCTTAGGCACTGCCTATATAAATATAGGCGATAGGTTAGGCGCCGCTTATACCATTACCTATGCTCCCTGCCTCCCTGTGGCGATAGGTTAGGTACCGAATATGTCAACATATGTGATGGCTTAGGCACCGCCTATATCAACATAGGCGATAGGTTAGGCATCACTTATACCATTTCCTATGCTCACTGCCTCACTTAGGCGATAGGTTAGGCGCCGCTTATACCATTACCTATGCTCATTGCCTCACTTAGACAATAGGTAAGGTGCCGCCTATGTTAACATAGGCGATGGCTTAGGCGCCGCCTATATCAACATAGGCGATAGGTTAGGAGCCGCTTATACCATTGCCTATGCTCACTGCCTCACTTAGGCTATAGGTTAGGCGCCTCCTAGGTCAACATAGGCGATGTCTTAGGGGCGGCCTATATCAACATAGGTGATAGGTTAGGCGCCACTTATACTATTGCCTATACTCACTACCTCTATTAGGTGATAGGTTAGGCGCCTAATATATCAACATAGGTGATAGGTTAGGTGACACTTATACCATTGCCTTTGCTCACTACTACACTTAGGAGATAGGTTAGGCGCCGCCTATGTCAACATAGGGAATGTCTTAGGCACCGCCTTTATAAACATAAGCGATAGGTTAGGCGCCGCTTATACCATTGCCTATGCTCACTGCATCACTTAAGCGATACGCTAGGCGCCGTGTATGTCATCATATAGTATGGCTTAGGAACCGCCTATATTAGCATAGGCGATAGGTTAGGTGCCGCTTATACCATTACCTATGCTCGCTGCCTCACTTAGAAGATAGGTTAGGCTCCGCCTATGTCAACATAGGCGATGGCTTATGGGCCGCCTATATCAACATATGTGATAGGTTAGGTGCCGCTTTTACCATTACCTATGCTCACTGACTCACTAATGCGATAGGTTAGGCTCCGCTTTTACTATTGGCTATGCTCACTGCATCACATAGGCGATAGGTTAGCCGCCGCCGATATCAACATCAGCGATAGGTTAGGCGCCGCTTATACCATTGCCTATGCTTACTACCTCACTTAGGCGATAGGTTAGGCGCAGCTTATGTCAACATAAGCGATTGTTTAGGCGCCGCCTCTATCAACACAGGCAATAGGTTAGGCGCCGCTTACACCATTGCCTATGCTCACTGCCTCACTTAGGCGATAGGTTAGTC
The DNA here is from genome assembly GCA_030864215.1 of Capsicum pubescens. Classification (NCBI taxonomy): domain Eukaryota; kingdom Viridiplantae; phylum Streptophyta; class Magnoliopsida; order Solanales; family Solanaceae; genus Capsicum; species Capsicum pubescens. Next base: position 305,063,686 of record CM061542.1, read on the forward strand.
ACCGCCTATGTAATCATAAGCATTGGCTTAGGCGCCGCCTATATCAACATAGGCGATAGATTAGGCACCAGTTATACCATTGCCTATGCTCACTGCCTCACTTAGGCGATAGGTTAGGTGCCACCTATGTCAACATAGGCAATGGCTTAGGCACCGTCTATATCAACATAGGCGATAGGTTAGGCGCCGCCTATTTCAACATAGGCGATGGCTCATGTGCCGCCTATATCAACATATGCGATACATTAGGCGCCGTTTATACCATTGCCTATGCTCACTGCCTAACTAAGGTGATAGGTTAAGTGCCGCCTATCTCAACATAGGAGATAGCTTAGGCGCCGCTAATACCATTTCCAATGATCACTTCCTCACTTAGGCGATAGGTTAGGCACCGCTAATACCATTTTCTATGCTCACTGCCTCACTTAGGTGATAGGTTAGGCGCCTCCTATGCAAACATTGGCGATGGCTTAGGCACCGCCTATATCATCATAGGCGATAGGTTAGGCGCCGCTTATACCATTGCCTATTCTCACTGCCTCACTTAGGCGATAGGTTAGGCGCCTTCTATGTCAACATAGGCGATGGATTAGGCGCCGCCTATATCAATATAGGCGATAAGTAAGGCACCGCTTCTACTATTGCCTATGCTCACTTCCTCACTTAGGAAATAGGTTAGAAGCCTCCTATGTCCACATTAGCGATGGATTAGGCCCCACCTATATCCACATAGGCGATAGCTTCGGCGCTGCCTATATCAATATAGGCTATAGGTTAGGCGCCGCTTATACCATTGCCTACGCTCACTACCTCACTTAGGCGATAGATTAGGTGCCGCCTATGTCCACATAGGCGATGGCTTAGGCACCGCCTATATCAACATAGGAGATAGGTTTGGCACTGCTTATACCATTGCCTATGCTCATTGCCTCACTTAGGCGATAGGTTAGGCGGCTCCTATGTCAACATAGGCGATGGCTTAGGTGCCTCCTATATCAACATAGGCGATAGGTTAGGCGCCGCTTATACCATTACCTATGCTTACTACCTCACTTAGGTGATATGTTAGGCGCCGCCTATATCAACATAGGCGATGGATTAGGCGTTGCCTATATAAACATAGGCGATAGGTTAGGCGCCGCTTATACCATTACCTATGCTCACTGCCTCACTTAGGCGATCGGTTAGGCGCCGTTTATGTCACCATAGGAGATGGCTTAGGCGCCGCATATATATACATATGCGATAGGTATGGCGCCGCTTATATCATTACCTATGCTACTACCTCACTTAGGCGATAGGTTAGGCGCCGCCTATTTCTACATAGGCGATGGCTTAGGCTTCTCCTATATCAACATAGGAGATAGGTTAGGCACCACTTATACCATTTCCAATGGGTATTGCCTCCCTTAGACGATTGGTTAGACGCTGCCTATGTCAACATAGGCGATGGCATAGTCTCCTTCTGCATCAACATAGGCGATAGGTTAGGCGCTTCTAGTACCATTGCCTATGCTTACTGCCTCACTTAGGCGATAGGTTATGCGATTTCTTAGGCACCGCCTATATCAACATAGGCGATAGGTTAGGCATCTCTTATACCATTTCTTATACTCACTGCCTCACTTAGGCGATAAGTTTTGTGCCACCAATATAAACATACGCTATAGGTTAGACGCCGCTTATACCATTGCCTATGCTCACTGAATCAGTCAGGAGATAGGTTAGGCGCCGCCTATGTCAACATAAATGATGGCTTAGGCACCGCCTATATCAGTATAGGCGGTAGGTTAGGCGCCGCTTATACCATTGCCTATGCTCACTGCCTCACTTAGGCAATAGGTTAGGAGACGCCTTTGTCAATTTTGGCGATGGCTTAGGCGCCGCCTATATCAACATAGGCGATTGATTAGGCGCCTCTTATACCATGGCTTATGCTCACTGCCTCTCTTAGGCGATAGGTTAGGCGCCGCCTATGTCACCATAGGCAATGGCTTAGGTGCATCCTATATTAACATAGAAAATAGGTTAGGCGCCGCTTATACCATTGTCTATGCTCACTGCCTCACTTAGGTGATAGGTTAGGTGCCGCCTATGTTAACATAGGTGATGTCTTAGGCGCCACCTATATCAACATAGGCTATAGGTTAGGCACCGCTTATACCATTGCCTATGCTCACTACCTCACTTAGGCGATAGGTTAGGTGCCGCCTATGTCAACATAGGCGATGGCTTAGGCACTGCCTATATAAATATAGGCGATAGGTTAGGCGCTGCTTATACCATTACCTATGCTCCCTTCCTCCCTGTGGCGATAGGTTAGGTGCCGAATATGTCAACATATGTGATGGCTTAGGCACCGCCTATATCAACATAGGCGATATGTTAGGCATCACTTATACCATTTCCTATGCTCACTGCCTCACTTAGGCGATAGGTTAGGTGCCGCCTATGTCAACATATGCGATGGCTTAGGCACCACCTATATCAACATAGGCGATTGGTTAGGCGCCGCTTATGTCAACATAGGCGATGGCTTAGGCGCCTCTTATGTCAACATAGGCGATTGGTTAGACGCCGCTTTTGTCAACATAGGCGATTGGTTAGGCGCCGCTTATGTCAACATAGGCGATTGGTTAGGCGCCGCCTATATCAACATAGGCGATAGGTTAGTCGCCGCTTATACCATTTCCTATGCTCACTGCCTCACATAGGCGATAGGTTAGGCGCCGCCTATGTCAACATAGGGGATGGCTTAGGCGCCACCTATATCAACATAGGCGATTGGTTAGGCGCCGCTTATAGAATTTCCTATGCTCACTGCCTCACTTAGGCGATAGGTTAGGCGCCGCCTGTGTCAACATAGGCGATGGCTTAGGCGCCACTTATATCAATATAGGAGATAGGTTAGGCCCCGCTTATACGATTGCCTATGCTCACTACCTCACTTAGGCGATAAGTTAGGCGTCGCCTATGTCAATTTTGGCGATGGCTTATGCGCCGCCTATATCAACATAGGTGATTGATTATGTGCCTCTTATACAATGGCCAATGCTTACTACCTCTCTTAGGCGATAGGTGAGGCACCGCGTATGTCACCATAAGCGATGGCTTAGGCGCCGCCTATATCAACATAGAAAATAGGTAAGGCACCGCTTATACCATTACCTATGCTCACTGCCTCACTTAGGCGATAGGTTAGGTGCCGCCTATGTCAACATAGGCGATGGCTTAGGCGCCACCTATATCAACATACGCTATAGGTTAGGCACCGTTATACCATTGCCTATGCTCACTGCCTCACTTAGGAGATAGGTTAGGCGGCGCCTATGTCAACGTAGGTGATGGCTTAGGTGCCTCCTATATAAACATAGACGATAGGTTAGGCGCCGCTTATACCATTGCCTATGCTCACTACCTTACTTAGACGATAGGTTAGTTGCCTCATATATCAACATAGAAGATAGGTTAGGCGATGGATTAGGCGTCACCTATAAAAACGTAGGCGATAGGTTAGGCACCGCTTATACCATTGCCTATGCTCACTGCCTCACTTAGGCGATAGGTTCGGCGCTGCCTATGTCAACATAGGCGATGGCTTAGGCGCCACCTATATCAATATAGGATATAGGTTAGGCACCGCTTATACCATTCCCTATGCTCACTACCTCACTTAGGCGATAGGTTAGTCGTCGCCTATATCAACATAGGCGATGGCTTAGGCGCTGCCTATATAAATATAGGCGATAGGTTAGGCTCCGCATATATCGTTACCCATGCTCACTTCCTCCCTTAGGCGATAGGTTAGGTGCCGACTATGTCAACATAGGTAATGGCTTAGGAACCGCCTATATCAACATAGGCGATAGGTTAGGCGTCGCTTATACCATTGCCTATGCTCACTGCCTCACTTAGGCGATAGGTTAGGCGCCGCCTATGTAAACATAGGCGATGGCTTAGGCCCCTCTTATGCCTTTGCCTATGCTCACTGCCTCACTTAGGCAATAGGTTAGGCGCCGCCTATATAAACTTATGCGATAGGTTAGGCATCGCTTATACCATTGCCTATGCTCACTGCCTCACATAGGCGATAGGTTAGGCGCCGACTATGGAAACATAGGCGATTTCTTTGGCACCGCCTATATCAACATAGGCGATAGGTTTGGCGCTACTTATACCATTGCCTATGCTCACTGCCTCACTTAGGCGATTGGTTAGGCGCCGCCTATGACAACATAGGGGATGCCTTAGGAGCCGCCTATATCAACATAGGCGATTGGTTAGGCGCCGCCCATGTCAACATAGGGGATGCCTTAGGAGCCGCCTATATCAACATAGGCGATTGGTGAGGCGCCGCTTTTACCATTGCCTATGCTCACTGCCTTACTTAGGAGATAGGTTAGGCGCCGACTATGTCAACATAGGCGTTGGCTTAGGCTACGCCTATATTAACGTATGCGATACATTAGGCGCAGCTTATCCCATTGCCTATGCTTACTGCCTCAATTAGTCGATAGGTTAGGCGCCGCCTATATCAACATAGGCGATAGGTTAGGCGGCGCTTATACCATTTCCTATGCTCACTACCTCACTTAGGCGATAAGTTAGGCGCCGCCTATATAAACGTAGGCTATAGGTTAGGCGCCGCTTATACCATTTCCTATGCTCACTGCATCAGTTAGGCGATAGGTTAGGCGCCGCCTATGACAACATAAATGATGGCTTAGGCACTGCCTATATCAGCATAGGCGATAGGTTAGGCGCCGCTTATACAATTGCCTATGCTCACTACCTTACAGGCGATAGGTTAGGCGCCGCCTATGTCAATTTTGGCGATGGCTTAGGCGTCGCCTATATCAACTTAGGATATTGATTAGGCGCCACTTATACCATGGCCTATGCTCACTGCCTCACTTAGCCGATAGGTTAGGCGCACCTATGTCACCAAAGGCGATGGCTTAGGCGCCTCCTATATCAACATAGAAATTAAGTTAGGCGCCGATGCTCACGGCCTCACTTTGGCGATAGGTTAGGCGCTGCCAATGTCAACATAGGTGATGGCTTAGGCGCCACCTATATCAACATATGCTATAGGTTAGGCACCGCTTATACCATTGCCTATGCTCACTACCTTACTTAGGCGATAGGTTAGGCGTCGCCTATGTCAACATAGGCGATGGCTTAGGCGCTGCCAATATAAATATAGGCGATAGGTTAGGCTCTGCTTATACCATTACCTATGCTCACTTCCTTCCTTAGTCGATAGGTTAGGTGCCGACTATGTCAACATAGGCGATGGCTTAGGAACTGCCTATATCAACAAAGGCGATAGGTTAGGCGTCGCTTATACCATTTCCTATGCTCACTGCCTCACTTAGGTGATAGGTTAGGCGCCGCCTATGTCAACATATGCGATGGCTTAGGCGCCGCTTATACCTTTTCCTATGCTCACTGCCTCACTTAGGCGATAGGTTAGGCGCCGCCTATATCAACATAGGCGATAGGTTAGGCGCCGCTTATACCACTGCCTATGCTCACTGCCTCACTTAGGCAATAGGTTAGGCGCCGCCTATGTCAACATAGGTGATGGCTTTGGCGCCACCTATATCAACATAGGCGATAGGTTAGGCGCCACTTATACCATTGCTAATGCTCACTGCCTCACTTAGGCGATTAGTTAGGCCCCGCCTATGTCAACATAGGCGATGCCTTAGGCGCCGCCTATATCAACATGGACGATTGGTTAGGCGCCGCTTTTACCATTGCCTATGCTCACTGCCTCACTTAGGGGATAGGTTAGGCGGCGCCTATGTCAACATAGGCAATGGATTAGGCTCCGCCTATATCAACGTAGGCGATAGGTTAGGCGCAGCTTATACCATTGCCTATTCTTATTGCCTCACTTAGGCGATAGGTTAGGCGCCGCCTATATCAACATAGGCGATAGGTTAGGCACCGCTTATACCATTGCCTATGCTCACTGACTCACTGAGGCGATAGGTTAGGCGTCGACTTAGTTAACATAGGCGATGGCTTAGACGCCTCCTATATCAACATAGGCGATAGGTTAGGCGCCGCTTATACCATTGCCTATGCTCACAGCCTCACTTAGGCGATAGGTTAGGCGTCGCCTATGTCAGTATAGGCGATGGATTAGGCGCTGCCTATATCAATACAGGCTATAGGTTAGGCGCCGCTTATACCATTGCCTATGATCACTTCCTCACTTAGGTGATAGATTAGGCATCGCCTATGTCAACATAGGCGATGGAAAAGGCGCCGCCTATATCAACATGGGAGATAGGTTAGGCGCCGCTTATACCATGTCCTATGCTTACTTCCTCACTCAGGTGATAGGCTAGGCGCCGCCTATATAAACATAGGCGATAGGTTAGACACCGTTTATACCATTGCCTATTCTCACTGCCTCACTTAGGCGATAGGTTAGGCGCCGTGTAAGTCAACATAGGCGATGGCTTAGGCGCCGACTATTTTAACATAGGCGATAGGTTAGGCACCGCCTATGTCATCATAGGCGATGGCTTAGGCGCCTCCTATTTCAACATTAGCGATAGGTTAGGCGCCGCTTATACCATTGCCTATTCTCACTGCCTTACTTACGCGATAGGTTAGGAGTCGCCTATATCCATATAGGTGCTGGCGTAGGCTTCGCCTATATCAACATAGGTGATAGGTTAGGCGTCGCTTATTCCATTTCCTATGCTCACTGCCTCACTTAGGAGATAGGTTTGGTGCCGCCTATGTCAACATAGGAGATGGCTTTTGCGCCGCCTATATCGACATAGGCGATAAGTTAGGCGCCACTTATACCATTGCCAATACTCACTACCTCACTTAGGCGATAGGTTTGGCCCTGCCTATATCCATATTGGCGACAGCTTAGATGCCGCCTATTTCAACATAGGCGATAGGTCAGGCGCCGCTTATACCATTTCCTATACTCACTACATCACTTAGGCTATAGGTTAGGCGCAGACTACGTCAATATTAGCTATGGCTTAGGTTCTACCTATATTCTCACTTAGGTAATAGATTAGGCGCCGCTTATAGTATTGCCTATGCTCACTGACTCATTTAGGCGATATGTTAGGTGCCGCCTATGTCAACATAGGCAATCGCTTAGGCGTTGCCTATATCAACATAGGAGATAGGTTAGGTGCCGCTTATACCATTGCCTATGCTCACTGCCTCACTTAGGTGATAGGTTAGGTGCTGTCTATGACAGCATAGGTGATAAATTAGGTGCCGCCTATATCAATATAGGGTATAGGTTAGGCATCACGTATACCAATGCCTATGCTTACTGCCTCACTTAGGTGATAGATTAGGCATCACCTATGTCAAAATAGGCGATGGAAAAGGTGCCGCCTATAACAACATAGGTGATAGGTTAGGCGCCGCTTATACCATTGCCTATGCTCACTGCCTCACTTAGGTGATAGGCTAGGCGCCGCCTATATAAACATCGGCGATAGGTTAGGCACAGTTTATACCATTGGATATTCTCACTACCTCACTTAGGCGATAGGTTAGGCGCCGTGTATGTCAACATAGGCAATGTCTTAGGTGCCACCTATTTCAACATAGGCGATAGGTTAGGCGCCGCCTATGTCATCATAGGCGATGGCTTAGGCGCCGCCTATTACAACAAAGGAGATAGGTTAGGCGCCGCTTATACCATCTCCTATTCTCACTTCCTCACTTAGGCGATAGATTAGGCACCGCATATGTCCATATATTGGATGGCTTAGGCGCCGCCTATATCAATATAGGTGATAGGTTAAGCGCCATATATGCCATTTTCTATGCTCACTGCCTCACTTAGGAGATAGGTTTGGCGCCGCCTATGTCAACATAGACGATGGCTTTGGCGCCGCCTATATCGACATAGGTGATAAGTTTTGCTCCACTTACACCATTGCCAATGCTCACTACCTCACTTAGGCGATAGGTTAGGCACCGCCTATATCTATATTGGCGAAGGCTTAGGTGCCGCCTATATCAACATAGGCGATAGGTCAGGCGCCGCTTATACCATTTCCTATGCTCACTGCATCACTTAGGCGATTGGTTAGGCGCAGCCTACGTCATCATTGGCGATGTCTTAGGCGCTGCCTATATCATCACTTAGGAAATAGGTTAGGCGCCGCTTATACCATTGCCTATGCTCACTGCCTCATTTAGGCGATAGGTTAGGTGCCACCTATGTCAACATAGGCGATGCCTTAGGCGCCGCCTATATCAACATAGGAGATAGGTTAGGCGCCGCTTATACCATTGCCTATGCTCACTTCCTCACTTAGGCGATAGGTTAGGTGCCGCCTATATCAACATAGGCTATGGCTTAGGCGCCGCCTATATCAACATAGGATATAGGTTAGGCGCCACTTATACCATTGCCTATGCTAGCTGCCTCACTTAGGTGATAGGTTAGGCGCTCCCAATAGCAACATAGGCAATAGGTTAGGCACCTCTTCTACCATTGCCTTAGCTCACTGCCTCAGTTAGGCACCGCTTATACCATTTGTTATGCTCACTGCCTATATCAACATACTCAATTTGTTAGGCACCGCTTATACCATTTCCTATGCTCACTGCCTCACTTAGGCGATAGGTTAGGTGCCGCCTATTTCAACATAGGCGATGGCTTAGGTGCTGCCTATATCAACATAGGCGATAGGTGAGGAGCCTCTTATACCATTGCCTATGCTCACTGCCTCACTTAGACGATAGGTTAGGTGCCGCCTATGTCAACATAGGCGATGGCTTAGGCACCGCCAATATAATCATAGGCGATAGGTTAGGCGCCTCTTATACCATTGCCTATGCTCACTGCCTCACTTAGGTAATCGGTTAGACGCCATCTATGTCAACATAGGAGATGGATTAGCCGCCACCTATATCAACATAGGCGATAGGTTAGGCGCCGCTTATACCATTACCTATGCTCACTGCCTCACTTAGGCGATAGGTTAGGCTCCGCCTATTTCAACATAGGCGAAGGCTTAAGCGCCGCCTATATCAACATAGGAGATAAGTTAGGCGCCACTTATACCATAGCCAATGCACATTGCCTCACTTAGGCGATAGGTTAGGCGCCGCCTATGTCAACATTGGCAATGGCATAGGCGCCTCCTGTATCAATATAGGCGATAGGTTAGGCACCTTTTATACCATTGCCTATGCTCACTGTCTCACTTAGGCGATAGGTTAGGCGATTTCTTAGGCGTCGCCTTTATTAACATAGGCAATAGGTTAGGTGCCGCTTATACCATTGCCTATGCTCACTGCCTCACTTAGGCGATAAGTTAGGCACCGCCTATATAAACATAGGCTATAGGTTAGGCGCAACTTATACCATTGCCTATGCTCACTGCATCACTTAGGGGATAGGTTAGGCGCCGCCTATGTCAACATAAACGATGGCTTAGGTGCCGCCTATATCAACATAGGTGATAGGTTAGGCGCCGCTTATACGATTGCCTATGCTCACTGCCTCACTTAGGCGATTGGTTAGGCGCCGCCTATGTCCATATTGGCGATGGCTTACGCGCCGCCTATATCAACATAGGTGATTGATGAGGCACCGCTTTTACCATTGCCTATGTTGATTGCCTTTCCAACGAGATAGGTTAGGCGCCGCCTATGTCACCATAGGCGATGGCTTAGGCGTCGCCTATTTCAACTTAGAAAATAGGTTAGGCGCCGCTTATACTATTGCCTATGCTCACTGCCTCATTTAGGCGATAGGTTTGGCGCCGCCTATGTCAACATAGGCGATGGCTTAGGCGCCACTTATATCAACATAGACTATAGGTTAGGCACCACTTATACCATTGCCTATGCTCACTCCCTCACTTAGGTGATAGGTTAGGTGCCACCTATGTCAACATAGGTGATGGCTTAGGCGCTGCCTATATAAATATAAGCCATAGGTTAGGCACCTCTTATACCATTGCCTTTGCTCACTGCCTCACTTAGGCGATAGGTTAGGCTCCTCCTATGTCAACATAGGCGATGGCTTAGGCACCTCCTATATCAACATAGGTGAAAGGTTAGGCACAGCTTATAACATTGCCTATGCTTACTGCCTCACTTAGGCGATAGGTTAGGCGCCGCCTATATCAACATTGGCGATAGGTTAGGCGCCACTTATACCATTACCGATGCACACTTCCTCACTTAGGCGATAGGTTAGGAGCCGTCTATGTCAACTTAGGCGATGTCTTAGGCTCCGTCTATATCAACATAGGCGTTAGGTTAGGTGATAACGTCCAAACTATAGCTCTCGTAAGAGTGTAAGAGGTCGCTGTCGAATATAGAACCCAACTGGGTTGGGTGTCGAATCCCACAGCGAATACTTGGTCACTAAGTGTTGCAATTATTAGTAGACTGTTGATCGAAAATTCCACGGAAAAAGGGGGATTGGATTGTGGCGTGAATTAATGCTATCAAAGTAACAACAGAATGCTTTGTTTAGAAAAATTTAATAACAGAGAAAAATAAGTTAGGGTTATGTCCACCTTATGAATTCTACGTATCTATTAACTATGAGTAATGCGGAATTCAGACATACATGCACTTATAGAGATTCGTATTCTAATGGTAAATCCTAGTGTTTCTCAACCATCAAGGATTATTTCACTTTAACTCTCTCGAGCTTAAAGCGTATAACTAATGGTACGAACTCTCCAATAGGTTAATCCGGTTAAGGAATTAACGTGTAAACAGGGGTTGGTAGCCCTATTTCCTTGTTACACTCTATTTTCCAAACATGTAACTTTTCTCTCGAACAAGTTAATGCTATAATGGCGTATTCCATATGTTTGCAACGACATACATTATATGGAGTAATGATATAAGTAGCATACGCATCAAGAATTCACAAACTCATAGTAATAGATAGTATATCAAAAGGCTTCCATAACCCTAACAGAGAAGTTTAGCTACTCATGATTGTAACAGAAAACAACGAAAACATCATCATCATCGTACCAAAACGATAACAATCTCATGATGGGTATGTATTGGCGTCACTATGAGAATGATGTGATTTCCTTCTCTAGCCGTTCTTGTTGCGTTTTTTCCCTCTAAAGTTACAGAAATTGTAACGTGAATAATACTAAAAGTGTCGACTGAATTATGAAAAGCAATAATAAATGAATGAATGAATCAATGCTGAAAAATTCAGCAAATAAGGTTTTTATAACATCCTTGTCCTAGTCCTATTAAGTTACTGCTGCACCCCTAAGTATTTAAAAATACTTCTTTTGCCCGGGACGATTTATCCATGCGTCACATTCAGTCCATAAGCTTCCAAAAGCTGCCTTCCCTCTACTTTGAAGTTTTCCTTTGCTTCCCAAAGGTCCATAAAGTGCTGAAATCTTCATTATTAATACCTGAAAACATGCTAATCACGTAGGTTAGCTCACTTACAGGAAAATGGACTAAAAGTGCAGGAATTATATATTTTATCCTCAAAACTTAGCTGTAACATGGGTAGATTATGGTGTTTAGGCGTGTAAATACACCCAACATCAACACCCCACACTTAAAGCTTTGTTCGTCCTCGAACAAATTATTACGTCCATGCAAACATCTAACTAGGATTTCACAGCAGTAACACAAAATGTTCAACAAGACATGCACGACAATTATTAACAAAGAGTAGTTTTTAGGATCACTACTATAAACCATTCAACCTCCAACATAGACTCGTGATGATGGCTAATTCGTATCCACAAGTTAAGGCACCAAGAATTATACAAAACTACCCAAAGCTCATCAACCATGTGTGTCTCACACAAGATATCACCCATAATCACTCACAAGTTTTGCATTTTTCGGAACATGGGTATAAGATTCTCCTTGCTCTCACTCTCACAAAGAATTCATATGTTGCAACTGATAGGCTTGCCCTTAGTGTAATGCTCCACTAATATCAGAATGCTAAGCTTAGGATCAAATAGGTCTTTACAGGTTGTAATGTAGGCTAAGGGACAGGTAGGACTATTCTGGCCAGAAATAGTGACTATGTTCCCTAAGCGCTTTAATACACTACGTTATGTCATTAACATTCTCTTTTAAACAACCCCTCTACTTTCCTTTTATCTACCACCCCTTCTCATCTATTTTGTTATTCAATTGTAAACAAAAAGATGAGAATATACAACTTATTTTTTATTTTTCTATTTCTGTTTTTTTTTTTTTATAAAACACCTCTATGATAGCCACTCTTATTTACAACAATTTCAAGTACCAATACACTCTGAGGCATCACTCTCACCCTCTTTCCTCTTATTTTGTCACATGACTCTACAATTTAAAGCGCTTAGGAATTTGGATCAAATTATGGTCTTGAAAAAAAATAAATTAGGCTACATATGAGGCTGTCAAAGAAAATAGCTAAAGGCTAAAAGGGGGTTAACTAGGATAATGTCCACGGGTAGGTAAAAAGAAGGTAAACAATCACAGGCTGCCAAAGAAATGCCTAAATCATCTCCTAAACTCACATTCTTTATTTCGCTTAACACACACACCAGGCAAGTTCTCAATTTTATTGGGAGCATTATAAACTCTTGACCCAATAGATGAATGAATTAAACCACACACTTATCACACAGTGAGTCACACTTAGAGCCTAAACGTCTCAATAGTAATGATTTTTGCACAAACTCTTGTCATAATACCATGCCGCCTATCAGAACAATTTCATGCAAAATCTAAAATTAAACTAACTAATTACGACTAATTAAAACAAACAAGAACTAGAATAAATGTAGGCAAAGAAGTACAAGAAACATACAAATACCAGCACCCCACACTTAGATGGGACACACTGCCCTCAATGGAAATAAATAAGGAAACCCTGATTAATCGGACTCTTCCTCTATGTCTGGGGTCATACCCCCTGCATCGGAATCATCATCATAGTCATCGTCATCAGAGTTATCCTCCACATATGAGTCTGGATGTCGGTGATCATCGTCAGTCAGTACGTCATCAGTGAGAGGTTCCTCAAAATTTACACCTACTCCACACATATCCCGCGCATGCTCATTCATCGGGTAGTCATAATCTAACTGCTGGAGCTCTGCAACAGTTGGAACACGTCCCCCACTCATCATGGTAAACCTCTTCATGCCATATAAATGGCGGAAGAAGCTTTCGTCGTGAGCATGTCTTTCTGCAGTGGTCAGGTTGACACCATGCATAGTTTCAGGATCTTTAACCTTCGTAAGATCAACCTCCTTCGGGTTGTGTGGAAGCTTATGATCTGTAGGTTCCTCTTCAATAGCATCCTTCCTCAATATTATGGTCAACAAATTGCCAAAGCTGAAGTGGGACCTCTTGTACAGCCTAGCCTTACGCATTGACGACCGTATAACCGCACCAATGTGGATGGGAATATTAGTCATCAGAGCGTACACCAAGAATATTCTATCACGTGTGATCTTTGTGTAATGTGTCCCTAGAATCAGGCAAGAGTTGACTATCCGCAACCATATCCGAGCTTCTTTGTTCAAGGAAGCATACAGGAAGGTATTGTGCCGACCGGTATCCTTGTGATGACTCCAACGTGCCATTGATCTTGTTCCGCACAGTGTGTGTCTGATTGCCCTGTATGGAGGTCTGTTATAAAGCTCCTTGAGCGGTGATGGATCCACAGATGGAAGACCTAAAAAAGAGTTGAAGAACTCCGCATTCAGTTGCAAGATTTGGCCCCGAATCTTCACTTCACTTCCGCTAGTCTTTGGGGACCTATTGGCATAGAATTCTCGTGTTAGATCAAGATTGCATTCTCCCATATCTCGGAAAATGAAATCAAGATATAGCGCCATTATTTTAGCCAAAATGCGAGATTCTCTCTTTCCTAGACTCTCCTTTTGTATCAACTCCACGTGAACATATTTTTTCACTTTGTTGTTCTTGTACCACTCCTTTCCTTCCTCCTCTAGGACCCATTTTATCCTGAACATGCGGCGAGGTATTTGCAGCGAGGAGGATTCAGCTTGCTCTTTTCTTCCCCTTTTCTGACCTTTCTGTGAGGTGGACGCTTTTTATTTTCCTGGTCGACCTTTTGGTGCCATTTTACCTGAGATTAAAATAAAGTCATGTTAGCTTATCTCGGAAGATTTGATCAACAAACAAACAATAATGGCACCACCCCACACTTAATTTGTTGGCACCAACTAATTAAGTTAATGATATTGATTACTCAGACTTCATCGACATACATGTAGGCGATATGTTCCAACAATATGTTCAGCATAGTCATACTTTCATGGAACCTTAACTATTCTTTACAACTCTATTTCATGTAATCTTAACTACACTTTCATGTTTTGATTAATGCACCTTTTGAATAAGACTACTACATAGAGATCGTATCATGTTATGGCAGAGAAATAATCACAAAATCTTATGCTTGTATTCAGTCATGATCTTTATCTCGATGAACGAGTCATTCCAACTTTCAACTTACAAGATTATGTAATTAACTTTACCATTTCGATTCCGCAAAAAGATGACAGTGTATAACAATCAAATACAAATCGGAACAAAGTCAAGAACACCCATACGTATTCTTTCACTCAACTAGATGTATCATAGCAAACCAACCTCATTCAAATCACCAACACCACTTCAAGCTTTAACAAATCATTATAGGAGCAGTATTGTAATAACTACGGAATATAAAAGAAGAACTTACTTGGTGATGGACTTGGAAGATGATCTTGCAAGGTTAGGTGAGCAAAAAGAAAAGTTTCGAGAGATTTGGGAAGGTTAGGCGGCGCCTAGGTTGAGCAAACAATGTGATTTTGTCTCATGGTTGAAGTTCTATTTATAGACCAAGGCTTGGGTCGGGTTTGACCCATGAAAAATCAGGTTAGGAGACCAAAAAGCATAAGTAGGCGGCGCCTAATGCTATGCCTATGCTTAGCATAGGAGGTGCCATTAGCAAAGCCTAGTTTAACATAGGCGGAGCCTATTCTATGGCCTAGTTGGGCATAGGCGGAGGCTATGCTATGGCATTGTAGATTCAGAGAGCAAAGGCAATGGCATAGGCGGCGCCTTTATCTTTGCCTAGTTGAACATAGGCGGCGCCTATGCTTTGGCCTAGTTGGGCATAGGCGGCTCCTATGCTATGGCATTGTAGATTCAGAGAACGAAGGCAATGGCATAAGCGGCGCCTTTAGCTTTGCCTAGTTGAGCATAGGCGGAGCCTATGCTATAGCATTGTCGATTCAGAGAGCAAAGGCAATAGCATAGGCCTTGCCTTGTCCGTTGCCTAGATTTACATAAGCCTTGCCTTGTCCATTGCCTAGATTTGTATAGGCAATGCCTAACCGAAAGCCTTTTGCTCCTTCATTACTCACTTACCACCTTTAACATTGCTCACTTTCAAATCAAAATTTGAGACCAAGCTCCTCTTTTATACGTCTTCCCCTACACTTAATCAAAAACAACAAAAATAATTAGAAAGATGGGTTGCCTCCCACCAAGCGCCTTAGTTTTGGTCGTGGCTCGACTCTTCTTTTTGGATTTTTATTTAATAAAACAAACTCCTAGGAAAACAAAAGGACTAAAAACGATGGGTTGCCTCCCATTTAGCGCTTGATTTATTGTCGCGGCACGACATAGCTATCTCGATTACTAAGACTTCATCGATATAAATGGTGCATCGTTTTCTGAATGGATTCAGACGACGCTGATGCTTACTTGTAGGCATGCAACCTTCTTCGAGATGACTCTTGTGCATACATATCCCAGGAGGGATACCAAATATATCATGAATAGTCCAACCCATAGCTCTCTTTTACCTCTTCAGAGCAGAGATGAGAGACTCTACGTGCTGTTCACCTAAATCAGCCGCAACACTAACCGAAAGTGTATTTCCACTTCCCAAGAACGCATACCTTAGGTGACTGGGGAGCTCTTTCGAATCTAGCACTGGTGGCTCTTCAATGGAAGTCTTTGCTGTTGGTGAAGGTCTAATCCTAAGATCAAGGTCGAGCTTCTTAGTAGCATGACAATAGGACTTTATTCCTGTTAGAGAACCAATAGTTTCTTCATATTCTTCAACATCCTCATGCTCAAAATTCAACAGCACAGCAGACAATGGCTCAACAGTAAGCTGCTTCTCCACAGATAATCCTTTCTCATCCTCATAGTAAACATCAGCTACAGAGAACACATCCATATATCTAGGCTGCTTCATCGATTTATATACATAAAAACGGACCACTTCGTCATTCAGCCAAAATAAAAGCTCATTAGCTCTTAAATCAATCAGTACACTTCCAGTTGCGAGAAAAGGGTGCCCCAAGATTATGGGAACTTCAGAATCCACCTCGCAATCCAAAATAACAAAGTCTGCAGGAAAGATGAAGGTGGAAACCTTTACCAACACATCATATAAGATACCAACAGGCCATTTTACCGACCTATCTTCCATCACGAGCCGCATATTGGTTGGTGTAGGATCACCCAACCCTAATTTTCTGTAAATAGATAGCGGCATCAAATTGATGCTAGCTCCCAAATCGCACAACGCATTATCAAAATCCAACGATCCAATCGTGCAAGGAATAGTGAAAGCACCAGGATCTGCCTTCTTCTATACTAGCGGTCTTGTTGCCATTGCACTGCAATGATGAACATTATCTGCCAGCTCATAACTTGCTGCCCGCTTCTTTGTCAACAGTTCCTTCATGAATTTAGCATACCCAGGCATTTGTTCCAGCGCCTCCAACAATGGAACATTAATAGTCAGCTTCTTCAACATGGTCATGAATTTACTGAACATGGTGTCATCAACTTTCTTCTTCAGTCTCTGCAGAAAAGGTGGTGGTGGAAGGGGAATCATTTTCTCCACCACTTCCTCTTTATCTTGCTTCCGATTATCAACCTTTTCAGGAGTGTCATCATCCTTCTTCTTCAGTCTCTAAGTAAAAGGTGGTGGTGGAAGAGGAATCGTTTTCTCCACCACTTCCTTTTTATCTTGCTTCCGATTATCACTCTTTTCAGGCTGGTGACGTCTAGGTTTAACATCATGAGCACTCACTTCAGCTTCTACGGCATCTTCAAACTCTTCTTCATCAACATTCTCTGCTATATCATCAACCACCTTCTTGCCTTTGGATGGATTTTCCAACACTTTACCACTCCGGGTAGTAATAGCCATACACGATCCATCATTCCTTGGGTTTTGCAAAGTGTCACTGGGTAGCGTGCCAGACTTTCTTTGGTTGAATACTGCTGATAATTGACTCAATTGTTGCTCCAACTATTTTATTACAGTAGAATGCGAGTCAACCAATTGATTTATTAAAGACAAATCATTTTTTACCTCAGTAACGCCGATATTGGTTGCCTCCACCCCTTTCAACAGCTTAGCCATCATATCATCCATGGACATCTTTCCAGAACCAGATTCCACAGCCTCACGGTTTCCAGGAGGAACATACAAACCACTCCTGTTAGTCTTATTCTTCCAACCACCTTGATCGCGGTCCTTGTATCCAGATTTATCATAATAGTTTCGACCTTGGTTTCCTTGGGAATTGCCTCGGAAACCCCCTGATTATTCAAGTAATTTGCTTCCCCCTCAGAATCAGAATCATATCTTCCCTGTGATACAACAGCTTTAACCTTTTCGGTCTTTCCTGATAATAAATGCTTGGTAAGAAGATCCGTCTTCGTTTTCATGTGAGCCATATCTTGGTCACGTTCCTCTTGTCTACGCCTCTGCTCTGCAGTCATGCTAATGGCTATAGTAGAGATTGCTACCTCAGAATCCCTGGTATGCCAAGCTCTACTCTGCTTTGTCATACGGTCCAGCATATCACTTGCCTCAATGAAAGTAAGGTCCATGAATGACCAACCTGCAGCATTATCAACCATTGGCTTTGTCACTGAGTTCAAAGCCCTGTATAATATCTCCATCAAGTGGATATTCATCATTTGATGGTTTGGGCACCACATAAGCTTCTTCTTGAACCTCTCCCATGTTTCGTGGAGAGATTCAGTTAGAAGCTGTCGAAAATTGTTGATCTCATCTCTCAACTGTGCTCTCTTGGATGGCGGAAAGAATTTTTCTAGGAAAGCGTCTTTCAGTTGCCTCCAATTAGTAATAGAATCAGGAGTTAGCCTGTTCAGCCATAGAGTTACCTCCCCAGACAGAGTCAATGGAAATAAGCGCAGCCGAATTACATTCTGCCCAACTCCTGGATTGTCAAACGACTTGCATGTTGAAATAAAATTGACCAGATGCATATTCGGATCATCGCCTTCAAGTCCACCAAATAAACGTTTGAGCTGCAATATCTGAATCATGGTGCTACTGATATTGAACTTGGCTCTAGGTGCCAAGGGCGGAGGAATAATAGCCCCTCTGGCACTAGCTCCATCCAGATCATCATCACTATCATCAAAAGGAACCTGCACAGATCGGCGGTCAGGTCTCATTCTAGCTTGACGATCTCTCCTATGCATAGGTGCCGCCACCTCATCAGTACACCTGGGATTCAGTAACTCATCATCACCCAGGTCCTCATCATCAGGATTTGTTGCCTGCCCTGGGTTATCAATATTCTGTTGATGTACTTGAGCAGCTTCCAGTGCAGCTAATCTATCCTGCTCCTATTGAGCCGCCCTTCTTTCAATGTCACATTGTGCATCCATTCTGCCAATAAGTTATGGTTCAGGATTTATGGGTAATAATGCATGACCAGAACTTCGAGTATTTGACATGCACTCTACCAAACCTGAACAAAACAAAAACAATAAACAAAAAGTAATATTCGAGAATCTTTGACCAAAGGGTCTAGTAACTATCACAAACTTAGTTGACAACCGTATTCCCCAACAACGGTGCCAAAATTTGATAACGCCCAAACTATAACTCTCATAAGAGTGTAAGCGGTCGCTGTCAAATATAGAACCCAACTGGGTTTGGTGTCGAATCCCACAGGGAATACTTGGTCACTAAGTGTTGCAATTGTGGCGTGAATTAATGCTATCAAAGTAACAATAAAATGCTTTATTTAGTAAGATTTAATCACAGAGAAAAATAAGTTAGGGTTATGTCCACCTTATGAATTCTACGTATCTATTAACTATGAGTAATGTGGAATTCAGACATGCATGCACTTATAGAGATTCGTATTCTAATGGTAAATCCTAGTGTTTCTCAACCATCAAGGATTATTTCACTTTAACTCTCTCGAGCTTAAAGCGTATAACTAATGGTACTAACTCTCCAAGAGGTTAATCCGGTTAAGGCATTAACGTGTAAACAGGGGTTGGTAGCCCTATTTCCTTGTCACACTCTCTTTTCCAAACATGTAACTTATCTCTAGAACAAGTTAATGCTATAATGGCGTATTATATATGTTTGCAACCATAAGAATTTAATTAAAACAAAGAGAGTAATGATATAAGTAGCATACGCATCAAGAATTCACAAACTCATAGTAATAGATAGTATATCAAAAGGCTTCCATAACCCTAACAAAGAAGTTTAGCTACTCATGATTCTAAAGGAAAACAACGAAAACATCATCATCATCATACCAAAAGGATAACAATCTCACAATGGGTATGTATTGGCGTCACTATGAGAATGACGTGATTTCCTTCTCTAGCCGTTCTTGTAGCGTTTTTTCTCTCTAAAGTTACAGAAATTGTAACGTGAATAATACTAAAAGTGTCGACTAAATTATGAAAAGAAATAATGAATGAATGAATGAATCAATGCAGAAAAATTCGGCAAATAAGGTTTTTATAACATCCTTGTCTAGAGTAGTTAAGCTACAAGACAATAATGGTGTTGTCTTTAAGGTGAATGGCCAACGAGTAAAACCATATATCGGTCCTCTTGACTCGATAAAATGCATGTCCACCATCTATCTCGACGAAATCTAAGTACTCGAGGTAACTATGTCGTGCCGCGACAATAAATCAAGCGCTAGATGGGAGGCAACCCATCGTTTTTTATTCTTTATTGTTTTACTAAGAGTTTGTTTTTGTTAAATAAAAAAAAATCCAAAAAGAAGAGTCGAGCCACGACCAAAACTAAGGCGCTTGGTGGGAGGCAACCCATCGTTCTAATGGTTTTTGTTGTTTTTGAATAAGTGTAGGTGCAAGAGGTGTAAAGGAGAAGATTGGTTTCAAATTTTGATTTGGAAGTATTGCATATTGAAGGTGGTAAGTTGGGAATGAAGAAGTAAAAGTCTATGATTTAGGCATTGCCTATGAAAATCTAGGCAACGAACAAGGCAAGGCCTATGCTATGGCCTAAGCTCTCTGAATCTAGAGTGCCATGGTATAGGCGCCGCCTATGCCTAACAATGTCATAGCATAGGCGCCGCCTATGCAAAGCCTTTTTTCTCTGAATCTAGAATGCCATGGCATAGGCGCCGCCTATGCCTAACAATTCCATAGCATAGGAGGCGCCTATGCTCAACTAGGCTTTGCAAAAGGCGCCGCCTATGCCAAGCCTAGGCAAAGCATTAGGCGCCGCCTATGCTCACTTTTTGGTCTCCTAATCCGATTCCAAATGGGTCAAAACCCGACCCAAGCTTGTCCTATAAATAGAACCTTAGTCTTAGAACAAAATTTCATTGCAAACTCAACCTAAGCGCCGCCTACCTCTCCAAAATCTCTCAAAAATTTGCTTTTTGCTCTTTTAACTTTGCAAGAACATCTTCCAAGGCCATCAACCAAGTAAGTACTTCTTTGCTCCTCTTTTATATTCCGTAAGTATTACAATAGTACGCCTATAATAAGTTGTTAAATCTTGAAGTAGTGTTGGTGATTTGAATGTGGTTGATTTGTTGTGATACAACTAAGTGAGTGAAAGAATACGTATGGGTGTTCTAGACTAGGTTCCAACCGGAATTTGATTTTTGATACACTGTCATACTTTTGCGGAATCGACATGGTTAATATAATTGCATAATCTTGTAACTCGAAAGCTTGTATGTTTGAATGACTTGTCCATCGAGATGAAAATCATGGTTAACTACACACATGAGATGTTGTGATTATTTCTAAGCCATAAATTGATACGATATCTATGTAGTAGTTTTGTTCAATGAGATGCATTAGTCCAAACATGAAAACATAGTTAAGAGTACATGAAAAAGAATTGAAAAGGATTGTGAAGATGTCAAGAAAAGTATGACTGCGCTGAATATATTGTTGGAACATAACACCTAAATGTATGGCGATGAAGTCTGAGTAATCGACATCGTTTACTTAATCAGTTTGTCACAACAAATTATGTGTGGGGTGGTGCCACTACTATTTGTTTGTTGATTGTATCTACTAAGATGATGCTAACATGACTATTATTTTAATCTCAGGTACAATGGCACCAAAAAGTCGACCCGGAAAAGAAAAAGCATCTACCTCACAGAAAGGCCAGAAAAGGGGAAGAAAAGAGTAAGCTGAATCCTCCTCGCTGCAAATACCTCGACGCATGTACGGGATAAAATGGTTCCTAGAGAAGGAAGGAAATGATTGGTACAAGAACAATAAATTAAAAAAATATGTTCATGTGGAGTTGATACAAAAGAAGAGCCTAGCAAAGAAAGAACCCCTCATTTTTGCTAAAATCATGGCGCTATATCTTGATTTCATTTTCCAAGATATGGGAGAATGCAATATTGATCTAACGCGAGAATTCTATGCCAATTGGTCCCCAAAGACTACCGGAAGTGAAGTGAAGATTCGGGGCCAAGTCTTGCAACTGAATGAAGAGTTCTTCAACTCTTTTCTGGGTTTTCCATCTGTGGATCCATCACCGCTCAAGGAGCTTTATCGCAGACCTCCATGCAGGCAATCAGACACACACTATGCGGAACAAGATCAATGGCACGGTGGAGTCATCACAAGGATACCGGCCGGCACAATACCTTCCCGTATGCCTCCTTGAACAGAGAAGCTAGGATATGGTTGCGGATAGTCAATTATTGTCTGATTCCAGGGTCGCAGTACACAAAGATCACACGTGATAGAGTGTGCTTGGTGTACGCTTTGATGACGAACATCCCCATCAATATTGGGGTGATTATTCGATCTTCAATGCGTAAGTCCTGGCTGCACAAGAGGTCCCACTTAAGCTTTGGCAATCTGTTGACTGCGATATTGAGGAAGGAGGACATCGAAAAGGAACCTGCAGATCCTAAGCTTCCACACAACCCGAAGAAGGTTGACCTCACAAAGGTTAAAGATGCTGAATCCATGCATGGCGTCAACCTAACCACTACAGAAAGACATGCTCGCGACGAAAGCTTCTCCCGCCATTTATATGGCATGATGAGGTTTACCATAATGAGCGGGGGTCGTGTTCCAACTGCTGCAGAGCTCCAACAATTGGATTATGACTACCCAATGAATGAGCATGGTAGGGCGATGTGTGGAGTAGGTGTATATTTTGAGGAACCTCTTGATGACGACATGCCAACCGATGATGATCGACGAATGCCAGACTCCGACGTGGAGGAGAACTATGATGACGACGACTCTGATGATGATTCCGATGCAGGGGGTATGACCCCATACATAGAGGATGAGTCCGACTAATCTGGTTCTTCTTATTTGGTTTCCACTGAGGGCAGTGTGTCCCGTCTAAGTGTGGGGTACTGGTATTTGTATGCAATACTTCTTTGTCTGTATTTGCATTTATTCTAGTTCTTGTTTGTTTTAATTAGTCGTAATTAGTTAGTTTAATTTTAAATTTTTTTAGATTTTGCATGAAATTGTTCTGATAGACGGCATGGTAGTATAACAAGATTTTGTGCTAAATCATTACTATTGAGACATTTAGGCTCTACATGTGACTCACTGAGTGATAATTGTGTGGTTTAATTCATTCATCTATTGGGTCAAGAGTCTATACTGCTCGCAATAAAGTTGACCATGTGCCTTGTGTGTGTGAGGATATAGTATATTCTGTGTTGTGACTGATGCTAGAACTTTTCTGGTGTGTGTGTAAAGCAAAATAAAGAGTGTGAGTTTAGGAGATGATTTAGGCATTTCTTTGGCAGCCTGTGATTGTTTACCTTCTGTTTACCTACCCGTGGACATTATCCCAGTCGACCCTTTTGATCCTTTAAGCCATTTTCTTTGACAGCCTCATATGTAAGCCTAATCCAATTTTTTTTTCAAGACCATAACTATCAATCTTTTCAGGCTGCAAATGTCTAGGGGTGACGTCATGAACACACTCTTTAGCTTCTTCGGCCTCTTCACATTCTGCATCAATAACATTATCCGTTATATCATCAACCACCTGCTTGTCCTTGGATTTATTTTCTAACACTTTACAACTCCGGGTAGTAATAGCCATGCATGATCCGTCGTTCCTTGGGTTTTGCACCGTATCGCTGGGTAGTGTTCCAGCCTTTCTTTGGTTGAATGCCGCTGATAATTGACTCAATTGTTGCTCCAGCTGTTTTATTGCAGTAGAATGTGAGTCAACCAATTGCTTCATTGAGGACAGATCATTTATTACCTCAGTTACTCCTGTGTTGGTTGCCTCTACTCCTTTCAGCAGCTTAGCCATCATATCTTCCATGGACATATTTCCAGAACCAGATGCCACAGCCTCACAGTTTCCAGGAGGAACATACAAACCACTCCTATTAGTGTTATTCTTCCAACCACCTTGATCGTGGTCCTTGTATCCAGATTTATCATAATAGTTTCGACCTTGGTTTCCTTGGGCATTGCCTCAGAAACCCCCCTGATTATTCAAGTAGTTCGCTTCTTCCTCAGAGTCGGATTCATCTCTTCCCTGTGATACAATAGCCTTAACCTTTTCGGTCTTCCCTGATAGTAAGTGCTTGGTAAGAAGATCCATCTGCGTTTTCATGTGAGCCATATCTTGGTCACGCTCCTCTAGTCTACGCCTCTGCTCTGCAGTCATGGCAATGGCAATAGTAGAGCTTGCTACCTCAGAATCCCTGGTATGCCAAGCTCTACTCTGCTTTGTCATACGGTCCAGCATATCACTTGCCTCAATGAAAGTAAGGTCCATGAATGAACCACCTGCAGCATTATCAACCACTGGCTTTGTCACTGAGTTCAAAGCCCTGTATAATATCTCCATCAAGTGGATATTCATCATTTGATGGTTTGGGCACCACATAAGCTTCTTCTTGAACCTCTCCCATGTTTCGTGGAGAGCTTCAGTTGGAAGCTGTCGAAAATTGTTGATCTCATCTCTCAACTGTGCTCTCTTGGATGGCGGAAAGAATTTTTCTAGGAAACCGTCTTTCAGTTGCCTCCAATTAGTAATAGAATCAGGAGTCAGCCCATTCAACCATAGAGTTGCCTCCCCAGATAGAGACAATGGAAATAAGCGCAACCGAATTGCATTTTGTCCAACGCCTGGATTGTCGAATGACTTGCATGTAGAGATGAAGTTGATCAGATGCATATTCGGATCATCGCCTGCAAGTACACCAAATAATCCCTTGAGATGCAATAGTTGAATCATGGTGCTGGTGATATTGAACTTTTCTCCAGGTGCCAAGGGCGGAGGAATAATAGCTCCTGTAGCACCCGCTCCATCCAGATCGTCATCATCATCATCAAAAGGAGCCTGCACAGCTCGGCGGTCAGGTCTCATTCTAGCTTGACGATCTCTCCTATGCATAGGTGCCGCCACTTTATCAGTACGCCTAGGATTCAGTAGCTCCTCATCACCCAGGTCCTCATCATCAGGATTTGTTGCACGACCTGGGTTATCAATATTCTGTTGATGCACATGAGAAGCTGCCCGCCCTTCTGTCAATGTCAGGTTATGCATCCATTCTGCCAATAAGTTGCGGTTCAGGGTTTATGGGTAATAATGGTTGACCAGAACTTCGAATATTTGACATGCACTGAACAAAACCTGCAGAAAACAAAAACAATAACTAAAAGTAAAGTACGAGAATCTTTGAACAAAGGGTCTAGTAACTATCACAAACTTAGTTGACAAACGTATTCCCCGGCAGCGGCGCCAATTTTTGATAACGCTCAAACTACACCTCTCGTAAGAGTGTAAGCGGTCGTTGTCAAATATATAACCCAACTGGGTTGGGTATCGATCCCACAGAGAATAGCCGGTCACTAAGTAAGCAAAGATTATTAGACTTTTGGTGCAAGTCTCGTAAAAGGGGGGATTTTGTAGCATGCAATAATATAACAAAATAGTAGAGTAAAAATGGAAAATAGCAAAGTAAAAAGGAAAGAATGTTCAGTAAGATGTTTAACCAATGAGAATTGAGAGTTAGGGATATATCCACCTTATGAGTTATACGTCTCTATTGGCTATTATTTATGAGGAATTCAGTCATGCATGTGCTTATAGAGAATTGGATTCTATGGTAAATTCAGGCGACTTTCGACCATCAAAGATTATTTCACTTTAACTCTTTCGAGCTTAAAGCGTATCTAACGGTACAAATTCTCCAAGAGGTTAATCCAGTTACGGCACTAACTTTTTAACAGGGGTTGGTACCCTATTACCTTGACATTATCTCTTTTCCAGACATATAACTTTTCGTTCAAACAAGTTAATGCTATACTGGCGTATTCTATGTGTTTGCAACCACAAGA
This sequence comes from Capsicum pubescens, assembly GCA_030864215.1. Lineage (NCBI taxonomy): Eukaryota > Viridiplantae > Streptophyta > Magnoliopsida > Solanales > Solanaceae > Capsicum > Capsicum pubescens. The sequence continues at coordinate 305,089,324 of CM061542.1, forward strand.
ATTTAGATTAAGATGAAGAGAGTAATGATATAAGCAGCATACATGTCAAGAATTCACAAAATCATAGCAATAGATAGTATCTCATAAGGCTTCCATAACCCTAACAGAGAAGTTTAGCTACGCATGAGTGCAATGGAAAACACAATAGACATTATCATCATAAAAATCTGACGTGAATTCCTTGCAAATAGCTTTTCTCTTGTTGTAAAAATTAAAAGTCGTATATATGAAAACTAATGTCAACAATGAATAAATGAAGAAAAAGGGGAAGGATAGAATAGGGATGAGGGTGGTGGAGAATTGTTTTGATGGATGGATGGATGGTGGATGGATGGGAATAATAAAAATCTCCAGCAAAATAGGGTATTTATAACACCCATATCCTATTCCTACTAAGCTACTGCATTACTTATCCTAGTCCTACTAGGTTACTCCATCATTATCCTAATCCTACTAAGTTACTGCTGATCCCCAAAGTCTTTAGAAATGCTGTTTTTGCCCGGGACAGGTTTTCCATGCGTCACTTTTAGTCCCTAGGCGTCCAAGCTCTCCTTTCCTTCTTTCGTGAAGCATCCTTGGGCGTCAAGTTATCCATAAAATGCTGAAATCTTCATCATTTATACCTGAAAACTTGCTAATCACGTTTGTTAGCTCACTTACATGAAAAAGGACTAAAAGTGCATGAATTATTTATTTTGTCCTCAAAACATAGCTAAAATATGGGTAAATTATAGTACTTTTGGCGTGTAAATATGCCTATCATCAATTAGGCGCTGCCTATATCAACATAGGCGATAGGTTAGGCGCCGCTTATACCATTGCCTATGCTCACTGCCTCACTTAGGCGATATGTTATGCGCCGCCTATGTCAACATAGGCGATGGAAAGGGTGCCGCCTAAATCAACATATGTGATAGGTTAGGCGCCGCTTATATCATTGCCTATGCTCACTGCCTCACTTAGGCGATAGGTTAGGCGCCGCGTATGTCAACATAGCCGATGGTATAGGCTCCACCTATTTCAACATAGGCGATATGTTAGTTGCGGCCTATGTCAACATAGGCAATGGATTAGGCGCCGCCTATTTCAACATAGGTGATAGGTTAGGCACCACTTATACCATTGCCTATGCTCACTGCCTCACTTAGGTGATAGGTTAGGCACCGCCTATATAAATATATGCGATAGGTTAAGCGCCGCTTATACCATTGCCTATGCTCACTGCCTCACTTAGGCGATAGGTTAGACGCCTCCTATGTCAACATAGGCAATGGCTTAGGCGCCCCCTATGTCAACATAGGCGATAGGTTAGGCGCCACGTATACCATTGCCTATGCTCACTGCCTCACTTAGGCGAATGGTTAGGTGTCGCCTATGTTCACATTGGCGATGGCTTAGGCGCCGCCTATATCAACATAGGCGATTTTTCAGGCGCCGCTTATACCATTGTCTATGCTCACTGCCTCAGTTAGATGATAGGTTAGACGCATCCTACATCAACATAGGCGATGGCTTAGGCGCTGCCTATATCCTCACTTAGGAGATAGGTTAGGCGCCGCTTATACCATTGCCTACGCTAACTGCCTAATTTAGGCGATAGGTTAGGCACTACCTATGTCAACATATGCGATGGCTTAGGCGCCGCCTATATCAACATAGGCGATAGTTTAGGCGCCACTTATACCATTGCCTATGCTCACTGGCTCACTTAGGTGATAGGTTAGGCGCCGCCTATGTCAACATAGGCTATGGATTAGGCGCCACCTATATCAACATAGGAGATAGGTTAGGCGCCGCTTATACCATTGCCTATGCTCGCTTCCTCACTTAGGCGATAGGTTAGGCACTGCCTATATCAACATAGGCAATAGGTTAGGCACCGCTTATACCATTGCCTATGCTCACTGCCTCACTTAGGCGATAGGTTAGGCGCCGCGTATGTCAACATAGCCGATGGTATAGGCTCCGCCTATTTCAACATACGCGATATGTTAGTTGCGGCCTATGTCAACATAGGTAATGGATTAGGCACCGCCTATTTCAACATAGGAGATAGGTTAGGCACCGCTTAGACCATTGCCTATGCTCACTGCCTCAATTAGGTGATAGGTTAGGCACCGCCAATATTTATATAGGCGATAGGTTAAGCGCCGCTTATACCATTGTCTATGCTAACTGCCTCACTTAGGCGATAGGTTAGACGCCGCCTATGTCAACATAGGCAATGGCTTAGGCGCCGCCTATGTCAACATAGGCGATAGGTTAGGCGCCACGTATACCATTGCCTATGCTCACTGCCTCACTTAGGTGATAGGTTAGGTGCTGCCTATGTTCACATTGGCGACGGCTTAGGCACCGCCTATATCAACATAGGCGATTTTTCAGGCTTCGCTTATACCATTGCCTATGCTCACAGCCTCACTTAGACGATTGGTTAGACGCAGCCTACGTCAACATTGGCGATGGCTTAGGCGCTGCCTATATCCTCACTTAGGCGATAGGTTAGGCACCGTTTATACAATTACCTACGCTAACTGTCTAATTTAGATGATGGGTTAGGCACCGCCTATGTCAAGATATGCGATGGCTTAGGCGCCCCCTATATCAACATAGGCGATAGGTTAGGCTCCACTTATACCATCGCCTATGCTCACTGGCTCAAATAGGCAATAGGTTAGGCTCCGCCTATGTCAACATAGGCTATGGATCAGGCGCCACCTATATCAACATAGGAGATAGGTTAGGCGCCGCTTATACCATTGCCTATGCTTGCTACCTCACTTAGGCGATAGGTTAGGCGCTACCTATATCAACATAGGCAATAGGTTAGGCACCGCTTATCCCATTGCCTATGCTCACTGCCTCACTTAGGCGATAGGTTAGGCGCTACCTATATCAACATAGGTGATAGGTTAGGCATTGCTTATACCATTGCCTATGCTCACTGCCTCACTTAGGCGATAGGTTAGGCACCGCCTATATCAATATAGGAGATAGGTTAGGTGCTACTTATACCATTGCCTATGCTCACTGCCTTACTTAGGCGATAGGTTAGGCGCCGCCTATGTCAACATAGGCTATGGCTTAGACGCTGCCCATATCAACATAGGAGATAGGTTAGGCGCCGCTTATGCCATTGTCTATGCTCGCTGCCTCACTGAGGCGATAGGTTAGGCGCTGCCTATATAAACATAGGCAATAGGTTAGGCACCGCTTATACCATTTTCTATGCTCACTGCCTAACTTAGGCGATAGGTTAGGCGCTACCTATATCATCAAACTCAATAGGTTAGGCACCGCTTATACCATTGCCTATGCTCACTGCCTCACTTAGGCGATAAGTTAGGCGCCACCTATATCAACATAGGCGATAGCTTAGGTGCCGCCTATATCAACATAGGAGATAGGTTAGGCGCTGCTTATACCATTACCTATGCTCACTGCCTCGCTTAGGCGATAGGTTAGGCGTCGCCTATTTCAACATAGGCGATGGCTTAGGCGCCGCCTATATCAACATAGAAGATAGGTTAGGCGCCACTTATACCATTGTCAATGCGCATTGCCTCACTTAGGTGATAGGTTACGCGCCACTTATTCCATTGCCTATGCTCACTGCCTCACTTAGGTGATAGGTTAGGCGCCGCCTATGTCCACATTGGCGATGGCTTAGGTGCCGCCTATATCAATATAAGCGATAGGTCAGGCACCTCATATACCATTGCCTATGCTCACTGCATCACTTAGGCGATAGGTTAGGCGCCACCTACGTCAACATAGGCGATGGCTTAGGCGCTACCTATATCATCACTTAAGTGATAGGTTAGGCGCCGCTTATACCATTGCCTATGCTCACTGCCTCATTTAGGCGATAGGTTAGGCGCCGCCTATGTCAACATAGGCGATGGCTTAGATACCGCCTAAAAAAACATAGGCGATAGGTTAGGCGCCGCTTATACTATTGCCTATGCTCACTGTCTCACTTAGGAGATAGGTTAGGCGCCGCCTATATCAACATAGGCTATGTCTTAGTCGCCGCCTATATCAACATAGGAGATAGGTTAGGCGCCAGTTATACCATTGCCTCTGCTTGCTGCCTCACTAAGGCGATAGGTTAGGTGCTGCCTATATCAACATAGACTCTAGGTTAGGCCCCGCTTATACCATTTCCTATGCTCACTGCCTCACTTAGGCGATCGGTTAGGCACCGTCTATGTCAAAATAGGAGATGGCTTAGGTGCCGCCTATATCAACATAGGCGATAGGTTAAGCGCCACTTATACCATTACCTATGCTGACTGCCTCACTTAGGCGATAGGTTAGGCGCTGCCTATTTCAACATAGGCAATGACATATGCGCCGCCTATATCAACATAGAAGATGGGTTAGGCGCCACTTATACCATTGCCAATGTGCATTGCCTCACTTAGGCGATATATTACGCGCCGCCTATGTCAACATAGGTGATGGCATAGGCACCTCCTGCATCAACATAGGAGATAGGTTATGCGCCTCTTATACCATTATCTCTGCTCACTGCCTCACTTAGGTGATAGGTTAGGTGCCGCCTATGTCAACATAGGTGTCGGATTAGGTGACGCCAATAACAACATAGGCAATAGATCAGGCGAGCTTGTACCATTTCCTATGCTCGCTGCATCACTTAGGCGATAGGTTAGGCGCCGCCTATGTCAACATAGGTGATTTCTTAGGCGCTGCCTATATTATTACTTAGGCGTAGGTTAGGCGCCACTTATACCATTGCCTATGCTCACTGCCTCACTTAAGAGATAGGTTAGGCGCCGCCTATGTCAACATAGGCTATGGCTTAGGTGCCGCCTATATCAACATAGGAGATAGGTTAGGCGCCGCTGATACCATTGCCTATGCTCACTGCCTCACTTAGGCGATAGGTTAGGCGCTGCCTATATCAACATTCTTAATAAGTTAGGCACCGGTTCTACAATTGCCTATGCTCAGTGCCTCACTTAGGGATAGGTTAGGCGCCGCCTATGTCAACATAGGCTATGGCATAGGCGCCGCCTGTATAAATATAGGAGATAGGTTAGGCGCCGCTTATACCATGGCCTATGCTCGCTGCCTCACTTAGGCGATAGGTTAGGCGCTACCTATATCAACATAGGCAATAGGTTAGGCACCGATTATACCATTGCCTATGATCACTGCCTCTCTTAGGAGATAGGTTAGGCGCTTCGTATATCAACATACTCAATAGGTTAGGCACCGCTTATACCATTGCCTATGCTCACTGCCTCACTTAGGCGATAGGTTAGGCACCGCCTATGTCAACATAGGTGATGGCTTAGGTTCCACCTATATCAACATAGGCGATAGGTTAGGCGCCGTTTATACCATTTCCTATGCTCACTGTCTCACTTAGGCGATAGGTTAGGCACCTCTATGTCAACATAGGCGATGGCTTAGGCGCCGCCTATGTAAACATAGGCGATAGGTTAGGCGCCGCTTATACCATTACCTATGCTCACTGCCTCATTTAGGCGATAGGTTAGGCGCCGCCTATGTCAACATAGGAGATGGCTTAGATACCGCCTAAAAAAACATAGGCGATAGGTTAGGCGCCGCTTATACTATTGCCTATGCTCACTGTCTCACTTAGGAGATAGGTTAGGCGCCGCCTATATCAACATAGGAGATAGGTTAGGCGCCACATATACCATTGCCTCTGCTTGCTGCCTCACTAAGGCGATAGGTTAGGTGCTGCCTATATCAACATAGTCTCTAGGTTAGGCCCCGCTTATACCATTTCCTATGCTCACTGCCTCACTTAGGCGATCGGTTAGGCACCGTCTATGTCAGAATAATAGATGGCTTAGGTGCCGCCTATATCAATATAGGCGATAGGTTAAGCGCCACTTATACCATTACCTATGCTGACTGCCTCACTTAGGCGATAGGTTAGGCGCTGCCTATTTCAACATAGGCAATGACATATGCGCCGCCTATATCAACATAGAAGATGGGTTAGGCGCCACTTATACCATTGCCAATGTGCATTGCCTCACTTAGGCGATATATTACGCGCCGCCTATGTCAACATAGGTGATGGCATAGGCACCTCCTGCATCAACATAGGCGATTGGTTAGGCGCCTCTTATACCATTATCTCTGCTCACAGCCTCACTTAGGTGATAGGTTAGGTGCCGCCTATGTCAACATAGGTGTCGGATTAGGTGACGCCAATAACAACATAGGCAATAGATCAGGCGAGCTTGTAACATTTCCTATGCTCGCTGCATCACTTAGGCGATAGATTAGGCGCCGCCTATGTCAACATAGGCGATTTCTTAGGCGCTGCCTATATTATTACTTAGGCGTAGGTTAGGCGCCACTTATACCATTGCCTATGCTCACTGCCTCACTTAAGAGATAGGTTAGGCGCCGCCTATGTCAACATAGGCTATGGCTTAGGTGCCGCCTATATCAACATAGGTGATAGGTTAGGCGCCGCTGATACCATTGCCTATGATCGCTGCCTCACTTAGGCGATAGGTTAGGCGCTGCCTATATCAACATACTCAATAAGTTAGGCACCGATTCTACAATTGCCTATGCTCAGTGCCTCACTTAGGGATAGGTTAGGCGCCGCCTATGTCAACATAGGCTATGGCATAGGCGCCGCCTGTATAAATATCGGAGATAGGTTAGGCGCCGCTTATACCATTGCCTATGCTCGCTGCCTCACTTAGGCGATAGGTTAGGCGCTACCTATATCAACATAGGCAATAGGTTAGGCACCGATTATACCATTGCCTATGATCACTGCCTCTCTTAGGAGATAGGTTAGGCGCCTCGTATATCAACATACTCAATAGGTTAGGCACCGCTTATACCATTGCCTATGCTCACTGCCTCACTTAGGCGATAGGTTAGGCACCGCCTATGTCAACATAGGTGATGGCTTAGGTTCCACCTATATCAACATAGGGGATAGGTTAGGCGCAGCTTATACCATTTCCTATGCTCACTGCCTCACTTAGGCGATAGGTTAGGCACCTCTATGTCAACATAGGCGATGGCTTAGGCGCCGCCTATGTAAACATAGGCGATAGGTTAGGCGCCGCTTATACCATTACCTATGCTCACTGCCTCACTTAGGTGATCGGTTAGGCGCCATCTATGTCAAAATAGGAGATGTCTTAGGTGCCCCCTATATCAACATAGGTGATAGGTTAGGCGCTGCTTATACCATTACCTATGCTCACTGCCTCGCTTAGGCGATAGGTTAGGAGCCGTCTATTTCAACATAGGCGATGGCTTAGGTGCTGCCTATATCAACATAGGAGATATGTTAGGCGCCACTTATACCATTGCTAATACGTATTGCCTCACTTAGGCGATAGGTTAGGCGCCGCATATGTCAACATTGGCAATGGCATATGCACCTCCTGTATCAACATAGGCGATAAGTTAGGCGTCTCTTATACCATTGCCTATGCTCACTGCCTCACTTAGGCAATAGGTTAGGCGATTTTTTAGGCGCCGCCTATATTAACATAGGCGATAGGTTAGGCGCCGCTTATACCATTGCCTATCCTCACTGCCTCACTTAGGCGATATGTTAGGCGCCACCTATATAAACATAGGCTATAGGGTAGGCGCCGCTTATACCTTTGCCGATGCTCACTGCATCACTTAGGCGATAGGTTAGGCGCCGCCTATGTCAACAGAAATGATGGCTTAGGCGCCGCCCACATCAACATAGGTGATAGGTTAGGCGCCGCTTATACCATTGTCTATGCTCACTGCCTCACTTAGGCGATTGGTTAGGCACCACCTATGTCAATATTGGCGATGGATTAGGCGCTGCCTATATCAACATAGGCGATTTGTTAGGTGCCACTTATACCATTGCCTATGCTCATTGCCTCTCTAAGGTGATAGGTTAGGCGCCGCCTATGTCACCATAGAAAATAGGTTAGGTGCCGCTTATACTATTTCCTATGCTCACTGCCTCATTTAGGCAATAGGTTAGGCGCCGCCTATGTCAACATAGGCGATGGCTTAGGCGCCACCTATATCAACATAGACTATAGGTTAGGCACCGCTTATACCATTGACTATGCTTACTACCTCACTTAGGCGATAGGTTAGGCGCCGCCTATGCAATAGGTTAGGCACCACTTATACCATTGCCTATGCTCACTGCCTCACTTAGGCGATAGTTTAGGCGCCTCCTATGTCAACATAGGCGATGTCTTAGGCACTGCCTATATCAGCATAGGCGAAAGGTTAGGTGCAGCTTATACCATTGCCTATGCTTACTTCCTCACTTAGGCGATAGGTTAGGCGCCATCTATATCAACATAGGAGATAGGTTAGGCACCGCTTATACCATTGCCTATGCGCATTGCCTCACTTAGGCGATATGTTAAGAGCCGCCTATGTCAACTTAGGCGATGTCTTAGGCTCCGTCTATATCAACATAGGCGATAGATTAGGCGCCGCTTTTATCATGACTATGCTCACAGCCTTACTTAGGCGATAGGTTAGGCGCCGCCTATGTCAGCATAGGCAATGGATTAGGCACCGCCTATATCAGTATTGGCGATAGGTTAGGCGCCGCTTATACTATTGCCTATGCTCACTGCCTCACTTAGGAGATAGGTTATGCGTCGCCTATATCAACATTAGCGTTGGAAAAAGCGATGCCTATATCAATAAAGGTGATAGGTTAGGCGCCGCTTATACCATTGCCTATGCTCACTGCCACACTTAGGTGATAGGCAAGGCGCTGCCTATATCAACATAGGCGATAGGTTAGGCACCGCTTATACCATTGCCAATCCTCACTGCCTCACTTAGGCGATATGTTAGGCGTCACCTATGTCATCATAGGTGATGGCTGATGCGCCACCTATTTCAACATAGGCGATTGGTTAGGCTCCGCTTATACCATTGCCTATGCTAACTGCCTCACTTAGGGGATAGGTTAGGCGCCACCTATGTCAACATAGGCGATGGTTTAGGCTCCGCCTATATCAACATAGGCGATAGGTGAGGTGCTGCCTATATCAACATAGGCAATAGTTTAGGCACCACTTATACCATTGCCTATTCTCACTGTCTCTCTTAGGCGATAGGTTAGGCGCTGCCTTTATAAACATAGGCAATAGGTGAGGCACCGATTATACCATTTCTTATGTTCACTGCCTCACTTAGGCGATAGGTTAGGCGCCGCCTATGTCAACATAGGCGATGACTTAGGTGCCGCCTATATCAACATAGGCGATAGGTTAGGCGCCTCTTATATCATTGCCTATTCTCACTGCCTCACATATGCAATAGGTTAGACGCTGTTTATGTCAACATAGCGGATAGCTTACGTGCCGCCGATTTCAACATAGGCGATATGTTAGTCACTGCCTATGTCAACATAGGCAATGGATTAGGCGCTGACTATTTCAACATAGGAGATAGGTTAGGCGCCGCCTATGTCAACATAGGCAATGGCTTAGGCGCCGCCTCTATCATCATAGGAGATAGGTTAGGCGCCACTTATACCATTTCCTATGCTCACTGCCTCACTTAGGCGATAGTTTATGCACCGCCTATGTCCACATTGGCGACGGCTTAGGCGCCGCCTATATCAACATAGGTGATAGGTTAAGCGCCGTATATGCCATTTTCTATGCTCACTGCCTCACTTAGGAGATAGGTTTGGCGCCACCTATGTCAACATAGACGATGGCTTTGGCGCCGCCTATATCGACATAGGCGATAAGTTAGGCTCCACTTACACCATTGCCAATGCTCACTACCTCACTTAGGCTATAGGTTAGGAACCGCCTATATCTATATTGGCGAAGGCTTAGGTGCCGCCTATATCAACATAGGCGATAGGTCAGGCGACGCTTATACCATTTCCTATGCTCACTGCATCACTTAGGTGATAGGTTAGGCGCAGCCTACGTCAATATTGGCGATGTCTTAGGCGCTGCCTATATCATCACTTAGGAAATAGGTTAGGCGCCGCTTATACCATTGCCTATGCTCACTGCCTCATTTAGGCAATAGGTTAGGTGCCACCTATGTCAACATAGGCGATGCCTTAGACGCCGCCTATATCAACATAGGAAATAGGTTAGGCGCCGCTTATACCATTTCCTATGCTCACTGCCTCACTTAGGCGATAAGTTAGGTGCCGCCTATGTCAACATAGGCTATGGCTTAGCGCCGCCTATATCAACATAGGATATAGGTTAGGCGCCACTTATACCATTGCCTATGCTAGCTACCTCACTTAGGTGATAAGTTAGGCGCTCCCAATAGCAACATAGGCAATAGGTTAGGCACCGCTTCTACCATTGCCTTATCTCACTGCCTCACTTAGGCAATAGGATTGGCGCTGCCTATATCAACATACTCAATTCGTTAGGCACCGCTTATACCATTTCCTATGCTCACTGCCTCACTTAGGCGATAGGTTAGGTGCCGCCTATTTCAACATAGGCGATGGCTTAGGTGCCGCCTATATCAACATAGGCGATAGGTGAGGAGCCTCTTATACCATTGCCTATGCTCACTACCTCACTTAGGCGATAGGTTAGGCGCCGCCTATGTCAACATAGGCGATGGCTTAGGCGCCGCCAATATAATCATAGACGATAGGTTAGGCGCCTCTTATACCATTGCCTATGCTCACTGCCTCACTTAGGTGATCGGTTAGACGCCATCTATGTCAACATAGGAGATGGATTAGGCGCCACCTATATCAACATAGGTGATAGGTTAGGCTCCGCTTATACCATTACCTATGCTCACTGCCTCACTTAGGCGATAGGTTAGGCTCCGCCTATTTCAACATAGGCGATGGCTTAAGCGCCGCCTATATCAACATAGGAGATAGGTTAGGCGCCACTTATACCATTGCCAATGCACATTTCCTCACTTAGGCGATAGGTTAGGCGCCGCCTATGTCAACATTGGCAATGGCATAGGCGCCTCCTGTATCAATATAGGCGATAGGTTAGGCACCTCTTATACCATTGCCTATGCTCACTGTCTCACTTAGGCGATAGGTTAGGCGATTTCTTAGGCGCCGCCTTTATTAACATAGGCAATAGGTTAGGCGCCGCTTATACCAATGCCTATGCTCACTGCCTCACTTAGGCGATAAGTTAGGCACCGCCTATATAAACATAGGCTATAGGTTAGGCGCAGCTTATACCATTGCCTATGCTCACTGCATCACTTAGGGGATAGGTTAGGCGCCGCCTATGTCAACATAAACGATGGCTTAGGTGCCGCCTATATCAACATAGGTGATAGGTTAGGCGCCGCTTATACGATTGCCTATGCTCACTGCCTCACTTAGGCGATTGGTTAGGCGCCGCCTATGTCCATATTGGCGATGGCTTAGGCGCCGCCTATATCAACATAGGTGATTGATGAGGCACCGCTTTTACCATTGCCTATGCTGATTGCCTTTCCAAGGAGATAGGTTAGGCGCCGCCTTTGTCTCCATAGGCGATGGCATAGGTGCCGCCTCTATCAACATAGAAAATAGGTTAGGCGCCGCTTATACTATTGCCTATGCTCACTGCCTCATTTAGGCGGTAGGTTAGGCGCCGCCTATGTCAACATAGGCGATGGCTTAGGCGCCACTTATATCAACATATACTATAGGTTAGGCACCGCTTATACCATTGCCTATGCTCACTCCCTCACTTAGGTGATAGGTTAGGCGCCACCTATGTCAACATAGGTGATTGCATAGGCGCTGCCTATATAAATATAAGCCATAGGTTAGGCACCTCTTATACCATTGCCTTTGCTCACTGCCTCACTTAGGCGATAGGTTAGGCTCCTCCTATGTCAACATAGGCGATGTCTTAGGCACCGCCTATATCAACATAGGTGAAAGGTTAGGCGCAGCTTATACCATTGCCTATGCTTACTGCCTCAGATAGGCAATAGGTTAGGCGCCGCCTATATCAACATAGGCGATAGGTTAGGCACCACTTATACCATTGCCTATGCGTACTTCCTCACTTAGGTGATAGGTTAGGAGCCGTCTATGTCAACTTAGGCGATGTCTTAGGCTCCGTCTATATCAACATAGGCGTTAGGTTAGGTGATAACGTCCAAACTACAGATCTCGTAAGAGTGTAAGCGGTCGCTGTCAAATATAGAACCCAACTGGGTTGGGTGTCGAATCCCACAGCGAATACTTGGTCACTAAGTGTTGCAATTATTAGTAGACTGTTGATCGAAAATTCCACGGAAAAAAGGGGATTGGATTGTGGCGTGAATTAATGCTATCAAAGTAATAATAAAATGCTTTGTTTAGTAAGATTTAATAACAGAGAAAAATAAGTTAGGGTTATGTCCACCTTATGAATTCTACGTATCTATTAACTATGAGTAATGCGGAATTCAGACATACATGCACTTATAGAGATTCGTATTCTAATGGTAAATCCTAGTGTTTCTCAACCATCAAGGATTATTTCACTTTAACTCTCTCGAGCTTAAAGCGTATAACTAATGGTACGAACTCTCCAAGAGGTTAATCCGGTAAAGGAATTAACGTGTAAACAGGGGTTGGTAGCCCTATTTCCTTGTTACAGTCTATTTTCCAAAGATGTAACTTTTCTCTCGAACAAGTTAATGCTATAATGGCGTTTTCCATATGTTTGCTACCACAAAATTTTAATTAAAACAAAGAGAGTAATGATATAAGTAGCATACACATCAAGAATTCACAAACTCATAGTAATAGATAGTATATCAAAAGGCTTCCATAACCCTAACAGAGAAGTTTAGCTACTCATGATTGTAACAGAAAACAACGAAAACATCATCATCATCGTACCAAAACGATAACAATCTCACGATGGGTATGTATTGGCGTCACTATGAGAATGACGTGATTTCTTTCTCTAGCCGTTCTTGTAGCGTTTTTTCCCTCTAAAGTTACAGAAATTGTAACGTGAATAATACTAAAAGTGTCGACTGAATTATGAAAAGCAATAATGAATGAATGAATGAATCAATGCTGAAAAATTCAGCAAATAAGGTTTTTATAACATCCTTGTCCTAGTCCTATTAAGTTACTGCTGCACCCCTAAGTATTTAAAAATACTTCTTTTGCCCGGGACGATTTCTCCATGCGTCACATTCAGTCCATAAGCTTCCAAAAGCTGCCTTCCCTCTACTTCGAAGTTTTCCTTTGCTTACCAAAGGTCCATAAAGTGCTGAAATCTTCATCATTAATACCTGAAAACATGCTAATCACGTAGGTTAGCTCACTTACAGGAAAATGGACTAAAAGTGCAGGAATTATATATTTTATCCTCAAAACTTAGCTGTAACATGGGTAGATTATGGTGTTTAGGCATGTAAATACACCCAACATCAACACCCCACACTTAAAGCTTTGTTCGTCCTCAAACAAATTATTACGTCCATGCAAACATCTAACTAGGATTTCACAGCAGTAACACAAAATGTTCAACAAGACATGCACGATAATTATTAACAAAGAGTAGTTTTCAGGATCACTACTATAAACCATTCAACCTCCAACATAGACTCGTGATGATGGCTAATTCGTATCCACAAGTTAAGGCACCAAGAATTATACCAAACTACCCAAAGCTCATCAACCATGTGTGTCTCACACAAGATATCACCCATAATCACTCACAAGTTTTGCATTTTTCGGAATATGGGTATAAGATTCTCCTTGCTCTCACTCTCACAAAGAATTCATATGTTGCAACTGATAGGCTTTCCCTTAGTGTAATGCTCCACTAATATCAGAATGCTAAGCTTAGGATCAAATAGGTCTTTACAGGTTGTAATGTAGGCTAAGGGACAGGTAGGACTATTCTGGCCAGAAATAGTGACTATGTTCCCTAAGCACTTTAATACAATACGTTATGTCATTAACATTCTCTTTTAAACAACCCCTCTACTTTCCTTTTATCTACCACCCCTTCTCATCTATTTTGTTATTCAATTGTAAACAAAAAGATGAGAATATACAACTTATTTTTTATTTTTCTATTTCTATTTTTTTTTTTTTATAAAACACCTCTATGATAGCCACTCTTATTGACAACAATTTCAAGTACCAATACACTCTGAGGCATCACTCTCACCCACTTTCCTCTTATTTTGTCACATGACTCTACAATTTAAAGCTCTTAGGAATTTGGATCAAATTATGGTCTTGAAAAAAAATGGATTAGGCTACATATGAGGCTGTCAAAGAAAATAGCTAAAGGCTCAAAGGGGGTTAACTAGGATAATGTCCACTGGTAGGTAAAAAGAAGGTAAACAATCACAGGCTGCCAAAGAAATGCCTAAATCATCTCCTAAACTCACACTCTTTATTTCGCTTAACACACACACCAGGCAAGTTCTAGCATCAGTCACAACACAGAATATACTATAACCTCGCACACACAAGGCACATGGTAAATTTTATTGGGAGCATTATAGACTCTTGACCCAATAGATGAATGAATTAAACCACACACTTATCACACAGTGAGTCATACTTAGAGACTAAACGTCTCAATAGTAATGATTTTTGCACAAACTCTTGTCATAATACCATGCCGCCTATCAGAACAATTTCATGCAAAATCTAAAATTAAACTAACTAATTACGACTAATTAAAACAAACAAGAACTAGAATAAATGTAGGTAAAGAAGTACAAGAAACATACAAATACCATCACCCCACACTTAGATGGGACACACTGCCCTCAATGGAAATAAATAAGGAAACCCTGATTAGTCGGACTCTTCCTCTATGTCTGGGGTCATACCCCCTGCATCGGAATCATCATCATAGTCATCGTCATCAGAGTTATCCTCCACATATGAGTCTGGATGTCGGTGATCATCGTCAGTCAGTACGTCATCAGCGAGAGGTTCCTCAAAATTTACACCTACTCCACACATATCCCGCGCATGCTCATTCATCGGGTAGTCATAATCTAACTGCTCGAGCTCTGCAACAGTTGGAACACGTCCCCCACTCATCATGGTAAACCTCTTCATGCCATATAAATGGCGGAAGAATCTTTCGTCGTGAGCATGTCTTTCTGCAGTGGTCAGGTTGACACCATGCATAGTTTCAGGATCTTTAACCTTCGTAAGATCAACCTTCTTCGGGTTGTGTGGAAGATTATGATCTGTAGGTTCCTCTTCAATAGCATCCTTCCTCAATATTATGGTCAACAAATTGCCAAAGCTGAAGTGGGACCTCTTGTGCAGCCTAGCCTTACGCATTGACGACCGTATAACCGCACCAATGTGGATGGGAATATTAGTCATCAGAGCATACACCAAGAATATTCTATCACGTGTGATCTTTGTGTACTGTGTCCCTAGAATCAGGCAAGATTTAACTATCCGCAACCATATCCGAGCTTCTCTGTTCAAGGAAGCATACAGGAAGGTATTGTGCCGACCGGTATCCTTGTGATGACTCCAACGTGCCATTGATCTTGTTCCGCACAGTGTGTGTCTGATTGCCCTGTATGGAGGTCTGTGATTAAGCTCCTTGAGCGGTGATGGATCCACAGATGGAAGACCTAAAAAAGAGTTGAAGAACTCCGCATTCAGTTGCAAGATTTGGCCCCGAATCTTCACTTCACTTCCGCTAGTCTTTGGGGACCTATTGGCATAGAATTCTCGTGTTAGATCAAGATTGCATTCTCCCATATCTCGGAAAATGAAATCAAGATATAGCGCCATTATTTTAGCCAAAATGCGAGATTCTCTCTTTGCTAGACTCTCCTTTTGTATCAACTCCACGTGAATATATTTTTTCACTTTGTTGTTCTTGTACCACTCCTTTCCTTCCTCCTCTAGGACCCATTTTATCCCGAACATGCGGCGAGGTATTTGCAGCGAGGAGGATTCAGCTTGCTCTTTTCTTCCCCTTTTCTGACCTTTCTGTGAGGTGGATGCTTTTTATTTTCCTGGTCGACCTTTTGGGGCCATTTTACCTGAGATTAAAATAAAGTCATGTTAGCTTATCTCGGAAGATTTGATCAACAAACAAACAATAATGGCACCACCCCACACTTAATTTGTTGGCACCAACTAATTAAGTTAATGATATTGATTACTCAGACTTCATTGACATACATGTAGGCGATATGTTCCAACAATATGTTCAGCATAGTCATACATTCATGGAACCTTAACTATTCTTTACAACTCTATTTCATGTAATCTTAACTGCACTTTCATGTTTTGATTAATGCACCTTTTGAATAAGACTACTACATAGAGATTGTATCATGTTATGGCAGAGAAATAATCACAAAATCTTATGCTTGTATTCAGTCATGATCTTTATCTCGATGAACGAGTCATTCCAACTTTCAACTTACAAGATTATGTAATTAACTTTACCATTTCGATTCCGCAAAAAGATAACAGTGTATAACAATCAAATACAAATCGGAACAAAGTCAAGAACACCCATACGTATTCTTTCACTCAACTAGATGTATCATAGCAAACCAACCTCATTCAAATCACCAACACCCACTTCAAGCTTTAACAAATCATTATAGGAGCAGTATTGTAATAACTACGGAATATAAAAGAAGAACTTACTTGGTGATGGACTTGGAAGATGATCTTGCAAGGTTAGGTGAGCAAAAAGAAAAGTTTCGAGAGATTTGGGAAGGTTAGGCGGCGCCTAGGTTGAGAAAACAATGTGATTTTGTCTCAAGGTTGAAGTTCTATTTATAGACCAAGTCTTGGGTCGGGTTTGACCCATGAAAAATCGGGTTAGGAGACCAAAAAGCATAAGTAGGCGGCGCCTAATGCTATGCCTATGCTTAGCATAGGCGGCTCCTTTAGCAAAGCCTAGTTTAACATAGGCGGCGCCTATTCTATGGCCTAGTTGGGCATAGGCGGAGGCTATGCTATGGCATTGTAGATTCAGAGAGCAAAGACAATGGCATAGGCAGCGCCTTTATCTTTGCCTAGTTGAACATAGGCGGCGCCTATGCTATGGCCTAGTTGGGCATAGGCGGCGCCTATGCTATGGCATTATAGATTCAGAGAACAAAGGCAATGGCATAAGCGGCGCCTTTAGCTTTGCCTAGTTGAGCATAGGCGGCGCCTATGCTATAGCATTGTCGATTCAGAGAGCAAAGGCAATAGCATAGGCCTTGCCTTGTCCGTTGCCTAGATTTACATAGGCCTTGCCTTGTCCATTGCCTAGATTTGTATAGGCAATGCCTAACCGAAAGCCTTTTGCTCCTTCATTACTCACTTACCACCTTTAACATTGCTCACTTTCAAATCAAAATTTGAGACCAAGCTCCTCCTTTATACGTCTTCCCCTACACTTAATCAAAAACAACAAAAATAATTAGAAAGATGGGTTGCCTCCCACCAAGCGCCTTAGTTTTGGTCGTGGCTCGACTCTTCTTTTTGGATTTTTATTTAATAAAACAAACTCCTAGGAAAACAAAAGGACTAAAAACGATGGGTTGCCTCCCATTTAGCGCTTGATTTATTATCGCGGCATGACATAGCTAACTCGATTACTTAGACTTCATCGATATAAATGGTGCATCGTTTTCTGAATGGATTCAGACGATGCTGATGCTTACTTGTAGGCATGCAACCTTCTTCGAGATGACTTTTGTGCATACATATCCCAGGAGGGATACCAAATATATCATCAATAGTCCAACCCATAGCTCTCTTGTACCTCTTCAGAGCAGAGATGAGAGACTCTACATGTTGTTCACCTAAATCAGCCGCAACACTCACCGAAAGTGTATTTCCACTTCCCAAGAACGCATACCTTAGGTGACTGGGGAGCTCTTTCGATTCTAGCACTGGTGGCTCTTCAATGGAAGTCTTCGCTGTTGGTGAAGGTCGAATCCTAAGATCAAGGTCGAGCTTCTTAGTAGCATGACAATAGGACTTTATTCCTGTTAGAGAACCAACAGTTTCTTCATATTCTTCAACATCCTCATGCTCAAAATTCAACAGCACAGCAGACAATGGCTCAACAGTAAGCTGCTTCTCTATAGATAATCCTTCCTCATCCTCATAGTAAACATCAGCTACAGAGAACACATCCATATCTCTAGGCTTCTTCATCGATTTATATACATCAAAACGGACCACTTCGTCATTCAGCCAAAATAAAAGCTCATTAGCTCTTAAATCAATCAGTACACTTCCAGTTGCGAGAAAAGGGCGCCCCAAGATTATGGGAACTTCAGAATCCACCTCGCAATCCAAAATAACAAAGTCTGCAGGAAAGATGAAGGTGGAAACCTTCACCAACACATCATATAAGATACCAACAGGCCATTTTACCGACCTATCTGCCATCACGAGCCGCATATTGGTTGGTGTAGGATCACCCAACCCCAATTTTCTGTAAATAGATAGCGGTATCAAATTGATGCTAGCTCCCAAATCTCACAACGCATTATCAAAATCCAACGATCCAATCGTGCATGGAATAGTGAAAGCACCAGGATCTGCCTTCTTCTGTACTAGCGGTCTTGTTGCCATTGCACTGCAATGATGAACATTATCTGCCAGCTCATAACTTGCTGCCCGCTTCTTTGTCAATAGTTCCTTCATGAATTTAGCATACCCAGGCATTTGTTCCAGCGCCTCCAACAATGGAACATTAATAGTTAGCTTCTTCAATATGGTCATGAATTTACTGAACATGGTGTCATCAACTTTCTTCTTCAGTCTCTGCGGAAAAGGTGGTGGTGGAAGGGGAATCATTTTCTCCACCACATCCTCTTTATCTTGCTTCCGATTATCAACCTTTTCAGGAGTGTCATCATCCTTCTTCTTCAGTCTCTGAGTAAAAGGTGGTGGTGGAAAAGGAATCGTTTTCTCCACCACTTCCATTTTATCTTGCTTCCGATTATCACTCTTTTCAGGATGGTGAAGTCTAGGTGTAACATCATGAGCACTCACTTCAGCTTCTACGGCATCTTCAAACTCTTCTTCATCAACATTCTCTGCTATATCATCAACCACCTTCTTGTCTTTGGATGGATTTTCCAACACTTTACCACTCCGGGTAGTAATAGCCATACACGATCCATCATTCCTTGGGTTTTGCACAGTGTCACTGGGTAGCGTGCCAGCCTTTCTTTGGTTGAATGCCGCTGATAATTGACTCAATTGTTTCTCCAACTATTTTATTACAGTAGAATGCGAGTCAACCAATTGATTTATTGATGATAAATCATTTTTTACCTCAGTAACACCGATATTGGTTGCCTCCACCCATTTCAACAGCTTAGCCATCATATCATCCATGGACATCTTTCCAGAACTAGACGCCACAGCCTCACGGTTTCCAGGAGGAACATACAAACCACTCTTGTCAGTCTTATTCTTCCAACCACCTTGATCGCGGTCCTTGTATCCAGATTTATCATAATAGTTTCGACCTTGGTTTCCTTGGGCATTGCCTCGGAAACCCCCTGAATATTCAAGTAATTTTCTTCCCCCTCAGAATCAGAATCATATCTTCCCTGTGATACAACAGCTTTAACCTTTTCAGTTTTCCCTGATAATAAATGCTTGGTAAGAAGATCCATCTTCGTTTTCATGTGAGCCATATCTTGGTCACGTTCCTCTTGTCTACGCCTCTGCTCTGCAGTCATGCCAATGGCTATAGTAGAGCTTGCTACCTCAGAATCCCTGGTATGCCAAGCTCTACTCTGCTTTGTCATACGGTCCAGCATATCACTTGCCTCAATGAAAGTAAGGTCCATGAATGACCCACCTACAACATTATCAACCATTGGCTTTGTCACTGAGTTCAAAGACCTGTATAGTATCTCCATCAAGTTGATATTCATCATTTGATGGTTTGGGCACCACATAAGCTTCTTCTTAAACCTCTCCCATGTTTCGTGGAGAGCTTCAGTTGGAAGCTGTCGAAAATTGCTGATCTCATCTCTCAACTATGCTCTCTTGGATGGCGGAAAGAATTTTTATAGGAAAGCGTCTTTCAGTTGCCTCTAATTAGTAATAGAATCAGGAGTTAGCCTGTTCATCCATAGAGTTACCTCCCCAGACAGAGACAATAGAAATAAGCGCAGACGAATTACATTCTACCCAACTCCTGGATTGTCAAACGACTTGCATGTTGAAATAAAATTGACCAGATGCATATTCGGATCATCGCCTTCAAGTCCACCAAATAAACGTTTGAGTTGCAATATCTGAATCATGGTGCTACTGATATTGAACTTGGCTCTAGGTGCCAATGGCGGAGGAATAATAGCCCCTGTGGCACTAGCTCCATCCAGATCATTATCATCATCATCAAAAGGAACCTGCACAGATCGGCGGTCAGGTCTCATTCTAGCTTGACGATCTCTCATATGCATAGGTGCCGCCACCTCATCAGTACACCTTAGATTCAGTAACTCATCATCACCCAGGTCCTCATTATCAGGATTTGTTGCCCGCCCTGGGTTATCAATATTCTGTTGATGTACTTGAGAAGCTGCCAGTGCAGCTAATCTATCCTGCTCCTTTTGAGACGCCCTTCTTTCAATGTCACATTGTGCATCCATTCTGCCAATAAGTTGTGGTTCAGGATTTATGGGTAATAATGCATGACCAGAACTTTGAGTATTTGACATGCACTCTACCAAACCTGAACAAAAGAAAAACAATAAACAAAAAGTTATATTCGAGAATCTTTGACCAAAGGGTCTAGTAACTATCACAAACTTAGTTGACAACCGTATTCCCCGACAACGGTGCCAAAATTTGATAACGCCCAAACTACAACTCTCATAAGAGTGTTAGCGGTCGCTGTCAAATATAGAACCCAACTGGGTTTGGTGTCGAATCCCACAGGGAATACTTGGTCACTAAGTGTTGCAATTGTTTAGTAGGATTTAATCACAGAGAAAAATAAGTTAGGGTTATGTCCACCTTATGAATTCTACGTATCTATTAACTATGAGTAATGTGTAATTCAGACATGCATGCACTTATAGAGATTCGTATTCTAATGGTAAATCCTAGTGTTTCTCAACCATCAAGGATTATTTCACTTTAACTCTCTCGAGCTTAAAGCGTATAACTAATGGTACTAACTCTCCAAGAGGTTAATCCGGTTAAGGCATTAACGTGTAAACAGGGGTTGGTAGCCCTATTTCCTTGTCACACTCTCTTTTCCAAACATGTAACTTTTCTCTAGAACAAGTTAATGCTATAATGGCGTATTATATATGTTTGCAACCATAAGAATTTAATTAAAACAAAGAGAGTAATGATATAAGTAGCATACGCATCAAGAATTCACAAACTCATAGTAATAGATAGTATATCAAAAGGCTTCCATAACCCTAACAAAGAAGTTTAGCTACTCATGATTGTAAAGGAAAACAACGAAAACATCATCATCATCGTACCAAAACGATAACAATCTCACGATGGGTATGTATTGGCGTCACTATGAGAATGACGTGATTTCCTTCTCTAGCCGTTCTTGTAGCATTTTTTCTCTCTAAAGTTACAGAAATTGTAACGTGAATAATACTAAAAGTGTCGACTAAATTATGAAAAGAAATAATGAATGAATGAATGAATCAATGCAGAAAAATTCGGCAAATAAGGTTTTTATAACATCCTTGTCTAGAGTAGTTAAGCTAGAAGAAAATAATGGTGTTGTCTTTAAGGTGAATGGCCAACGAGTAAAACCTTATATCGGTCCTCTTGACTCGATAAAATCCATGTCCACCATCTATCTCGACGAAATCTAAGTACTCGAGGTAACTATGTCGTGCCGCGACAATAAATCAAGCGCTAGATGGGAGGCAACCCATCGTTTTTCATTCTTTATTGTTTTACTAAGAGTTTATTTTTGTTAAATAAAAAAAAATCCAAAAAGAAGAGTCGAGCCACGACCAAAACTAAGGCGCTTGGTGGGAGGCAACCCATCGTTCTAATCATTTTTGTTGTTTTTGAATAAGTGTAGGTGCAAGAGGTGTAAAGGAGGAGATTGGTTTCAAATTTTGATTTGGAAGTATTGCATGTTGAAGGTGGTAAGTTGGGAATGAAGAAGTAAAAGTCTATGATTTAGGCATTGCCTATGAAAATCTAGGCAACGAACAAGGCAAGGCCTATGCTATGGCCTAAGCTCTCTGAATCTAGAGTGCCATGGTATAGGCGCCGCCTATGCCTAACAATGTCATAGCATAGGCGCCACCTATGAAAAGACTTTTGTCTCTGAATCTAGAATGCCATGGCATAGGCGCCGCCTATGCCTAACAATTCCATAGCATAGGCGGCGCCTATGCTCAACTAGGCTTTGCAAAAGGCGCCGCCTATGCCAAGCATAGGAATGAATTAGGCGCCGCCTATGCTCACTTTTTGGTCTCCTAATCCGATTCCAAATGGGTCAAAACCCGACCCAAGCTTGTCCTATAAATAGAACCTTAGTCTTAGAACAAAATTTCAATGCAAACTCAACCTAAGCGCCGCCTACCTCTCCAAAATCTCTCAAAAATTTTCTTTTTGCTCTTTTAACTTTGCAAGAACATCTTCCAAGGCCATCAACCAAGTAAGTACTTCTTTGCTCCTCTTTTATATTCCGTAAGTATTACAATAGTACGCCTATAATAAGTTGTTAAATCTTGAAGTAGTGTTGGTGATTTGAATGAGGTTGATTTGTTGTGATACAACTAAGTGAGTGAAAGAATACGTATGTGTGTTCTAGACTTGGTTCCAACCGGAATTTGATTTTTGATACACTGTCATACTTTTGCGGAATCGACATGGTTAATATAATTGCATAATCTTGTAAGTCGAAAGCTTGTATGTTTGAATGACTTGTCCATTGAGATGAAAATCATGGTTAACTACACACATGAGATGTTGTGATTATTTCTAAGCCCTAAATTGATACGATATCTATGTAGTAGTTTTGTTCAATGAGATGCATTAGTCCAAACATAAAAACATAGTTAAGAGTACATGAAAAAGAATTGAAAAGGATAGTGAAGATGACAAGAAAAGTATGACTGCGCTGAATATATTGTTGGAACATAACACCTAAATGTATGGCGATGAAGTCTGAGTAATCGACATCGTTTACTTAATCAATTTGTCACAACAAATTAAGTGTGGGGTGGTGCCACTACTATTTGTTTGTTGATTGTATCTACTAAGATGATGCTAACATGACTATTATTTTAATCTCAGGTACAATGGCACCAAAAAGTCGACCCGGAAAAGAAAAAGCATCTATCTCACAGAAAGGCCAGAAAAGGGGAAGAAAAGAGCAAGCTGAATCCTCCTCGCTGCAAATACCTCGACGCATGAACGGGATAAAATGGGTCCTAGAGGAGGAAGGAAATGATTGGTACAAGAACAATAAAGAAAAAAAATATGTTCATGTGGAGTTGATACAAAAGAAGAGCCTAGCAAATAAAGAACCCCGTATTTTGGCTAAAATCATGGCGCTATATCTTGATTTCATTTTCCAAGATATGGGAGAATGCAATATTGATCTAACGCGAGAATTCTATGCCAATTGGTCCCCAAAGACTACCGAAAGTGAAGTGAAGATTCGGGGCCAAGTCTTGCAACTGAATGAAGAGTTCTTCAACTCTTTTTTGGGTCTTCCATCTGTGGATCCATCACCGCTCAAGGAGATTTATCGCAGACCTCCATACAGGGCAATCAGACACATACTATGCAGAACAAGATCAATGGCACGGTGGAGTCATCACAAGGATACCGGTCGGCACAATACCTTCCCGTATGACTCCTTGAACAGAGAAGGTCAGATATGGTTGCGGATAGTCAATTATTGCCTGATTCCAGGGTCGCAGTACACAAAGATCACACGTGATAGAGTGTGCTTGGTGTACGCTTTGATGACGAACATCCCCATCAATATTGGGGCGATTATTCGATCTTCAATGCGTAAGGCCTGGCTGCACAAGAGGTCCCACTTAAGCTTTGGCAATCTATTGACTACGATATTAAGGAAGGAGGACATCGAAAAGGAACCTGCAGATCCTAAGCTTCCACACAACCCAAAGAAGGTTGACCTCACAAAGGATAAAGATGTTGAATCCATGCATGGCGTCAACCTAACCACTACAGAAAGACATGGTCGCGACGAAAGCTTCTCCCGCCATTTATATGGCATGATGAGGTTTACCATGATGAGCGGGGGTCGTGTTCCAACTGCTGCAGAGCTCCAACAGTTGGATTATGACTACCCAATGAATGAGCATGCTAGGGCGATATGTGGAGTAGGAGTATATTTTGAGGAACCTCTTGATGACGATATGCCAACCGATGATGATCAACGAATGCCAGACTCCGACGTGGAGGAGAACTATGATGACAACGACTTTGATGATGATTCTGATGCAGGGGGTATGACCCCATACATAGAGGATGAGTCCGACTAATCAGGTTCTTCTTATTTGTTTTCCATTGAGGGCAGTGTGTCCCGTCTAAGTGTGGGGTACTGGTATTTGTATGCTATACTTCTTTGTTTGTATTTGCATTTATTCTAGTTCTTGTTTGTTTTAATTAGTCATAATTAGTTAGTTTAATTTTAAATTTTTTTAGATTTTGCATGAAATTGTTCTAATAGACGGCATGGTAGTATAACAAGATTTTGTGCTAAATCATTACTATTGAGACATTTAGGCTCTACATATGACTCACTGAGTGATAATTGTGTGGTTTAATTCATTCATCTGTTGGGTCAAGAGTCTATACTGCTCGCAATTAAGTTGACCATGTGCCTTGTGTGTGTGAGGATATAGTATATTCTGTGTTGTGACTGATGCTAGAACTTTTCTGGTGTGTGTGTAAAGCGAAATAAAGAGTGTGAGTTTAGGAGATGATTTAGGCATTTCTTTGGCAGCCTGTGATTGTTTACCTTCTGTTTACCTACCCGTGGACATTATCCCAGTCAATCTTTTGAGCCTTTAAGCCATTTTCTTTGACAGCCTCATATGTAAGCCTAATCCAATTTTTTTTCAAGACCATAACTATCAATCTTTTCAGGCTGCAAATGTCTAGGGGTGACGTCATGAACACACTCTTCAGCTTCTTCGGCCTCTTCACATTCTACATCAACAACATTATCCTCTATATCATCAACCACCTGCTTGTCCTTGGATTTATTTTCCAACACTTTACCACTCCGGGTAGTAATAGCCATGCATGATCCGTCGTTCCTTGGGTTTTGCACCGTATCGCTGGGTAGTGTTCCAGCCTTTCTTTGGTTGAATGCCACTGATAATTGACTCAATTGTTGCTCCAGCTGTTTTATTGCAGTAGAATGCGAGTCAACCAATTGCTTCATTGAGGACAGATCATTTATTACCTAAGTTACTCCTGTGCTGGTTGCCTCTACTCCTTTCAGCAGCTTAGCCATCATATCTTCCATGGACATATTTCCAGAACCAGATGCCACAGCCTCACAGTTTCCAGGAGGAACATACAAACCACTCCTATTAGTCTTATTCTTCCAACCACCTTGATCGTGGTCCTTGTATCCAGATTTATCATAATAGTTCCGACCTTGGTTTCCTTGGGCATTGCCTCAGAAACCCCCCTGATTATTCAAGTAGTTCGCTTCTTCCTCAGAGTCGGATTCATCTCTTCCCTGTGATACAATGGCCTTAACCTTTTCGGTCTTCCCTGATAGTAAGTGCTTGGTAAGAAGATCCATCTGCGTTTTCATGTGAGCCATATCTTGGTCACGCTCCTCTTGTCTACGCCTCTGCTCTGCAGTCATGCCAATGGCTATAGTAGAGCTTGCTACCTCAGAATCCCTGGTATGCCAAGATCTACTCTGCTTTGTCATACGGTCCAGCTATCACTTGCCTCAATGAAAGTAAGGTCCATGAATGACCCACCTGCAGCATTATCATCCACTGGCTTTGTCACTGAGTTCAAAGCCCTGTATAATATCCCCATCAAGTGGATATTCATCATTTGATGGTTTGGGCACCACATAAGCTTCTTCTTGAACCTCTCCCATATTTCATGGAGAGCTTCAGTTGGAAGCTGTCGAAAATTGCTGATCTCATCTCTCAATTGTGCTCTCTTGGATGGCGGAAAGAATTTTTCTAGGAAAGCGTCTTTCAGTTGCCTCCAATTAGTAATAGAATCAGGAGTCAGCCCATTCAACCATAGAGTTGCCTCCCCAGATAGAGACAATGGAAATAAGTGCAGCCGAATTGCATTTTGTCCAACGCCTGGATTGTCGAATGACTTGCATGTAGAGATGAAGTTGATCAGATGCATATTCGGATCATCGCCTGCAAGTCCACCAAATAATCCCTTGAGATGCAATAGTTGAATCATGGTGCTGGTGATATTGAACTTTGCTCCAGGTGCCAAGGGCGGAGGAATAATAGCTCCTGTAGCACCAGCTCCATCCAGATCGTCATCATCATCATCAAAAGGAGCCTGCACCGCTTATACCATTGCCTATGCTCACTGCCTCACTTAGGTGATAGGTTAGGCACCGCCTATATCCATATAGGCGATAGGTTAAGCGCCACTTATACCATTGTCTATGCTCACTGCCTCACTTAGGCGATAGGTTAGACGCCGCCTATGTCAACATAGGCAATGTCTTAGGCGCCGCCTATGTCAACATAGGCGATAGGTTTGGCACCACGTATACCATTGCCTATGCTCACTGCCTCACTTAGGTGATAGGTTAGGTGCCGCCTATGTTCAAATTGGCGACGGCTTAGGCACCGCCTATATCAACATAGGTGATTTTTCAGGCGCCGCTTATACCATTGCCTATGCTCACAGCCTCACTTAGACGATTGGTTAGACGCAGCCTACGTCAACATAGGCGATGGCTTAGGCGCTGCCTATATCCTCACTTAGGCGATAGGTTAGGCGCCGCTTATACCATTACCTACGCTAACTGTCTAATTTAGACGATAGGTTAGGCACCGCCTATGTCAACAGAAACGATGTGTTAGGCGCCGCCCACATCAACATAGGCGATAGGTTAGGCGCCACTTATACCATCGCCTATGCTCACTGGCTCAAATAGGCGATAGGTTAGGCTCCGCCTATGTCAACATAGGCTATGGATCAGGCACCACCTATATCAACATAGGAGATAGGTTAGGCGCCGCTTATACCATTGCCTATGCTTGCTACCTCACTTAGGCGATAGGATAGGCGCTACCTATATCAACATAGGCAATAGGTTAGGCACCACTTATCCCATTGCCTATGCTCACTGCCTCACTTAGGCGATAGGTTAGGCGCTGCCTATATCAACATAGGTGATAGGCTAGGCACTGCTTATACCATTGCCTATGCTCACTGCCTCACTTAGGCGATAGGTTAGGCGCCGCCTATATCAATATAGGAGATAGGTTAGGCGCCACTTATACCATTGCCTATGCTCACTGCCTCACTTAGGCGATAGGTTAGGCGCCGCCTATGGCAACATAGGCTATGGCTTAGACGCCGCCCATATCAACCTAGGAGATAGGTTAGGCGCCGCTTATGCCATTGTCTATGCTCGCTGCCTCACTGAGGCGATAGGTTAGGCGCTGCCTATATAAACATAGGCAATAGGTTAGGCACCGCTTATACCATTTGCTATGCTCACTGCCTAACTTAGGCGATAGGTTAGGCGCTACCTATATCAACAAACTCAATAGGTTAGGCACCGCTTATACCATTGCCTATGCTCACTGCCTCACTTAGGCGATAAGTTAGGCGCCGCCTATATCAACATAGGCGATAGCTTAGGTGCCGCCTATATCAACATAGGAGATAGGTTAGGCGCCGCTTATACCATTACCTATGCTCACTGCCTCGCTTAGGCGATAGGTTAGGCGCTGCCTATTTCAACATAGGCGATGGCTTAGGCGCCGCCTATATAAACATAGAAGATAGGTTAGGCGCCACTTATACCATTGTCAATGCGCATTTCCACACTTAGGTGATAGGTTACGCGCCGCCTATGTCAACATAGGTGATGGCTTAGGTGCTACCTATATCGACATAGGCTATAGGTTAGGCGCCACTTATTCCATTGCCTATGCTCACTGCCTCACTTTGGTGATAGGTTAGGCGCCTCCTATGTCCACATTGGCGATGGCTTAGGTGCCGCCTATATCAATATAAGCGATAGGTCTGGCACCTCTTATACCATTGCCTATGCTCACTGCATCACTTAGGCGATAGGTTAGGCGCCACCTACGTCAACATAGGCGATGGCTTAGACGCTACCTATATCATCACTTAAGCGATAGGTTAGGCGCCTCTTATACCATTGCCTATGCTCACTGCCTCATTTAGGCGATAGGTTAGGCGCCGCCTATGTCAACGTAGGCGATGGCTTAGATACCGCCTAAATCAACATAGGCGATAGGTTAGGCGCCGCTTATACTATTGCCTATGCTCACTGTCTCACTTAGGAGATAGGTTAGGCGCCGCCAATATCAACATAGGCTATGTCTTAGTCGCCTCCTATATCAACATAGGAGATAGGTTAGGCACAACTTATACCATTGCCTCTGCTTGCTGCCTCACTAAGGCGATAGGTTAGGTGCTGCCTATATCAACATAGGCTCTAGGTTAGGCACCGCTTATACCATTTCCTATGCTCACTGCCTCACTTAGGCGATCGGTTAGGCACCGTCTATGTCAACATAGGAGATGGCTTAGGCGCCGCCTATATCAACATAGGCGATAGGTTAAGTGCCACTTATACCATTACCTATGCTCACTGCCTCACTTAGGCGATAGGTTAGGCGCTGCCTATTTCAACATAGGCAATGACATATGCACCGCCTATATCAACATAGGAGATAGGTTAGGCGCCACTTATACCATTGCCAATGTGAATTGCCTCACTGAGGCGATATATTACGCTCCGCCTATGTCAACATAGGTGATGGCATAGGCACCTCCTGCATCAACATAGGCGATAGGTTAGGCGCCTCTTATACCATTACCTCGGCTCACTGCCTCACTTAGGTGATAGGTTAGGTGCCGCCTATGTCAACATAGACGATGGCTTAGGCGCCGCCGATATCGACGTAGGCGATAGGTAAGGCACCGCCTATGTCCACATTGGTGTCGGATTAGGTGACGCCAATATCAACATAGGTAATAGGTCAGGCGAGCTTATACCATTTCCTATGCTCGCTGCGTCACTTAGGCGATAGGTTAGGCGCCGCCTAAGTCAACATAGGCGATTTCTTAGGCGCTTCCTATATAATTATTTAGGCGTAGGTTAGGCGCCACTTATACCATTGCCTATGCTCACTGCCTCACTTAGGAGATAGGTTAGGCGCCGCCTATGTCAACATAGGCTATGGCTTAGGTGCCGCCTATATCAACATAGGAGATAGGTTAGGCACCACTTATACCATTGCCTATGCTCGCTGCCTCACTTAGGCGATAGGTTAGGCGCTGCCTATATCAACATACCCAATAAGTTAGGCACCGGTTATACAATTGCCTATGGTCAGTGCCTCACTTAGGCGATAGGTTAGGCGCCGCCTATGTAAACATAGGCTATGGCTTAGGCTCCGCCTTTATAAACATAGGAGATATGTTAGGCGCCGCTTATACCATTGCCTATGCTCGCTGCCTCACTTAGGCGATAGGTTAGGCGCTGCCTATATCAACATAGGCAATAGGTTAGGCATCGATTATACCATTGCCTATGATCACTGCCTCTCTTACGAGATAGGATAGGCGCTTCCTATATCAATATACTCAATAGGTTAGGCACCGCTTATACCATTGCCTATGCTCACTACCTCACTTAGGCGATAGGTTAGGCACCGCCTATGTCAACATAGGCGATGGCTTAGGTTCCACCTATATCAACATAGGCGATAGGTTAGGCGCCGCTTATACCATTTCATATGCTCACTGCCTCACTTAGGCGATAGGTTAGGCACCTCCTATGTCAACATAGGCGATGGCTTAGGCGCCACCTATGTATACATAGGCGATAGGTTAGGCGCCGCTTATACCATTACCTATGCTCACTACCTCACTTAGGTGATCGGTTAGGCGCCATCTATGTCAAAATAGGAGATGTCTTAGGTGCCGCCTATATCAACATAGGTGATAGGTTAGGTGTCGCTTATACCATTACCTATGCTCACTGCCTCGCTTAGGCGATAGGTTAGGCGCTGTCTATTTCAACATAGGCGATGGCTTAGGTGCTGCCTATATCAACATAGGAGATAGGTTAGGCGCCACTTATACCATTGCCAATACGTATTGCCTCACTTAGGCGATAGGTTAGGCGCCGCATATGTCAACATTGGCAATGGCATATGCACCTCCTGCATCCACATAGGCGATAAGTTAGGCGTCTCTTATACCATTGCCTATGCTCTCTGCCTCACTTAGGCAATAGGTTAGGCGATTTCTTAGGCTCCACCTATATTAACATAGGCGATAGGTTAGGCGCCGCTTATACCATTGCCTATGCTCACTGCCTCCCTTCGGTGATATGTTAGGCGCCACCTATATAAACATAGGCTATAGGGTAGGCGCCGCTTATACCATTGCCTATGCTCACTGCATCACTTAGGCGATAGGTTAGGCGCCGCCTATGTCAATAGAAACGATGTCTTAGGCGCCGCCCACATCAACATAGGTGATAGGTTAGGCGCCGCTTATACCATTGTCTATGCTCACTGCCTCACTTAGGCGATTGGTTAGGCGCCACCTATGTCAATATTGACGATGGATTAGGCGCCGCCTATATCAACATAGGCGATTTGTTAGATGCCACTTATACCATTGCCAATGCTCATTGCCTCTCTAAGGTGATAGGTTAGGCACCGCCTATGTCACCATAGAAAATAGGTTAGGTGCCGCTTATACTATTTCCTATGCTCACTGCCTCGTTTAGGCGATAGGTTAGGCGCCGCCTATGTCAACATAGGTGATGGCTTAGGCGCCACCTATATCAACATAGACTATAGGTTAGGCACCGCTTATACCATTGACTATGCTTACTACCTTACTTAGGCGATAGGTTAGGCGCCGCCTATGTCAACAAAGGCGATGGCTTAGGCGCTGCCTATATAAATATAAGAGATAGGTTAGGCACCACTTATACCATTGCCTATGCTCACTGCCTCACTTAGGCGATAGGTTAGGCACCTCCTATGTCAACATAGGCGATGTCTTAGGCACTGCCTATATAAACATAGGCGAAAGGTTAGGTGCAGCTTATACCATTGCCTATGCTTACTTCCTCACATAGGCGATAGGTTAGGCGCCGTCTATATCAACATAGGAGATAGGTTAGCCGCCTCTTATACCATTGCCTATGCGCACTGCCTCACTTAGGCGATATGTTAGGAGCCGCCTATGTCAACTTAAGCGATGTCTTAGGCTCCGTCTATATCAACATAGGCGATAGATTAGGTGCCGCTTTTACCATGACTATGCTCACAGCCTTACTTAAGCGATAGGTTAGGCGCCGCCTATGTCAGCATAGGCAATGGATTAGGCACCGCCTATATCAATATTGGCGATAGGTTAGGCGCCGCTTATACTATTGCCTATGCTCACTGCCTCACATAGGAGATAGGTTATGCGTCGCCTATATCAACATAGGCGAAGGAAAAAGCGATGCCTATATCAATAAAGGTGATAGGTTAGGCGCCGCTTATACAATTGCCTATGCTCACTGCCACACTTAGGTGATAGGCAAGGCGCTGCCTATATCAACATAGGCGATAGGTTAGGCACCGCTTATACCATTGCCAATCCTCACTGCCTCACTTAGGCGATAGGTTAGGCGTCACCTATGTCATCATAGGTGATGGCTTATGCGCCACCTATTTCAACATAGGCGATTGGTTAGGCGCCGCTTATACCATTGCCTATGCTAACTGCCTCACTTAGGGGATTTGTTAGGCGCCGCCTATGTCAACATAGGCGATGGTTTAGGCGCCGCCTATATCAACATAGGTGATAGGTTAGACACCACTTATACCCTTGCCAATGCTCAATGCCTCAATTAGGCGATTGGTTAGGCGCCGCCTACGTCAACATAGGAGATGCCTTAAGCGCCGCCTATATCAACATAGGCGATAGGTTAGACTCCGCTTTTACCATTGCCTATGCTCACTGCCTCACTTAGTCAATAGGTTAGGCGCCGCCTACGTCAACATAGGTGATTGCTTAGGCGCTGCCGATATCCTCACTTAGGCGATAGGTTAGGCGCCGCTTATACCATTGCCTACGCTCACTGCCTCATTTAAGCGATAGGTTAGGCGCTGCCTATGTCAACATAGGCGATGGTTTAGACGCCGCCTATATCAACATAGGCGATAGGTTACGCGCTGCTTATTCCATTGCCTATGCTCACTGCCTCACTTAGGCGATAGGTTAGGCGCCTCGTATGCAACATAGCCTATGGCTTAGGCACCGCCTATTTCCACATAGGCGAAATATTAGGCGCCGCCTATGTCAACATAGGCGATGGATTAGGCGCCGCCTATTTCAACATAAGCGATCGGTTAGGCAATACTTATACCATTGCCTATGCTCACTGCCTCACTTAGGTGATAGGTTAGGCACCGCCTATGTCCATATAGGCGATGGCTTAGGCACCGCCTATATCAATATAGGCGATAGGTTAGGCGCCACTTATACTATTGCCAATGCTCACTGCCTCACTTAGGCGATAGGTTAGGTGCCGCCTATGTCAACATAGGCGATGGCTTAGGAGCTGCCTATATCAACATAGGCGATAGGTTAGGCGCCACTTATACCATTGCAAATGCTCAATGCCTCAATTAGGCGATTGGTTAGGCGCCGCCTATGTCAACATAGGTGATGCCTTAGGCGCCGCCTATATCAACATAGGCGATAGGTTAGACTCCACTTATACCATTGCCTATGCTCACTGCCTCACTTAGTCGATAGGTTAGGCGCCGCCTATGTCAACATAGGCGATGGCCTAGGCACTACCTATATCAACATAGGCGATAGGTTAGGCGCAATATATACCATAGCCTATTCTTACTCCCTCACGTAGGAGATAGGCTAGGCGTTGCCTATATCAACATATGCGATAGGTTAGGCGTCGCTTATACCATTTCCTATGCTCACAGCCTCACTTAGGCGATAGGTTAGCTTCCTCCTATGTCAACATAGGTGATGGCTTAGGCGCCACCTATATCAACATAGGTGATAGGTTAGACACCACTTATACCCTTGCCAATGCTCAATGCCTCAATTAGGCGATTGGTTAGGCGCCGCCTACGTCAACATAGGCGATGCCTTAAGCGCCGCCTATATCAACATAGGCGATAGGTTAGACTCCGCTTTTACCATTGCCTATGCTCACTGCCTCACTTAGTCAATAGGTTAGGCGCCGCCTACGTCAACATAGGTGATTGCTTAGGCGCTGCCGATATCCTCACTTAGTCGATAGGTTAGGCGCCCCTTATACCATTGCCTACGCTCACTGCCTCATTTAAGCGATAGGTTAGGCGCTGCCTATGTCAACATAGGCGATGGTTTAGACGCCGCCTATATCAACATAGGCGATAGGTTAGGCGCCGTTTATTCCATTGCCTATGCTCACTGCCTCACTTAGGCGATAGGTCAGGCGCCTCGTATGTCAACATAGCCTATGGCTTAGGCACCGCCTATTTCCACATAGGCGAAATATTAGGCGCCGCCTATGTCAACATAGGTGATGGATTAGGCGCCGCCTATTTCAACATAAGCGATCGGTTAGGCACCACTTATACCATTGCCTATGCTCACTGCCTCACTTAGGTGATAGGTTAGGCACCGCCTATGTCAATATAGGCGATGGCTTAGGCACCGCCTATATCAACATAGGCGATAGGTTAGGCGCCACTTATACTATTGCCAATGCTCACTGCCTCACTTAGGCGATAGGTTAGGCGCCTCGTATGCAACATAGCCTATGGCTTAGGCACCGCCTATTTCCACATAGGCGAAATATTAGGCGCCGCCTATGTCAACATAGGCGATGGATTAGGCGCCGCCTATTTCAACATAAGCGATCGGTTAGGCACCACTTATACCATTGCCTATGCTCACTGCCTCACTTAGGTGATAGGTTAGGCACCGCCTATGTCCATATAGGCGATGGCTTAGGCACCGCCTATATCAATATAGGCGATAGGTTAGGCGCCACTTATACTATTGCCAATGCTCACTGCCTCACTTAGGCGATAGGTTAGGCGCCGCCTATGTCAACATAGGCGATGGCTTAGGAGCCGCCTATATCAACATAGGCGATAGGTTAGGCGCCACTTATACCATTGCCAATGCTCAATGCCTCAATTAGGCGATTGGTTAGGCGCCGCCTATGTCAACATAGGTGATGCCTTAGGCGCTGCCTATATCAACATAGGCGATAGGTTAGACTCCACTTATACCATTGCCTATGCTCAGTGCCTCACTTAGTCGATAGGTTAGGCGCCGCCTATGTCAACATAGGCGATGGCCTAGGCACTACCTATATCAACATAGGCGATAGGTTAGGCGCAACATATACCATAGCCTATTCTTACTCCCTCACGTAGGAGATAGGCTAGGCGCCGCCTATATCAACATATGCGATAGGTTAGGCGCCGCTTATACCATTTCCTATGCTCACAGCCTCACTTAGGCGATAGGTTAGCTTCCTCCTATGTCAACATAGGTGATGGCTTAGGCGCCACCTATATCAACATAGGTGATAGGTTAGACACCACTTATACCCTTGCCAATGCTCAATGCCTCAATTAGGCGATTGGTTAGGCGCCGCCTACGTCAACATAGGCGATGCCTTAAGCGCCGCCTATATCAACATAGGCGATAGGTTAGACTCCGCTTTTACCATTGCCTATGCTCACTGCCTCACTTAGTCAATAGGTTAGGCGCCGCCTACGTCAACATAGGTGATTGCTTAGGCGCTGCCGATATCCTCACTTAGTCGATAGGTTAGGCGCCCCTTATACCATTGCCTACGCTCACTGCCTCATTTAAGCGATAGGTTAGGCGCTGCCTATGTCAACATAGGCGATGGTTTAGACGCCGCCTATATCAACATAGGCGATAGGTTAGGCGCCGTTTATTCCATTGCCTATGCTCACTGCCTCACTTAGGCGATAGGTCAGGCGCCTCGTATGTCAACATAGCCTATGGCTTAGGCACCGCCTATTTCCACATAGGCGAAATATTAGGTGCCGCCTATGTCAACATAGGTGATGGATTAGGCGCCGCCTATTTCAACATAAGCGATCGGTTAGGCACCACTTATACCATTGCCTATGCTCACTGCCTCACTTAGGTGATAGGTTAGGCACCGCCTATGTCAATATAGGCGATGGCTTAGGCACCGCCTATATCAACATAGGCGATAGGTTAGGCGCCACTTATACTATTGCCAATGCTCACTGCCTCACTTAGGCGATAGGTTAGGCGCCTCGTATGCAACATAGCCTATGGCTTAGGCACCGCCTATTTCCACATAGGCGAAATATTAGGCGCCGCCTATGTCAACATAGGCGATGGATTAGGCGCCGCCTATTTCAACATAAGCGATCGGTTAGGCACCACTTATACCATTGCCTATGCTCACTGCCTCACTTAGGTGATAGGTTAGGCACCGCCTATGTCCATATAGGCGATGGCTTAGGCACCGCCTATATCAATATAGGCGATAGGTTAGGCGCCACTTATACTATTGCCAATGCTCACTGCCTCACTTAGGCGATAGGTTAGGCGCCGCCTATGTCAACATAGGCGATGGCTTAGGAGCCGCCTATATCAACATAGGCGATAGGTTAGGCGCCACTTATACCATTGCCAATGCTCAATGCCTCAATTAGGCGATTGGTTAGGCGCCGCCTATGTCAACATAGGTGATGCCTTAGGCGCTGCCTATATCAACATAGGCGATAGGTTAGACTCCACTTATACCATTGCCTATGCTCAGTGCCTCACTTAGTCGATAGGTTAGGCGCCGCCTATGTCAACATAGGCGATGGCCTAGGCACTACCTATATCAACATAGGCGATAGGTTAGGCGCAACATATACCATAGCCTATTCTTACTCCCTCACGTAGGAGATAGGCTAGGCGCCGCCTATATCAACATATGCGATAGGTTAGGCGCCGCTTATACCATTTCCTATGCTCACAGCCTCACTTAGGCGATAGGTTAGCTTCCTCCTATGTCAACATAGGCGATGGCTTAGGCGCCACCTATATCAACAGAGGTGATACGTTAGACACCACTTATACCCTTGCCAATGCTCAATGCCTCAATTAGGCGATTGGTTAGGAGCCGCCTACGTCAACATAGGCGATGCCTTAAGCGCCGCCTACGTCAACATAGGTGATTGCTTAGGCGCTGCCGATATCCTCACTTAGTCGATAGGTTAGGCGCCCCTTATACCATTGCCTACGCTCACTGCCTCATTTAAGCGATAGGTTAGGCGCTGCCTATGTCAACATAGGTGATGGTTTAGACGCCGCCTATATCAACATAGGCGATAGGTTAGGCGCC
Source organism: Capsicum pubescens (assembly GCA_030864215.1). NCBI lineage: Eukaryota > Viridiplantae > Streptophyta > Magnoliopsida > Solanales > Solanaceae > Capsicum > Capsicum pubescens. Next base: position 305,125,905 of record CM061542.1, read on the forward strand.
GCTTATTCCATTGCCTATGCTCACTGCCTTACTTAGGCGATAGGTCAGGCGCCTCGTATGTCAACATAGCCTATGGCTTAGGCACCGCCTATTTCCACATAGGCAAAATATTAGGCGCCGCCTATGTCAACATAGGCGATGGATTAGGCGCCGCCTATTTCAACATAAGCGATCGGTTAGGCACCACTTATACCATTGCCTATGCTCACTGCCTCACTTAGGTGATAGGTTAGGCACCGCCTATGTCCATATAGGCGATGGCTTAGGCACCGCCTATATCAACATAGGCGATAGGTTAGGCGCAACTTATACTATTGCCAATGCTCACTGCCTCACTTAGGCGATAGGTTAGGCGCCGCCTATGTCAACATAGGCGATGGCTTAGGAGCCGCCTATATCAACATAGGCGATAGGTTAGGCGCCACTTATACCATTGCCAATGCTCAATGCCTCAATTAGGCGATTGGTTAGGCGCCGCCTATGTCAACATAGGCGATGCCTTAGGCGCCGCCTATATTAACATAGGCGATAGGTTAGACTCCACTTATACCATTGCCTATGCTCACTGCCTCACTTAGTCGATAGGTTAGGCGCCGCCTATGTCAACATAGGCGATGGCCTAGGCACTACCTATATCAACATAGGCGATAGGTTAGGCGCAACATATACCATAGTCTATTCTTACTCCCTCACGTAGGAGATAGGCTAGGCGCCGCCTATATCAACATATGCGATAGGTTAGATGCCGCTTATACCATTTCCTATGCTCACAGCCTCACTTAGGTGATAGGTTAGCTTCCTCCTATGTCAGCATAGGTGATGGATTAGGCGCCGCCTATATCAACTTAGGCGATAGGTTAGGCGCCGCTTATACCAATTCCTATGCTCACTGCCTCACTTAGGCGATAGGTTAGGCACCGCTTATTCCATTGTCTATGCTCACTGCCTCACTTACGCGATAGGTTTGGTACCGCCTTTGTCAACCCAGGCGATTGCTTAGGTGATAACACCCAAACTACAGCTCTCGTAAGAGTGTAAGATGTCGCTGTCAAATATAGAACCCAACTGGGTTGGGTGTCGAATCCCACAGGGAATACTTGGTCACTAAGTATTGCAATTTTAGCAGACTGTTGGTTGAAAATTCTACAGAAAGGAGGGATGGTTTAGGCGTGAATTAATACTATGGAAGTAACAACAGAATGCTTGATTTAGTAAGATTTAATTAATGAGAATTATATGTTTGGGTTATGTACACCTTATGAGTTCTACGTATCTATTAACTATGAGTAATGCGGAATTCAGACATGAATGCACTTATAGAGATTCGTATTCTAAGGGTAAATCCTAGTGTTTCTCAACCATCAAGGATTATTTCACTTTAACTCTCTCGAGCTTAAAGCGTGTAACTAACGGTACAAACTCTCCAAGAAGTTAATCCAGTTACGGCACTAACGTGTAAATAGGGGTTGGTAGCCCTATTTCCTTGTCACACTGTCTTTTCCAAACATGTAACTTTTCTCTCGACCAAGTTAATGCTATAATGGCGTATTCTATATGTTTGCAACCACAAGAATGTAATTAAGATGAAGAGAGTAATGATATATGTAGCATACGTATCAAGAATTCACAAACTCATAGTAATAGATAGTATATCAAAAGGATTTCATAACCCTAACAGAGAAGTATAGCTACTCATGATTACAAAGAAGATCACAATAGACATCATCATCGTACCAAAGCTCGAATAATCTCACGGTGGGGATGAGATTGGCGTCAAAAGGTATTGACGATTTTTCTCCCCTCTTTGCTCACGTGTTTGCCGTTTTTCCCTGTTTTAAAACATAGAGATTCTGTAACGTGAATTATGAATAAAAACATAACATGCTGAAAAATTCAGCAATAGGGTTTTTATAAGGTCTATGTCTACTAAATTACTGCGGCATCCCTAAATATTTAAAAATACTGATTTTTCCCGGGACACGTTTTCCATGCGTCACATTCAGTCCATAAGCTTCCAAAAGTTGTCTTCCCTTTTATGGGAAGTTTTCCTTTGCTGCCCAAAGGTCCACTAAGTGCTGAAATCTTCATCATTAATACCTGAAAACATGCTAATCACGTTGGTTAGCTCACTTACAGGAAAATGGACTAAAAATGCAGGAATTATATATTTTGTCCTTAAAACTTAGCTAAAATATGGGTAAATTATGGTGCTTTAGGCGTGTAAATACGCCTATCATCAACACCCCACACTTAAAGCTTTGTTCGTCCTCGAACAAAATATTACGTCCATGCAATCATCTACTTAGAATATCACACCAACATCATAAAATGTTCAATAAGACAGGCACGACAATTATTAACAAAGAGTAGTTTTCTTGTTCACTACTAGAAACAATTCAACCTCCAACATAGACTTGTGATGATGGTTAATTCGTATCCACAAGTTAAGTCACAAAGAATCAAACAAAACTACCCAACAATCATCAACCATGTGTGTCTCACACTAGATATCCCCCATAATCACTCATAAGTTTTGCATTTTTCGAAACATGGGTACAAGATTCTCCTTGCTCTCACTCTCACAAAGAATTCATATGTTGCAACTGATGACCATAGGCTTGCCCTTAGTGTAATGCTCCACTAATATCATAATGCTAAGCTTAGGATCAAGTAGGTCTTTACAGGTTGTAATGTAGGCTAAGGGACAGGTAGGACTATTTTGGCCAGAAATAGTGACTATGTTCCCTAAGCGCTTTAATACACTACATTATGCCATTAACACTCTCTTTTAAACAACCCTTCTACCTTTCTTTTCATATAACACCCCATTTCACCTATTTTGTTATTCAATTATAAACACAAAGATGAGAATATAGAACTTATTTTTTTATTTTTTATTTTTTATTTTTCTATTTCTGTTTTTTTTTTTTATATAAAACACCTCTATGATTGCCACTCCTTTTCACAACAATTTCAAGTACCAATACACTCTGAGGCATCACTCTCACCCAATTTCCTCTTATTTTGTCACATGACTCTACAATTTAAAACGCTTAGGAATTTGGATCAAATTATAGTCTTGAAAAAAAAATGGATTAGGCTACATATGAGGCTCTCAAAGAAAATAGCTAAAGGCTCAAAAGGGGTTAACTAGGATAATGTCCATGGGTAGGTAAAAAGAAGGTAAACTATCACAGGCTGCCAAAGAAATGCCTAAATCAGCTCCTAAACTCACACACTTTATTTCGCTTTAAACACACACCAGGCAAGTTCTAGCATCAGTCACAACACAGAATATACTATAACCTCACACACACAAGGAACATGGTCAAATTTATTGGGAGCAGTATAGACTCTTGACCCAACAGATGAATGAATTAAACCACACACTTATCACACAGTGAGTTACACTTAGAGCTTAAACGTCTCAATAGTAATGATTTTGGCACAAACTCTTGTCATAATACCATGCCGCCTATAAGAACAATATCATGCAAAATCTAAAAAATCTAAAATTAAACTAACTAATTACGACTAATTAAAACAAACAAGAACTAGAATAAATATAGGCAAAGCAGTACAAGAAGCATACAAATACCAGCACCCCACACTTAGACGGGACACACTGCCCTCAGTGGAAAATAAATAAGGAAAACCTGATTAGTCGGACTCCTCTTCTATGTCTGGGGTCATACCCCCTTCGTCGGAATCATCATCAGAGTCGTCATCCTCAGAGTTTCCTCAAAATGTACCCCACTTGATCCCAAAAGTGCATCGAGGTATTTGTAGAGAGGAGGACTCAGCTTGCTCCTTTCTTAACCTTTTATGTCCCTTCTGTGAGGTGGTCGCTTTTTTCTTTTCCTTGTCGTCCTTTTGGGGCCATTCTACCTGAGATTAAAATAGAGTCATGTTAGCTTCATCTCGGAAGATTCAATCGAAAAACAAACAGTAGCGGTGCCACCCTACACTTAATTTGTTGGCACAGACTAATTAAGTTAGCGATGTCGATTACTCAGACTTCATCGACATACATTTAGGCGATATGTTCCAACAACATGTTTAGCACAGTTATACGTTCATGTCATCTTAATTATCCTTTCCAATTCTATTTCATGTAATCTTGTCTATACTTTCATGTTTGGATGAATGCACTTTTTGAACCAAACTACCACATAAGGATCGTACCACAAATAGAAACAAGTTATTGAATAGGCATAATCACACCATCTTATGCTTGTGGTCAATCATAATCGGTATCTCGATGAACGAGTCATTCAAACATTCAAGCTTTCAGCTTACAAGAGTATGTATTAACTTCACAATTTTGACTTCATAAAACTATGATAGTGTATAACAATCAAATACAAGTCGGAACAAAGTCAAGAACACCCACACGTATTCTTTCACTCAACTAGATGTATCATATCACACCAACCACATTCTAATCACCAACACCACTTCAAGATCTAACAAATCATTATAAACGTAGAATTTCAACAACTACGGAATATAAAAGAATGACTTACTTGGTGATGGATCCGGAAGATGAACTCACAAGACTAGATGAGCAAAAAGAAAATTTTTGAGAGATTTGGAGAGTAAAGGCGGCGCCTAGGTTGAGCAAATAAGTGTGTTTTGTTCTAATGTTAAAGTTTTATTTATAGGACAAGGCTTGGGTCGTGTTTTACCCATTTAAAATCGGATTAGGAGACCAAAAAGTAAGCATAGGCGGCGCCTTTTGCAAAGCCTAGTTGAGCATAGGCGGCGCCTATGCTATGGCATTGTTAGGAATAGCCGGCGCCTATGCTATGGCATTGTAGATTCAGAGAGCAAAGGCAATGGCATAGGCGGCGCCTATGCTATGGAATTGTTGGGCATAGGCGGCGCCTATGCTATGGAATTGTTGGGCATAGGCGGCGCCTATTCTATGGCATTGTATATTCAGAGAGCTTAGGCCATAGCATAGGCCTTGCCTTGTTCGTTGCCTAGATTTACATAGGCCTTGCCTTGTTCGTTGCCTAGATTTGCATAGGCAATGCCTAACCAATAGCCTTTGTTTTTTCATTCCAAACTTACCACCTTCAACATGACACACTTTAAAATCAAAATTTGAGACCAAGCTCCTCCTTTATACTTCTTGCACCTACACTTAATCAAAAACAACAAAAACGATTAGAAGGATGGGTTTCCTCCCACCAAGCACCTTAGCTTTGGTCGTGGCTCGACTCTTCTTCTTGGATTTTTATTTAACAAAAACAAACTCCTAGTAAAACAAAACGATTAAAAACGATGGGTTGCCTCCCATGTAGCGCTTGATTTATTGTCGCGGCATGACATAGTTACCTCGATTACTTAGACTTCATCGAGATAGATGGTGCATCATTTTCTGAATGGATTCAGACGACACTGATGCTTACTTGTAGGAATGCAATGTTCTTCGAGATGACTCTTGTGCATACATATCCCAGGAGGGATACCAATTATATCATCAATAGTCCAACCCATAGCTCTCTTGTACCACTTCAAAGCAGAGATGAGAGCCTCTACGTGCTGTTCACCTAAATCAACCGCAACACTTACCGGAAGTGTATTTATACTTCCCAAGAACGCATACCTTAGGTGACTGGGGAGATCTTTTGATTCTAGCACTGGTGGCTCTTCAATGGAATTCTTCGCTGTTGGTGAAGGTCGATTCCTAAGATCAAGGTCCATCTTCTTAGGAGCATGAGAATAGGACTTTATTCCTGTTAGAGCACAAACAATTTCTCCATATTCTTCAACATCCTCATGCTCAAAATTCAACAGCACAACAGACAATAGCTCAACAGTAAGCTGTTTCTCTACAGATAATCCTTTCTCATCCTCATAGTATACATCAGCTACAGAGAACATATCCATATCTCTAGGCTGCTTCATCGATTTGCATACATAAAAATGGACCACTTCGTCATTCAGCCAAAATAAAAGCTCATTAGCTCTTAAATCAATAAGCACACTTCCAGTTGTGAGGAAAGGGCGTCCCAAGATTATGGGAGCTTCAGAATCTACCTCTCAATCCAAAATAACAAAGTCTGCAGGAAAGATGAAGGTGGAAACCTTCACCAACACATCATATAAGATACCAACACGCCGTTTTACCGACCTATCTGCCATGAGGAGCCGCATATTGGTTGGTGTAGGATCACCCAACCCCAACTTTCTATAAATAGATAGCGGCATCAAATTGATGCTAGCTCCCAAATCGCACAACACCTTAGCCAAATCCAACGATCCAATCGTGCAAGGAATAGTGAAAGAACCAGGATCTGCCTTCTTCTGTACTAGCGATGTTGTAGCGATTGCACTGTAATGATGAACATTATCTGCCAGTTCATAACTTGTTGCCCGCTTCTTTGTCAATAGGTCCTTCATGAATTTAGCATACCCAGTCATCTGTTCCAGCGCCTCCACCAATGGAACATTAATAGTCAGCTGCTTCAACATGGTCATGAATTTACTGAACCTGGTGTCATCAGCTTTCTTCTTCAGTCTCTGCGGAAAAGGTGGTGGTGGAAGGGGAATCATTTTCTCCACCACTTCCTCTTTATCTTGCTTCCGTATATCAACCTTTTCAGGAGTGTCATCATCCTTCTTCTTCAGTCTCTGAGTAAAAGGTGGTGGTGGAAGAGGAATCGTTTTCTCCACCACATCCTTTTTATCTTGCTTCCGATTATCACACTTTTCAGGCTGGTGACGTCTAGGTGTAACATCATGAGCACTCACTTCAGCTTCTACGGCATCTTCAAACTCTGCTTCATCAACATTCTCTGCTATATCATCAACCACCTTCTTGCCTTTGGATGGATTTTCCAACACTTTACCACTCTGGGTAGTAATAGCCATACACGATCCGTCATTCCTTGGGTTTTGCACAGTGTCACTGGGTAGCGTGCCAGCCTTTCTTTGGTTGAATGCCGCTGATAATTAACTCAATTGTTGCTCCAGCTATTTTATTATAGTAGAATGCGAGTCAACCAATTGATTTATTGATGACAAATCATTCTTTACCTCAGTAACGCCCATGTTGGTTGCCTCCACTCCTTTCAAAAACTTAGCAATCATATTTTCCATGGACATCTTCCCAGATCCAGACGCCACAGTCTCACGATTTCCAGGAGAAACATACAAACCACTCCTGTCAGTCTTATTCTTCCAACCACCTTGATCGCGGTCCTTGTATCCAGATTTATCATAATAGTTCCGACCTTGGTTTCCTTGGGAATTTCCTCAGAAACCCCCCTGATTATTCAAGTAGTTTGCATCTTCCTCAGAGTCGAATTCATCTCTTCCCTGTGATACAATGGCCTTAACCTTTTCGGTCTTCCCTGATAGTAAGTGTTTGGTAAGAAGATCCATCTGTGTTTTCATGTGAGCCATATCTTGGTCACGCTCCTCTTGTCTACGCCTATGCTCTGCAGTCATGCCAATGGCTATAGTAGAGCTTGCTACCTCAGAATCCTTGGTATGCCAAGACCTACTCTGCTTTGTCATACCGTCCAGCATATAACTTGCCTCAATGAAATTAAGGTCCATGAATGAACCTCCTGCAGCATTATCAACCACTGGCTTAGTCACCGAATTGAAAGACCTGTATAATATCTCCATCAAGTGGACATTAGGCTCTTTTGGATGGCGGAAAGAATCTTTCTAGGAAAGTGTCTTTCAATTGCCTCCAATTTGAAATAGAATCAGGAGTTAGACCGTTCAGCCATAGAGTTGCCTCCCCAGACAGAGACAATGGAAATAAGCGCAGCTGAATTGCATTCTGCCCAACTCCTGGATTGTCAAACGACTTGCATGTTGAAATAAAGTTGACCAGATGCATATTCGGATCATCGTCTGCAAGTCCACCAAATAAACCTTTGAGCTGCAATAGCTGAATCATGGTGCTAGTGATATTGAACTTGGCTCCAGGTGCCAAGGGCGGAGGAATAATAGCCCCTGTGGCACCAGCTCCATCCAGATCGTCATCATCATCATCTAAAGGAGCCTGCATAGCTTGACGGTCAGGTCTCATTCTTGCTTGAAGTTCCCTCCTATGCATAGGTGCTAATCATCAGGATTTGTAGCTCGCCCTGGGTTATCAATATTCTGTTGATGTACTTGAGCAGCTGCTAGTGCAGCTAATCTAGCCTGCTCCTGTTGAGTTGCCCTTCTGTCAATGTCACGCTATGCATCCATTCTGGCAATAAGTTGAGGTTCAGGATTGATAGGTAATAATGGTTGACCTGAACTTCGAGTGTTTGGCATGAACTCAAACAAACTTGAATAAAACAAAAACAACAACTAAAAGTAAAATTCAAGAATTTTAGACCAAAGGGTCTATTAACTATCACAAACTTAGTTGACAACGGTATTCCCCGGCAGCGGCGCCAAAATTTGATAACGCCCAAACTATATCTCTCGTAAGAGTGTAAGCGGTTTCTGTCAAATATAGAACCCAACTGGGTTGGCTGTCGAATCCCACAGGGAATACTTGGTCACTAAGTGTTGCAATTGTTAGCAGACTGTTGGTCGAAAATTCTACAGAAAGGGGGGATGGTTTAGGAGTAAATTAATACTATGGAATTAACAACAAAATGCTTGATTTATTAAGATTTAATCAATGAGAATTATAAGTTAGGGTTATGTCCACCTTATGAGTTCTACGTATCTATTAACTATGAGTAATGCGGAATTTAGACATGCATGCACTTATAGAGATTCGTATTCTAATGGTAAATCCTAGTGTTTCTCAACCATCAAGGATTATTTCAGTTTAACTCTCTCGAGCTTAAAGCGTGTAACTAACGGTACAAACTCTCCAAGAAGTTAATCCAGTTACGGCACTAACGTGTAAATAGGGGTTGGTAGCCCTATTTCCTTGTCACACTCTCTTTTCAAAACATGTAACTTTTCTCTCAAACAAGTTAATGTTATAATGCCGTATTCTATATGTTTGTAACCAGAAGATTGTAATTATGATGAAGAGAGTAATGATATAAGTAGCATACGTATCAAGAATTCACAAACTCATAGTAATAGATAGTATATCAAAAGGATTCCATAACCGTAACAGAGAAGTTTAGCTACTCATGATTACAACGAAGATCACAATAGACATCATCATCATACCAAAGCTCGAATAATCTCACGGTGGGGATGAGATTGGCATCAATAGGGACTGACGATTTTGCTCCCCTCCTTGCTCAGGTGTTTGCCGTTTTTCCCTGTTTCAAAACTTACAGATTTTGTAACGTGAATTATGAATAAAAACATAACATGCTGAAAAATTCAGCAATAGGGTTTTTATAAGGTCTTTGTCTACTAAATTACTGTTGCATCCCTAAGTATTTAAAATTACTAATTTTGCCCGGGACAAGTTTTTCATGCGTCACATTCAGTCCATAAGCTTCCAAAAGTTGTCTTCCCTTTTATGCGAAGTTTTCCTTTGCTGCCCAAAGGTCCACAAAGTGCTGAAATCTTCATCCTTAATACCTGAAAACATGCTAATCACGTTGGTTAGCTCACTTATAGGAAAATGGACTAAAAATGCAGGAATTATATATTTTGTCCTTAAAAGTTGGCTAAAATATGGGTAAATTATGGTTCTTTAGGCGTGTAAATACGCCTATCATCATTAGGCACCGCCAATATCAACATAGGCGATAGGTTAGACGCCGCTTATACCATTGCCTATGCTCACTGCCTCACTTACGCGATAGGTTAGGTGGCGCCTTTGTCAACATAGGCGATTGCTTAGGCGCCGCCAATATCAATAAAGGCGATAGGTTAGGCGCCGCTTATACCATTGCCTATGCTCACTGACTCACTTAGGCGATAGGTTAGGCGCCGCCTTTGAAAACATAGGCGATTGCTTAGGCTCCGCCTATATCAACATAGGCGATAGGTTAGACGCCGCTTATACCATTGCCTATGCGCACTGCCTCACTTAGGCGATAGGTTAGGCGCCGCCTATTTTAACGTAGGCGATGGCTTAGTCACCGCCTATATCTACGTAGGCGATAGGTTAGGCTCCGCTTTTACCATTGCCTATGCTCACTGCCTCACTTAGGCTATAGGTTAGGCGCCGCCTATGTCAACATAGGCGATAGTTTAGGGGCCTCATATATAACCATAGGCGATAGGTTAGGCACCGCATATACTATTGCCTATGCTCACTTCCTCTCTTAGGCGATAGGTTCGGCGCCACGTATATCAACATAGGCGATAGGTTAGGCGCCGCTTATACCATTGCCTATGCTCACTACCTCACTTAGGCGAAAGGTTAGGCGCTGCCTATATCAACATAAGCGATGGATTAGGCGCCGCCAATGTCAACATAGGTGATGACTTAGGTGATGCCTATATCAACATAGGTGATAGGTTAGGCGCCTCTTATACAATTGTCTATGCTCACTGCCTCACTTAGGCGATAGGTTAGGCGCCGCCTATATAAATATAGGTGATGGCTTAGGCGCCGCCTATGTTAACATAGGCGATAGGTTAGGCGCCGCTTATACCATTGCCTATGCTCACTGCTTCACTTAGGCGATAGGTTAGGTACCGCCTATGTCAACATAGGCGATGGCTTAGGCGCCGCCTATATCAACATAGGCTATAGGCTAGGAGACCCTTATACCATTGGCTATCGTCACTTCTTCACTTAGGCGATAGGTTAGGTGCCGCCTATGTCAACATAGGAGATGGCTTAGGGGCCTCCTATATCAACATAAGCGATAGGTTAGGCATTATTTATAATATTGCCGATGCTCACTGCCTCACTTAGGTGATAGGTTAGGCGCTGCGTATATCAACATAGGCGATAGGTTAGGCACCTCTTATACCATTGCCTATGCTCACTATCTCACTTAGGCGATAGGTTAGGCGCCGCCTATGTCAACATAGGCAATGGCTTATGCGCCGCTTATATCCACATAGGCGATAGGTTAGGCGACGCTTATACCATTGCCTATGCTCACTGCCTCACCTACGCGATAGGTTAGGTGCCGCCTATCTCAACATAGGCGATGTCTTAGGTGCCGCCTATATCATCAAAGGCGATAGGTTAGGCGCCGCTTATACCATTGCCAATCCTCACGGACTCACTTAGGCGATAGGTTAGGCGCCTCCTTTGTCAACATAGGCGATTGCTTAGGCGCCGCCTCTATCAATATAGGCGATAGGTTATGCGCCGCTTATACCATTGCCTATGCTCTCTGCTTCACTTAGGCGATAGGTTAGGCGCCGCATATATCAACATAGGCGATGGATTAGGCACCTCCTATATAAACATAGGCGATAGGATAGGCACCCCTTATACCATTGCCTATGCTCACTGCCTCACTTAGGCGATAGGTTAGGCGCCGCCTATGTCAATATAGGCGATGGCTTAGGCGCCGCATATATCAAAATAGGCGATAGGATAGGAGCCTCTTATACCATTGCCTATGCTCACTGCCTCACTTAGGCGATAGGTTAGGTGCCGCCTATGTCAACATAGGCTATGGCTTAGGGGCCTCCTATATAAACAGAGGCGATAGGATAGGCGCCGCCTATGTCAACATAGGCGATGGCTTAGGGGCCTCCCATATCAACATAGGCGATAGGTTAGGCGCCGCATATACTATTTCCTATGCTCACTTCCTCACTTAGGCGATAGGTTAGGCGCCGCCTATGTCAACATAAGCTATGGATCATGCGCCACCTATATCAACATAGGAGATTGGTTAGGCGCCGCTTATACCATTGCCTATGCTCGCTGCCTCACTTAGGAGATAGGTTAGGCACTACCTAGATCAACATAGGCAATAGGTTAGGCATCGCTTATCCCATTGCCTATGCTTACTGCCTCACTTAGGTGATAGGTTAGGCGCTGCCTATATCAACATAGGTGATAGGTTAGGCACCGCTTATACCATTGCCTATGCTCACTGCCTCACTTAGGCGATAGGTTAGGCGCCGCCTATATCAATATAGGAGATAGGTTAGGCTCCACTTATACCATTGCCTATGCTCACTACCTCACTTAGGCGATAGGTTAGGCGCCGCCTAAGTTAACATAGGCTATGGGTTAGACGTCGCCCATATCAACATAGGAGATAGGTTAGGCGCTGCTTATGCCATTGCCTATGCTCACTGCCTCACTTAGGCGATAGGTTAGGCGCTGCCTATATAAACATAGGCAATAGGTTAGGCACCGCTTATAACATTTCCTATGCTCACTGCCTAACTTAGGCGATAGGTTAGGCGCTACCTATATCAACAAACTCAATAGGTTAGGCACCGCTTATACCATTGGCTATGCTCACTGCCTCACTTAGGCGATAAGTTAGGCGCCGCCTATATCAACATGGGCGATGGCTTAGGTGTCGCCTAAATCAACATAGGCGATAGGTTAGGCGCCGCTTATACTATTGCCTATGCTCACTGCCTCACTTAGGAGATAGGTTAGGCACCGCCTATATTAACATAGGCTATGTCTTAGTCGCCACCTATATCGACATAGGAGATAGGTTAGGCGCCACTTATACCATTGCCTCTGCTCGCTGCCTCACTATGGCGATAAGTTAGGTGCTGCCTCTATCAACATAGGCTCTAGGTTAGGCACCGCTTATACCATTTCCTATGCTCACTGCCTCACTTAGGCGATCAGTTAGGCATCGTCTATGTCAACTTAGGAGATGGCTTAGGCACCGCCTATATCAACATAGGCGATAGGTTAAGCGTCACTTATACCATTACCTATGCTCACTGCCTATATAAACATAGGCAATAGGTTAGGCACCGCTTATACCATTTGTTATGCTCACTGCCTAACTTAGGCGATAGGTTAGGCGCCACCTATATCAACAAACTCAATAGGTTAGGCTCCGCTTTAACCATTGCCTATGCTCACTGCCTCATTTAGGCGATAGGTTAGGCGCCGCCTATGTCAACATAGGTGATGGCTTAGATACCGCCTAAATCAACATAGGCGATAGGTTAGGCGCCGCTTATACTATTGCCTATGCTCACTGCCTCACTTAGGATATAGGTTAGGCGCCGCCTATATCAACATAGGCTATGTCCTAGTCGCCGCCTATATCGACATAGGAGATAGGTTAGGCGCCACTTAATTCATTGCCTCTGCTCGCTGCCTCACTAAGGCGATAGGTTAGGTGCTGCCTATATCAACATAGGCTCTAGGTTAGTCACCGCTTATACCATTTCCTATGCTCACTGCCTCACTTAGGCAATCGGTTAGGCACCATCTATGTCAACATAGGAGATGGCTTAGGAACCGCCTATATCAACATAGGCGATAGGTTAAGCGCCACTTATACCATTACCTATGCTCACTGCCTCACTTAGGCGATAGGTTAGGCGCCGCCTATTTCAACATAGGCAATGACATATGTGCCGCCTATATCAACATAGGAGATAGGTTTGGCACCACTTATACCATTGCCAATGCGCATTGTCTCAATTAGGCGATATATTACGCGCCGCCTATGTCAACATAGGTGATGGCATAGGCACCTCCTGCATCAACATAGGCGATAGGTTAGGCGCCTCTTATACCATTACCTCTGCTCACTGCCTCACTTAGGTGATAGGTTAGGTGCCGCCTATGTCAACATAGGCGATGGCTTAGGCGCCGCTGATATCGATGTAGGCGATAGGTTAGGCACTGCCTATGTCCATATTGGTGTCGGATTAGGTGACGCCTATATCAACATAGGCGATAGGTCAGGCGAGCTTATACCATTTCCTATGCTCGCTGCATCACTTAGGCGATATGTTAGGCACCGCCTATGTCAACATAGGCGATTTCTTAGGCGCTGCCTATAGAATTACTTAGGCGATAGGTTAGGCGCCACTTATACCATTGCCTATGCTCACTGCCTCACTTAGGAGATAGGTTAGGCTCGCCTATGTCAACATAGGCTATGGATTAGGTGCCGCCTATATAAACATAGGAGATACGTTAGGCGCCGCTTATACCATTGCCTATGCTCGCTGCCTCACTTAGGCGATAGGTTAGGCGCTGCCTATATCAAAATACTCAATAAGTTAGGCACCGATTATACAATTGCCTATGCTCAGTGCCTCACTTAGGCGATAGGTTAGGCGCCGCCTATGTCAACATAGGGTATGGCTTAGGCGCCGCCTGTATAAAAATAGGAGATAGGTTAGGCGTCGCTTATACCATTGCCTATGCTCGCTGCCTCACTTAGGCGATAGGTTAGGCGCTGCCTATATCAACATAGGCAATAGGTTAGGCACCGATTATACCATTGCCTATGATCACTGCCTCTCTTAGGAGATAGGTTCGGGGCTTCTTATATCAACATACTCAATAGGTTAGGCACCGCTTTTACCATTGCCTATGCTCACTGCCTCACTTAGGCGATAGGTTAGGCGCCGCCTATGTCAACATAGGCGATGGGTTAGGTGCCACCTATATCAACATAGGCGATAGGTTAGGCGCCGCTTATACCATTTCCTATGCTCACTGCCTCACTTAGGTGATCGGTTAGGCGCCATCTATGTCAAAATAGGAGATGTCTTAGGTGCAGCCTATATCAACATAGGTAATAGGTTAGGCGCCGCTTATACCATTACCTATGCTCGCTGCCTCGCTTAGGCGATAGGTTAGGCGCCGTCTATTTCAACATAGGCGATGGCTTAGGTGCTGCCTATATCAACATAGGAGATAGGTTAGGCGCCACTTATACCATTGCCAATACGCATTGCCTCACTTAGGCGATAGGTTAGGCGCCGCATATGTCAACATTGGCAATGGCATATGCACCTCCTGCATCAACATAGGCGATAAGTTAGGCGTCTCTTATACCATTGCCTATGCTCACTGCCTCACTTAGGCAATAGGTTAGGCGATTTCTTAGGCGCCGCATATATTAACATAGGCGATAAATTAGGCGCAGCTTATACCATTGCCTATGCTCAGTGCCTCACTTAGGCGATATGTTAGGCGCCACCTATATAAACATAGGCTATAGGGTAGGCGCCGCTTATACCATTGCCTATGCTCACTGCATCACTTAGGGGATAGGTTAGGCGTCGCCTATGTCAACAGAAACGATGGCTTAGGCGCCGCCTATATCAACATAGGCGATAGGTTAGGCGCCGCTTATACCATTGCCTATGCTCGCTGCCTCACTTAGGCGAATGGTTAGGCGCCACCTATGTCAATATTGGCGATGGATTAGGCGCCGCCTATATCAACATAGGCGATTTGTTAGGCGCCACTTATACCATTGCCTATGCTCATTGCCTCTCTAAGTTGATAGGTTAAGCGCCGCCTATGTCACCATAGAAAATAGGTTAGGTGCCGCTTATACTATTTCCTATGCTCACTGCCTCATTTAGGCGATAGGTTAGGCGCCGCCTATGTCAATATAGGCGATGTCTTAGGCGCTGCCTATATAAATATAAGCGATAGGTTAGGCACCACTTATACCATTGCCTATGCTCACTGCCTCACTTAGGCGATAGGTTAGGCGCCTCCTATGTCAACATAGGCAATGTCTTAGGCACTGCCTAAATCAACATAGGCGAAAGGTTAGGTGCAGCTTATACCATTGCCTATGCTTACTGCCTCACTTAGGCGATAGGTTAGGCGCCGTCTATATCAACATAGGAGCTAGGATAGGCGCCGCTTATACCATTGCCTATGCGCATTGCGTCACTTAGGAGATATGTTAGGAGCCGCCTATGTCAACTTAGGCGATGTCTTAGGCTCCGTCTATATCAACATAGGAGATAGGTTAGGCGCTGCTTTTAGCATGCCTATGCTCACAGCCTTAGTTAGGCGATAGGTTAGGCGCCGCCTATGTCAGCATAGGCAATGGATTAGGCACCGCCTATATCAATATTGGCGATAGGTTAGGCGCCGCTTATACTATTGCCTATGCTCACTTCCTTATTTAGGAGATAGGTTATGCGTCGCCTATATCAACATAGACGATGGAAAAAGCGATGCCTATATCAACATAGGTGATAGGTTAGGCGCCGCTTATACCATTGCCTATGCTCACTGCCACACATAGGTGATAGGCAAGGTGCTGCCTATATCAACATAGGCGATAGGTTAGGCACCGCTTATTCCATTGCCAATCCTCACTGCCTCACTTAGGCGATAGGTTAGGCGCCACCTATGTCATCATATGTGATGGTTTATGCGCCACCTATTTCAACATAGGCGATTGGTTAGGCGCCGCTTATACCATTGCCTATGCTAACTGCCTCACTTAGGGGATAGGTTAGGCGCCGCCTATGTCAACATAGGCGATGGTTTAGGCTCCGCCTATATCAACATAGGCGATAGGTGAGGTGCTGCCTATATCAACATATGCAATAGTTTAGGCAACACTTATACCATTGCCTATGCTCACTGTCTCATTTAGGCGATAGGTTAGGCGCTGCCTTTATAAACATAGGCAATAGGTGAGGCACCGATTATACCATTTCCTATGTTCACTGCCTCACTTAGGCGATAGGTTAGGCACCGCCTATGTCAACATAGTCGATGACTTAGGTGTCGCCTATATCAACATAGGCGATAGGTTAGGCGTCGTTTATATCATTTCCTATGATCACTACCTCACTTAGGCGATAGGTTAGGCGCCGCGTATGTCAACATAGGTGATGGAAAAGGCGCCGCCTATATCAACAAAGGTGATAGGTTAGGTGCCACTTATATCATTGCCTATGCTCACTACCTCACGTAGGCGATAGGTTAGACGCTGTTTATGTCAACATAGTCGATGGCTTAGGAGTCGCCTATTTCAACATAGGCGATATGTTAGTCACCGCCTATGTCAACATAGGCAATGGATTAGGCGCCGACTATTTCAACATAGGTGATACGTTAGGCGCCGCCTATGTCAACATAGGCAATGGCTTAGGCGCCGCCTATATCAACATAGGAGATAGGTTAGGCGCCACTTATACCATTGCCTATGCTCACTGCCTCACTTAGGCGATAGTTCATGCACCGCCTATGTCCACATTGGCGACGGCTTAGGCGTCGCCTATATCAACATAGGCGATGGGTCAGGCGCCGCTTATACCATTGCCTATTCTCACTGCCTCACTTAGACGATAGGTTAGGCGCCGCCTACGTCAACATAGGTGATTGCTTAGGCGCTGCCGATATCCTCACTTAGGCGATAGGTTAGGCGCCGCTTATACCATTGCCTACGCTCACTTCCTCATTTAAGCGATAGGTTAGGCTCTGCCTATGTCAACATAGGCGATGGTTTAGACGCCGCCTATATAAACATAGGCGATAGGTTAGGCTCCACTTATTCCATTGCCTATGCTAACTGCCTCACTTAGGCGATAGGTTAGGCGCCGCGTATGTCAACCTAGCCTATGGCTTGGGCGCCGCCTATTTCCAAATAGGCAAAATATTACGCGCCGCCTATGTCAACATAGGAGATGGATTAGGTGCCGCCTATTTCAATATAAGCGATCGGTTAGGAACCACTTATACCATTGCCTATGCTCACTGCCTCACTTAGGTGATAGGTTAGGCGCCGCCTATGTCCATATAGGCGATGGCTTAGGCACCGCCTATATCAACATAGGCAATAGGTTAGGCACCACTTATACCATTGCCAATGCTCACTGCCTCACTTAGGCGATAGGTTAGGTGCCGCCTACGTCAACATAGGCGATGGCTTAGGCGCCGCCTATATCAACATAGGCGATAGGTTAGGCGCCACTTATACCATTGCCAATGCTCAATGCCTAAATTAGGCGATTGGTTAGGCGCCGCCTATGTCAACATAGGCAATGCCTTAGGCGCCGCCTATATCAACATAGGCGATAGGTTAGACTCCGCTTATACCATTGCCTATGCTCACTGCCTCACTTAGTCGATAGGTTAGGCTCTGCCTACGTCAACATAGGTGATTGATTAGGCGCTTCCGATATCCTCACTTAGGCGATAGGTTAGGCGCCGCTTATACCATTGCCTACGCTCACTGCCTCATTTCTGCGATAGGTTAGGTGCTGCCTATGTCAACATAGACGATGGTTTAGACGCCGCCTATATCAACATAGGCGATAGGTTAGGCGCCGCTTATTCCATTGCCTATACTCACTGCCTCACTTAGGCGATAGGTTAGGCACCGCGTATGTCAACATAGCCTATGGCTAAGGCGCCGCCTATGTAAACATAGGCGAAGGATTAGGCGCCGCCTATTTCAACATAAGCGATCGGTTAGGCACCACTTATACCATTGCCTATGCTCACTGCCTCACTTAGGTGATAGGTTAGGCGTCGCCTATGTCCATATAGGCGATGGCTTAGGCACCGCCTATATCAACATAGACGATAGGTTAGGCGCCACTTATACCATTGCCAATGCTCACTGCCTCACTTAGGCGATAGGTTAGGCGCCGCCTATGTCAACATAGGCGATGGCCTAGGCACCGCCTATATCAACATAGGCGATAGGTTAGGTGCATTATATACCATAGCCTATGCTTACTGCCTCACGTAGGATATAGGCTAGGCGCCGCCTATATCAACATATGCGATAGGTTAGGCGCCGCTTATACCATTGCCTATGCTCACAGCCTCACTTAGGCGATAGGTTAGCTTCCTCCTATGTCAGCATAGGTGATGGATTAGGCGCCGCCTATATCAACATAGGCGATTGGTTAGGCGCCGCTTATACCATTGCCTATGCTCACTGCCTCACTTAGGCGATTGGTTAGGCACCGCTTATACCATTGTCTATGCTCACTGCCTCACTTACGCAATAGGTTAGGTGCCGCCTTTGTTAACCCAGGCGATTGCTTAGGTGATAACGCCCAAACTACAGCTCTCGTAAAAGTGTAAGCTGTCGCTGTCCAATATAGAACCCAACTGGGTTGGGTGTCGAATCCCACAGGGAATACTTGGTCACTAAGTATTGCAATTTTAGCAGACTGTTGGTCGAAAATTCTACAGAAAGGGGGGATGGTTTAGGAGTGAATTAATACTACGAAAGTAACAACAGAATGCTTGATTTATTAAGATTTAATCAATGAGAATTACATATTAGGGTTATGTCCACCTTATGAGTTCTACGTATCTATTAACTATGAGTAATGCGGAATTCAGACATGCATGCACTTATAGAGATTCGTATTCTAATGGTAAATCCTAGTGTTTCTCAACCATCAAGGATTATTTCACTTTAACTCTCTCGAGCTTAAAGCGTGTAACTAACGGTACAAACTCTCCAAGAAGTTAATCCAGTTACGGCACTAACGTGTAAATAGGGGTTGGTAGCCCTATTTCCTTGTCACACTCTCTTTTCCAAACATGTAACTTTACTCTCGACCAAGTTAATGCTATAATGGCGTATTATATATGTTTGCAACCACAAGAATGTAATTAAGATGAAGAGAGTAATGATATAAGTAGCATACGTATCAAGAATTCACAAACTCATAGTAATAGATAGTATATCAAAAGGATTTCATAACCCTAACAGAGAAGTATAGCTACTCATGATTACAACGAAGATCACAATAGACATCATCATCATACCAAAGCTTGAATAATCTCACGGTGGGGATGAGATTGGCGTCAAAAGGTATTGACGATTTTTCTCCCCTCTTTGCTCACGTGTTTGCCGTTTTTCCCTGTTTTAAAACATACAGATTCTGTAACGTGAATTATGAATAGAAACATAACATGCTGAAAAATTCAGCAAGAGGGTTTTTATAAGGTCTTTGTCTACTAAATTACTGCGGCATCCCTAAGTATTTAAAAATACTGATTTTTCCGGGGACACGTTTTCCATGCGTCACATTCAGTCCTTAAGCTTCCAAAAGTTGTCTTCCCTTTTATGGGAAGTTTTCCTTTGCTTCCCAGAGGTCCACTAAGTGCTGAAATCTTCATCATTAATACCTGAAAACATGCTAATCACGTTGGTTAGCTCACTTACAGGAAAATGGACTAAAAATGCAGGAATTATATATTTTGTCCTTAAAACATAGCTAAAATATGGGTAAATTATGGTGCTTTAGGCGTGTAAATACACCTATCATCAACACCCCGCACTTAAAGCTTTGTTCGTCCTCGAACAAAATATTACGTCCATGCAATCATCTACTTAGAATATCGCAACAACATCATAAAGTGTTCAACAAGACAGGCACGACAATTATTAACAAAGAGTTGTTTTCTTGTTCACTACTAGAAACAATTCAACCTCCAACATAGACTTGTGATGATGGTTAATTCGTATCCACAAGTTAAGTCACAAAGAATCAAATAAAACTACCCAACAATCATCAACCATGTGTGTCTCACACAAGATATCCCCCATAATCACTCATAAGTTTTGCATTTTTAAAAACATGGGTACAAGATTCTCCTTGCTCTCACTCTCACAAAGAATTCACATGTTGCAACTGATGACCATAGGCTTCCCCTTAGTGTAATGCTCCACTAATATCATAATGCTAAGCTTAGGATCAAGTAGGTCTTTACAGGTTGTAATGTAGGCTAAGGGACAGGTAGGACTATTTTGGCCAGAAATAGTGACTATGTTCCCTAAGCGCTTTAATACACTACATTATGCCATTAACACTCTCTTTTAAACAACCCTTCTACCTTTCTTTTCATATAACACCCCTTTTCACCTATTTTGTTATTCAATTATAAACACAAAGATGAGAATATAGAACTTATTTTTTTATTTTTTATTTTTTATTTTTCTATTTCTGTTTTTTTTTTTTTTTTTATAAAACACTTCTATGATAGCCACTCCTTTTCACAACAATTTCAAGTACCAATACACTCTGAGGCATCACTCTCACCCAATTTCCTCTTATTTTGTCACATGACTCTACAATTTAAAAAGCTTAGGAATTTGGATCAAATTATTGTCACACCCCAAATCCTATTAAGGCGGACTGGCACCCGTTGCCGGTAAGGCTCGGGAGAACCAACCTGTAGCAATACATTACCTATGAACATTATAAGTTACTTTTATACTAACATGCCCTCAAAAGATAAATGGGACTAGCAAGCCAAAAGATGTTGTATGACCAGGCCGTTGGAGCCACAATGTCTACGATACGATACATGACCATACTATACTTTACATAGTCTACAAAGACTCTAGACAAGAAACATTATCTTATAAGGGTCGGGACAGGCCCCGCCTCATGATAAGATACTATACAATGCAAGAAGATATGATAAGACTCAAAGCCCCGAAGCAACTTGGAGCTCAGTGACTGCAGTTGATATCCTGTACTCTTACTGGGGAGGTTTAGTAGCTTCTGCACCTGCAGCATGGAATGCAGGTCCCCCAACAGGGACGTCAGTACGAAATAATGTACTGAATATGTAAGGCAACATGTACTATGTATGAGATAAAAGCTCAAATGAAACCATACACTGTTGTAGGGTAAAAGACCACCTTTATGAATATTGTGGAGTCATGCATCGTATAACAATTATGTTACTTTACTCTTATCACTTGTATAATCTGTGCACAGCATGTAATGCAGATGACCAGCTGATCAGTGGTAAATCTATATCAGGATCGACCCATGCTAGGCTTTCCTTTCACCCCTGGGATACCCCCTGTAATACTGGGATTGACCAATGCTAGGTGATCCTTTCACCCCTGGGATACCACCCAACAGAAGCAACTGTATACATATATCTTCTTATTAATTTTAAGATGAATCTTTGGTGGTCGTAACATTTGAGCTATAAGACTATAAGCATGACAAATGACAAGTATGTGACCATGTAACATCATATCACAATGAAAAGAGTGGGTTATACAATTAGTGAGACATGTAGGACATAAACAACGTATGAACTTTATTTAGCTAAAAAGAAGACTCATATGTCATGGTATCCACTGTATGTATGCAGCAGTGACAATGCTCGAATCTGGACACACAAATACATGTGAAAGAGTGGAGTGGTTATATCGAAGTTTGTAAAGATCTCTATGTGCCAATAAAGACTTTGGATTCCATGCCAAATAATAAGAGATCGAATAGCCTTACATACCTCGACATATCAACTTGTTTTTACCTCGAAATGACTTCTTTTCTTCCAACTATTTATCTACAATATCATTTTTTAAAGCGGGTATTAGCAGCTAATCAATGCATCTGGACAGCCCAATCTCACAAGACACAACACTTTGGCAACAAACGTATAACCATCGACTCAATGGTGTTATTCCGACTTTCTCAATTCTAACTGTCTTCAACCAGTACACGTTATCATATACATGATGTATACAGCCTATATTAGCTCTATAACATGCTGGCAACAGTCCATAACTACAACACAAAACCATTTTACAAAACGCTCAACTAAGAAGCACAACATCTCGTCGTCTCCCTACATTTCGTCGTTAACAATTCATACTTGTCTCAACTTTGAACCAGATGCTCCCAACATATATATCCATAAAATAAACCTTAACATAGTCACAAAATAGCTCAAAACACAGGGGGAAACGTGAAACATCGCCCCCCCTCATCAAACAGTCCAATACCATTTTGGAAGCACATAAGATCATATAAGGATACTTGTTTCCAAAGAACTAGCAAAACAGTCCAGCAACCTTGGAAACCATATACACACTATAACATATTAATAACCTCAATTTATACCATATTAAAGTCAAAAATCAGGGTAAAAATCGTTCCAAAGCCAAGAAAACCAAACAACAACTTTCAGGACACAAGCTGTCCAGAAATTCCTGCACAGTGCACCAGCCGACTTATCTTGTTTTCCATGGAAAATTCATATCAAGTATATGGTCATTTTTACATACCTTAACTCCCAAGGTGTAGGTCTAATTCAAGAACTCAAAAAGTAGCCTTTGGTTGCCTTCCAAGGTGAAGAAATGCCAAGAGAAACTTAGAGAGAAAAGCTGAAATTTTTGGTCTTTTATTAGTTAACCTAAGGAGCTCGGTTTTGGTCCCTTTTTAAGGAGACCTTAGACCGACTTTCTCCTGATATTTGCAGCTGATTAACTCAAGTTGTTCAATGACTAATTTTCCCCTTTCACTTGGGCCTTTTGGATCTCTAAATCAATGGGCTTTAGCGGCCCATTTTCCTTAATCTTTCTTGCACTTTGTTTGGGCCCAATTTTGTTAGTAGTGAATGAATGTAGTTGGGCATATTATATAAAAATCTTGGGCTGAACATCTTGGACCAATATAATGCTAAACCATTGGTTTTAATAGCCTCCCTAACTTGGGCTTCGTTTGTCACAAGACTTGGAAAGTTTCGGCGTTAAGCCTTGTCTTCGTTCCCCTTTCTTTTTACTAACATCTAGACTTCAAGAGAGTTCACTTATGAATGAATTATTCTCCCTCATGTATATATATATATATATTTTTAAGCCAACCACACAGGTGACTCACCTGCTAGCTTCCTAAGTTCCATAAGCACGTCAATGATTTTCTCCGTTTAAGGCCACAGTCTCTAAATAGACTTCCATATAGTGCCCCAATCTAACACTTGAACACTTGAAAAAAAATTTGGTAGTAATTAAATCAAGTCGTATGTCATTTTATGTGAACATTACTAGTACATGTAAAATGTGGGGTGTTAGAATTATGGTCTTGAAAAAAAAATGGATTAGGCTACATATGAGGCTGTCAAAGAAAATAGCTAAAGTCTCAAAAGGGGTTAACTAGGATAATGTCCATGGGTAGGTAAAAAGAAGGTAAACAATCACAGGCTGCCAAAGAAATGCCTAAATCATCTCCTAAACTCACACACTATATTTCGCTTTACACACACACCAGGCAAGTTCTAGCATCAGTCACAACACAGAATATACTATAACCTCACACACACAAGGCACATGGTCAAATTTATTGGGAGCAGTATAGACTCTTGACCCAACAGATGAATGAATTAAACCACACACTTATCACACAGTGAGTTACACTTAGAGCTTAAACGTCTCAATAGTAATGATTTGGCACAAACTCTTGTCATAATACCATGCCGCCTATCAGAACAATATCATGCAAAATCTAAAAAATCTAAAATTAAACTAACTAATTACGACTAATTAAAACAAACAAGAACTAGAATAAATGTAGGCAAAGCAGTACAAGAAGCATACAAATACCAGCACCCCACACTTAGACGGGACACACTGCCCTCAGTGGAAAATAAATAAGGAAAACCTGATTAGTCGGACTCCTCTTCTATGTCTAGGGTCATACCCCCTGCGTCGGAATCATCATCAGAGTCGTCATCCTCAGACTTTCCTCAAAATGTAACCCACTTGATCCCAAAAGTGCATCGAGGTATTTGTAGAGAGGAGGACTCAGCTTTCTCCTTTCTTAACCTTTTCTGTCCCTTCTGTGAGGTGGTCGCTTTTTTCTTTTCCTTGTCGTCCTTTTGGGGCCATTCTACCTGAGATTAAAATAGAGTCATGTTAGCTTCTTCTCGGAAGATTCAATCGAAAAACAAACAGTAGCGGTGCCACCCTACACTTAATTTGATGGCACAAACTAATTAAGCTAGCGATGTCGATTACTCAGACTTCATCGACATACATTTAGGCGATATGTTCCAACAACATGTTGAGCACAGTTATACGTTCATGTCATATTAATTATCCTTTCCAATTCTATTTCATGTAATCTTGTCTAAACTTTCATGTTTGGATGAATGCACTTTTTGAACCAAACTACCACATAAGGATCGTACCACAAATAGAAACAAGTTATTGCATAGGCATAATCACACCATCTTATGCTTGTGGTCAATCATAATCGGTATCTCGATGAACGAGTCATTCAAACATTCAAGCTTTCAGCTTACAAGAGTATGCATTAACTTCACAATTTTAACTTCATAAAACTATGATAGTGTATAACAATCAAATACAAGTCGGAACAAAGTCAAGAACACCCACACGTATTCTTTCACTCAACTAGATGTATCATATCACACCAACCACATTCTAATCACCAACACCACTTCAAGATCTAACAAATCATTATAAACGTAGAATTTCAACAACTACGGAATATAAAAGAATGACTTACTTGGTGATGGATCCGGAAGATGAACTCACAAGACTAGATGAGCAAAAAGAAAAATTTTGAGAGATTTGGAGAGTAAAGGCGGCGCCTAGGTTGAGCAAATAAGTGTGTTTTGTTCTAATGTTGAAGTTTTATTTATAGGACAAGGCTTGGGTCGGGTTTTACCCATTTAAAATCGGATTAGGAGACCAAAAAGTAAGCATAGGCGGCGCCTAATGCTTTGCCTATGCTTAGCATAGGCGGCGCCTTTTGCAAAGCCTAGTTGAGCATAGGCGGCGCCTATGTTATGGCATTGTAGATTCAGAGAGCAAAGGCAATGGCATAGACGGCGCCTATGCTATGGAATTGGTGGGCATAGGCGGCGCCTATGCTATGGCATTGTATATTCAGAGAGCTTAGGCCATAACATAGGCCTTGCCTTGTTCGTTGCCTAGATTTACATAGGCCTTGCCTTGTTCGTTGCCTAGATTTGCGTAGGCAATGCCTAACCAATAGCCTTTGTTTCTTCATTCCAAACTTACCACCTTCAACATGACACACTTTAAAATCAAAATTTGAGACCAAGCTCCTCCTTTATACGTCTTGCACCTACACTTAATCAAAAACAACAAAAATGATTAGAAGGATGGGTTGCCTCCCACCAAGAACCTTAGTTTTGGTCGTGGCTCGACTCTTCTTTTTGGATTTTTATTTAACAAAAACAAACTCCTAGTAAAACAAAACAATTAAAAATGATGGGTTGCCTCCCATGTAGCGCTTGATTTATTATCGCGGCACGACATAGTTACCTCGATTACTTAGACTTCATCGAGATAGATGGTGCATCATTTTCTGAATGGATTCAGACGACACTGATGCTTACTTGTAGGCATGCAATCTTCTTTGAGATGACTCTTGTGCATACATATCCCAGGAGGGATACCAATTATATCATCAATAGTCCAACCCATAGCTCTCTTGTACCACTTCAGAGCAGAGATGAGAGCCTCTACGTGTTGTTCAACTAAATCAACCGCAACACTCACCGAAAGTGTATTTCTACTTCCCAAGAACGCATACCTTAGGTGACTGGGAAGCTCTTTTGATTCTAGCACTGGTGGCTCTTCAATGGAAGTCTTCGCTGTTGGTGAAGGTCGATTCCTAAGATCAGGGTCCATCTTCTTAGGAGCATGAGAATAGGACTTTATTTCTGTTAGAGCACAAACAGTTTCTCCATATTCTTCAACATCCTCATTCTCAAAATTCAACAGCACAACAGACAATGGCTCAACAGTAAGCTGTTTCTCTACAGATAATCCTTTCGCATCCTCATAGTATACATTAGCTACAGAGAACATATCCATATCTCTAGGCTGCTTCATCGATTTACATACATCAAAACGGACCACTTCGTCATTCAGCCAAAATAAATACTCATTAGCTCTTAAATCAATAAGCACACTTCCAGTTGTGAGGAAAGGGCGTCCCAAGATTATGGGAGCTTCAGAATCTACCTTGCAATCCAAAATAACAAAGTCTGCAAAAAAGATGAAGGTGGAAACCTTCACCAACACATCATATAAGATACCAACAGGCCGTTTTACTGACCTATCTACCATGACGAGCCGCATATTGGTTGGTGTAGGATCACCCAACCCCAACTTTCTGTAAATAGATAGCGGCATCAAATTGATGCTAGCTCCCAAATCGCACACCGCCTTAGCAAAATCCAACGATCCAATCGTGCAAGGAATAGTGAAAGAACCAGGATCTGTCTTCTTATGTACTAGCGATGTTGTAGCGATTGCACTGCAATGATGAACATTATCTGCCAGTTCATAACTTGCTGCCCGCTTCTTTGTCAATAGGTGCATCTGTTCCAGCACCTCCACCAATGGATCATTAACAGTCAGCTGCTTCAACATGGTCATGAATTTACTGAACCTGGTGTCATCAGCTTTCTTCTTCAGTCTCTGCGGAAAAGGTGGTGGTGGAAGGGGAATCATTTTCTCCACCACTTTCTCTTTATCTTGCTTCCGATTATCAACCTTTTCAGGAGTGTCATCAGCCTTCTTTTTCAGTCTTTGAGGAAAAGGTGGTGGTGGAAGAGGAATCGTTTTCTCCACCACTTCCTTTTTATCTTGCTTCCGATTATCACTCTTTTCAGGCTGGTGACGTCTAGGTGTAACATCATGAGCACTCACTTCAGCTTCTACGGCATCTTCAAACTCTGCTTCATCAACATTCTCTGCTATATCATCAACCTTCTTCTTGCCTTTGGATGGATTTTCCAATATTTTACCACTCTGGGTAGTAATAGCCATACACGATATGTCTTTCCTTGGGTTTTGCACAATGTCACTGGGTAGCGTGCCAGCCTTTCTTTTGTTGAATGCCGTTTATAATTGACTCAATTGTTGCTCCAGCTATTTTACTGCAGTAGAATGCGAGTCAACCAATTGATTTATTGATGACAAATCATTCTTTACCTCAGTAACGCCCATGTTGGTTGCCTCCACTCCTTTCAAAAACATAGCAATCATATCTTCCATGGACATCTTCCCAGATCCAGACGCCACAGCCTCACGATTTCCAGGAGAAACATACAAACCACTCCTGTCAGTCTTATTCTTCCAACCACCTTAATCGCGGTCCTTGTATCCATATTTATCATAATAGTTCTGACCTTGGTTTCCTTGGGCATTTCCTCGGAAACCCCCCTGATTATTCAAGTAGTTCACTTCTTCCTCAGAGTCGAATTCATCTCTTCCCTGTGATACAATGGCCTTAACCTTTTCGGTCTTCCCTGATAGTAAGTTCTTGGTAAGAAGATCCATCTGTGTTTTCATGTGAGCCATATCTTGGTCACGCTCCTCTTGTCTACGCCTATGCTCTGCAGTCATGCCAATGGCTATAGTAGAGCTTGCTACCTCAGAATCCTTGGTATACCAAGCCCTACTCTGCTTTGTCATACGGTCCAGCATATCACTTGCCTCAATGAAATTAAGGTCCATGAATGAACCTCCTGCAGCATTATCAACCACTGGCTTAGTCACCGAATTCAAAGACCTGTATAATATCTCCATCAAGTGGACATTGGGCTCTTTTGGATGGCGGAAAGAATCTTTCTAGAAAAGCGTCTTTCAATTGCCTCCAATTTGAAATAGAATCAGGAGTTAGCCCGTTCAGCCATAGATTTGCCTCCCCAGACAGAGACAATGGAAATAAGCGCAGCTGAATTGCATTCTGCCCAACTCCTGGATTGTCAAACGACTTGCATGTTGAAATAAAGTTGACCAGATGCATATTCGGATCATCGTCTGCAAGTCCACCAAATAAACCTTTGAGCTGCAATAGCTGAATCATGGTGCTAGTGATATTGAACTTGGATCCAGGTTCCAAGGGCGGAGGAATAATAGCCCCTGTGGCACCACCTCAATCCAGATCGTCATCATCATCATCTAAAGGAGCCTGCATAGCTCGGCGGTCAGGTATCATTCTAGCTTAACGTTCCCTCCTATGCATAGGTGCCGCCACTTCATCAGTACGCGTGGGATTCAGTAACTCATCATCACCCAGGTCCTCATCATCAGGATTTTTAGCTCGCCCTGGCTTATCAATATTCTGTTGATGTACTTGAGAAGCTGCCAGTGCAGCTAATCTAGCCTGCTCCTGTTGAGTCGCCCTTCTGTCAATGTCACGTTGTGCATCCATTCTGGCAATAAGTTGAGGTTCAGGATTGATAGGTAATAATGGTTGACCTGAACTTCGAGTGTTTGGCATGAACTCAAACAAATATGAATAAAACAAAAACAACAACTAAAAGTAAAATTCAAGAATTTTAGACCAAAGGGTCTATTAACTATCACAAACTTAGTTGACAACTGTATTCCTCGGCAGCGGCGCCAAAATTTGATAACGCCCAAACTACAGCTCTCGTAAGAGTGTAAGCGGTTGCTGTCAAATATAGAACCCAACTGGGTTGGCTGTCGAATCCCACAGGGAATACTTGGTCACTAAGTGTTGCAATTGTTAGCAGACTGTTGGTCGAAAATTCTACAGAATGGGGGGATGGTTTAGGAGTGAATTAATACTATGGAAGTAACAACAAAATGCTTGATTTATTAAGATTTAATCAATGAGAATTATAAGTTAGGGTTATGTCCACCTTATGAGTTCTACGTATCTATTAACTATGAGTAATGCGGAATTCAGACATGCATGCACTTATAGAGATTCGTATTCTAATGGTAAATCCTAGTGTTTATCAACTATCAAGGATTATTTCACTTTAATTCTCTCGAGCTTAAAGCGTGTAACTAACGGTACAAACTCTCCAAGAAGTTAATCCAGTTACGGCACTAACGTGTAAATAGGGGTTGGTAGCCCTATTTCCTTGTCACACTCTCTTTTCAAAACATGTAACTTTTCTCTCAAACAAGTTAATGCTATAATGGCGTATTCTATATGTTTGCAACCACACGAATATAATTATGATGAAGAGAGTAATGATATAAGTAGCATACGTATCAAGAATTCACAAACTCATAGTAATAGATAGTATATCAAAAGGATTCCATAACCCTAACAGAGAAGTTTAGCTACTCATGATTACAACGAAAATCACAATAGACATCATCATCATACCAAAGCTCGAATAATCTCACAGTGGGGATGAGATTGGCGTCAAAAGGGATTGACGATTTTGCTCCCCTCCTTTCTCACGTGTTTGCCATTTTTCCCTGTTTCAAAACTTACAGATTCTGTAACGTGAATTATGAATAAAAACATAACATGCTGAAAACTTCAGCAATAGGGTTTTTATAAGGTCTTTGTCTACTAAATTATTGTTGCATCCCTAAGTATTTAAAATTACTGATTTTGCCCGGGACAAGTTTTCCATGCGTCACATTAAGTCCATAAGCTTCCAAAAGTTGTCTTCCCTTTTATGCGAAGTTTTCCTTTGCTGCCCAAAGGTCCACAAAGTGCTGAAATCTTCATCCTTAATACCTAAAAACATGCTAATCACGTTGGTTAGCTCACTTACAGGAAAATGGACTAAAAATGCAGGAATTATATATTTTGTCCTTAAAACTTAGCTAAAATATGGGTAAATTATGGTGCTTTAGGCGTGTAAATACGCCTATCATCATTAGGCTCCGCCAATATCAACATAGGCGATAGGTAAGACGCCGTTTATACCATTGCCTATGCTCACTGCCTCACTTACGCGACAGGTTAGGTGGCGCCTTTGTCAACATAGGTGATTGCTTAGGCGCCGCCTATATCAACAAAGGCGATAGGTTAGGCGCTGCTTATACCATTGCCTATGCTCACTGACTCACTTAGGCGATAGGTTAGGCGCCGCCTTTGAAAACATAGGCGATTGCTTAGGCGCCGCCTATATCAACATAGGCGATAGGTTAGGCGCCGCTTATACCATTGCCTATGCGTACTGCCTCACTTAGGCGATAGGTTAGGCGCCGCTTATTTTAACGTAGGAGATGACTTAGGCACTGCCTATATCTACATAGGCGATAGGTTAGGCTCCGCTTTTACCATTGCCTATGCTCACTGCCTCACTTAGGCTATAGGTTAGGCGCCGCCTATGTCAACATAGGCGATAGTTTAGGGGCCTCATATATAACCATAGGCGATAGGTTAGGCGCCGCATATACTATTGCCTATGGTCACTGCCTCACTTAGGCGATAGGTTCGGCCCGCGTATATCAACATAGGCGATAGTTTAGGCGCCGCTTATACCATTGCCTATGCTCACTACCTCACTTAGGCGATAGGTTAGGCGCTGCCTATATCAACATAAGCGATGGATTAGGCGCCGCCAATGTCAACATAGGAGATGACTTAGGTGACGCCTATATCAACATAGGTGATATGTTAGGCGCCGCTTGTACAATTGCCTATGCTCACTGCCTCACTTAGGCGATAGGTTAGGCGGCGCCTATATAAATATAGGTGATGGCTTAGGCGCCGCCTATGTTAACATAGGCGATAGGTTAGGCGCCGCTTATACCATTGCCTATGCTCACTGCTTTACTTAGGCGATAGGTTAGGCGCCGCCTATGTCAACATAGGCGATGGCTTAGGCGCCGCCTATATCAACATAGGCTATAGGCTAGGATCCCCTTATACCATTGGCTATCGTCACTTCTTCACTTAGGCGATAGGTTAGGTGCCGCCTATGTCAACATAGGAGATGGCTTAGGGGCCTCCTATATCAACATAAGCGATAGGTTAGGCATTATTTATACTATTGCCGATGCTCACTGCCTTACTTAGGCGATAGGTTAGGCGTTGCGTATATCAACATAGGTGATAGGTTAGGGACCGCTTATACCATTGCCTATGCTCACTATCTAACTTAGGCGATAGGTTAGGCGCCGCCTATGTCAAAATAGGCAATGGCCTAGGAGCTGCTTATATCCACATAGGCGATAGGTTAGGCGACGCTTATACCATTGCCTATGCTCATTGCCTCACCTACGCGATAGGTTAGGTGCCGCCTATCTCAACATAGGCGATGTCTTAGGTGCCGCCTATATCATCAAAGGAGATAGGTTAGGCGCCGCTTATACCATTGCTTATCCTCACGGACTCACTTAGGCGATAGGTTAGGCGCATCCTTTGTCAACATAGGCGATTGCTTAGGCGCCGCCTCTATCAACATAGGCGATAGGTTATGCGCCGCCTCTATCAACAAAGGCGATAGGTTATGCACCGCTTATACCATTGCCTATGCTCTCTGCTTCACTTAGGCGATAGGTTAGGCGCCGCATATATCAACATAGGCGATGGATTAGGCACCTCCTATATAAACATAGGAGATAGGATAGGCAACGCTTATACCATTGCCTATGCTCACTGCCTCACTTAGGCGATAGGTTAGGCGCCGCCTATGTCAATATAGGCGATGGCTTAGGCGCCGCATATATCAAAATAGGCGATAGGATAGGAGCCTCTTATACCATTGCCTATGCTCACTGCCTCACTTAGGCGATAGGTTAGGTGCCGCCTATGTAAAATAGGCTATGGCTTAGGGGCCTCCTATATCAGCATAGGTGATAGGATAGGTGCCGCCTATGTCAACATAGGCGATGGATTAGGGGCCTCCTATATCAACATAGGCGATAGGTTAGGCGCCGCATATACTATTGCCTATGCTCACTTCCTCACTTAGGCGATAGGTTAGGCGTCGCCTATGTCAACATAGGCTATGGATCAGGCGCTACCTATATCAACATTGGAGATAGGTTAGGCGCCACTTATACCATTGCCTATGCTCGCTGCCTCACTTAGGCGATAGGTTAGGCGCTACCTAAATCAACATAGGCAATAGGTTAGGCACCGCTTATCCCATTGCCTATGATCACTGGCTCACTTAGGCGATAGGTTAGGCGCTGCCTATATCAACATAGGTGATAGGTTAGGCACCGCTTATACCATTGGCTATGCTCACTTTCTCACTTAGGCGATAGGTTAGGCACTGCCTATATCAATATAGGAGATAGGTTAGGCGCCACTTATACCATTGCCTATGCTCACTGCCTCACTTAGGCGATAGGTTAGGCGCTGCCTATGTCAACATAGGCTATGGCTTAGATGCCGCCCATATCAACATAGGAGATAGGTTAGGTGTCGCTTATGCCATTTCCTATGCTCGCTGCCTCACTTAGGCGATAGGTTAGGCGCTGCCTATATAAACATTGGCATTAGGTTAGGCACCGCTTATACCATTTGCTATGCTCACTGCCTAACTTAGGCGATAGGTTAGGCGCTACCTATATCAACAAACTCAATAGGTTAGGCACTGCTTATACCATTGCCTATGCTCACTGCCTCACTTAGGCGATAAGTTAGGCGCCGCCTATATCAACATAGGCGATGGCTTAGGTGCCGCCTATATCAACATAGGAGATAGGTTAGGCGCTGCTTATACCATTACCTACGCTCACTGCCTCGCTTAGGCGATAGGTTAGGCGCCGCCTATTTCAACATAGGCGATGGCTTAGGCGCCGCCTATATCAACATAGGAGATAGGTTAGGCGCCACTTATACCATTGTCAATGCGCATTGCCTCACTTAGGCGATAGGTTACTCGCCGCCTATGTGAACATAGGCGATGGCTTAGGCGCCACCTATATCGACATAGGCTATAGGTTAGGCACCACTTATTCCATAGCCTATGCTAACTGCCTCACTTAGGTGATAGGTTAGGCGCCGCCTATGTACACATTGGCGATGGCTTAGGTGCCGCCTATATCAATATAAGCGATAGGTTAGGAACCTCTTATACCATTGCCTATGCTCACTGCATCACTTAGGCGATAGGTTAGGCGCCACCTACATCAACATAGGCGATGTCTTAGGAGCTACCTATATCATCACTTAAGCGATAGGTTAGGTGCCGCTTATACCATTGCCTATGCTCACTGCCTCATTTAGGCGATAGGTTAGGCGCCGCCTATGTCAACATAGGCGATGGATTAGATACCGCCTAAATCAACATAGGCGATAGGTTAGGCGCCGCTAATACTATTGCCTATGTTCACTGCCTCACTTAGGAGATAGGTTAGGCGCCACCTATATAAACATAGGCTATGTCTTAGTCGCCGCCTATATCAACATCTGAGATAGGTTAGGCGCCACTTATACCATTGCCTCTGCTCGCTGCCTCACTAAGGCGATAGGTTAGGTGCTGCCTATATCAACATTGGCTCTAGGTTAGGCACCGCTTATACCATTTCCTATGCTCACTGCCTCACTTAGGCGATCGGTTAGGCACCGTCTATGTCAACATAGGAGATGGCTTAGGCGCCGCCTATATCAACATAGGCGATAGGTTAAGCGCCGCTTATACCATTACCTATGCTCACTACCTCACTTAGGCGATAGGTTAGGCGCCGCCTATTTCAACATAGGCAATGACATATGCGCCGCCTATATCAACATAGGAGATAGGTTAGGCACCACTTATACCATTGCCAATGCGCATTGCCAATGCGCATTGCCAATGCGCATTGCCTCACTTAGTCGATATTTTATGCACCGCCTATGTCAACATAGGTGATGGCATAGGCACCTCCTGCATCAACATAGGCGATAGGTTAGGCGCCTCTTATACCATTACCTCTGCTCACTACCTCACTTAGGTGATAGGTTAGGTGCCGCCTATGTCAACATAGGCGATAGGTTAGGTGACGCCTATGTCCACATTGGTGTCGGATTAGGTGACGCCTATATCAACATAGGCGATAGGTCACGCGAGCTTATACCATTTTCTATGCTCGCTGCATTACTTAGGCGATAGGTTAGGCGCCACCTATGTCAACATAGGGGATTTCTTAGGCGCTGCCTATATAATAACTTAGGCGATAGGTTAGGCTCCACTTATACCGTTGCCTATGCTCACTGCCTCACTTAGGAGATAGGTTAGGCGCCGCCTATGTCATCATAGGTTATGGCTTAGGTGCCGCCTATATCAACATAGGAGATAGGTTAGGCGCCGCTTATACCATTGCCTATGCTCGCTGCCTCACTTAGGCGATAGGTTAGGCGCTACCTATATCAACATACTCAATAACTTAGGCACCGGTTATACAATTGCCTATGCTCAGTGCCTCACTTAGGCGATAGGTTAGACGCCGCCTATGTCAACATAGGCTATGGCTTAGGCGCCGCCTGTATAAACATAGGAGATAGGTTAGGCGCCGCTTATACCATTGCCTTTGCTCGCTGCCTCACTTAGGCGATAGGTTAGGCGCTGCCTATATCAACATAGGTAATAGGTTAGGCACCGATTATACCATTGGCTATGATCACTGCCTCTCTTAGGAGATAGGTTAGGCACTTCCTATATCAACATACTCAATAGGTTAGGCACCGCTTATACCATTGCCTATGCTCACTGCCTCACTTAGGCGATAGGTTAGGCGCCGCCTATGTCAACATAGGCGATGGCTTAGGTTCCACCTATATGAACATAGGCGATAGGTTAGGCGCCGCTTATACCATTTCCTATGCTCACTTCCTCACTTTGGCGATAGGTTAGGCACCGCCTATGTCAACATAGGCGATGGCTTAGGCGCCGCCTATGTAAACATAGGTGATATGTTAGGCGCCGCTTATACCATTACCAATGCTCACTGCCTCACTTAGGTGCTCAGTTAGGCGCCATCTATGTCAAAGTAGGAGATGTCTTAGGTTCCTCCTATATCAACATAGGTGATAGGTTAGGCGCCGCTTATACCATTACCTATGCTCACTGCCTCGCTTAGGCGATAGGTTAGGCGCCGTCTATTTCAACATAGGCGATGGCTTAGTTGCTGCCTATATCAACATAGGAGATAGGTTAGGCGCCACTTATACCATTGCCATTACGCATTGCCTCACTTAGGAGATAGGTTAGGCGCCGCATATGTCAACATTGGCAATGGAATATGCACCTCCTGCATCAATATAGGCGATAAGTTAGGCGTCTTTTATTCCATTGCCTATGCTCACTGCCTCACTTAGGCAATAGGTTAGGCGATTTCTTAGGCGTCGCCTATATTAACATAGGCGATAGGTTAGGCGCCGCTTATACCATTTCCTATGCTCACTGCCTCACTTAGGCGATATGTTAGGCGCCACCAATATAAACATAGGCTATAGGGTAGGCGCCGCTTATGTTAACAGAAATGATGGCTTAGGGGCCGCCTATATCAACATAGGCGATAGGTTAGGCGCCTCTTATACCATTGTCTATGCTCACTGCCTTACTTAGGCAATTGGTTAGGCGCCACCTATGTGAATATTGGCGATGGATTAGGCGCCGCCTATATCAACATAGGCGATTTGTTAGGCGCCACTTATACCATTGCCTATGTTCATTGCCTCTCTAAGGTGATAGGTTAGGCGCCACCTATGTCACCATAGAAAATAGGTTAGGTGCCGCTTATACTATTTCTTATGCTCACTGCCTCATTTAGGCGATAGGTTAGGCGCCGCCTATGTCAACATAGGCGATGGCTTAGGCGCCACCTATATCAACATAGACTATAGGTTAGGCACCGCTTATACCATTGACTATGCTTACTACCTCACTTAGGCGATAGGTTTGGCGCCGCCTATGTCAACATAGGCGATGGCTTAGGCGCTGCCTATATAAATATAAGCGATAGGTTAGGCACCACTTATACCATTGCCTATGCTCACTGACTCACTTAGGCGATAGGTTAGGCACCTCCTATGTCAACATAGGCGATGTCTTAGGCACTGCCTATATCAACAAAGGCGAAAGGTTAGGTGCAGCTTATACCATTGCCTATGCTTACTGCCTCACTTAGGCGATAGGTTAGGCGCCGTCTATATCAATATAGGAGATAGGTTAGGCGCCGCTTATACCATTGCCTATGCGCACTGCCTCACTTAGGCGATATGTTAGGAGCCGCCTATGTCAACTTAGGCGATGTCTTAGGCTCCGTCTATATCAACATAGGCGATAGGTTAGGCGCCGCTTTTACCATGCCTATGCTCACAACCTTACATAGGCGATAGGTTAGGCGCCGCCTATGTCAGCATAGGCAATGGATTAGGCACCGCCTATATCAATATTGGCGATAGGTTAGGCGCCGCTTATACTATTGCCTATGCTCACTGCCTCACTTAGGAGATAGGTTATGCGTCGCCTATATCAACATAGGCAATGGAAAAAGCGATGCCTATATCAACATAGGTGATGGGTTAGGCGCCGCTTATACCATTGCCTATGCTCACTGCCACACTTAGGTGATAGGCAAGGCGCCGCCTATTTCAACATAGGCGATATGTTAGTCACCGCCTATGTCAACATAGGCATTGGATTAGGTGCCGACTATTTCAACATAGGTGATAGGTTAGGCGCCGCCTATGTCAACATAGGAAATGGCTTAGGCGCCGCCTATATCAACATAGGAGATAGGTTAGGCGCCACTTATACCATTACCTATGCTCACTGCCTCACTTAGGCGATAGTTTATGCACCGCCTATGTCCAGATTGGCGACGGGCTTAGGCGCCGCCTATATCAACATAGGCGATGGGCCAGGTGCCGCTTATACCATTGCCTTTGCTCACTGCCTCACTTAGACAATAGGATAGGCGCCGCCTACGTCAACATAGGTGATTTCTTAGGCGCTGCCGATATCCTCACTTAGGCGATAGGTTAGGCGCCGCTTATACCATTGCCTATGCTCACTGCCTTATTTAAGCGATAGGTTAGGCTCTGCCTATGTCAACATAGGTGATGGTTTAGACGCCGCCTATATCAACATAGGCGATAGGTTAGGCGCCGCTTATTCCTTTGCCTATGCTCACTGCCTCACTTAGGCGATAGGTTAGGCGCCACCTATGTCAACAAAGCCTATGTCTTAGGCGCCGCCTATTTCCACATAGACGAAATATTAGGCGCCACCTATGTCAACATAGGCGATTGATTAGGCGCCGCCTATTTCAACATAAGCGATCGGTTAGGCACCACTTATACCATTGCCTATGCTTACTGCCTCACTTAGGTAATAGGTTAGGCGCCGCCTATGTCCATATAGGCGATGGCTTAGGCACCGCCTATATCAAGATAGGCGATAGGTTAGGCGCTACTTATAACATTGCCAATGCTCACTGCCTCACTTAGGCGATAGGTTAGGCGCCGCCTATGTCAACATAGGCGATGGCTTAGGCGCCGCCTATATCAACATATGTGATAGGTTAGGCGCCACTTATACCATTGCCAATGCTCACTGCCTCAATTAGGCGATTGGTTAGGCGCCGCCTATGTCAGCATAGGCGATGCCTTAGGCGCCCCCTATATCAACATAGGCGATAGGTTAGACTCCGCTTATACCATTTCCTATGCCCACTGCCTCACTTAGTCGATAGGTTAGGCGCCGCCTATGTCAACATAGGCGATGGCCTAGGCACCGCCTATATCAACATAGGAGATAGGTTAGGCGCAACATATACCATAGCCTATGCTTACTGATTCACGTAGGAGATAGGCTAGGCGCCGCCTATATCAACATATGCGATAGGTTAGGCGCCGCTTGTACCATTGCATATGCTCACAGCCTCACTTAGGCGATTGGTTAGCTTCCTCCTATGTCAGCATAGGTAATGGATTAGGCGCCGCCTATATCAACATAGGCGATAGGTTAGGCGCCGCTTATACCATTGCCTATGCTCACTGCCTCACTTAGGCGATAGGTTAGGCACCGCTTATACCATTGTTTATGCTCACTACCTCACTTACGCGATAGGTTAGGTGCCGCCTTTGTCAACCTAGGCGATTTCTTAGGTGATAACGCCCAAACTACAGCTCTCGTAAGAGAGTAAGATGTCGCTGTCAAATATAGAACCCAACTGGGTTGGGTGTCAAATCCCACAGGGAATACTTGGTCACTAAGTATTGCAAATTTAGCAGACTGTTGGTTGAAAATTCTACAGAAATGAGGGATAGTTTAGGCGTGAATTAATACTGTTGAAGTAACAACAGAATGCTTGATTTAGTAAGATTTAATCAATGAGAATTATATGTTAGGGTTATGTCCAGCTTATGAGTTCTACGTATCTATTAACTATGAGTAATGCGGAATTCAGACATGCATGCACTTATAGAGATTCGTATTTTAATGGTAAATCCTAGTGTTTCTCAACCATCAAGGATTATTTCACTTTAACTCTCTTGATCTTAAAGCGAGTAACTAACGGTACAAACTCTCCAAGAAGTTAATCCAGTTACGGCACTAACGTGTAAATAGGGGTTGGTAGCCCTATTTCCTTGTCACACTCTCTTTTCCAAACATGTAAATTTTCTCTCGACCAAGTTAATGCTATAATGGCGTATTCTATATGTTTCCAACCACAAGAATGTAATTAAGATGAAGAGAGTAATGATATAAGTAGCATACGTATCAAGAATTCACAAACTCATAGTAATAGATAGTATATCAAAAGGCTTTCATAACCCTAACAGAGAAGTATAGCTACTCATGATTACAACGAAGATCACAATAGACATCATCATCATACCAAAGCTCGAATAATCTCACGGTGGGGATGAGACTGGCGTCAAAAGGTATTGACGATTTTTCTCCCCTCTTTGCTCACGTGTTTGCCGTTTTTCCCTATTTTTAAACATATAGATTCTGTAACGTGAATTATGAATAAAAACATAACATGCTGAAAAATTCAGCAATAGGGTTTTTATATGGTCTTTGTCTACTAAATTACTGCGGCATCCCTAAGTATTTAAAAATACTGATTTTGCCCGGGACACGTTTTCCATGCGTCACATTCAGTCCATAATCTTCCAAAAGTTGTCTTCCCTTTTATGGGAAGTTTTCCTTTGCTTCCCAAAGGTCCACTAAGTGCTGAAATCTTCATCATTAATACCTGAAAACATGCTAATCACGTTGGTTAGCTCACTTACAGGAAAATGGACTAAAAATGCAGGAATTATATATTTTGTCCTTAAAACTTAGCTAATATATGGGTAAATTATGGTTCTTAAGGCGTATAAATACGCCTATCATCAACACCTCACACTTAAAGATTTGTTCGTCCTCGAACAAAATATTACGTCCATGCAATCATCTACTTAGAATTTCACAACAACATCATAAAATGTTCAACAAGACAGGCACGACAATTATTAACAAAGAGTATTTTTCTTGTTCACTACTAGAAACAATTCAACCTCCAACATAGACTTGTGATGTTGGTTAATTCGTATCAACAAGTTAAGTCACAAAGAATCAAACAAAACTACCCAACAATCATCAACCATGTGTGTCTAACACAAGATATCCCACATAATCACTCATAAGTTTTGCATTTTTCGAAACATGGGTACAAGATTCTCCTTGCTCTCACTCTCACAAAGAATTCATATGTTGCAACTGATGACCATAGGCTTGCCCTTAGTGTAATGCTCCACTAATATCATAATGATAAGCTTAGGATCAAGTAGGTCTTTACAGGTTGTAATGTAGGCTAAGGGACAGGTAGGACTATTTTGGCCAGAAATAGTGACTATGTTCCCTAAGCGCTTTAATACACTACATTATGCCATTAACACTCTCTTTTAAACAACCCTTCTACCTTTCTTTTCATATAACACCCCTTTTCACCTATTTTGTTATTCAATTATAAACACAAAGATGAGAATATAGAACTTATTTTTTTATTTTTTATTTTTTATTTTTCTATTTCTGTTATATTTTTTTTTTTTATAAAACTCCTCTATGATAGCCACTCCTTTTCACAACAATTTCAAGTACCAATACACTCTAAGGCATCACTCTCACCCAATTTCCTCTTATTTTGTCACATGACTCTACAATTTAAAGCGCTTAGGAATTTGGATCAAATTATGGTCTTGAAAAAAAATGGATTAGGCTACATATGAGGCTGTCAAAGAAAATAGCTAAAGGCTCAAAAGGGGTTAACTAGGATAATGTCCATGGGTAGGTAAAAAGAAGGTAAACAATCACAGGCTGCCAAAGAAATACCTAAATCATCTCGTAAACTCACACACTTTATTTCGCTTTACACACACACCAGGCAAGTTCTAGCATCAGTCACAACACAGAATATACTATATCCTCACACACACAAGGCACATGGTCAAATTTATTGGGATCAGTATAGACTCTTGACCCAACAGATGAATGAATTAAACCACACACTTATCACACAGTGAGTTACACTTAGAGCTTAAACATCTCAATAGTAATGATTTTGGCACAAACTCTTGTCATAATACCATGCCGCCTATCAGAACAATTTCATGCAAAATCTAAAAAATCTAAAATTAAACTAACTAATTACGACTAATTAAAACAAACAAGAACTAGAATAAATGTAGGCAAAGCAGTACAAGAAGCATACCAATACCAGCACCCCACACTTAGACGGGACACACTGCCCTCAGTGGAAAATAAATAAGGAAAACCTGATTAGTCGGACTCCTCTTCTATGTCTGGGGTCATACCCCCTGCGTCGGAATCATCATCAGAGTCGTCATCCTCAGAGTTTCCTCAAAATGTACCCCACTTGATCCCAAAAGTGCATCGAGGTATTTGTAGAGAGGAGGACTCAGCTTGCTCCTTTCTTAACCTTTTCTGTCCCTTCTGTGAGGTGGTCGCTTTTTTCTTTTCCTTGTCGTCCTTTCGGGGCCATTCTACCTGAGATTAAAATAGAGTCATGTTAGCTTCATCTCGGAAGATTCAATCGAAAAACAAACAGTAGCGGTGCCACCCTAGACTTAATTTGTTGGCACAGACTAATTAAGTTAGCGATGTTGAATACTCAGACTTCATCGACATACATTTAGGCGATATTTTCCAACAACATGTTCAGCACAGTTATACGTTCATGTCATCTTAATTATCCTTTCCAATTCTATTTCATGTAATCTTGTCTATACTTTCATGTTTGGATGAATGCACCTTTTGAACCAAACTACCACATAAGGATCGTACCACAAATAGAAACAAGTTATTGCATAGGCATAATCACACCATCTTATGCTTGTGGTTAATCATAATCGGTATCTCGATGAATGAGTCATTCAAACATTCAAGCTTTCAGCTTACAAGAGTATGTATTAACTTCACAATTTTGACTTCATAAAACTATGACAGTGTATAACAATCAAATACAAGTCGGAA
Organism: Capsicum pubescens; assembly: GCA_030864215.1. Classification (NCBI taxonomy): domain Eukaryota; kingdom Viridiplantae; phylum Streptophyta; class Magnoliopsida; order Solanales; family Solanaceae; genus Capsicum; species Capsicum pubescens. The sequence goes on from CM061542.1 coordinate 305,167,672, forward strand.
CAAAGTCAAGAACACCCACACGTATTCTTTCACTCAACTAGATGTATCATATCACACCGACCACATTCTAATCACCAACACCACTTCAATATCTAACAAATCATTATAAACGTAGAATTTCAACAACTACGGAATATAAAAGAATGACTTACTTGGTGATGGATCCGGAAGATGAACTCACAAGACTAGATGAGGAAAAAGAAAAATTTTGAGATATTTGGAGAGTAAAGGCGACGCCTAGGTTGAGCAAATAAGTGTGTTTTGTTCTAATGTTGAAGTTTTATTTATAGGACAAAGCTTGGGTCGGGTTTTACCCATTTAAAATCGGATTAAGAGACCAAAAAGTAAGCATAGGCGGCGCCTAATGCTTTGCCTATGCTTAGCATAGGCGGCGCCTTTTGCAAAGCCTAGTTGAGCATAGGCGGCGCCTATGCTATGGCATTGTTAGGAATAGCCGGCGCCTATGCTATGGCATTGTAGATTCAGAGAGAAAAGGCAATGGCATAGGAGGCGCCTATGCTATGGAATTGTTGGGCATAGGCGGCGCCTATGCTATGGAATTGTATATTCAGAGAGCTTAGGCCATAGCATAGGCCTTGCCTTGTTCGTTGCCTAGATTTTCATAGGCCTTGCCTTGTTCGTTGCCTAGTTTTGCATAGGCAATGCCTAACCAATAGCCTTTGTTTCTTCATTCCAAACTTACCACCTTCAACATGACACACTTTAAAATCAAAATTTGAGACCAAGATCCTCCTTTATACGTCTTGCACCTACACTTAATCAAAAACAACTAAAACGATTAGAAGGATGGGTTGCCTCCCACCAAGCACCTTAGTTTTGGTTGTGGCTCGACTCTTCTTTTTGGATTTTTATTTAACAAAAACAAACTCCTAGTAAAACAAAACGATTAAAAACGATGGGTTGCCTCCCATGTAGCGCTTGATTTATTGTCGCGGCACGACATAGTTACCTCGATTACTTAGACTTCATCGAGATAGATGGTGCATCATTTTCTGAATGGATTCAGACGACACTGATGCTTACTTGTAGGCATGCAATCTTCTTCCAGATGACTCTTGTGCATACATATCCCAGGAGGGATACCAATTATATCATCAATAGTCCAACCCATAGCTCTCTTGTACCACTTCAGAGCAGAGATGAGAGCCTCTACGTGCTGTTCACCTAAATCAACCGCAACACTCACCGAAAGTGTATTTCTACTTCCCAAGAACGCATACCTTAGGTGACTGGGGAGCTCTTTTGATTCTAGCGCTGGTGGCTCTTCAATGGAAGTCTTCGCTGTTGGTGAAGGTCGATTCCTAAGATCAAGGTCCATCTTCTTAGGAGCATGAGAATAGGACTTTATTCCTGTTAGAGCACAAACAGTTTCTCCATATTCTTCAACATCCTCATGCTCAAAATTCAACAGCACAACAGACAATGGATCAACAGTAAGCTGTTTCTCTACAGATAATCCTTTCTCATCCTCATAGTATACATCAGCTACAAAGAACATATCCATATCTCTAGGCTGCTTCATCGATTTGCATACATCAAAACGGACCACTTCGTCATTCAGCCAAAATAAAAGCTCATTAGCTCTTAAATCAATAAGCACACTTCCAGTTGTGAGGAAAGGGCGTCCCAAGATTATGGGAGCTTCAGAATCTACCTCGCAATCCAAAATAACAAAGTCTGCAGGAAAGATGAAGGTGGAAACCTTCACCAACACATCATATAAGATACCAACAAGCCATTTTACCGACCTATCTGCCATGACGAGCCGCATATTGGTTGGTGTAGGATCACCCAACCCCAACTTTCTGTAAATAGATAGCGGCATCAAATTGATGCTAGCTCCCAAATCGCACAACGCCTTAGCAAAATCCAACGATCCAATCGTGCAAGGAATAGTGAAAGAACCAGGATCTGCCTTCTTCTGTACTAGCGATGTTGTAGCGATTGCACTGCAATGATGAACATTATCTGCCAGTTCATAACTTGCTGCCCGCTTCTTTGTCAATAGGTCCTTCATGAATTTAGCATACCCAGGCATCTGTTCTAGCGCCTCCACCAATGGATCATTAATAGTCAGCTGCTTCAACATGGTCATGAATTTACTGAACCTGGTGTCATCAGCTTTCTTCTTCAGTCTCTGCGGAAAAGGTGGTGGTGGAAGGGGAATCATTTTCTCCACCACTTCCTCTTTATCTTGCTTCTGATTATCAACCTTTTCAGGAGTGTCATCAGCCTTCTTCTTCAGTCTTTGAGGAAAAGGTGGTGGTGGAAGAGGAATCATTTTCTCCACCACTTCCTTTTTATCTTGCTTCCGATTATCACTCTTTTCAGGCTGGTGACGTCTAGGTGTAATATCATGAGCACTCACTTCAGCTTCTACGGCATCTTCAAACTCTGCTTCATCAACATTCTCTACTATATCATCAACCTTCTGCTTGCCTTTGGATGGATTTTCCAACACTTTACCACTCTGGGTAGTAATAGCCATACACGATCCATCATTCCTTAGGTTTTGCACAGTGTCACTGGGTAGCGTGCCATCCTTTCTTTTGTTGAATACCGCTGATAATTGACTTAATTGTTTCTCCAGCTATTTTATTGCAGTAGAATGCGAGTCAACCAATTGATTTATTGATGACAAATCATTCTTTACCTCAGTAACGCCCATGTTGGTTGCCTCCACTCCTTTCAAAAACTTAGCAATCATATCTTCCATGGACATCTTCCCAGATCCAGACGCCACAGCCTCATGATTTCCAGGAGAAACATACAAACCACTCCTGTCAGTCTTATTCTTCCAACCACCTTGATCGCGGTCCTTGTATCCAGATTTATCATAATAGTTCCGACCTTGGTTTCCTTGGGCATTTCCTCGGAAACCCCCCTTATTATTCAAGTAGTTCACTTCTTCCTCAGAGTCGAATTCATCTCTTCCCTGTGATACAATGGCCTTAACCTTTTCTGTCTTCCCTGATAGTAAGTGCTTGGTAAGAAGATCCATCTGTGTTTTCATGTGAGCCATATCTTGGTCACGCTCCTCTTGTATACGCCTATGCTCTGCAGTCATGCCAATGGCTATAGTAGAGCTTGCTACCTCCGAATCCTTGGTATGCCAAGACCTACTCTGCTTTGTCATACGGTACAGCATATCACTTGCCTCAATGAAATTAAGGTCCATGAATGAACCTCCTGCAGCATTATCAACCACTGGCTTAGTCACCGAATTCAAAGACCTGTATAATATCTCCATCAAGTGGACATTGGGCTCTTTTGGATGGAGGAAAGAATCTTTCTAGGATAGCGTCTTTCAATTGCCTCCAATTTGAAATAGAATCAGGAGTTAGCCCGTTCAGCCATAGAGTTGCCTCCCCAGACAGAGACAATGGAAATAAGCGCAGCTGACTTGCATTCTGCCCAACTCCTGGATTGTCAAACTACTTGCATGTTGAAATAAAGTTGACCAAATGCATATTAGGATCATCGTCTGCAAGTCCACCAAATAAACCTTTGAGCTGCAATAGCTGAATCATGGTGCTAGTGATATTGAACTTGGCTCCAGGTGCCAAGGGCGGAGGAATAATAGCCCCTGTGGCACCATCTTCATCCAGATCGTCATCATCATCATCTAAAGGAGCCTGCATAGCTCGACGGTCAGGTCTCATTCTAGCTTGACGTTCCCTCCTATGCATAGGTGCCGCCACTTCATCAGTACGCGTGGGATTCAGTAACTAATCATCACCCAGGTCCTCATCGTCAGGATTTGTAGCTCGCCCTGGGTTATCAATATTATGTTGATGTACTTGAGCAGCTGCCAGTGCAACTAATCTAGCCTGCTCCTGTTGAGTCGCCCTTCTGTCAATGTCACGCTGTGCATCCATTCTGGCAACTGAGTTGGCTGTCGAATCCCACAAGGAATACTTGGTCACTAAGTGTTGCAATTGTTAGCAGACTGTTGGTACAAAATTCTACAGAAAGGGGGGATGGTTTAGGAGTGAATTAATACTATGGAAGTAACAACAAAATGCTTGATTTATTAAGATTTAATCAATGAGAATTATAAGTTAGGGTTATGTCCACCTTATGAGTTCTACGTATCTATTAACTATGAGTAATACGGAATTCAGACATGCATGCACTTATAGAGATTCGTATTCTAATGGTAAATCCTAGTGTTTCTCAACCATCAAGGATTATTTCACTTTAACTATCTCGAGCTTAAAGCGTGTAACTAACGGTACAAACTCTCCAAGAAGTTAATCCAGTTACGGCACTCACGTGTAAATAGGGGTTGGTAGCCCTATTTCCTTGTCACACTCTCTTTTCAAAACATGTAACTTTTCTCTCAAACAAGTTAATGTTATAATGGCGTATTCTATATGTTTGAAACCATAAGAATGTAATTATGATGAAGAGAGTAATGATATAAGTAGCATACGTATCAAGAATTCACAAACTCATAGTAATAGATAGTATATCAAAAGGATTTCATAACCCTAACAGAGAAGTTTAGCTACTCATGATTACAACGAAGATCACAATAGACATCATCATCATACCAAAGCTCGAATAATCTCACGGTTGGGATGAGATTGGCGTCAAAAGGGATTGACAATTTTGCTCCCCTCCTTGCTCACGTGTTTGCCGTTTTTCCCTGTTTCAAAACGTACAGATTCTGTAACGTGAATTATGAATAAAAACATAACATGCTGAAAAATTCAGCAATAGGGTTTTTATAAGGTCTTTGTCTACTAAATTACTGTTGCATCCCTAAGTATTTAAAATTACTGATTTTGCCCGGGACAAGATTTCCTTGCGTCACATTCAGTCCATAAGCTTCCAGAAGTTGTCTTCCCTTTTATGCGAAGTTTTCCTTTTCTGCCCAAAGGTCCACAAAGTGCTGAAATGATCATCCTTAATACCTAAAAACATGCTAATCACGTTGGTTAGCTCACTTACAGGAAAATGGACTAAAAATGCAGGAATTATATATTTTGTCCTTAAAACATAGCTAAAATATGGGTAAATTATGGTGCTTTAGGCGTGTAAATACGCCTATCATCATTAGGCGCCGCCAATATCAACATAGGCGATAGGTTAGACGCCGCTTATACCATTGCCTATGCTCACTGCCTCACTTACGCGATAGGTTAGGTGGCGCCTTTGTCAACATAGGCGATTGCTTAGGCGCCGCCTATATCAACAAAGGCGATAGGTTAGGCGCCGCTTATACCATTGCCTATGCTCACTGACTCACTTAGGAGATAGGTTAGGCGCCGCCTTTGAAAACATAGGCGATTGCTTAGGTGCCGCCTATATCAACATAGGCGATAGGTTAGACGCCGCTTATACCATTGCCTAAGCGCACTGCCTCACTTAGGCGATAGGTTAGGCGCCGCCTATTTTAACATAGGCGATGGCTTAGGCACCGCCTATATCTACATAGGAGATAGGTTAGGCTCCGCTTTTACCATTGCCTATGCTCACTGCCTCACTTAGGCTATAGGTTAGGCGCTGCCTATGTCAACATAGGCGATAGTTTAGGGGCCTCATATATAACCATAGGCGATAGGTTAGGCGCCGCATATTCTATTGCCAATGCTCACTGCCTCACTTAGGCGATAGGTTCGGCGCCGCGTATATCAACATAGGCGATAGGTTAGGCGCCGCTTATACCATTGCCTATGCTCACTTCCTCACTTAGGCGATAGGTTAGGCGCTGCCTATATCAACATAAGCGATGGATTAAGCGCCGCCAATGTCAACATAGGCGATGACTTAGGTGACGCCTATATCAACATAGGTGATAGGTTAGGCGCCGCTTATACAATTGCCTATGCTCACTTCCTCACTTAGGTGATAGGTTAGGTGCCGCCTATATAAATATAGGTGATGGCTTAGGCGTCGCCTATGTTAACATAGGCGATAGGTTAGGCGCCGCTTATACCATTGCCTATGCTCACTGCTTCACTTAGGCGATAGGTTAGGCGCCGCCTATGTCAACATAGGCGATCGCTTAGGCGCCGCCTATATCAACATAGGCTATAGGCTAGGAGCCCTTTATACCATAGGCTATCGTCACTATTTCACTTAGGCGATAGGTTAGGTGCCGCCTATGTCAACATAGGAGATGGCTTAGGGGCCTCCTATATCATCATAAGCGATAGATTAGGAATTATTTATACTAGTGCCGATGCTCACTGCCTCACTTAGGCGATAGGTTAGGCGCTGCGTATGTCAACATAGGCGATAGGTTAGGCACCGCTTATACCATTGCCTATGCTCACTATCTCACTTAGGCGATAGGTTAGGCACCGCCTATGTCAACATAGACAATGGCTTAGGCGCCGCTTATATCCACATAGGCGATAGGTTTGGCGATGCTTATACCATTGCCTATGCTCACTGCCTCACCTATGCGATAGGTTAGGTGTTGCCTATATCATCAAAGGCGATTGGTTAGGCGCCGCTTATACCATTGCCTATCCTCACGGACTCACTTAGGCTATAGGTTAGGTGCCGCCATTGTCAACATAGGCGATTGCTTAAGCGCCGCCTCTATCAACATAGGCGATAGGCTATGCACCGCTTATACCATTGCCTATGCTCTCTGCTTCACTTAGGCGATAGGTTAGGCGCCGCATATATCAACATAGGCGATGGATTAGGTGCCTCCTATATAAACATAGGCGATAGGATAGGCACCGCTTATACCATTGCCTATGCTCACTGCCTCACTTAGGCAATAGGTTAGGCGCCGCCTATGTCAATATAGGAGATGGCTTAGGCGCCACATATATCAAAATAGGCGATAGGATAGGAGCCTCTTATACCATTGCCTATGCTCACTGCCTCACTTAGGCGATAGGTTAGGTGCCGCCTATGTCAACATAGGCTATGGCTTAGGGGCCTCCTATATCAACATAGGCGATAGGATAGGCGCCGCCTATGTCAACATAGGCGATGGCTTAGGGTCCTCCTATATCAACATAGGCGATAGGTTATGCGCCGCATATACTATTGCCTATGCTCACTTCCTCACTTAGGCGATAGGTTCGGAGCCGCATATGTAAACATAGGCGATAGTTTAGGCGCTGCTTATACCATTGCCTATGCTCACTACCTCACTTAGGCGATAGGTTAGGCGCCGTGTATGTCAACATAATCGATGGCTTAGGCGCCGCCTATGTCAACACAGGCGATAGGTTAGGCTCCACTTATACCATTGCCTATGCTAACTTCATCAATTAGGCGATAGGTTAGGCACCGCCTATTTTATCATAAGTGATGGCTTAGGCGCCTCCTATATCAACATAGGCGATAGGTTAGGCGCCACTTATACCATTGCTTATGCTCACTGCCTCACTTAGGTGATAGGTTAGGGGCCACCTATGTTTACATAGGTGATGGATTAGGCGCCGCCTATATCAACATAGGCGATAGGTTAGGCGCCGCTTATACCATTGTCTATGCTCACTGACTAACTTAGGCGATAGGTTAGGCGCCGCCTATGTCAACATAGGAGATTGCTTTGGTGCCGCCTATATCAACATAGGTGATAGGTTAGGCGCCGCTTATACCATTGCCTATGCTCACTGTTTCACATTGGCGATAGGTTAGGCGCAGCCTATGTCAACATAAGCGATGGCTTAGGCGCCTCCTATATAAACATAGGCGATAGGTTAGGTGCCGCTTATACCATTGCCTATACTCACTGCTTTACTTAGGAGATAGGTTAGGCGCCGCCTATGTCAACTTAGGCGATGGCTTAGGCGCCGCCTATATCAACATAGGTGATAGTTTAGGCACCGTTTATACCATTGCCTATGCTCACTGCCTCACTTAGGCGATAGGTTAGGCGCCACCTATATAAATATAGGCGATGTCTTAGGCGCCGCCTATATCAACATAGCCGATAGGTTAGGCGCCGCTTATTCCCTTTCCTATGCTTACTTTTTCACTTAGGCGATAGGTTAGGCGCCGCCTATGTCAACATAGGCGATGTCTTAGGGGCCTCCTATATCAACATAAGCAATAGGTTAGGTGCCATTTATACTATTGTCGATGCTCACTGCCTCACTTAGGCGATAGGTTAGGCGCCGCGTATATCAACATAGGCGATAGGTTAGGCACTGCATATACCAATTCCTATGTCAACAATGACGAGGTCTTACGCACCGCCTATATCAAGATAGGCAATAGGTTAGGTGCTGCTTACACCATTTCCTATGCTCACTTAATCACTTTGGCGATTGGTTGGGAGCCGCCTATGTCATCATAAGCGATGGCTTAAGCTCCGCCTATGACATCATAGGCTATGGCTTAGTCGCCTAAGCCATCACCTTTGTCAGCATAGGTGATGGATTAGTGATAACGCTCAAACTACAGCTCTCGTAAGAGTGTAAGCGGTCGTTGTCAAATATATAACCCAACTGGGTTCGGTATCGATCCCACAGAGAATAGCCAGTCACTAAGTAAGCAAAGATTATTAGACTTTTGGTGCAAGTCTCGTAAAAGGGGGGATTTTGTAGTATGCAATAATATAACAAAATAGTAGAGTAAAAACGGAAAATAGCAAAGTAAAAAGGAAAGAATGTTCAGTAAGATGTTTAACCAATGAGAATTGAGAGTTGGGGATATATCCACCTTATGAGTTATACGTCTCTATTGGCTATGAGTTATGCGGAATTCAGACATGCATGTGCTTATAGAGAATTGTATTCTATGGTAAATTCAGGCGTCTTTCGACCATCAAGGATTATTTCACTTTAACTCTTTCGAGCTTAAAGCGTATCTAACGGTACAAATTCTCCAAGAGGTTAATCCAGTTATGGCACTAACTTTTTAACTGGGGTTGGTGCCCTATTACCTTGACATTATCTCTTTTCCAGACATATAACTTTTCTTTCGAACAAGTTAATGCTATACTGGCGTATTCTATGTGTTTGCAACCACAAGAATTTAGATTAAGATGAAGAGAGTAATCATATAAGTAGCATACGTGTAAACAATTCACAAAATCATAGCAATAGATAGTATCTCATAAGGCTTCCATAACCCCAACAGAGAAGTTTAGCTATGCATGAGTGCAATGGAAAACACAATAGACATTATCATCATAAAAATCTCACGTGAATTCCTTGCAAATAGATTTTCTCTTGTTGTAAAAATTAAAAGTCGAATATATGAAAAATAATGTCAACAATGAATTAATGAAGAAAAAGGGGAAGGATAGAATAGGGATGAGGGTGGTGGAGAATTGTTTTGATGGATGGATGGATGGTAGATGGATGGGAATAATAAAAATCTCCAGCAAAATAGGGGATTTATAACACCCATATCCTATTCCTACTAAGCTACTGCATTACTTATCCTAGTCCTACTAGGTTACTGCATCATTATCCTAATCCTACTCAGTTACTGTTGTTTCCCAAAGTCTTTAGAAATTCTGTTTTTGCCCGGGACAGGTTTTCCATACATCAGTTTTAGTCCCTAGGCATCCAAGCTCTCCTTTCCTTTTTTCGTGAAGCTTCCTTGGGCGTCAAGTTATCCATAAAATGCTGAAATCTTCATCATTTATACCTGAAAACTTGCTAATCACGTTTGTTAGCTCACTTACAGGAAAAAGGACTAAAAGTGCATGAATTATATATTTTGTGCTCAAAACTTAGCTAAAATATGGGTAAATTATAGTACTTTAGGCGTGTAAATACGCCTATCATTAATTTGGCGCTGCCTATATCAACATAGGCGATAGGTTAGGCGTCGGTTATACCATTGCCTATGCTCACTGCCTCACTAAGGCGATATGTTATGCGCCGCCTATGTCAACATAGGCGATGGAAAGGGTGCCGCCTATATCAACATAGGTGATAGGTTAGGCGCCGCTTATATCATTGCCTATGCTCACTGCCTCACTTAGGCGATAGGATAGGCGCCGTGTATGTCAACATAGCAAATGGTATAGGCTCTGCCTATTTCAACATAGGTGATATGTTAGTTGCGGCCTATGTCAACATAGGCAATGGATTAGGCGCCGCCTATTTAAACATAGGTGATAGGTTAGGCACCGCTTATACCATTGCCTATGCTTACTGCCTCACTTAGGTGATATGTTAGGCACCGCCTATATCCATATAGGCGATAGGTTAAGCGCGCTTATACCATTGCCTATGCTCACTGCCCCACTTAGGCGATAGGTTAGGCGCCGCCTATGTCAACATAGGCAATGGCTTAGGCGCCGCCTATGTCAACATAGGCGATAGGTTAGGCGCCACGTATACCACTGCCTATGCTCACTGTCTCACTTAGGCGATAGGTTAGGTGCCACCTATGTACACATTGGCAACGGCTTAGGCGCCGCCTATATCAACATAGGCAATTTTTCAGGCGCCGCTTATACCATTGCCTATGCTCACTGCCTCACTTAGACGATAGGTTAGATGCAGCCTACGTCAATATAGGCGATGGCTTAGGCGCTGCCTATATCCTCACTTACACGATAGGTTAGGTGCCACTTATACCATTGCCTACGCTAACTGCGTAATTTTGGCGATAGGTTAGGCACCGCCTATATCAACATATGCGATGGCTTAGGCGCCGCCTATATCAATATAGGCGATAGGTTAGGCGCCACTTATACCATTGCCTATGCTCACTGCCTCACTTAGGCGATAGGTTAGCCCCGCCTATGTCAACATAGGCTATGGATTAGGCGCCACCTATATCAACATATGAGATAGGTTAGGCGCTGCTTATACCATTGCCTATGCTCGCTGCCTTACTTAGGCGATAGGTTAGGCGCTGCCTATATCAAAATAGGCAATAGGTTAGGCACCGCTTATACCATTGCCTATGCTCACTGCCTCACTTAGGAGATAGGTTAGGCGCTCGCTATATCAACATAGGTGATAGGTTAGGCACCGCTTATACCATTTCCTATGCTCACTGCCTCACTTAGGCAATAGGTTAGAAGCCGCCTATATCATCATAGGAGATAGGTTAGGCACCACTTATACCATTGCTTATGCTCATTGCCTCACTTAGGCGATAGGTTAGACGCCGCCTATGTCAACATAGGCTATGGCTTAGACGCCGCCCATATAAACATAAGAGATAGGTTTGGCGCCGCTTATGCAATTGCCTATGCTCGCTGCCTGACTTAGGCGATAGGTTAGGCGCTGCCTATATCAACATAGGCAATAGGTTAGGCACCACTTATACCATTTCCTTTGCTCACTGCCTAGCTTAGGCGATAGGTTAGGCGCTGCCTATATCAACAAACTCAATAGGTTAGGCACTGCTTATACCATTGCCTATGCTCACTGCCTCACTTAGGAGATAGGTTAGGCGCCTCCTATATCAACATAGGCGATGGCTTAGGTGCCACCTATATCAACATAGGAGATAGGTTAGGCGCTGCTTATTCCATTGCCTATGCTCACTGCCTCACTTAGGTGATAGGTTAGGTGCCGCCTATGTCAACATAGGTGATGGCTTAGGCACCACCTATATAAACATAAGCGATAGGTTAGGCGCCGCTTATACCATGGTCTATGCTCACTGCCTTACTTAAGCGATCGGTTAGGTGTCGTCTATGTCAACATAGGAGATGGCTTAGGCACCACGTATATCAACATAGGCAATAGGTTAGCCGCCGCTTATACCATTACCTATGCTCACTGCCTCTCTTAGGCGATATGTTAGGCGTCGCCTATATCAATATAGGAGATAGGTTAGGCGCCACTTATACCATCGTCAATGCGCATTGCCTCACTTAGGCGATAGGTTACGCGCCATTTATTCCATTGCCTATGCTCACTGCCTCACTTAGGCGCCACCTATATCGACATAGGCTATAGGTTAGGTGCCATTTATTCCATTGCCTATGCTCACTGCCTCACTTAGGCGATAGGTTAGGCACCACCTATGTCCACATTAGAGATGGCTTAGGTGCCGCCTATATCAACAAAAGCGATAGGTCAGGCACCTGTTATACCATTGCCTATGCTCACTGCATCACTTAGGCGATAGGTTAGGCGCCACCTACGTCAACATAGGCGATTGCTTAGGCGCTACCTATATCATCACTTAAGCAATAGGTTAGGCGCTGCTTATACCATTGCCTATGCTCATTACCTCATTTAGGTGATAGGTTAGGCGCCACCTATGTCAACATAGGCGATGGCTTAGATACCGCCTAAATCAACATAGGCGATAGGTTAGGCGCCGCTTATACTATTGCCTATCCTCACTACCTCACTTAGGAGATAGGTTAGGCGCCGCCTATATCAACATAGGCTATGGCTTAGTCGCCACCTATATCAACATAGGAGATAGGTTAGGGGCCACTTATACCATTGCCTCTGCTCGCAACCTCACTTAGGCGATAGGTTAGGTGCTGCCTATATCAACATAGGCTCTAGGTTAGGCACCGCATAAACCATTTCCTATGCTCACTGCCTCACTTAGGAGATCGGTTCGGAACCGTCTATGTCAACATAGGAGATGGCTTAGGCGCCGCCTATATCAACATAGGCGATAGGTTAAGCGCCGCTTATACCATTACCTATGCTCACTGCCTCACTTAGGCGATAGGTTAGGCAACGCCTATTTCAACATAGGCAATGACATAGGCACTGCCTATATCAACATAGGAGATAGGTTAGGCTCCACTTATACCATTGCCAATGCGCATTGCGTCACTTAGGCGATAGATTACGAACCGCAAATGTCAACATAGGTGATGGCATAGGCACCTCCTGCATCAACATAGGCGATAGGTTAGGCACCTCTTATACCATTACCTCTGCTTACTGCCTCACTTAGGTGATAGGTTAGGTTCCGCCTATGTCAACATAGGCGATGGCTTAGGCGCCGCCGATATCGACATAGGCGATAGGTTAGGCGCCACTTATTCCATTGCCTATGCTCACTGCCTCACTTAGGCGATAGGTTAGGCACCGCCTATGTCCACATTGTGTCGGATTAGGTGACGCCTATATCAACATAGGCTCTAGGTTAGGCACCGCTTATACCATTTCCTATGCTCACTGCCTTACTTAGGAGATCGGTTCGACACCGTCTATGTCAACATAGGAGATGGCTTGGGCACCGCCTATATCAACATTGACGATAGGTTAAGCGCCGCTTATACCATTACCTATGCTCACTTCCTCACTTAGGCGATAGGTTAGGCACCGCCTCTTTCAACATAGGCAATGACATAGGCGCCGCCTATATCAATATAGGAGATAGGTTTGGCTCCACTTATACCATTGCCAATGCGCATTGCCTCACTTAGGCGATAGATTACACGCCACAAATGTCAACATAGGTGATGGCATAGGCGCCTCCTGCATCAACATAGGCGATAGGTTAGGCGCCTCTTATACCATTACCTCTGCTCACTGCCTCACTTAGGTGATAGGTTAGGTTCCGCCTATGTCAGCATAGGCGATGGCTTAGGCGCCGCCTATATCGACATAGGTGATAGGTTAGGCGCCACTTATTCCATTGCCTATGCTCACTCCCTCACTTGGGCGATAGGTTAGGCGCCACCTATGTCCACATTGGCGATGGCTTAGGTGCCGCCTATATCAACAAAAGCGATAGGTCAGGCACCTGTTATACCATTACCTATGCTCACTGCATCACTTAGGCGATAGGTTAGGCGCCACCTACGTCAACATAGGCGATTGCATAGGCGCTACCTATATCATCACTTAAGCGATAGGTTAGGCGCTGCTTATACCATTGCCTATGCTCACTTCCTCATTTAGGTGATAGGTTAGGCGCCACCTATGTCAATATAGGCGATGGCTTAGATACCACCTAAATCAACATAGGCGATATGTTAGGCGCCGCTTATACTATTGCCTATGCTCACTGCCTCAATTAGGAGATAGGTTAGGTGCCGCCTATATCAACATAGGCTATGGCTTAGTCGCCACCTATATCAACATAGGAGATAGGTTAGGCGCCACTTATACCATTGCCTCTGCTCGCTACCTCACTTAGGCGATAGGTTAGGTGCTGCTTATATCAACATAGGCTCTAGGTTAGGCACCGCATAAACCATTTCCTATGCTCACTGCCTCACTTAGGAGATCGGTTCGGAACCGTCTATGTCAACATAGGAGATGGCTTAGGTGCCGCCTATATCAACATAGGCGATAGGTTAATCACCGCTTATACCATTACCTATGCTCACTGCCTCACTTAGGCGATAGGTTAGGCACCGCCTATTTCAACATAGGCAATGACATAGGCGCTGTCTATATCAACATAGGAGATAGGTTAGGCTCCACTTATACCATTGCCAATGCGCATTGCCTCACTTAGGCGATAGATTACGCGCCGCAAATGTCAACATAGGTGATGGCATAGGCACCTCCTGCATCAACATAGGCGATAGGTTAGGCGCCTCTTATACCATTACCTCTGCTCACTGCCTCACTTAGGTGATAGGTTAGGTTCCGCCTATGTCAACATAGGCGATGGCTTAGGCGCCGCAGATATCGACATAGGCGATAGGTTAGGCGCCACTTATTCCATTGCCTATGCTCACTGCCTCACTTAGGCGATAGGTTAGGCACCGCCTATGTCCACATTGTGTCGGATTAGGTGACGCCTATATCAACATAGGCTCTAGGTTAGGCACCGCTTATACCATTTCCTATGCTCACTGCCTTACTTAGGAGATCGGTTCGGCACCGTCTATGTCAACATAGGAGATGGCTTAGGCACCGCCTATATCAACATAGGCGATAGGTTAAGCGCCGCTTATACCATTACCTATGCTCACTGCCTCACTTAGGCGATAGGCTAGGCACCGCCTATTTCAACATAGGCAATGACATAGGCGCCGCCTATATCAATATAGGAGATAGGTTAGGCTCAACTTATACCATTGCGAATGCGCATTGCCTCACTTAGGCGATAGATTACGCGCCACAAATGTCAACATAGGTGATGGCATAGGCACCTCCTGCATCAACATAGGCGATAGGTTAGGCGCCTCTTATACCATTACCTCTGCTCACTGCCTCACTTAGGTGATTGGTTAGGTTCCGCCTATGTCAACATAGGAGATGGCTTAGGCGACGCCTATATCGACATAGGCGATAGGTTAGGCGCCACTTATTCCATTGCCTATGCTCACTGCCTCACTTAGGCGATAGGTTAGGCACCGCCTATGTCCACATTGGTGTCGGATTAGGTGACGCCTATATCAACATAGGCGATAGGTCAGGCGAGCTTATACCATTTCCTATGCTCTCTGCATCACTTAGGCGATAGGTTAGGCGCCGCCTATGTGAACATAGGCGATTGCTTAGGCACTGCCTATATAATCACTTAGGCGATAGGTTAGGCGCCACTTATACCATTGCCTTTGCTCACTGCCTCACTTAGGAGATAGGTTTGGCTCCACTTATACCATTGCCAATGCGCATTGCCTCACTTAGGCGATAGATTACGCGCCACAAATGTCAACATAGGTGATGGCATAGGCGCCTCCTGCATCAACATAGGCGATAGGTTAGGCGCCTCTTATACCATTACCTCTGCTCACTGCCTCACTTAGGTGATAGGTTAGGTTCCGCCTATGTCAACATAGGCGATGGCTTAGGCGCCGCCTATATCGACATAGGTGATAGGTTAGGCGCCACTTATTCCATTGCCTATGCTCACTCCCTCACTTGGGCGATAGGTTAGGCGCCACCTATGTCCACATTGGCGATGGCTTAGGTGCCGCCTATATCAACAAAAGCGATAGGTCAGGCACCTGTTATACCATTACCTATGCTCACTGCATCACTTAGGCGATAGGTTAGGCGCCACCTACGTCAACATAGGCGATTGCATAGGCGCTACCTATATCATCACTTAAGCGATAGGTTAGGCGCTGCTTATACCATTGCCTATGCTCACTTCCTCATTTAGGTGATAGGTTAGGCGCCACCTATGTCAATATAGGCGATGGCTTAGATACCACCTAAATCAACATAGGCGATATGTTAGGCGCCGCTTATACTATTGCCTATGCTCACTGCCTCACTTAGGAGATAGGTTAGGTGCCGCCTATATCAACATAGGCTATGGCTTAGTCGCCACCTATATCAACATAGGAGATAGGTTAGGCGCCACTTATACCATTGCCTATGCTCGCTACCTCACTTAGGCGATAGGTTAGGTGCTGCTTATATCAACATAGGCTCTAGGTTAGGCACCGCATAAACCATTTCCTATGCTCACTGCCTCACTTAGGAGATCGGTTCGGAACCGTCTATGTCAACATAGGAGATGGCTTAGGTGCCGCCTATATCAACATAGGAGATAGGTTAATCACCGCTTATACCATTACCTATGCTCACTGCCTCACTTAGGCGATAGGTTAGGCACCGCCTATTTCAACATAGGCAATGACATAGGCGCTGCCTATATCAACATAGGAGATAGGTTAGGCTCCACTTATACCATTGCCAATGCGCATTGCCTCACTTAGGCGATAGATTACGCGCCGCAAATGTCAACATAGGTGATGGCATAGGCACCTCCTGCATCAACATAGGCGATAGGTTAGGCGCCTCTTATACCATTACCTCTGCTCACTGCCTCACTTAGGTGATAGGTTAGGTTCCGCCTATGTCAACATAGGCGATGGCTTAGGCGCCGCAGATATCGACATAGGCGATAGGTTAGGCGCCACTTATTCCATTGCCTATGCTCACTGCCTCACTTAGGCGATAGGTTAGGCACCGCCTATGTCCACATTGTGTCGGATTAGGTGACGCCTATATCAACATAGGCTCTAGGTTAGGCACCGCTTATACCATTTCCTATGCTCACTGCCTTACTTAGGAGATCGGTTCGGCACCGTCTATGTCAACATAGGAGATGGCTTAGGCACCGCCTATATCAACATAGGCGATAGGTTAAGCGCCGCTTATACCATTACCTATGCTTACTGCCTCACTTAGGCGATAGGCTAGGCACCGCCTATTTCAACATAGGCAATGACATAGGCGCCGCCTATATCAATATAGGAGATAGGTTAGGCTCAACTTATACCATTGCGAATGCGCATTGCCTCACTTAGGCGATAGATTACGCGCCACAAATGTCAACATAGGTGATGGCATAGGCACCTCCTGCATCAACATAGGCGATAGGTTAGGCGCCTCTTATACCATTACCTCTGCTCACTGCCTCACTTAGGTGATTGGTTAGGTTCCGCCTATGTCAACATAGGCGATGGCTTAGGCGCC
Organism: Capsicum pubescens; assembly: GCA_030864215.1. Classification (NCBI taxonomy): domain Eukaryota; kingdom Viridiplantae; phylum Streptophyta; class Magnoliopsida; order Solanales; family Solanaceae; genus Capsicum; species Capsicum pubescens. Next base: position 305,184,960 of record CM061542.1, read on the forward strand.
GCCTATATCGACATAGGCGATAGGTTAGGCGCCACTTATTCCATTGCCTATGCTCACTGCCTCACTTAGGCGATAGGTTAGGCACCGCCTATGTCCACATTGGTGTCGGATTAGGTGACGCCTATATCAACATAGGCGATAGGTCAGGCGAGCTTATACCATTTCCTATGCTCTCTGCATCACTTAGGCGATAGGTTAGGCGCCGCCTATGTCAACATAGGCGATTGCTTAGGCACTGCCTATATAATCACTTAGGCGATAGGTTAGGCGCCACTTATACCATTGCCTTTGCTCACTGCCTCACTTAGGAGATAGGTTAGGCACTGCCTACGTCAACATAGGCTATGGCTTAGGTGCCGCCTATATCAACATAGGAGATAGGTTAGGCACCGCTTATACCATTGCCTATGCTCGCTGCCTCACTTAGGCGATAGGTTAGGAGCTGCCTATATCAATATAGGCAATAGGTTACGCACCACTTATACCATTGCCTATGCTCACTGACTTACTTAGGCGATAGGTTAGGCGCTGCCTATATCAACATACTCAATAAGTTAGGCACCGGTTATACCATTGCCTATGCTCAGTGCCTCACTTAGGCGATAGGTTAGGCGCGGCCTATGTCAACATAGGCTATATCTTAGGGGCCGCCTATAAAAACATAGGAGATAGGTTAGGCGCCGCTTCTACCATTTCCTATGCTCGCTGCCTCACTTAGGCGATAGGTTAGGAGCTGCCTATATCAACATAGGCAATAGGTTAGGCACCGCTTATACCATTGCCTATGATCACCGCCTCACTTAGGAGATAGGTTAGGTGCTACCTATATCAACATACTCAATAGGTTAGGCACCGCTTATACCATTGCCTATGCTCACTGCATCACTTAGGCGATAGGTTAGGCACCGCCTATGTCAACATAGGCAATGCCTTCGGTGCCGCCTATATCAACATAGGCGATAGGTTTGGCGCCGCTTATACCATTTCCTATGCTCACTGCCTCACTGAGGCGATAGGTTAGGCATCGCCTATGCAAACATAGGCGATGGCTTAGGCGCCGCCAATGTAAACATAGGCGATAGGTTAGGCACCGCGTATACCATTGCCTATGCTCATTGCCTCACTTAGGTGATCGGTTAGGTGCCATCTATGTAAAAATAGGAGATGTCTTAGGTGCCACCTATATCAACATAGGTTATAGGCTAGGCGCTGCTTATACCATTACCTATGCTCACTGCCTCACTTAGGCGATAGATTAGGCGCCGCCTATTTCAATATAGGCGATGGCTTAGGTGCTGCCTATATCAACATAGGAGATAGTTTAGGTGCCACTTATACCATTGACAATATGCATTGCCTCACTTAGGCGATAGGTTAGGCGCCGCATATGTCAACATTGGCAATGGCATATGCACCTCCTGCATCAACATACGCGATAGGTTAGGCGTCTCTTATACCATTGCCTATGCTCACTGCCTCACTTAGGCAATAGGTTAGGCGATTTCTTAGGCGCTGCCTATATTAACATAGGCGATAGGTTAGGCGCCGCTTATACCATTGCCTATGCTCACTGCCTCAATTAGTAGATATGCTAGGCGCCGCCTATATAAACATAGGCTATAGGTTAGGAGCCGCTTATACCATTGCCTATGCTCACTGCATCACTTAGGGGATAGGTTAGGCGCCGCCTATGTCAAAAGAAACGATGGCTTAGGCAACGCCTCTATCAACATAGGCGATAGGTTAGGAGCCGCTTATACCATTGTCTATGCTCACTGCCTCACTTAGGCAATTGGTTAGGCGCCACCTATGTCAATAATTGCGATGGCTTAGGCGCCACCTATATCAACATAGGCGATTTGTTAGGCGCCACTTATACCATTGCCTATGCTCATTGCCTCTCTAAGGCGATAGGTTAGGCGCCGCCTATGTCACCATAGAAAATAGGTTAGGCGCCGCTTATACTATTGCCTATGCTCACTTCCTCATTTAGGCGATAGGTTAGGCGCCGCCTATGTCAACATAGGCGCCGCCTATGTCAACATAGGCGATGGCTTAGGAGCCACCTATACCAACATAGACTATAGGTTAGGCACCGCTTATACCATTGACTATGCTCACTACCTTACTTAGGTGATAGGTTAGGCGCCGCCTATGTCAACATAGGCGATGGCTTAGGTGTTGCCTATATAAATATAAGCGATAGGTTAGGCACCACTTATACCATTGCCTATGCTCACTGCCTCACTTAGGCGATAGGTTAGGCGCCTCCTATGTCAACATAGGCGATGGTTTAGGCACTGCCTATATCAACATAGGCGAAAGGTTAGGCGCAGCTTATACCATTGCCTATGCTTACTTCCTCACTTAGGCGATAGGTTAGGCACCGCCTATATCAACATAGGAGATAGGTTAGGCACCGCATATACCATTGCCTATGTGTACTGCCTCACTTAGGCGATAGGTTAGCTTCCTCCTATGTCAGCATAGGTAATGGATTAGGCGCCGCCTATATCAACATAGGCGATAGGTTAGGCGCCACTTATACCATTGCCTATGCTCACTGCCTCACTTAGGCGATAGGTTAGGCACCGCTTATACCATTGCCTATGCTCACTACCTCACTTATGCGATAGGTTAGGTGCCGACTTTGTCAACCCAGGCGATTGCTTAGGTGATAATGCCCAAACTACAGCTCTCGTAAGAGTGTAAGCGGTCGCTGTCAAATATAGAACCCAACTGGGTTGGGTGTCGAATCCCAAAGGGAGTACTTGGTCACTAAGTATTGCAATTTTAGCAGACCGTTGGTCAAAAATTCTACAGAAAGAAGGGATGGTTTAGGCATGAATTAATACTATGGAAGTAACAACAGAATCCTTGATTTAGTAAGATTTAATCAATGAGAATTATAAGTTATGGTTATGTCCACCTTATGAGTTCTACGTTTCTATTAACTATGAGTAATGCGGAATTCAGACATGCATGTACTTATAGAGATTCGCATTCTAATGGTAAATCCTAGTGTTTCTCAACCATCAAGGATTATTTCACTTTAACTCTCTCGAGCTTAAAGCGTGTAACTAACGGTACAAACTCTCCAAGAACTTAATCCAGTTACGGCACTAACATGTAAATAGGGGTTGGTAGCCCTATTTCCTTGTCACACTCTCTTTTCCAAACATGTAACTTTTCTCTCGAACAAGTTAATGCTATAATGGCGTATTCTATATGTTTGCAACCACAAGAATGTAATTAAGATGAAGAGAGTAATGATATAAGTAGCATACGTATCAAGAATTCACAAACTCATAGTAATAGATAGTATATCAAAAGGATTCCATAACACTAACAAAGAAGTTTAGCTACACATGATTACAACGAAGATCACAATAGACATCATCATCATACCAAATCTCGAATAATCTCACGGTGGGGATGAGATTGGCGTCAAAAGGGATTGACGATTTTGCTCCCCTCCTTGCTCACGTGTTTGCCGTTTTTCCCTGTTTCAAAACTTACAGATTCTGTAACGTGAATTATGAATAAAAAAATAACATGCTGAAAAATTCAGCAATAGGGTTTTTATAAGGTCTTTGTCTACTAAATTACTGTTGCATCCCTAAGTATTTAAAAATACTGATTTTGCCCGGGACAAGTTTTCCATGCATCACATTCAGTCCATAAGCTTCCAAAAGTTGTCTTCCCTTTTATGCGAAGTTTTCGTTTGCTGCCCAAAGGTCCACAAAGTGCTGAAATCTTCATCATTAATACCTGAAAACATGCTAATAACGTTGTTTAGCTCACTTACAGGAAAATGGACTAAAAATGCAGGAATTATATATTTTGTCCTTAAAACTTAGCTAAAATATGGGTAAATTATGGTGCTTTAGGCGTGTAAATACGCCTATCATCAACACCCCACACTTAAAGCTTTGTTCGTCCTCGAAAAAAATATTACGTCCATGCAATCATCTACTTATAATATCACAACAACATCATAAAATGTTCAACAAGACAGGCACGACCATTATTAACAAAGAGTAGTTTTCTTGTTCACTACTAGAAACAATTCAACCTCCAACATAGACTTGTGATGATGGTTAATTCGTATCCACAAGTTAAGTCACATAGAATCATACAAAACTACCCAAAAATCATCAACCATGTGTGTCTCACACAAGATATCCCCCATAATCACTCATAAGTTTTGCATTTTTCGAAAAATGGGTACAAGATCCGCCTTGCTCTCACTCTCACAAAGAATTCATATGTTGCAACTGATGACCATAGGCTTGCCCTTAGGGTAATGCTCCACTAATATCATAATGCTAAGCATAGGATCAAGTAGGTCTTTACAGGTTGTAATGTAGGCTAAGGGACAGGTAGGACTATTTTGGCCAGAAATAGTGACTATGTTCCCTAAGCGCTTTAATACACTACATTATTACATTAACACTCTCTTTTAAACAACCCTTCTACCTTTCTTTTCATATAACACCCCTTTTCACCTATTTTGTTATTCAATTATAAACACAAAGATGAGAATATAGAACTTATTTTTTTATTTTTTATTTTTCTATTTCTGTTTTTTTTTCTTATTTTCTTTTTATAAAACACCTCTATGATAGCCACTCCTTTTCACAACAATTTCAAGTACCAATACACTCTGAGGCATCACTCTCACCCAATTTCCTCTTATTTTGTCACATGACTCTACAATTTAAAGCGCTTAGGAATTTGGATCAAATTATGGTCTTGAAAAAAAAATGGATTAGGCTACATAAGAGGCTGTCAAAGAAAATAGCTAAAGGCTCAAAGGGGGTTAACTAGGATAATGTCCACGGGTAGGTAAAAAGAAGGTAAACAATCACAGGCTGCCAAAGAAATGCCTAAATCATCTCCTAAACTCACACTCTTTATTTCGCTTTACATACACACTAGGCAAGTTCTAGCATCAGTCACAACACAGAATATACTATAACCTCACACACACAAGGCACATGGTCAAATTTATTGGGAGCAGTATAGACTCTTGACCCAACAGATGAATGAATTAAACCACACACTTATCACACAGTGAGTTACACTTAGAGCCTAAACGTCTCAATAGTAATGATTTTGGTACAAACTCTTGTCATGATACTATCCCGCCTATCAGAACAATTTCATGCAAAATCTAAAAAATCTAAAATTAAACTAACTAATTACGACTAATTAAAACAAACAAGAACTAGAATAAATGTAGGCAAAGCAGTACAAGAAGCATACAAATACCAGCACCCCACACTTAGACGGGACACACTGCCCTCAGTGGAAAATAAATAAGGAAAACCTGATTAGTCGGACTCCTCTTCTATGTCTGGTGTCATACCCCCTGCGTCGGAATCATCATCAGAGTCGTCATCCTCAGAGTTTCCTCAAAATGTACCCCACTTGATCCCAAAAGTGCATCGAGGTATTTGTAGAGAGGAGGACTCAGCTTGCTTCTTTCTTAACCTTTTCTGTCCCTTCTGTGAGGTGGTCGCTTTTTTCTTTTCCTTGTCGTCCTTTTTGGGCCGTTCTACCTGAGATTAAAATAGAGTCATGTTAGCTTCATCTCGGAAGATTCAATCGAAAAACAAACAGTAGCGGTGCCACCCCACACTTAATTTGTTGGCACAGACTAATTAAGTGAGCGATGTCGATTACTCAGACTTCATCGACATACATTTAGGCGATATGTTCCAACAACATGTTAAGCACAGTCATACGTTCATGTCATCTTAATTATCCTTTCCAATTCTATTTCATGTAATCTTGTCTATACTTTCATGTTTGGATGAATGCACTTTTTGAACCAAACTACCACATAAGGATCGTACCACAAATAGAAACAAGTTATTGCATAGGCATAATCACACCATCTTATGCTTGTGGTCAATCATAATCGGTGTCTCGATGAACGAGTCATTCAAACATTCAAGCTTTCAGCTTACAAGAGTATGTATTAACATCACAATTTCCACTTCATAAAACTATGACAGTGTATAACAATCAAATACAAGTCGGAACAAAGTCAAGAACACCCACACGTATTCTTTCACTCAACTAGATGTATCATATCACACCAACCACATTCTAATCACCAACACCACTTCAAGATCTAACAAATCATTATAAACGTAGAATTTCAACAACTATGGAATATAAAAGAATCACTTACTTGGTGATGGATCCGGAAGATGAACTCACAAGACTAGATGAGCAAAAAGAAAAAATTTGAGAGATTTGGAGAGTAAAGGCGGCGCCTAGGTTGAGCAAGTAAGTGTGTTTTGTTCTAATGTTGAAGTTTTATTTATAGGACAAGGCTTGGGTCGGGTTTTACCGATTTAAAATCGGATTAGGAGACCAAAAAGTAAGCATAGGCGGCGCCTAATGCTTTGCCTATGCTTAGCATAGGCGGCGCCTTTTGCAAAGCCTAGTTGAGCATAGGCGGTGCCTATGCTATGGCATTGTTAGGAGTAGCCGGCTCATATGCTAAGGCATTATAGATTCAGAGAGCAAAGGCAATGGCATAGGCGGTGCCTATGCTATGGCATTGTTGGGCATAGGCGGCGCCTATGCTATGGCATTGTATATTCAGAGAGCTTAGGCCATAGCATAGGCCTTGCCTTGTTCGTTGCCTAGATTTACATAGGCCTTGCCTTGTTCGTTGCCTAGATTTGCAAAGGCAATGCCTAACAAATAGACTTTGTTTCTTCATTCCAAACTTACCACCTACAACATGACACACTTTAAAATCAAAATTTGAGACCAAGCTCCTCCTTTATATGTCTTGCACCTACACTTAATCAAAAACAACAAAAACGATTAGAAGGATGGGTTACCTCCCACCAAGTGCCTTAGTTTTGGTCGTGGCTCGACTCTTCTTTTTGGATTTTTATTTAACAAAAACAAACTCCTAGTAAAACAAAATGATTAAAAACGATGGGTTGCCTCCCTTGTAGCACTTGATTTATTGTTGCGGCATGACATAGTTACCTCGATTACTTAGACTTCATCGAGATAGATGGTGCATCATTTTCTGAATGGATTCAGACGACACTGATGCTTACTTGTAGGCATGCAATCTTCTTCGAGATGACTCTTGTGCATACATATCCCAGGAGGGATACCAATTAAATCATCAATAGTCCAACCCATAGCTCTCTTGTACCACTTCAGAGCATAGATGAGAGCCTCTACGTGCTGTTCACCTAAATCAGCCGCAACACTCACCGGATGTGTATTTCTACTTCCCAAGAACGCATACCTTAGGTGACTGGGGAGCTCTTTTGATTCTAGCACTGGTGGCTCTTCAATGGAAGTCTTCGCTGTTGGTGAAGGTCGATTCCTAAGATCAAGGTCCAGCTTCTTAGGAGCATGAGAATAGGACTTTATTCCTGTTAGAGCACAAACAGTTTCTCCATATTCTTCAACATCCTCATGCTCAAAATTCAACAACACAGGAGACAATGGCTCAACAGTAAGTTGTTTCTCTACAGATAATCCTTTCTCATCCTCATAGTAAACATCAGCTACAGAGAACACATCCATATCTCTAGGCTGCTTCATCAATTTGCATACATTAAAATGGACCACTTCATCATTCAGCCGAAATAAAAGCTCATTAGCTCTTAAATCAATAAGCACACTTCCAGTTGTGAGGAAAGGGCATCCCAAGATTATGGGAGCTTCAGAATCTACCTCGTAATCCAAAATAACAAAGTCTGCAGGAAAGATGAAGCTGGAAACCTTCACCAACACATCATATAAGATACCAACAGGCCGTTTTACCGACCTATCTGCCATGAAGAGCCGCATATTGGTTGGTGTAGGATCACCCAACCCCAATTTTCTGTAACTAGATAGCGGCATCAAATTGATGCTAGCTCCCAAATCGCACAACGCCTTAGATTAATCCAACGATACAATCGTGCAAGGAATAGTGAAAGAACCAGGATCTGCCTTGTTCTGTACTAGCGATCTTGTAGAGATTGCACTGCAATGATGAACATTATCTGCCAGCTCATAACTTGTTGCCCGCTTGTTTGTCAACAGGTCCTTCATGAATTTAGCATACCCAGGCATCTGTTCCAGCGCCTCCACCAATGGAACATTAATAGTCAGCTGCTTCAACATGGTCATGAATTTACTGAACCTGGTGTCATCAGCTTTCTTCTTCAGTCTCTGCGGAAAAGGTGGTGGTTGAAGGGGAATCGTTTTCTCCACCACTTCCGCTTTATCTTGCTTCCGATTATCAACCTTTTCAGGAGTGTCATCAGCCTTCTTCTTCAGTCTTTGAGGAAAAGGTGGTGGTGGAAGAGGAATCATTTTCTCCACAACTTCCTTTTTATCTTGCTTTCGATTATCACTCTTTTCAGGCTGGTGACGTCTAGGTGTAACATCATGAGCACTCACTTCAGCTTCTACGGCATCTTCAAACTCTGCTTCATCAACATTCTCTGCTATATCATCAACCTTCTGCTTGCCTTTGGATGGATTTTCCCACACTTTACCACTCCGGGTAGTAATAGCCATACACGATCCATCATTCCTTGGGTTTTGCACAGTGTCACTAGGTAGCATGCCAGCCTTTCTTTGGTTGAATGCCGCTGATAATTGACTCAATTGTTGCTCCAACTATTTTATTGCAGTAGAATGGGAGTCAACCAATTGATTTATTGATGACAAATCATTCTTTACCTCAGTAACGCCCATGTTGGTTGCCTCCACTCCTTTCAAAAACTTAGCCATCATATCTTCCATGGACATCTTCCCAAATCCAGATGCCACAGCCTCACGATTTCCAGGAGGAACATACAAACCACTTCTGTCAGTCTTATTCTTCCAACCACCTTGATCGCGGTCCTTGTATCCAGATTTATCATAATAGTTCCGACCTTGGTTTCCTTGGGCATTGCCTCGGAAACCCCCTGATTATTCAAGTAGTTCGCTTCTTCCTCAGAGTCGGATTCATCTCTTCCCTGTGATACAATGGCCTTAACCTTTTCGGTCTTCCGTGATAGTAAGTGCTTGGTAAGAAGATCCATCTGTGTTTTCATGTGAGCCATATCTTGGTCACGCTCCTCTTGTCTACGCCTATGCTCTACAGTCATGCCAATGGCTATAGTAGAGCTTGCTACCTCAGAATCCTTGGTATGCCAAGCTCTACTCTGCTTTGTCATACTGTCCAGCATATCACTTGCCTCAATGAAAGTAAGGTCCATGAATGAACCTCCTGCAACATTATCAACCACTGGCTTAGTCACCGAATTCAAAGACCTATATAATATCTCCATCTAGTGGACATTGGGCTCTTTTGGATGGCGGAAAGAATCTTTCTAGGAAAATGTCTTTCAATTGCCTCCAATTTGAAATAGAATCAGGAGTTATCCCATTCAGCCATAGAGTTGCCTCCCCAGACAGAGACAATGGAAATAAGCGCAGCCGAATTGCATTCTTCCCAACTCCTGGATTGTCAAACGACTTGCATGTTGAAATAAAGTTGACCAGATGCATATTCGGATCATCGCCTGCAAGTCCACCAAATAAACCTTTGAGCTGCAATGGATGAATCATGGTGCTAGTGATATTGAACTTCACTCCATGTGCCAAGGGAGGAGGAATAATAGCCCCTGTGGCACCAGCTCCATCCAGATCGTCATCATCATCATCTAAAGGAGCCTGTACAGCTCGGCGGTCAGGTCTCATTCTAGCTTCATGTTCTCTTCTATGCATAGGTGCCGCCACTTTATCAGTACGCGTGGGATTCAGTAACTCATCATCACCCAGGTCCTCATCATCAGGATTTGTTGCTCGCCCTGGGTTATCAATATTCTGTTGATGTACTTGAGCAGCTGCCAGTGCAGCTAATCTAGCCTGCTCCTGTTAAGCCGCCCTTCTGTCAATGTCACGCTGTGCATCCATTCTGCCAATAAGTTGAGGTTCAGGATTGATAGGTAATAACGGTTGACCTGAACTTCGAGTGTTTGGCATGAACTCAAACAAACATGAATAAAAGAAAAACAACAACTAAAAGTAAAATTCAAGAATTTTAGACCAAAGGGTCTATTAACTATCACAAAATTAGTTGACAACTGTATTCCCCTGCAGCGGCGCCAAAATTTGATAACGCCCAAACTACAGCTCTCGTAAGAGTGTAAGCGGTCGCTGTCAAATATAGAACCCAACTGGGTTGGCTGTCGATTCCCACAGGGAATACTTTGTCACTAAGTGTTGCAATTGTTAGCAGACTGTTGGTCGAAAATTCTACAGAAAGGGGGGATGGTTTAGGCGTGAATTAATACTATGGAAGTAACAACAAAATGCTTGATTTAGTAACATTTAATCAATGAGAATTATAAGTTAGGGTTATGTCCACCTTATGAGTTCTACGTATCTATTAACTATGAGTAATGCGGAATTCAGACATGCATGCACTTATAGAGATTCGTATTCTAATGGTAAATCCTAGTGTTTCTCAACCATCAAGGATTATTTCACTTTAACTCTCTCGAGCTTAAAGCGTGTAACTAATGGTACAAACTCTCAAAGAAGTTAATCCAGTTACGGCACTAACGTGTAAATAGGGGTTGGTAGCCCTATTTCCTTATCACACTCTCTTTTCCAAACATGTAACTTTTCTCTAGAACAAGTTAATGCTATAATGGCGTATTCTATTTGTTTGCAACCACAAGAATGTAATTAAGATGAAGAGAGTAATGATATAAGTAGCATACGTATCAGGAATTCACAAACTCATAGTAATAGATAGTATATCAAAAGGATTCCATAACCCTAACAGAGAAGTTTAGCTACTCATGATTACAACGAAGATCACAATAGATATCATCATCATACCAAAGATCGAATAATCTCACGGTGGGGATGAGATTGGCGTCAAAAGGGATTGACGATTTTGCTCCCCTCCTTGCTCACGTGTTTGCCGTTTTTCCCTGTTTCAAAACTTACAGATTCTGTAACGTGAATTATGAATAAAAACATAACATGCTGAAAAATTCAGCAATAGGGTTTTTATAAGGTCTTTGTCTACTAAATTACTGTTGCATCCCTAAGTATTTAAAAATACTGATTTTGCCCGGGACAAGTTTTCCGTGCGTCACATTCAGTCCATAAGCTTCAAAAAGTTGTCTTCCCTTTTATGCGAAGTTTTCCTTTGCTTCCCAAAGGTCCACAAAGTGCTGAAATCTTCATCATTAATACCTTAAAACATGCTAATCGCGTAGGTTAGCTCACTTACAGGAAAATGGACTAAAAATGCAGGAATTATATATTTTGTCCTTAAAACTTAGCTAAAATATGGGTAAATTATGGTTCTTTAGGCGTGTAAATACGCCTATCATCATTAGGCGCTGCCAATATCAACATAGGAGATAGGTTAGACGCCGCTTATACCATTTCCTATGCTCACTGCCTCACTTACGCGATAGGTTAGGTGGCGCCTTTGTCAACATAGGCGATTGCTTAGGCGCCGCCTATATCAACAAAGGCGATAGGTTAGGCGCCGCTTATACCATTGCCTATGCTCACTGACTCACTTAGGCGATAGGTTAGGCGCCGCCTTTGAAAACATAGGCGATTGCTTAGGCGCCGCCTATATCAACATAGGGGATAGGTTAGACGCCGCTTATACCATTGCCTACGCTCACTGCCTCACTTAGGCGATACGTTAGGCGCCGCCTATTTTAACATAGGCGATGGCTTAGGCACCACCTATATCAACATAGGCGATAGGTTAGGCTCCGCTTTTACCATTGCCTATGCTCACTGCCTCACTTAGGCTATATGTTCGGTGCCGCGTATATCAACATAGGCGATAGGTTAGGCGCCGCTTATACCATTTCCTATGCTCACTACCTCACCTAGGCGATAGGTTAGGCTCTGCCCATATCAACAGAAGCGATGGATTAGGCGCTGCCAATGTCAACATAGGCGATGACTTAGGTGACGCCTATATCAACATAGGTGATAGGTTAGGTGCCGTTTATACCATTGCCTATGCTTACTGCCTCACTTAGGCGATAGGTTAGGCGCCGCCTATATAAATATAGGTGATGGCTTAGGCGCCGCCTATGTGAACATAGGCGATAGGTTACGCACCGCTTATACCATTGCCTATGCTCACTGCTTCACTTAGGCGATAGGTTAGGCGCCGCCTATGTCAACATAGGCGATGGCTTAGGCGCCGCCTATATCAACATAGGCTATAGGCTAGGAGCCCCTTATACCATTGCCTATGCTCACTGCTTCACTTAGGCGATAGGTTAGGTGCCGCCTATATCAACATAGGCGATGGCTTAAGGGCCTCCAATATCAACATAAGCGATAGGTTAGGCATTATTTATACTATTGCCGATGCTCACTGCCTCACTTAGGAGATAGGTTAGGCGCTGCGTATATCAACATAGGCGATAGGTTAGGCACCGCTTATACCATTGCCTATGCCCAATATCTCACTTATGCGATAGGTTAGGCGCCGCCTATGTCAACATAGGCGATGGCTTAGGCGCCGCATATATCCACATAGGTGATAGGTTAGGCGACGCTTATACCATTACCTATGCTCACTGCCTCACATACGCGATAGGTTAGGTGCCGCCTATCTCAACATAGGCGATGGCTTAGGCGCCGCCTATATCATCAAATGCGATAGGTTAGGCACCGCTTATACCATTGCCTATCCTCACAGACTCACTTAGGTGATAGGTTAGTCGCCGCCTTTGTCAACATAGGCGATTGCTTAGGCGCCGCCTCTATCAACATAGGCGATAGATTAGGCACCGCTTATACCATTGCCTATGCTTAATGCTTCACATAGGTGATAGGTTAGGTGCCACATATATCAACATACGTGATGGCTTAGGCGCCTCCTATATAAACATAGGCGATAGGATAGGCACCGCATATACCATTGCCTATGCTCACTGCCTCACTTAGGCGATAGGTTAGGCACCGCCTATGTCAATATAGGTGATGGCTTAGGCGCCGCATATATCAAAATAGGCGATAGGATAGGAGCCGCTTATACCATTGCCTATGCTCACTGCCTCATTTAGGCGATAGGTTAGGCGCCGCCTATGTCAACATAGGCTATGGCTTAGGGGCCTCCTATATCAACATAGGCGATAGGATAGGCGCCGCCTATGTCAACATAGGCGATGGCTTAGGGGGCTCCTATATCAACATAGGCGATACGCTAGGCGCCGCATATACTATTGCCTATGCTCACTTCCTCACTTAGGCGATAGGTTCGGAGCCGCATATATAAACATAGGCGATAGTTTAGGCGCTGCTGATACCATTGCCAATGCTCTCTACCTCACTTAGGCGATAGGTTAGGCAACGCCTATGTCAACATAAGCGATGGCTTAGGCGCCGCCTATATCAACACAGGCGATAGGTTAGGCTCCACTTATACCATTGCCTATGCTAACTTCATCACTTAGGCGATAGGTTAGGCACCGCCTATGTCATCATAAGCAATGGCTTAGGCGCCGCCTATATCTACATAGACAATAGGTTAGGCGCCCCTTATACTATTGCTTATGCTCACTGCCTCACTTAGGTGATAGGTTAGGTGCCACCTATGTTTACATAGGTGATGGCTTAGGCGCCGTCTATATCAACATAGGCGATAGGTTAGGCGCCGCTTATACCATTGTCTATGCTCACTGACTCACTTAGGCGATAGGTTAGGCGCCGCCTATATCAACATAGGTGATAGGTTAGGCGCCGCTTATACCATTGCCTATGCTCACTTTTTAACATTGGAGATAGATTAGGCGCAACCTATGTCAACATAAGCGATGGCTTAGGCGCCTTTAATATAAACATAGGCGATAGGTTAGGCGCCGCTTATACCATTGCCTATACTCACTGCTTCACTTAGGCGATAGGTTAGGCTCCGCCTATGTCAACATAGGCGATGTCTTAGGGGCCTCCTATATCAACATAAGCAATAGGTTAGGTGCTATTTATACTATTTCCGATGCTCACTGCCTCTCTTAGGTGATAGGTTATGCTCTGCGTATATTAACATAAGCGATAGGTTAGGCGCCGCATATACCAATTCCTATGTCAACAAAGACGAGGGCGTACGCACCGCCTATATCAACATAAGCGATAGGTTAGGCGCTGCTTACACCATTTCCTATGCTCACTGCATCACTTTGGCGATTGGTTGGGCGCCGCCTATGTCATCATAAGCGATGGCTTAAGTGCCGCCTATATCAACATAGGCGATAGGTTAGGCGCCGCTTATACCATTGCCTATGCTCACTGCCTCACTTAGGCGATAGGTTAGGCGCCCCCTATGTCAACATAGGCGATGGCTTAGGCGCCACCTATATACATATAGGCGATCGGTTAGGCACCGCATATACCATTACCTATGCTCACTGACTCACTTAGGCAATAGGTTAGGCGCCGCCTATGCCAACATAGGCGATTGATTAGCCGCCGCCTATATCAACATAGGTGATAGGTTAGGCGCCGCTTATACCATTGCCTATACTCACTGCCTCACTTAGACGATAGGTTAGGCGCTGCCTATGTCAACATAGGTTATGGCTTAGGCGCCTCCTATAAAAATATAGGCGATAGGTTAGGCTCCAATTATACCATTGCCTATGCTCACTGCCTCACTTAGGCGATAGGTTAGGTGTCACCTATGTCAACATAGGCGATGGCTTAGGTGCCGCCTATATAAACATAGGAGATATGTTAGGCGCCGCTTATGCCATTGCCTATGCTTACTGCCTCACTTAGGCGATAGGTTAGGCGCCGTCTATGTCAACATAGGCGAAGGATTAGGCGCCGCCTATACCAACATAGGCGAAAGGATAGGTGCCGCTTATAATATTGCCTACGCTCACTGCCTCACTTAGGAGATAGGTTAGGCTCCGCCTGTGTAAACATAGGCAGTGGCTTAGGCGCCGCTTATATCAACATAGGCGATAGGTTAGGAGTCGCATATACCATTGCCTATGCTCAATGCCTCACTTAGGCGGTAGGTTAGGTGCCGCATATGTAAACATAGGCGATGGCTTAGGCGCCGCCTATATCAACATAGGTGATAGGTTAGGCGCCGCTTATACCATTGCCTTTGCTGACTTCCTCACTTAGGCGATAGGTTAGGCGCCGCCCATGTCAACATAGGTGATGGCTTAGGCGCCTCCTATATAAACATAGGCGATAGGTTAGGCGCCGTTTTTACCATTGCCTATGCGGTTAGGCACCGCTTATACCATTGCCTATGCTCACTATCTCACTTAGGCGATAGGTTAGGCGCCTTCTATGTCAACATAGGCGATGGCTTAGGCGCCACTTATATCCACATAGGCGATAGGTTAGGTGACGCTTATATCATTGCCTATGCTCACTGCCTCACCTACGCGATAGGTTAGGTGCCACCTATCTCAACATAGGCAATGGCTTAGGCACCGCCTATATCATCAAAGGCGATAGGTTAGGCGCCACTTATACCATAGCCTATCCTAACGGACTCACTTAGGCGATAGGTTAGGCGCCGCCTTTGTCAACATAGGCGATTGCTTAGGCGCCTCCTCTATCAACATAGGCGATAGGTTAGGCGCCATTTATACTATTTCCTATGCTCACTGCTTCACATAGGAGATAGGTTAGGCCCCGCATATATAAACATAGGCGATGGCTTAAGCGCCTCCTATATAAACATAGGCGATAGGATAGGCACCGCTTATACCATTGCCTATGCTCACTGCCTCACTTAGGCGATAGGTTTGGTGCCGCCTATGTCAATATAGGTGATGGCTTAGGTGCCGCATTTATCAAAATAGGCGATAGGATAGGAGCCGCTTATACCATTGCCTATGCTCACTGCCTCACTTAGGCGATAGGTTAGACGTCGCCTATGTCAACATAGGCTATGGCTTAGGGGCCTCCTATATCAATATAGGCGATAGGATAGGCGCCGCCGATGTCAACATAGGCGATGGCTTAGGGTCCTCCTATAGCAACATAGGTGATAGGTTAGGCGCCGCATATACTATTGCCTATGATCACTTCCTCACTTAGGCGATAGGTTCAGAGCCGCATATATAAACATAGGCGATAGTTTAGGCGTTGCTTATACCATTGACTATGCTCACTACCTCACTTAGGCGATAGGTTAGGCGCCGCCTATGTCAACAAAAGCAATGGCTTAGGCGCCACCTATATCAACACAGGAGATAGGTTAGGCTCCACTTATACCATTGCCAATGCTAACTTCATCACTTAGGAGATAGGTTAGCCACCGCCTATGTCATCATAAGCGATGGCTTAGGCGCCGCCTATATCAACATAGGCGATAGGTTAGGCGCCCCTTATACCATTGCTTATGCTCACTGCCTCACTTAGGTGATAGGTTAGGTGCCACCTATGTTTACATAGGTGATGGCTTAGCCGCTGCCTATATCAACATAGGCGATAGGTTAGGCGCCGTTTATACCATTGTCTATGCTCACTGACTCACTTAGGCGATAGGTTAGGCGCCGCCTATGTCAACATAGGCTATTGCTTTGGCGCCGCCTATATCAACATAGGTGATAGGTTAGGCGCCGCTTATACCATTGCCTATGATCACTGTTTCACATTACCGATAGGTTAGGTGCAACCTATGTCAACATAAGCGAAGTCTTAGGCGTCTCCTATATAAACATAGGCGATAGGTTAGGCGCCATTTATACAAATGCCTATACTCACTGCTTCACTTAGCATATAGGTTAGGCGCCGCCTATGTCAACTTAGACGATGGCTTAGGTGCCGCCTATATCATCATATGTGATAGGTTAGGCACCGCTTATACCATTGACTATGCTCACTGCCTCACTTAGGCGATAGGTTAGGCGCAGCCTATATAAATATAGGCAATGGATTAGGCGCCGCCTATATCAACATAGGAGATAGGTTAGGCGCCGCTTATTCCCTTTCCAATGCTCACTACTTCACCTAGGCGATAGGTTAGGCGCCGTGTATGTCAACATAGGCGATGTCTTAGGGGCCTCCTATATAAACATAAGCAATAGGTTAGGTGCCATTTATACTATTGCCGATTCTCACTGCCTCACTTAGGCGATAGGTTAGGCTCCGCGTATATCAACATAAGCGATAGGTTAGGCTCCTCATATACCAATTCCTATGTCAACAAAGACGAGGGCTTACATATCACGTATATCAACATAGGCGATAGGTTAGGCGCTGCTTACACCATTTCCTATGCTAACTGCATCACTTTGGCGATTGGTTGGGCGCCGCCTATGTCATCATAAGCGATGGCTTAAGCGTCGCCTATATCAACATAGGCGATAGGTTATGCGCCGCTTATACCATTGCCTATGCTCACTACCTCACTTAGGCGAAAGGTTAGGCGAGGTCTTAGGCCCCGCCTATATCAACATAGGCGATCGGTTAGGTGCCGCATATACCATTTCCTATGCACACTGACTCACTTAGGCAATAGGTTAGGTGCCGCCTATGTCAATATAGGCGATTGATTAGGCGCCGCCTATATCAACTTAGGAGATAGGTTAGGCTCCGTTTATACCATTGCCTATACTTACTGCCTCACTTAGACGATAGGTTAGGCGCTGCCTATGTCAATATAGGTGATGGCTTAGGCGCCTCCTATATAAATATAGGCGATAGGTTAGGATGCTCTTATACCATTGCCTATGATCACTGCCTCACATAGGTGATAGGTTAGGCGCCACCTATGTCAACATAGATGATGGCTTAGGTGCCGCCTATATAAACATAGGAGATAGGTTAGGCGCCGCTTATACCATTGCCTATGCTCACTGCCTCACTTAGGCGATAGGTTAGGCGCCGCCTATGTCAACATAGGTGAAGGATTAGGCGCCGCCTATATCAACATAGGCGACAGGTTAGGTGACGCTTATAATATAGCCTACGCTCACTGCCTCACTTAGGCGATAAGTTAGGCTCCGCTTATGTAAACATAGGCGATGGCTTAGGCGCCGCTTATATCAACATAGGCGATAGGTTAGGCGCCGCTTATACCATTTCCTATGCTCACTGCCTCACTTAGGTGATAGGTTAGGCGCCGCCTATGTCAACATAGGCAATGGCTTAGGCGCCGCCTATATCAACATAGGCGATAGGTTAGGCGCCGCTTAGACCATTGCCTATGCTCACTACCTCACTTAGCCGATAGGTTAGGCGCCGCTTATATAAATATAGGTGATGGCTTAGGCGTTTCCTATATCAACATAGGCAATAGGTTAGGCGCCGCTTATACCATTGCCTATGCTCACTGCTTCATTTAGGCGATAGGTTAGGCGCCGCCTATGTCAACATAGGCGATAGCTTAGGCGCCACCTATATCAGTATAGGCGATAGGTTAGGCGCCGCTTATACCATTACCTATGCTCACTGCCTTACTAAGCCGATAGGTTAGGCTCCTTCTATATATACATATAGACGATGGCTTAGGCTCCGCCTATATCAACATAGGCGATAAGTTAGGCGCCGCTTGTACCCTTTCCTATACTCACTGTTTCATTTAGGCGATAGCTTTGGCGCCGCCTATGTCAACATAGACGATGTCTTAGGGGCCTGCTATATCAACATAGGAGATAGGTTAGGCGCCATTTCTACTATTGCCGATGCTCACCGCCTCACTTAGGCGATAGGT
Organism: Capsicum pubescens; assembly: GCA_030864215.1. Lineage (NCBI taxonomy): Eukaryota > Viridiplantae > Streptophyta > Magnoliopsida > Solanales > Solanaceae > Capsicum > Capsicum pubescens. Next base: position 305,203,675 of record CM061542.1, read on the forward strand.
TAGGCACCACGTATATCAACATAGGCGATAGGTTAGGCGCCGCTTATACCATTGCCTATGCTCACTACCTCACTTAGACGATAGGTTAGGCGCCGCATATTCCATTGCCTATACTCACTCACTCACTTAGGCGATAGGGTCGGCGCCGCCTATGTCAACATAGGCGATTGCTTAGGCGCCGCCTATATCAACATAGGCGATAGGTTAGGCGCCGCATATACCATTGCCTATTCTTACTGACTCACTTAGGTAATAGGTTAGGTGCTGCCTATGTCAACCTAGGTGATGGCTTAGGCACCTCCTATATAAACATAGGCGATAGGTTAGGCACTGCTTATACCATTACCTATGCTCACTGCCTTACTTAGGTGATAGGTTAGGCGGTGCCTATGTCAACATTGGCGATGGCTTAGGCGCCGCCTATATAAACATAAGCGATAGGTTAGGCGCCGCCTATGTCAACATAGGCGATGGCTTAGGCGCCTCCTATATCAACATAGGCGATAGGTTAGGTGCTGGTTATACCATTTCCTATGCTTACTTTCTCACTTAGTCGATAGCTTAGGCGCCGCCTATGTCAACATAGGTGATGGCTTAGGTGCCGCCTATATCAACATAGGCGATAGGTTAGGCGCCGCTTATACCATTGCCTATGCTCACTGCCTCACTTAGGCGGTAGGTTAGGAGCCGCATATGTAAACATAGGCGATGGATTAGACGCCGCCTATATCAACATAGGCGATAGGTTAGGTGCCGCTTATACCATTTCCTATTCTCACTTCCTCACCTAGGAGATAGATTAGGCGCCGCCTATGTCAACATAGGCGATGGCATAGGCGCCGGCTATATCAACATAGGCGATAAGTTAGGCGCCGCTTATACCGTTTCCTATGCTCACTGACTCACTTAGGCGATAGGTTAGGCTCCGCCTATGTCAACATAGGCGGTTTCTTAGGCACCGCCTATATCAACCTAGGCGATAGGTTAGTCGCCGCTTATACCATTGCCTATGCTCAATGCCTCACCTAGGCAATAGGTTAGGCGCCGCCTATGTCAACTTAGGCGATGGCTTAGGCTCCTCCTATATAAACATAGGAGATAGGTTAGGCGTCGCTTATACCATTGCCTATGCTCACTTCCTCACTTAGGCGATAGGTCAGGCGCCGCCTATGTCAACATAGATGATGGCTTAGGCCCCGCCTATATCAACATAGTCGATCGGTTAGGCGCTGCTTATACCATGCCTATACTCACTGCCTCACTTAGGCTATAGGATAGGAACCTCCTATATCAACATAGGAGATAGTTTAGGTGCCGCTTATACCATTGCTTATGCTCACTGCACCACTTAGTCGATATGTTAGGCGCCGCCTATGTCATCTTAGGCGATGGCTTTGCCGCTTCCTATATCAACATAGGCGATAGGTTAGGCGCCGCTTATACCATTGCCTATGCTCACTGCCTCACTTAGGCGATAGGTTAGGCGCCGCCTATGTCAACATAGGCGATGTCTTAGGCCCCTCCTATATCAATATAGGCGATCGCTTAGGCGCCGCATATGCCATTGCCTATGCTCACTAACTCTCTTAGGCGATAGGTTAGGCACTGCCTATGTCAACATAGGCGATGACTTAGGCCCCGCCTAAATCAATATAGGTAATCGGTTAGGCGCCGCCTATGCCTTTGCCTATGCTTACTAACTCACTTAGGCGATAGGTTAGGCGCTGCCTATGTCAACATAGGCGATTGCTTAGGCGCCACCTATATCAACATAGGCGATAGGTTAGGCGCCGCATATACCATTTCCTATACTCACTGACTTACTTAGGCGATAGGTTAGGCTCCTCCTATATGAACATAGGTGATGGCTTAGGCGCTTCCTATATAAACATAGGCGATAAGTTAGGCATCGCTTATACCATTGCCTATGCTTACTGCCTGACTTAGGGGATAGGTTAGGCGCCGTCTATGTCAACATAAGCGATGTCTTAGGCGCCTACTGTATAAACATAGACGATAGGTTAGGCGCCACCTATTTCAATTTTGGCGATGGCTTAGGCACTGCCTAAATCAATATAGGAGATAGGTTAGGCACCACTTATACCATTGCTTATTGATAACGCTCAAACTACAGCTCTCGTAAGAGTGTAAGCGGTCGTCGTCAAATATAGAACCCAACTGGGTTGGGTGTCGAATCCCACAGGGAATACTCGGTCACTAATTATGCAACTATTATTAGACTGGAATCTTCATCATTTATACCTGAAAACTTGCTAATCACGTTTGTTAGCTCACTTACAGGAAAAAGGACTAAAAGTGCATGAATTATATATTTTGTCCTCAAAACTTAGCTAAAATATGGGTAAATTAAGGTGCTTTAGGCATGTAAATACGCCTATCATCAACACCCCACACTTAAAGCTTTGTTCGTCCTCGAACAATATATCATGTCCATTTAAACATCTACTTAGGGTTTCACAGTAACAACACAAAATATTCATTAAGACAGGCACGACAATTATTAACAAAGAGAAGTTTTCTAATCACTACTAGAAACAATTCAACCTCCATCATAGACTCGTGATGATGGTTAATTCGTATTCAAAAGTCAAGGCACAAAGAATCATACAAGACTACCCAAAACTCATCAACCATGTGTGTCTCACATAAGATATTACCCATAATCACTCACAAGTATTGCGTTTTTCCGAACATGGGTATAAGATTATCCTTGCTCTCACTATCACAAAGAATTCATATTTTGCAACTGATGACCATAGGCTTTCCCTTAGTGTAATGCTCTACTAATATCAGAATGCTAAGCTTAGGATCAAATAGGTCTTTAATTGGGTACTAAAGAGGGTTTTGTAGCAGAGCCATAAAAGTGGAGGTCTGAGAGACAAATACTAGAATCAATGGTTGCAAACTCAAGGGTCTATATAATCGGGTAGTTTGAATCCCCCTATTATTTTTATTATATGATTGGTTGGTTTGAGTCCTCCATATCTTAATTCATTATATGATGCTTGTGTCACCATAATAGGCAAGGCAGTTTGAGTCCCCTACAGTGCATATGTTTACCCTCTGGTTCGTTCGACCACACGTAATGGGGACCTACCAGCTGGGGAAGATCTGGGCCCATATATCCCATGAGTGCCTTGTATGTTATGATGGTTGTTCTAAATGATTTTAAAATACATGTTAAGCCTCGTTCCTTATCCCGACATATGATATACATATGTATGTATATGCATTGGATGATGTGCATGGAATCTCAAATGATTTTGAACTGTTGATCATGAGTTGTTCTATATCCCTAAGTTACATGCTAGCGCTCCAACCGCTAACCATCTTCGTACGTTGTATCCCCACACAATGCTAGAACAAGCCATGCTTTTACTTTTCCTGCTAAGTGATTAAGATTTGGGATGAGCTTGTGAGTTAACATTGAAGTGGTGAGCTTCCATACATCAGAAGACTAAATTTCATTTTTTGGTCTCTCATGTTTTAGATTATTTAGACTTGTTTTTTTATATAGTCATGGGCATGTCCTGACACTTTATTGATTTACAATTTTTATTTTTGTCTAGACGACTTTATTGTATTACTATATAATTGGGTAGTTTGGTTGGTTATTTTGGTCGATGGTTGGTTGTTGATCAAATGAGTATTAACGATTCTTTAATCTATCTTGCTATATGTTCGGAATTTATCAAACATTGAGAATGTTGTGTTTACTTGGTTAGGTGCTGGGAGTAGTCCCTGATCTACGTTGGAGTTGAGATACCCTTCATGTCTAGGACCTGGTTTAGGTTGTGAAAAAGATGGTATCATAGCTTAGGTTTAGTGTCGTTGGGAGTCTAACAAAGTTGTGTCAAGTAGAGTCTCATTTATAAGTCTTTAGCGCACCGTACTTATTAGGGAGAGTCTACAAGGCATTAAGGAATATTTCCCTTTCCTGTTGTTCTGTTTTCAATTTATAGAGTCTAAGGCCTTAAATATCTAATCCCCATTTGTTCGCTTTTTAGATCATGCCTCCAAAAATATCTGATAACCGTGGAAACTCTTTTATCCCATCTGAGGACAATGTGTACGGAGCTCATCCTACTCTAGAAGTTCAGACCCAGTCTAGGGTCGCTGCTTCTGATTTCCTTGATAAAACTCCATTGGTGCCTTCCGTCCCTTCTCAAGCACTCAGGATGGCGTGTACAATGCTGAGTTTTTCCAGTAACTTTATTTGCCTACCCAGTTGGTTCCCTCTCAGACATAGTGGGTTGCTTCTGTTGGTCTATCCACCAAGGCCACTAGAGTTGGCCAATTCATGAGATTGAATCCTCCTTTTTTACTAGGTCTAAAGTTGAGGAAGATCCTCAATATTTGATTGATGAGATGTAAAAGATCTTCTATGTGATACATGCTACTGAGGTAGAGGGTGTAGAATTCACAACATATTATTTGAAGGATATAGCATACCAGTAGTATGAAGAGTGGGATCAACTTAGGGTCTAGTATGACGTGTCTGCTTTATGGGATGACTTCACTTGTTCTTTTCTTGACTTCTTCTTTTCTCAAGAGTTGAGGGATGCAAAGTCTTAGGAATTTGTAAATCTGAGATAACGGATGACAAATAAGGAGTATGCCTTGAAATTCCACCAGTTATCTTGGTATTACCAGAATTGGTGACTAGCATTAGGGCTATGATGAGAAAGTTCGCTTCTAGGATGTCCCAAGACTTGATTATGGAAAGTAAGGTTGACTTGTTAAACAATGACATGGACATTTATCGGCCGGTGGTTTATATATAGCAAGACAAAGAAGTGCAGAAGAAGCAGACTGAAATTGTGAAGAGGCAGAATAAGAAGGTTTGCTTTCTAGATCAGGGTAGGGGTCATCAACAAAGTGGTAGATATGGAGGAAAATAGTCCAAGAAAAAGTGGGGTAACTCTGGATCCTACTCTACGGCTAGTGCTCCCTACCTGAAGCAGTTTGGTGATTGTCGTATATAGAGTGTTGATGGTTTTAGGGAGAAGGATGCCCAGTCTCGGTCTAGTGGGGCTCAGTCAGCTATATGATATCCCCCATATAGATTCTATGGTCAAGTGCATTGTGGTATTTGTAAAGATGGGAGGAACAAGTTCTTTAAATATGGTAAGAATGGTCATATGTAGAGAGATTGTCATTTTAGGGTTATCTCTAGGAAAAACAAGATTCTTGTTGCTACTACACCAACTCCTGCACCATAGGATGCTACTTCTTCTTCTGGCTTCGACATTGGTTGGAATCGTCTCTATGCTATCACTACATATCAGGAGTCCGAGGCATCCCCTGATGTCATTACTAGTATGTTGAAACTTTTTTCCTATTATGTGTACTATTTACTTGATTTTAAGTAGTGCGTATGCTCACTGCCTCACTTAGGCTATAGGTTAGGCGCCGTCTATGTCCACATTTGCGATGGCTTAGGCGCCGCCTATGTCAACATAGGCGAGGGCTTAGGCTCCGCCTATAATAACATAGGCGATAGGTTAGGTGCTTCATATTCCATTGCCTATGCTCATTGACTCACTTAGGCGATAGGTTATACGCTGCCTATGTCAGCATAGGGGAGGGATTAGGCTCCGCCTATATTAACATAGGCGATAGGTTAGGCGCAGCTTATACCATTGCCTATGCTCACTGACTCACTTATGCGATAGGTTATACGCCGCCTATGTCAACATAGGTGATTGGTTAGGCGCCGCCTATATCAACATAGGCGATAGGTTAGGCACCGCTTATACCATTGCCTATGCTCACTGCCTCACTTAGGCGATAGGTTAGGTGCCGCCTATGTCAACATTAGCGATATGTTAGGCGGCGCTTATACCATTGCCTTTGCTCACGTCCTCACTTAGGCGATAGGTTAGGCGCCGCCTATGCCAACATAGGCGATGGCTTGGGTGCCGCCTATATCAACATAGGCGATAGGTTAGACATCGCTTTTACCATTACCTATGCTTACTGCCTCACTTATGCGATAAGTTAGGCTTCGCCTATATCAACATAGGCGATAGGTTAGGTGTCGCTTATACCATTTCCTATGGTTCTTTGCCTCACATAGGTGATAGGTTAGGCACTGCCTATGTCAACATAGGTGAAGGCTTAGGCACCGCTTATATCAACATAGGCGATAGGTTAGGCGCCGCTTATACAGATGCCTATTCTCACTGCCTCGCTTAGGCGATAGGTTAGGCGCCGCCTATGTCAACATAGGCGATGGATTAGGCGCCGCCTATATCAACATAGGCGATAGGTTAGGCGCCACTTATACCATTCCCTATAATCACTTCCTCACATAGGCGATAGGTTAGACGCCGCCTATGTAAACATAGGGGATGGCTTAGGCGCCACCTATATCAACATAGGTGATAGGTTAGGCGCCATTTATACCATTGCCTATGCTCACTGCCTCACTTAGGCGATAGGTTTGGCACCTCCGATGTCAACATAGCCGATGTCTTAGGCCCCACCTATTTAAACATAGGCAATAGGTTAGGCGCCGCTTATACCATTGCCTTTTCTCACTTCCTCACTTAGGCGATAGTTTAGGCGCCGCCTATGTCAACATAGGTGATAGGTTAGGCGCCGCTTATACCATTGACTATTCACACTACCTCACCCAGGCGATAGGTTTGGCGCTGCCTATGTCAACATAGGTGATGTCTTAGGCTCCGCTTATATCAACATAGGCGATAGGTTAGGCGCTGCTTATACCATTGCCTATGCTCACTACATAACATAGGCGATAGGATATGTGCCGCGTATTTCAACATAGGCGATTCCTTTGGTGCCGCCTATATCTACATAGGCGATTGCTTAGGCTCCGCCTATGTCATCATAGGCGATGGCTTAGGCGCCGCCTATATCAACATAGGCGATAGGATAGGCGCCGCTTATACCATTTCCAATGCTCACTGTCTCACTTTGGTGATAGGTTAGGCACCTCCAATGTCAATATAGGTGATGGCTTAGGCGCCGCATATATTAACATAGGTGATAGGTTAGGCGCTGCTTATACCATTTCCTATGCTCACTGCCTCACTTAGGTGATAGGTTAGGCGCCGCCTATGTCAACATAGGCAATGGCTTAGGCACCGGCTATATTAACATAGGCGATAGGTTTGGCGCCGCTTATATAGTTTCCTATTCTCACTGCCTCACTTAGGCGAAATGTTAGGCGCCGCCTATGTCAATATAGGCGATGGCTTAGGTGCCGCCTATATCAACATAGGCGATAGGTTAGGTTTCTCTTATACCATTGCCTAAGATCACTGCCTCACTTAGGCGATAGGTTCGGCGCCGTGTATGTCCACATTGGCGATGGGTTAGGCGACGCCAATATCAACATAGGCGATAGGTTAGGAGCCGCTTATAACATTGCCTATGCTACCTGCCTCACTTAGGCAATAGTTTAGGCGCCTCCTATGTCAACATAGGCGATGGCTTAGGCATCATCTCTATTAACATAGGCGATAGGTTAGGCGCTGCTTATAGCATTGCCTATGCTCACTGACTCACTTAGGCGATAGGTTATGCGCCGCCTATGTCAACATAGGCTATTGCTTAGGCGCCGCCTATGTCAATATAGGTGATAGGTTAGGCACCGCTGATACCAATGCCTATGCTCACTGCCTCACTTAGGCGATAGGTTAGGAGCCTCCTATGTCAACATTAACGATAGGTTAGGCTTCGCTTATACCATTTCCTTTGCTCACTTCCTCACTTAGGCAATAGGTTAGCCGCCGCCTATGTCAACATAGGCGATGTCTTGGGTGTCGCCTATATAAACATTGGTGATAGGTTAGGCGCCGTTTTTACCATTGCCTATGCTTACTGCCTCACTTAGGCGACAGGTTAGGCACCGTTTATACCATTGCCTATGATTCTTTTCCTCACTTAGGTGATAGGTTAGGCGCAGTCTATGTCAACATAGGTGATGGCTAAGGCACCGCCTATTCCAACATAGGCGATAGGTTAGACGCCGCTTATACATTTGCCTATTCTCACTGCCTCACTTAGGCGATAGGTTAGGCGCCGCCTATGTTAACATAGGCGATTGCTTAGACGCCGCCTATATCAACATAGGGGATAGGTTAGGCACCACTTATACCATTGTCTATGCTCACTGACACACTAAGGCGATAGTTTAGGCATCTCCTATGTAAACATAGGCGATGGCTTAGGCGCCACCTATATCAACATAGGTGATAGGTTAGGCGCCGTCTAAACCATTGCCTATGTTCACTGCCTCACTTGGGCGATAGGTTAGGCACCGCCTATGTCAACATAGGCGATGTCTTAGACCCACCTATATAAACATAGCCGATAGGTTTGCGCCGCTTATACCATTGCCTATGCTCACTTCCTCTCTTAGGCGATAGGTTAGGCGCCGCCTTTGTCAACATAGGCGATTGCTTAGGAGCCGCCTATATCAACATAGGCGATAGGTTAGGCGCCGCTTATACCATTGCCTATTTTCACTGCCTCACTAAGGCGATAGGTAAGGCGCCGCCTATGAAAACATAGGCGATGGCTTAGGCTCCACCAATATCAATATAGGTGATAGGTTAGGCGCCGTTTAAACCATTGCCTATGCTCACTGCCTCACTTAGGCGATAGGTTAGGCACCGCCTATGTCTACATAGGCGATGGCTTAGGCCCCGCCTATATAAACATAGGCGATAGGTTAGGCGCCACTTATACCATTAGTATGCTTACTTCCTCACTTAGGCGATAGGTTAGGCAGCGCCTATGTCTACATAGGCGATGGCTTAGGCCCCGCCTATATAAACATAGGCGATAGGTTAGGCGCCACTTATACCATTAGTATGCTCACTTCCTCACTTAGGCGATAGGTTAGGCGCCGCCTTTGTCACCATAGGCGATTGCTTAGGCGCCGCCTATATCAACATAGGCGATAGGTTAGGTGCCGCTTATACCATTGCCTATGCTGACTACCTTACATAGGCGATAGGTTAGGTGCCGACTATGTCAACATAGGCGATGGCTTAGGCGCCACCTATATAAACATAGGCGATAGATTAGGTGCCGCTTATACCATTGCCTATGTTCACTGCCTCACTTAGGTGATAGGTTAGGCACAGCCTATGTCAAAATAGGCGATGGCTTAGGCGCCGCTTATATCAACATAAGCGATAGGTTAGGCGCCGCCTATGTCAATATAGGTGATGGCTTAGGCGCCGTCTATATCAACATAGGCGATAGGTTAGGCGCCGCTTATACCATTGCCTATGCTCACTGCCTAACTTAGGCGATAGGTTAGGCGCCGCCTATGTCAACATAGGCGATATCTTAGGGGCCTCCTATATAAACATAGGAGATAGGTTAGGCGCCGCTTATACCATTTCCAATGCTCACTACCTGACTTAGGCGATAGGTTAGGCGCCGTCTATGGCAACATAAGCGATGGCTTAGGCATCACCTCTATCAAAACAGGCGATAGGTTAGGCGCCGCTTATACCATTGCCAATGCTCACTTCATCACTTAGGCGATAGGTTAGGCACCGCCTATGCCATCATAAGCGATGGCTTAGGAGCCGCCTATATCAACATAGGCGATAGGTTAGGCGCCGCTTATACCATTACCAATGCTCACTGCCTCACTTAGGCGATAGGTTAGGTGCCGCCTATTTCAACATAGGCAATGGCTTAGGCACCGCCTATATCAACATAGGCGATAGGTTAGAAACCGCTTATAACATTGCCTATTCTCACTGCCTCACTTAGGCGATAGATTATGCACCGCCTATGTCAACATGGTCGATGGATTATGTGTCGCCTATATCAACATAGGCTATACATTAGGCGTCGTGTATACCATTGCCTATGCTTACTTCCTCTCTTAGGCAATAGGTTAGGCGCCACCTATGTCAACATAGGCGATGGCTTAGGCCCCGCCTATATCAACATAGGCGATAGGTTAGGCGCCGCTTAGAAAATTTCCAATGCTCACTGCCTCACTTAGGAGATAGGTTAGGCGATGGCTTGGGCGCCTCCTATATCAACATAGGCGATAGCTTAGGCGCCGCTTATACCATTTCCTATACTCACTGCCTCACTTAGGCGATAGGTTAGGCGCCGCTAATGTCAACATAGTCGATGGCTTAGGCACCGCCTTTATCAACATAGGCGATTGGTTAGGCGCCGCCTATATCAATATAGACGATAGGTTAGGCGCCGCCTATATCAACATAGGCAATGGATTAGGCGCCGCCTATATCAACATAGGCGATAGGTTAGGCGCCGATTATACCATTGCCTATGCTCACTGCCTCACTAAGGCGATAGGTTACGTGCCGCCTATATCAATATAGGCGATAGCTTAGGCGCCGCTAATACCATTTCCTATGCTCACTTCCTCACTTAAGAGATAGGTTAGGCACCTCTAATACCATTTTCTATGCTCACTGCCTCACATAGGTGATAGGTTAGGCGCGGCCTATGTCACATAGGTGATGGCTTAGTCATCGCCTATATCAACATAGGCGATAGGTTAGGCTCCGCTTATACCATTGCCTATTCTCACTGCCTCAATTAGGCGATAGGTTAGGCGCCTCCTATGTCAACATAGGCGAGGTCTTAGGTGCCGCCTATATCAACATAGGCGATAGGTAAGGCGCCGCTTCTACCATTGCCTATGATCACTTTCTCACATAGGCAATAGGTTAGGCGCCTCCTATGTCCACATTAGAGATGGCTTAGGCGCCACCTATATCAATATAGGCGATAGGTTAGGCGCCACTTATTCCATTACCTATGTTCCCATCCTCACTTAGGCGATAGGTTAGGCGCCCCCTATGTCAATATTGGCGATGGCTTAGGTGCCTCCTATGTTAATATAGGCGATGGCTTAGGCGCCTCCTATATCAACATAGGAGATAAATTAGGCGCCGATTATACTATTTCCTATGCTCACTGCCTCACTTAGATGATAGGATAGGCGCTGCATATATTAACATATGTGATAGGTTTGGTGCCGCTTATACCATTTTCTATACTCACTACCTCACTTAGGCGATAGGTTAGGCGCCGCCAATATCAACATAGGCGATAGGTGAGGTTCCGCTTATACCATTGCCTATGATCACTGCCTTACTTATGCGATTGGTTAGGTATCTCCTATGTCAACATAGGCGATGGGTTAAGTGCCGCCCATATCATCAAATGCGATAGGTTAGGCGCCGCTTATACCATTGCCTATGCTCACTGACTCACTTAGGCGATAGGTTAGGCGCCGCCTTTGTCAACATAGGTGATTTCTTAGGCGCCGCCTATTTCAACATAGGCGATAGGTTTCGCGCCGTTTATACCATTGCCTGTGCTCACTGCCTCACTTAGGCGATAGGTTAGGCGCCACCTATGTCAACATAGGCGATGGCTTATATGCCGCCTACATCAACATAGGCGATACATTAGGCGCCGCATATACCATTGGCTATGCTTACTGCCTCACTTAGGCGATAGGTTAGGCGCCGCCTATGTCATAGGCGATGGATTAGGCCCGGCATATATCAACATAGGCGATAGGTTAGGCGCCGCTTATAAAATTGCCTATGCTCGCTGTCTCACTTAGGAGATAGGTTAGGCGATGGCTTGGGCGCCGCCTATATCAACATAGGCGATAGCTTAGGCGCCGCTTATACCATTTACTATGCTCACTGCCTCACTTAGGAGATAGGTTAGGCGCCGCCAATGTCAACATAGGCGATGGCTTAGGCACCGCCTATATCAACATAGGCGATTGGTTAGGCGCCCCCTATATCAATATTGGCGATAGGTTAGGCGCCGCCTATATCAACATAGGCAATGGCTTAGGCGCCGCCTATATCAACATAGGCTATAGGTTAGGCACCGATTATACCATTGCCTATGCTCACTGCCTCACTAAGGTGATAGGTTACGTGCCGCCTATATAAACATAGGAGACAACTTAGGCGCCGCTAATACCATTTCCTATGCTCACTTTCTCACTTAAGAGATAGGTTAGGTGCCGCTAATACCATTGTCTATGCTCACTGCCTCACTTAGGCGATAGGTTAGGCGCTGCCTATGTCAACATAGGTGATGTCTTAGGCACCCCCTATATCAACATAGGCGATAGGTTAGGCGCCACTTATACCATTGCCTATTCTCACTGCCTCACTTAGGCGATAGGTTAGGCGCCTCCTATGTCAACATAGGCGATGGCTTAGGCGCCGCCTATATCAACATAGGCGATAGGTAAGGCGCCGCTTCTACCATTGCCTATGATCACTTTCTCACTTAGGCAATAGGTTAGGCGCCTCCTATGTCCACATTAGAGATGGCTTAGGCGCCACCTATATTAATATAGGCGATAGGTTAGGCGCTACTTTTACCATTGCGTATGCTCCCTTCCTTACTTAGGCGATAGGTTAGGTGCCCCCATGTCAACATAGGCGATGGCTTAGGTGCCTCCTATGTCAACATAGGCGATGGCTTAGGTGCCTCCTATATCAACATAGGTGATAGGTTAGGCGCCATTTATACCATTGCCTATGCTCACTGCCTCACTTAGGCGATAGGTTTGGCACCTCCGATGTCAACATAGGCGATGTCTTAGGCCCCACCTTTATAAACATAGGCGATAGGTTAGGCGCCGCTTACACCATTGCCTATGCTCACTTCCTCACTTAGGCGATAGTTTAGGCGCCGCCTATGTCAACATAGGCGATAAGTTAGGCGCCTCCTATGTCAACATAGGCGATGGCTTAGGCGCCTTTTATATCAACATAGGCGATAGATTAGGCGCCGATTATACTATTGCCTATGCTCACTGCCTCACTTAGACGATAGGTTAGGCGCCGCTTATACCATTGCCTATGCTCACTACCTCACTTAGGCAATAGGTTAGGCGCCGCCTACGTCAACATAGGCGATGGATTAGGCGCCTCCTATATAAGTATAGGCGATAGGTTAGGCTCCGCATATACCATTGCCTATGCTCATTGTCTCAGTTAGGAGATAGGTTAGGAGCCGCCTATGTCAACATAGGCGATGGCTTAGGCGCCGCCTATATCAACATAGGCGATAGGTTAGGCGCCGCTTATACCATTGCCTATGCTCTCTACCTCACCTAGGCGATAGGTTAGGTACCGCCTATGTCAACATAGGCGATGGCTTAGGCGCCACCTATATCAACATAGGCTATAGATTAGGCACCGCTTATACCATTGCCTATGCTCACTTCCTCTCTTAGGCGATAGGTTAGGCGCCGCCTTTGTCAACATAGGCGATTGCTTAGGAGCCGCCTATATCAACATAGGCGATAGGTTAGGCGCCGCTTATACCATTGCCTATTTTCACTGCCTCACTAAGGCGATAGGTAAGGCGCCGCCTATGAAAACATAGGCGATGGCTTAGGCTCCACCAATATCAACATAGGTGATAGGTTAGGCGCCGTTTATACCATTGCCTATGCTCACTGCCTCACTTAGGCGATAGGTTAGGCACCGCCTATGTCTACATAGGCGATGGCTTAGGCCCCGCCTATATAAACATAGGCGATAGGTTAGGCGCCACTTATACCATTAGTATGCTCACGTCCTCACTTAGGCGATAGGTTAGGCAGCGCCTATGTCTACATAGGCGATGGCTTAGGCCCCGCCTATATAAACATAGGCGATAGGTTAGGCGCCACTTATACCATTAGTATGCTCACTTCCTCACTTAGGCGATAGGTTAGGCGCCGCCTTTGTCACCATAGGCGATTGCTTAGGCGCCGCCTATATCAACATAGGCGATAGGTTAGGTGCCGCTTATACCATTGCCTATGCTGACTACCTTACATAGGCGATAGGTTAGGTGCCGACTATGTCAACATAGGCGATGGCTTAGGCGCCACCTATATAAACATAGGCGATAGATTAGGCGCCGCTTATACCATTGCCTATGTTCACTGCCTCACTTAGGTGATAGGTTAGGCGCAGCCTATGTCAAAATAGGGGATGGCTTAGGCGCCGCTTATATCAACATAAGCGATAGGTTAGGCGCCGCCTATGTCAATATAGGTGATGGCTTAGGCGCCGCCTATATCAACATAGGCGATAGGTTAGGCGCCGCTTATACCATTGCCTATGCTCACTGCCTAACTTAGGCGATAGGTTAGGCGCCGCCTATGTCAACATAGGCGATATCTTAGGGGCCTCCTATATCAACATAGGCGATAGGTTAGGCGCCGCTTATACCATTTCCAATGCTCACTACCTGACTTAGGCGATAGGTTAGGCGCCGTCTATGGCAACATAAGAGATGGCTTAGGCATCACCTTTATCAAAACAGGCGATAGGTTAGGCGCCGCTTATACCATTGCCAATGCTCACTTCATCACTTAGGCGATAGGTTAGGCACCGCCTATGCCATCATAAGCGATGGCTTAGGAGCCGCCTATATCAACATAGGCGATAGGTTAGGCGCCGCTTATACCATTACCAATGCTCACTGCCTCACTTAGGCGATAGGTTAGGTGCCGCCTATTTCAACATAGGCAATGGCTTAGGCACCGCCTATATCAACATAGGCGATAGGTTAGAAACCGCTTATAACATTGCCTATTCTCACTGCCTCACTTAGGCGATAGATTATGCACCGCCTATGTCAACATTGTCGATGGATTATGTGTCGCCTATATCAACATAGGCTATACATTAGGCGCCGCGTATACCATTGCCTATGCTTACTTCCTCTCTTAGGCAATAGGTTAGGCGCCACCTATGTCAACATAGGCGATGGCTTAGGCCCCGCCTATATCAACATAGGCGATAGGTTAGGCGCCGCTTATAAAATTTCCAATGCTCACTGCCTCACTTAGGAGATAGGTTAGGCGATGGCTTGGGCGCCTCCTATATCAACATAGGCGATAGCTTAGGCGCCGCTTATACCATTTCCTATACTCACTGCCTCACTTAGGCGATAGGTTAGGCGCCGCTAATGTCAACATAGTCGATGGCTTAGGCACCGCCTTTATCAACATAGGCGATTGGTTAGGCGCCGCCTATATCAATATAGACGATAGGTTAGGCGCCGCCTATATCAACATAGGCAATGGATTAGGCGCCGCCTATATCAACATAGGCGATAGGTTAGGCGCCGATTATACCATTGCCTATGCTCACTGCCTCACTAAGGCGATAGGTTACGTGCCGCCTATATCAATATAGGCGATAGCTTAGGCGCCGCTAATACCATTTCCTATGCTCACTTCCTCACTTAAGAGATAGGTTAGGCACCTCTAATACCATTTTCTATGCTCACTGCCTCACTTAGGTGATAGGTTAGGCGCGGCCTATGTCACATAGGTGATGGCTTAGTCATCGCCTATATCAACATAGGCGATAGGTTAGGCGCCGCTTATACCCTTGCCTATTCTCACTGCCTCAATTAGGCGATAGGTTAGGCGCCTCCTATGTCAACATAGGCGAGGTCTTAGGCGCCGCCTATATCAACATAGGCGATAGGTAAGGTGCCGCTTCTACCATTGCCTATGATCACTTTCTCACATAGGCAATAGGTTAGGCGCCTCCTCTGTCCACATTAGAGATGGCTTAGGCGCCACCTATATCAATATAGGCGATAGGTTAGGCGCCACTTATTCCATTACCTATGTTCCCATCCTCACTTAGGCGATAGGTTAGGCGCCCCCTATGTCAATATTGGCGATGGCTTAGGTGCCTCCTATGTTAATATAGGCGATGGCTTAGGCGCCTCCTATATCAACATAGGAGATAAATTAGGCGCCGATTATACTATTTCCTATGCTCACTGCCTCACTTAGATGATAGGATAGGTGCTGCGTATATTAACATAGGTGATAGGTTTGGTGCCGCTTATACCATTTTCTATACTCACTACCTCACTTAGGCGATAGGTTAGGCGCCGCCAATATCAACATAGGCGATAGGTGAGGTTCCTCTTATACCATTGCCTATGATCACTGCCTTACTTATGCGATAGGTTAGGTATCTCCTATGTCAACATAGGCGATGGGTTAAGTGCCGCCTATATCATCAAATGCGATAGGTTAGGCGCCGCTTATACCATTGCCTATGCTCACCTACTCACTTAGGCGATAGGTTAGGCGCCGCCTTTGTCAACATAGGTGATTTCTTAGGCGCCGCCTATTTCAACATAGGCGATTGGTTTCGCGCCGTTTATACCATTGCCTGTGCTCACTGCCTCACTTAGGCGATAGGTTAGGCGCCACCTATGTCAACATTGGCGATGGCTTATATGCCGCCTACATCAACATAGGCGATACATTAGGCGCCGCATATACCATTGGCTATGCTTACTGCCTCACTTAGGCGATAGGTTAGGCGCCGCCTATGTCATAGGCGATGGATTAGGCCCGGCATATATCAACATAGGCGATAGGTTAGGCGCCGCTTATAAAATTGCCTATGCTCGCTGTCTTACTTAGGAGATAGGTTAGGCGATGGCTTGGGCGCCGCCTATATCAACATAGGCGATAGCTTAGGCGCCGCTTATACCATTTACAATGCTCACTGCCTCACTTAGGAGATAGGTTAGGCGCCGCCAATGTCAACATAGGCGATGGCTTAGGCACCGCCTATATCAACATAGGCGATTGGTTAGGCGCCCCCTATATCAATATTGGCGATAGGTTAGGCGCCGCCTATATCAACATAGGCAATGGCTTAGGCGCCGCCTATATCAACATAGGCTATAGGTTAGGCACCGATTATACCATTGCCTATGCTCACTGCCTCACTAAGGTGATAGGTTACGTGCCGCCTATATAAACATAGGCGACAACTTAGGCGCCGCTAATACCATTTCCTATGCTTACTTCCTCACTTAAGAGATAGGTTAGGTGCCGCTAATACCATTGTCTATGCTCACTGCCTCACTTAGGCGATAGGTTAGGCGCTGCCTATGTCAACATAGGTGATGTCTTAGGCACCCCCTATATCAACATAGGCGATAGGTTAGGCACCACTTATACCATTGCCTATTCTCACTGCCTCACTTAGGCGATAGGTTAGGCGCCTCCTATGTCAACATAGGCGATGGCTTAGGCGCCGCCTATATCAACATAGACGATAGGTAAGGCGCCGCTTCTACCATTGCCTATGATCACTTTCTCACTTAGGCAATAGGTTAGGCGCCTCCTATGTCCACATTAGAGATGGCTTAGGCGCCACCTATATCAATATAGGCGATAGGTTAGGCGCCACTTTTACCATTGCGTATGCTCCCTTCCTTACTTAGGCGATAGGTTAGGTGCCCCCATGTCAACATAGGCGATGGCTTAGGCGCCTCCTATGTCAACATAGGCGATGGCTTAGGTGCCTCCTATATCAACATAGGTGACAGGTTAGGCGCCATTTATACCATTGCCTATGCTCACTGCCTCACTTAGGCGATAGGTTTGGCACCTCCGATGTCAACATAGGCGATGTCTTAGGCCCCACCTTTATAATCATAGGCGATAGGTTAGGCGCCGCTTATACCATTGCCTATGCTCACTTCCTCACTTAGGCGATAGTTTAGGCGCCGCCTATATCAACATAGGCGATAAGTTAGGCGCCTCCTATGTCAACATAGGCGATGGCTTAGGCGCCTCCTATATCAACATAGGCGATAGATTAGGCGCCGATTATACTATTGCCTATGCTCACTGCCTCACTTAGACGATAGGTTAGGCGCCGCTTATACCATTGCCTATGCTCACTACCTCACTAAGGCAATAGGTTAGGCGCCGCCTACGTCAACATAGGCGATGGATTAGGCGCCTCCTATATAAGTATAGGCGATAGGTTAGGCTCCGCATATACCATTGCCTATGCTCATTGTCTCAGTTAGGAGATAGGTTAGGAGCCGCCTATGTCAACATAGGCGATGGCTTAGGCGCCGCCTATATCAACATAGGCGATAGGTTAGGCGCCGCTTATACCATTGCCTATGCTCTCTACCTCACTTAGGCGATAGGTTAGGCACCGCCTATGTCAACATAGGCGATGGCTTAGGCGCCACCTATATCAACATAGGCTATAGATTAGGCACCGCTTATGCCATTGCCTATGCTCACTGCCTCACTTAGGCGATAGGTTAGGCGCCACCTATATAAATATTGGTGATGGCTTAGGCGCCACCTATATCAACATAGGCGATAGGTTAGGCGCCTCTTATACCATTGCCTATGCTCACTGCTTCACTTAGGCGATAGGTTAGGCATCGCCTATGTCAACATAGGCGATGGCTTAGGCGCCGCCTATATCAACATAGGCGATAGGTTAGGCTCCGCTTATACCATTGCCTATGCTCACTACCTCACTTAGGCGATAGGTTAGGCTTTGCCTATATAAATATAGGCGATGGCTTAGGCGCCGCCTATGTCAACATAGGCGATAGGTTAGGCGCCGCTTGTACCCTTGCCTATGATCACTGCTTCACTTACGCGATAGGTTAGGCGCCTCCCATGTCTACAAAGGCGATGGCTTAGGGGCCTCCTATATCAACATAAGCGATAGGTTAGGCGCTATTTATACTATTGTCGATGCTCACTGCCTCACTTAGGCGATAGGTTAGGCGCCACGTATATCAACATAGGTGATATGTTAAGCGCCGCTTATACCATTGCCTATGCTCCCTACCTCACTTAGACGATAGGTTAGGCGCCGCCTATGTCAACATAGGCGATGGCTTAGGCGCCGCCTATATCAACATATGCGATAGGTTAGGCGCCGCTTATACCATTGCCTATGCTCAGTGCATCACTTAGGTGATTGGTTGGGCGCCGCATATGTCATCTTGAGCGACGGCTTAGGCGCCGCCTATATCAACATAGGTGATAGGTTAGGCGCCGATTATACCATTGCCTATGCTCACTACTTCACTTAGGCGATAGGTTAGCCTTTGCCTATATAATTATAGGCGATGGTTTAGGCGCCCCCTATATCAACATAGGCTATAGGTTAGGCACCGCTTGTACCCTTGCCTAAGCTCACTGCTTCACTTAGACGATAGGTTAGGCGGCGCCTATGTCAACATAGGCGATGGCTTATGGGCCTCCTATATCAACATAAGCGATAGGTTAGGCGCAATTTATATTATTACCAATGCTCACTGCCTCACTTAGGCGATTGGTTAGGCGCCGCATATATCAACATAGGAGATAGGTTAGGCGCCTCTTATACCATTTCCTATGCTCACTACCTCACTTACGCGATAGGTTAGGCGCCGCCTATGTCAACATAGGCGATGGCTTAGGGGCCTCCTATATCAACATAGGTGATAGGTTAGGCGCCGTTTATACCATTGCCTATTCTCACTACCTCACTTAGTCAATAGTCTAGGCGCCGCCTATGGACACATAAGCGATGGCTTAGGCGTCGCCTCTATCAACACAGGCGATAGGTTAGGCGCTGATTATACCATTACCTATGCTCATTTCATCACTTAGGCGATAGGTTAGGCATCTCCTATGTCATCATAAGAGATGGCTTAGGCGCCATCTATATCAATATAGGAGATAGGTTAGGCGCCGCTTATACCATTGCCTATTCTCTTTGCCTCACTTAGGCGATAGGTGATAACGCCTAAATTACAGCTCTCGTTAGAAAGTGTAAGCGGTCACTGTCAAATATAGAACCTAATTGGGTTGGGTGGCCAATCCCACAGGGAATACTTGGTCACTAAGTGTTGCAATTGATTAGTAGACTGTTGGTCGAAAATTCCATGGAAAAGGGGGTTTTTGATTTAGGCGAGAATTAATAATATCAAAGTAACAAATGAATGATTTCTTTAGTAAAGGTTAATCACAGAGAATAATAAGTTAGGGTTATGTCCACCTTGTAGTTTCTACTTCTCTATTACCTATGAGTAACGCGCAATTTAGACATGCATGCACTTATAGAGAATCGTATTATAGTTCTAAATCCAAGTGTTTCCCAACCATCAAGGATTTATTTCACTTTAGCTCTCTCGAGCCTAAAGTGTATTACGAATGGTACAAATTCTCCAAGAAGTTAATCCGGTTAAGGAATTAACATGTAAATAGAGGTTAGAAGCCCTATTTCCTTGTCACACTCTCTTTTCCAAACATTTAACTTTTCTCCCGAACAAGTTAATGCTATAATGGCATGTTTTCTATGTTTGCAACCATGAGAATTTAATTAAAACGAAGAGAGTAATGATATAAGTAGCATACACATCAAGAATTCACAAACTCATAGCAACAAATAGTATCTTACAAGGTTTCCATAACCCTAAAAGAGAAGTGTAGCTACTCATGAGTACAACGGAAATCACCATAGACATAATCATCATACCACAACTTAGAATAATCTTAGCGATGGGAATGAGTTTGGGCGTCAAAAGGGGAAGAACGTCGTTCTCCTATCCGATGCTCTAGCCTTAGCGTTTTTCTCTGTCTCCACTTACAGAATCTGTAAACTGAATAATGAAAAGTGATCGAATGAATCAATTCATTGCTGAAAAATTCAGCAAATAATGTGTTTATAACATCCTTGTCCTACTAAGTTACTGTTGCATCCCTAAGTATTTAGAAATACTGATTTTGCTCGGGACAAGTTCTCCATGATCACATTCAGTCCACAAGCTTCCAAAAGCTGCCTTCCCTCTTATATGAAGTTTTCCTTTGCTGCCCAAAGGTCCACAAAGTGCTGAAATCTTCATCATTAATACCTGAAAACATGCTAATCACATAGGTTAGCTCACTTAAAGGAAAATGGACTAAAAGTGCAGGATTATATATTTTATCCTCAAAACTTAGCTAAAATATGGGTAAATTATGGTTCTTAGGGGTATAAATACGCCCAACATCACCACCCCACACTTAAACCTTTGTTCTTCCTCGAACAAAATATTACGTCCATGCAAACATCTAACTAGAATTTCGCAGTATCAACACAAAATATTCAACAAGACATGCACGACAATCATTAACAAAGAGTAGGTTTCTTGATCACTCCTAGAAACAATTTAACCTCCAACATAGACTCGTGAGGATGGTTAATTCGTATCCACAAGTTAAGCCACAAAGAATCATATAACACTACCCAAATATCATCAACCATGTGTGTCTCACACAAGATATCACCCATAATCACTCAAAAGTTTTGCATTATTCGAAACATGGGTATAAGACTCTCCTTTCTCTCACTCTCACAAAGAATTCTTATGTTGCAACTGATGACCATAGGCTTGCCCTTAGTGTAATGCTCTACTAATATCGGAATGCTAAGCTTAGGATCAAATAGGTCTTTACAGGTTGTAATGTAGGCTAAGGGACAGGTAGGACTATTTTTGCCAGAAATAGTGACTATGTTCCCTAAGCCCTTTAATACACTACGTTATGTCATTAACACTGTCTTTTAAACAACCTCTCTACTTTCCTTTCATCTACCACCCCTTTTCACCTATTTTTTTATTCAATTATAAACACAACTATCTTTTTATTTTTCTATTTCTTTATCTTTTTTTTTTCTTTTCTTTTTATTTTATTTTATAAAAAACCTCTATGATAGCCACTCTTTTTCACAACAATTTCAAGTACCAATACACTCTGAGGCATCACTCTCACCCAATTTCCTCTTATTTTGTCACATGACTCTACAATTTAAAGCGCTTAGGAATTTGGATCAAATTATGGTCTTGAAAAAAATATGGATTAGGCTACATATGAGGTTGTCAAAGAAAATAGCTAAAGGCTCAAAGGGGGTTCACTAGGATAATGTACAAAGGTAGGTAAAAAGAAGGTAAACAATTACAGGCTGCCAAAGAAATGCCTAAATCATCTCCTAAACTCACACTCTTTATTTCGCTTTACACACACACCAGGCAAGTTCTAGCATCAGTCACAACACAAAATATACTATAACCACACACACAAGGCACATGGTCAACTTTATTGGGAGCAGTATAGACTCTTGACCCAACAGATGAATGAATTGAACCACACAATTATCACACAAGGAGTCACACTTAGAGCCTAAATGTCTTAACAGTAATGATTTAGCACAAACTCTAGTTATAATACCATGTCATCTATCAGAACAATTTCATGCAAAATCTAAAAAAAAAATTGAAAATTTAACTAACTAATTACGACTAATTAGCAAAAACAAGAATAAATATAAGTAAAGAAGTACCATACAATATACAAATACCAGCAATGCACCCCACACTTACACTGGACACACTGCCCTCAGTGGAAAATAAATAAGGAGAACCTGATTAGTCGGACTCTTCCTCTATGTCTGGGTCATACCCCCTGCGTCTGAATCATCATCAGAGTTGTCATCATCAGAGTTCTCCTCGACGTCTGAGTCTGGTAGTCGGCGATTGTCGTCAGTCGGCACGTCATCATCGAGAGGTTCCTCCACACATAGCACGCGCATGCTCATTCCTCGGGTAGTCATAATCCAACCCCCACTCATCATGGTAAACCGAGTCATGCCATATAGATGGCGAAAGAAACTTTTATCCCGAGCATGTCTTTCTGTAGTGGTAAGGTTGATGCCATGACCAGTTTCAGGCTCTTTAACTTTCGTAAGATCAACCTTCTTCGGGTTGTGTGGAAGCTTATGATCTACAAGTTCCTCTTCAATGTGTTCCTTCCTTAAGATCGCAGTCAACAAATTGCCAAAGCTGAAATGGGACCTTTTGTGCAGCCTAGCGTTACGCATTGACGATCTTATAACCGTAACAATGTTGATGGGAATATTATTCATCAGAGCATACACCAAACAAACTCTATCACGTGTGATCTTTGTGTACTGTGTCCCAGGAATCAGGCAAGAGTTGACTATCCTCAACCATATACGAGCTTCTCTGTTCAAGGAAGCATGCGGGAAGGTATTGTGCTGACCGTTATCCTTGTGACAACTCCACCGGGACATGGACCTTGTTCCGCACAGTGTGTGTCTCATTGTCCTGTAGGGAGTTCTGTGATAAAGCTCCTTGAGCGGTGATGGATCCACAGATGAAAGGCCCAGAAAAGAGTTGAAGAACTCCGCATTCAGTTGCAAGACTTGGCCCCGAATCTTTACTTCACTTCCGGCAGTCTTTGGGGACCAATTGGCATAAAACTCTCGCGTTAGATCAATATTACATTCCCCCATATCACGGAAAATAAAATCAAGATTTAGTGCCATGATTTTCACCAAAATACGGGGCTCTCTCTTTGCTAGACTCTCCTTCTGCATCAAATCCACCTGAACATATTTTTTCACTTTTTTGTTCTTGTACCACTCCTTTCCTTCCTCCTCTAGGACCCACTTTATCCCGAAAGTGCATCGAGGTATTTGTAGAGAGGAGGACTCAGCTTGATCTTTTCTTCCCCTTTTATGACCTTTTTTCGAGGTGGACACTTTTTCTTTTCCTTGTCGTCCTTTTGGGGCCATTTTACCATAGATTAAAATAGAGTCATGTTATCTTCATCTCAGAAGATTCAATCGATAAACAAACAGTAATGGAACCACCCCACACTTAATTTGTGAGCACAGACTAATTAAGTGAGTGATGTCGATTACTCAGACTTCATCGACATACATTTAGGCGATATGTTCCAACAACATGTTTAACACAGTCATACTTTCATGTAATCTTTGAATATCCTTTCCAACTTTGTTTTATGTAATCTTAACTATACTTTCATGTTTGGATTAATGCAATTCTTGAATAAGACTACCACATAGAGATCGTATCAAGTTATTGTAGAGAAATAATCACAACATCATATGCTCGTGGTCAATCATGATCGTTATCTATGATCGTTATCTCGAAGAACGAGTCATTCAAACATTCAAGCTTTCATCTTTCACGATTACGCATTAACTTCACAATTTCGACATCATAAAAATATGATAGTGTATAACAATCAAGTACAAGTTGGAACAAAGTCAAGAACACCCACACGTATTCTTTTACTCAATCTAGATGTATCATAACAAACCAATCATATTCTTATCACCAAACACCACTTCAAAATCAAAAATACCATTATAAACATAGTATTGAAACAACTACAGAATATAAAAGAATAACTTACTTGGTGATGGTTCGGGAAGATGATCTTGCAAGATTAGATGAGCAAAAAGAAATTTTTTGAGAGATTTGGGAATCTTAGGCGGCGCCTAGGTTGAGCAAACAAGTGCATTTTGTTCTAAGGTTAAAGATCTATTTATAGAATAAGCCATGGGTCAGGTTTGATCCATGTAAAATCGGGTTAGGAGACAAAAATGCATAAGTAGGCGGCGCCTAATGCTTTGCCTATGCTTAGCATAGGCGGCGCCTTTGTCAATGCCTAGTTGGACATAGGCGGTGCCTTTGTCAATGCCTTGTTGGGCATAGGCGGCTCCTTTGCCAATGCCTTGTTGAAACAGTGAGCATAGGCAATGGCATAGGCGGCGCCTATGGTATTGCCTAGATTTGCATAGGCAATGCCTTGTCCGTTGCCTATGTGAGGCAGTAAGCATACGCAATGGTATAGGACTTGCCTTGTCCATTGCCTAGATTTGCATAGGCCTAGACTTGTCCATTGCCTAGATTAGTATAGGCATTGCCTTGTCTATTGCCTAGATTAGCATAGGCAATGCCAAGCTGATAGCATTTGATCCATCATTCCTACTTTACCACCTTTAGAATGGCTCCCTTTCAACTCAAAATTTAGGACCAATCTCCTCCTTTATACATCTTTCACCTACACTTAATCAAAAACAACAAAAAATGATTAGAGGGATGGGTTGCCTCCCACCAAGCGCCTTAGTTTTGGTCGTGGCTCGACTCTTCTTTTTGGATTTTTATTTAACAAAAACAAACTCCTAGTAAAACAAAACTATTAAAAAACATGGGTTGCCTCCCATGTAGCTCTTGATTTATTGTCGCGGCACGACATAGTTATCTCGATTACTTTAGACTTCATCGAGATAGACGGTGGCTATACATTTTATCGAGTCAAGTGGACCGATATATGGCTTCACTCGTTGACGATTATACTACTCCAGACGAGTAGACTTTGCTAATTTTAAATGGACCAAACCATCTGGACTTCAACTTACCTGGAAATAGCTTCAGTCTGGAGTTGAAAAGAAGTACCAAATCACCCTTCTGCAAGTTTCGTTGGATAATCCTCCGATCATGGTACTTTTTCATCCGTTCCTTATAGAGGTATGCTCTTTCATACGCGTGTATACGGATATCATCCATCTCATTCAACTGTTCCAATCTCAGATTAATAGCATCATCCTAATTTAGGTTAAGCCGTTTCAAAGCCCACAACGCTTTATGCTCGAGCTCGATTGGCAAGTGACAAGCCTTCCCATAAACTAGTTGGTAAGGTGACATACCAATTGGTGTCTTGAACGCAGTCCTATAACCCCATAAGGCATCATCCAGCTATCGGGACCAATCCTTCCTACTAGCATTTACAGTCTTAGCAAGGATCAGCTTGATCTCCCGATTAGAAACCTCTACCTGCCCACTAGTTTGCGGGTGGTAAGGTGTAGCTACCTTATGCTGCTTGACCTCATATTTCACCAACACGGCTCTGAACATCTTGTGGCAAAAGTGTGATCCTCCATCGCTTATGATGGTACATGGTACCCAAAAACGAGAGAAGATATTTCTCTTTAAGAATGCTACAACACGCTTACCTTCATTATCAGCCAGCGCTACCGCTTTGACCCATTTGGATACATAATCCACAACAACTAGGATATATTTCATCGCAAACAAATTCACAAATGGGCCCATGAAATCAATACCCCATACATCAAATAGCTCCACATCAAGAATTTTAGACATCGGCATCTCATGGTGCTTTGAAATCGCGCCTTGCCTCTGACAATGATCACATCTTCTCACAAAATCATAGGCATCCTTGAATAATAAAGGCCAATAATAGCCTCTTTGCAATACCTTCCTAGCTGTCCGATCACCTGCATGGTGACCCCCAACTTGGGAAGCATGACTTGCTTCCAAGATGCTAGGCACCTCCACATCAGAGATGCATCGCCTAATAACACCATCAGCACATCATCGAAAAAGATACGGTTCATCCCAGAAGTAGTGTTTCACATCATGCATGAACTTTCTCTTTTGATAAAAGAAGAGATTCTCAGGCATCACTTTACTTACCACGTAGTTCACAAAGTCTGCATACCACGATAAGTCTTCAACCATAGTGGCTAGGATCTCTTCGTCGGGAAATGCATCATCAATATCAAGGTCGGGTTGCGCTATGTGCTCACTCTCAAGTCTAGATAGATGATCAGCTACTTGGTTTTTGGAACCTTTTCTATCCTTTACCTCGAAATCAAATTCTTAAAGCAATAACACCCACCGAATTAGCCTTGTCTTAGCATCCTTCTTTGACATTAAATATCTCAGAGCCGCATGATCTATATGAACCACCACTTTGGTTCCCAACAAGTAAGCATGGAATTTTTCAAAAGCATAAACAACTGCTAGAAGTTCTTGTTCTGTGACGGTATAGTTCTTCTGGGCTCCATTCAAGGCCTTTCTCACATAGTATATTGGATGAAATAGCCTTTCTCTTTTCTGACCAAGTACAGCACCCAAAGCTACCCAACTTGCATCACACATCACTTCAAACGGTAGAGACCAATCGGGTAATACAATAATAGGAGCTTCAACTAGCTTCCCTTTGAGGCATTCAAATGCGTTCAAGCAATCTTCACCGAAGTCGAACTTTGCATCCTTCTCCAAAAGTTTGCATAATGGACTAGCAATCTTGGAGAAGTCTTTAATAAACCTCCAATAAAAACCTGCATGACCGAGGAAACTACGAACTCCCTTTATAGAAATTGGAGGTGGCAGTTTCTCGATAACTTCAATCATGGCTCGATCCACCTCAATTTCTCTTTTAGAGACTTTATGCCAAAGAACAATGCCTTCCTTCACCATAAAATGACACTTCTCCAAGTTTAGCACCAAGTTGAATTCAACACATCTCTGCAATGCCATACTCAGATTTGTGAAGCATGATTCAAACGACTCACCTACTACTGAAAAATCGTCCATGAACACCTCCAAGGTGTCTTCAACCATATCAAAAAAAATGGACATCATGCAACGCTGAAAAGTGGCAGGTGCGTTACATAACCCAAATGGCATACGTTTGAATGCAAACATACCATACGGGCAGGTAAAAGTTGTCTTCTCTTTATCTTCAGGAGCAATGCAGATTTGATTATAGCCTGAATAACCATCTAAGAAATAAAACCATCCCTTCCTTGCCAATCGATCAAGCATTTGGTCCATGAATGGCATTGGAAAGTGATTATTTAGCGTCCACGAATTCATCTTCCGGTAGTCCATGCACACTCTCCACCCTGTGACAGGTCTGAGTGGAATTAGCTCATTCTTTTCATTTGCGACTACCGTCATGTCCTCTTTCTTGGGCACACATTGTACCGGACTCACCCATTTACTGTCGGGGATTGGATACACCACTCCAGTATCTAACCACTTAATAATTTCTTTCTTCACCACCTCTTGCATAGGTGGATTAAAACGACATTGATTGTGGGCACGCAATCTTCTTCGAGCGGAATCTTGTGCATACATATCCCAGGAAGGATACCAATGATATCAGCTATAGTCTAACTAATGGCTCTCTTGTATTTTTTTAGAACAAAGATGAGAGCCGCTACTTTCTATTCACCTAAATCAGTCGCAACAATAACCGGAAGTGTATCACCACTTCCCAAAAATGCATACTTCAGGTGGCTGGGCAGCTCTTTCAATTCTAGCACTTGTGGTTCTTCAATGGATGGCTTTGCTGGTGGTGAAGGTCGATTCTTAAGATCAAGGTCCAGCTTCTTAGGAGCATGAGAATATGACCCTATTCATGTTAGAGCAAAAATAGTTTCTTCAGATTCTTCAACATCCTCACGCTCAAAATTTATAAGCACAGCAGCCAATGGATCAATAATAAACTGCTTCTCTATAGATAATTCTTTCTCATCTTCATAATAAACATCAGCTACAGAAAACACATTCATATCTTTGGGCTGCTTCAATTATTTGCATACATCAAAATGGACCACTTCGTCATTCATCCAAAATAAAAGCTCATTAGCTCTTAAATCAATAAGCACACTTCCTATTGCAAGGAAAGGACACCCCAAGATTATGGGAACTTCAGAATCCACCTCACAATCCAAAATAACAAAGTCTGTAGGAAAAATAAAGGTGGAAACCTTCACTAATACATCATATAAGATACCAACAGGTCATTTTACCGACCTATCTGCCATCACGAGCCGCATATTGGTTGGTGTAGGATCACCCAACCCCAACTTTCTGTAAATAGATAGAGGCATCAAATTGATGCTAGCTACCAAATCGCATAATGCCTTAGAAAAATTTAAAGATCCAACCGTGCAAGGAATAGTGAAAGCACCAGGATCTGCCTTCTTCTGAACTAACGATCTTGTAGCGATTGCACTGCAATGATGAACATTATCTTCCATCTCGTAGCTCGCTTCCCGCTTCTTTGTCAAAAGTTTCTTCATGAATTTAGCATACCGAGGCATCTGTTCCAGCGCCTCTACCAAAGTAACATTAATAGTCAGTTGCTTCAACATAGTCATGAATTTACTGAACCTGGTGTCATCAGCTTTCTTCTTCAGTTTCTGAGGAAAAGGTGGTGGTGGAAGGGGAATAGTTTTCTCCACCACTTCCTTTTTATCTTGCTTCAGATTATCAATCTTTTCAGGTTGGTGACGTCTAAGTGTAGTGTCATGAACGTTCTGACTTTCAGCTTCTACAGAATCATCTCAATCTGCTTCAATCACATTATCTTCTGTATTATCAACCACCTGTTTGCCTTTGGATGGATTTTCCAACACCTTACCACTCCTGGTAGTAATAGCCATACATGATCCATCATTCCTTGGATTTTGCACGGTGTCGCTAGGTAGGGTGCCAACTTTTCTTTGATTGAGTGCCGCTCATAATTGACTAAATTGTTGTTCCAACTGTTTTATTGATGTGGAATACGAATTAACCAATTGATTTATTGAGGACAAATCATTTTTTACCTCCATTACTCCCGTGTTGGTTGCCTCCACTCCTTTCAACATCTTAGCCATCATATCTTCCATGGACATCTTCGCAGAGCCAGATGCCGCAGACTCACGATTTCCAGGAGGAACATACAAACCACTCCTGTCAGTCTTATTCTTGTATCCGTATTTATCATAATAGTTCCGACCTTGGTTTCCTTGGGAATTGCCTCAAAAACCCCCTGATTATTCAAATAATTTGCTTCCTCGTCATAATCGGATTCATCTCTTCCCTGTGATACAACGGCCTTAACCTTTTCGGTCTTCCCTGATAATAAATTCTTGGTAAGAAGATCCATCTGCATTTTCATGTGAGCCATATCCTGGTCACGTTTCTCTTCTCTTCGCCTTTGTTCTGCCGTCAAGCCAATATATACAGTAGAGCTTGCTACCTCAAAATCCCTGGTATTCTAAGCTCTACTCTGCTTTTTCATACGATCTAGCATATCACTTGCCTCAATAAAAGTAAGGTCCATAAATGACCCACCTGCAACATTATCAACCACTAGCTTAGTCACCGAATTCAAAGACATGTATAATATCTCCATCAAGTGGATATTGGTCATCTGATGGTTTGGGCACCACATAAGCTTCTTTTTGAACCTCTCCCATGTTTCGTGGAGAGCTTCTGTTGGAAGCTGTCAAAAATTGCTGATCTCATCTCTTAATTATGCTCTTTTGGATGGCGGAAAGAATCTTTCTAGGAAAGCGTCTTTCAGTTGCCTCCAATTAGTAATAGAATCAGGAGTTAGCCCGTTAAACCATAGAGTTTCCTCTCCAGATAGAGACAATGGAAATAAGTGCAGTCGAATTGCATTCTGTCCAACTCCTAGATTGTCAAACGACTTGCATGTTGAGATAAAGTTGATCAGATGCATATTCGGATCATCGCCTGCAAGTCCACCAAATAACCCTTTGAGTTGTAATAGATGGATCATGGTGCTAGTGATATTGAACTTAGCTCCGGGTACCAAGGGCGGGGGAATAATAGCCCCTGTGGCACCAGCCCCATCCAGCTCGTCATCATCATCATTAAAAGGAGCCTACACAGCTCGGCGTTCAGGTCTTATTCTAGCTTGACGATCTCTCCTGTTCACAGGTGCTTCCACCTCATCTGCACGCCGTGGATTAAGTAACTAATCATCACCCAGGTCCTCATCATCAGGATTTGTTGCCCGACCTGGGTTATCAATATTCTGTTGATGCACTTAAGCAGATGCCAACGCAGCTAACCTAGCCTGCTCCTGTTGAGCAGCCCTTCTTTCAAAGTCATGTTGTGCATCCATTTTGCCAATAAGTTGTGGTTCAGGATTTATGGGTAATAATGGCTGACCAGATCTTCGTGTATTTGGCATGCACTCTACCAAACCTAAACAAAACAAAAACAACAAACAAAAAGTAAAATTTGAGAATCTTTGACCAAAGGGTCTAGTAACTATCACAAACTTAGTTGACAACCATATTCCCTGACAACGGCGCCAAAATTTGATAACGCCCAAATTACAGCTTTCGTTAGAAAGTGTAAGCGATCGCTATCAAATATAGAACCCAACTAGGTTGGGTGTCGAATCCCACAGGGAATACTTGGTCACTAAGTGTTGCAATTGATTAGTAGACTGTTGGTCGAAAATTCCATGGAAAAGGGGGGTTTTGATTTAGGCGAGAATTAATAATATCAAAGTAACGAATAAATGATTTGTTTAGTAAAGGTTAATCAAGAGAATAATAAGTTAGGGTTATGTCCACCTTGTAGTTTCTACTTCTCTATTAACTATGAGTAACGCGGAATTTAGACATGCCTGCACTTATAGATAATCGTATTCTAATTCTAAATCCAAGTGTTTCCCAACCATCAAGGATTTATTTCACTTTAGCTATCGCGACCCTAAAGTATATAACGAATGGTACAAATTCTCCAAGAAGTTAATCCGGTTAAGGCATTAACGTGTAAATAGAGGTTAGAAGCCCTATTTCCTTGTCACACTCTCTTTTCCAAGCATGTAACTTTTCTCCCGAACAAGCTAATACTATAATGGCATGTTCTCTATGTTTGCAACCATGAGAATTTAATTAAAACGAAGAGAGTAATGATATAAGTAGCATACACATCAAGAATTCACAAACTCATAGCAACAAATAGTATCTTACAAGGTTTCCATAACCCTAACAGAGAAGTTTAGCTACTCATGAGTACAACGGATATCACTATAGACATAATAGACATACCACAACTTAGAATAATCTTAGCGATGGGAATGAGTTTGGGCGTCAAAAGAGGAAAAACGTCGTTCTCCTATCCGATGCTCTAGCCTTAGCGTTTTTCTCTGTCTCCACTTACAGAATCTGTAAACTGAATAATGAAAAGGGATCGAATAAATCAATTCATTGCTGAAAAATTCAGCAAATAAGGTTTTTATAACATCCTTGTCCTACTAAGTTACTGTTGCATCCCTAAGTATTTAGAAATACTGATTTTTCCCAGGACAAGTTCTCCATGCATCAAATTCAGTCCACAAGATTCCAAAAGCTGCCTTCCCTCTTATATGAAGTTTTCCTTTGCTGCCCAAAGGTCCACAAAGTGCTGAAATAGTCATCATTAATACCTGAAAAACATGCTAATCACATAGGTTAGCTCACTTAAAGGAAAATGGACTAAAAGTACAGGAATTATATATTTTATCCTCAAAACTTAGCTAAAATATGGGTAAATTATGGTTCTTAGGGGTATAAATACGCCCAACATCAATAGGTTAGGTGCCGCCTATGTTAACATAGGCAATGGCTTAGGCGCCTCCTATATCAACATAGGCAATAAATTAGGCGCCACTTATACCATTGCCTATGCTCACTGACTCACTTAGGCGATAGGTTAGGCACCGCCTATGTCAACATAGGCGATTGCTTAGGCGCCGCCTATATCAACATAGGAGATAGGTTAGGCGCCGCTGATACCATTGCCTATGATCATTGCCTCATTTAGGCGATAGGTTAGGCGCCACCTATGCCAAAATAGGTGATGGCTTAGGAGCCTCCTATACAAACATAGGCGATAGGTTAGGCGCCGCTAATACCATTGCCTATGCTATTTTTCTCACTTAGGCGATAGGTTAGGCGCCACATATGTCAACATAGGAGATGGCTTAGGTGCCGCCTATATCAACATAGGCGATAGGTTAGGAGCCGCTTATACCATTGCCTATGCTCACTGCTTTACTTAGGCGATAGGTTAGGCGCCGCCTATGTCAACATAGGCAATGGCTTAGGAGCTACCTATATCAACATAGGCGATAGGTTAGGTGCCGCTTATACCATTGCCTATGCTCACTGCCTCACTTAGGCGATAGGTTAGGCGCCGCCTATGAAACATAGGCGATGGCATAGGCGCCTCCTATATAAACATTGGCAATAGGTTAGGCGCCGTTTATACCATTGTCAATGCTCATTCTCTCACAAAGGAGATAGGTTAGGCACCGCCTATGTCAACATAGGCGATGTCTTAGGCGCCGCCTATATCAACATAGGCGATAGGTTAGGCGCCGCCTATACCATTGCCTATGCTCACTACCACACTTAGGCGATAGGTTAGGCTTTGCCTATATAAATAGAGGCGATGGCTTAAGCGCCGCCTATATCAACATAGGTGATAGGTTAGGTGCCGCTTGTACCCTTGCCTATGCTCACTGTTTCACTTAGGCGATAGGTTAGGCGCCGCCTATGTCAACATAGGCGATGGCTTAGGGGCCTCCTATATCAACATAAGCGATAGGTTAGGCACTATTTATACTATTGCTGATGCTCACTGCCTAACTTAGGCGATAGGTTAGGCGCCACGTATATCAACATAGGCGATAGGTTAAGCGCTTCTTTTACCATTGCCTATGATCCCTACCACACTTAGGCGATAGGTTAGGTGCCGTCTATATCAACATAGGCAATAGGTTAGGCGCCGCTTATACCATTGCCTATGATCACTGCCTCACTTAGGCGATAGGTTAGGCTTTGCCTATATAAATATAGGCGATTGCTTAGGCGCCGCCTATATCAACATAGGCGATATCTTAGGCGCCGCTTGAACCCTTGCCTATGCTCACTGCTTCACTTAGACGATAGGTTAGGCGCCGCCTATGTCAACATAGTCGATGGCTTAGGGGGCTCCTATATCAACATAAGCGATAGGTTAGATGCAATTTATACTATTGCCGATGATCACTGCCTCACTTAGGCGATAGGTTAGGCGCCGTGTATATCAACATAGGCGATAGGTTAGGCGCCGCTTATACCATTGCCTATGCTCACTACCTCACTGAGGCAATAGGTTAGGCGCCTCCTATGTCAACATAGGCGATGGCTTAGGGGCCTCCTATATCAACATAGGCGATAGGTTAGGCGCCGCTTATACCATTTCCTATGCTCACTTCTTTACTTAGGCGATAGGTTAGGTATCGCCTATGTCATCATAAGCGATGGCTTAGGCGCTGCCTATATCAACATAGGCGATAGGTTAGGTGCCGCTTAGACCATTGCCTATGCTCACTTCGTCACTTAGGCGATAGGTTAGGTGCCTCCTATGTTAATATAGGAAATGGCTTAGGCGCCGCCTATATCAACATAGGCAATAGGTTAGGTGCCGCTTATACCATTGCCTATGCTCACAGACTCATTTAGCCGATAGGTTAGGCACCGCCTATGTCAACATAGGCGATTGCTTAGGCACCGCCTATATCAACATAGGCGATAGGTTAGGCGCCGCTTATACCATTGCCTATGCTCACTGCCTCACTTAGGCGATAGGTTAGGCGCCGCCTATGTCAACATAGGCGATGGCTTAGGCGCCTCTTATATAAACATAGGCGATAGGTTAGGCGCCGCTTATACCATTGCCTATGCACATTTTCTCACTTAGGCGATAGGTTAGGCGCCGCTTATGTCAACATAGGCGATGGCTTAGGCGCCGCCTATATCAACATAGGTGATAGGTTAAGCGCCATTTATACCATTGCCTATGCTCACTGCCTCACTTAGGTGATAGGTTAGGCTTTGCCTAAATAAATATAGGAGATGGCTTTGGCGCTGCCTATATCAACATAGGCGCTAGGTTAGGTGCCGCTTATACCATTGCCTATGTTCACTGCCTCACATAGGCGATAGGTTAGGCGCCGCCTATGAAACATAGGCGATGGCTTAGGCGCCTCCTTTATAAACATTGGCAATAGGTTAGGCGCCGCTTATACCATTAACAATGCTCATTCTCTCACTAAGGAGATAGGTTAGGCACCGCCTATGTCAACATAGGTGATGGCTTAGGCGCCACCTATATGAACATAGGCGATAGGGTAGGCGTAACCTATACCATTGTCAAAGGTCACTGCCTCGCATAGACGATAGGTTAGGCGCCTCCTATGTCAACATAGGTGATGGCTTAGGCGCCGCCTATATCAACATAGGCGATAGGTTAGGCTCCGCTTATACCATTGCCTATACTCACTACCTCACTAAGGCGATAGGTTAGGCTTTGCCTATATAAATATAGGCGATGGCTTAGTCTCCGGCTATATCAACATAGGCGATAGGTTAGGCGCCGCTTGTACCCTTGCATATGCTCACTGCTTCACTTTGGCGATAGTTAGGCGCCGACTATGTCAACATAGGCGATAGCTTAGGGGACTCCTATATTAACATAAGCGATAGGTTTGGTGCCATTTATACTATTGCCGATGCTCACTGCCTCACTTAGGTGATAGTTTAGGCGCCACGTATATCAACATAGGCGATAGGTTAAGCGCCGCTTATACCCTATGCTCACTACCTCACTTAGGCGATAGGTTAGGCGCCGCCTATATCAACATAGGCGATAGGTTAGGCGTTGCCTATATAAATATATGCGATGGCTTAGGCGCCGCCTATATCAACACAGGCGATAGGTTAGGCGCCGCTTATACCCTTGCCTATGCTCACTGCTTTATTTAGGAGATAGGTTAGGCGCCTATGTCAACATAGGCACCGCCTATGTCAACATAGGCACCGCCTATGTCAACATAGGTGATGGCTTAAGGTCCTTCTATATCAACATAAGCGACAGGTTAGGCGCCATTTATATTATTGCCGATGGTCACTGCCTCACTTAGGTGATAGGTTAGGCTCCGCGTATATCGACATAGGCGATAGGTTAGGCGCCACTGATACCATTGCCGATGCTCACTACCTCACTTAGGCGATAGATTAGGTGCCGCCTATGTCAACATAGGCGATGGCTTAGGCGCCGCTTATATCAACTTAGGAGATAGGTTATGTGCCGCTTATACCATTTCCAATTCTCACTTCATCACTTAGGCGATATGCTATGCGCCGCCTATGTCATCATAAGCGATGACTTAGGCACCGCCTATATGAACATAGGCGATAGGTTAGGCGCTGCTTATACCATTGCCTATGCTCACTGCCTCACTTACGCGATAGGTTAGGTGCCGCCTAAGTCAACATAGGCGATGGCTTAGGCGCCGCCTATATAAACAAAGGTTATAGGTTAGGCGCCGCTTATACCATTGCGTATGCTTACTGACTCACTTAGGCAATAGGTTAGGCGCCGCCTTTGTCAACATTGGCGATTTCTTCGGCACCGCCTAGATCAACATAGGCGATAAGTTAGGCGCCGCTTATACCGTTGCCTATGCTCACTGCCTCACTTAGGCGATTGGTTAGGCGCCGCCTATGTCAACATAGGTGATGGCTTAGGCGCCTCGTATATAAACATAGGCGATAGGTTAGGCACCGCTTATACCATTACCTATGCTCACTGCCTTACTTAGGTGATAGGTTAGGCGCCGCCTATGTCAACATAGGCGATGTCTTAGGCTCCTCTTATATAAACATAGGCGATAGGTTAGGCGCCGCTTATACCATTGCCTATGCAAATTTTCTCACTTAGGCGATAGGTTAGGCGCCGGTTATGTCAACATAGGCGATGGCTTAGGAGCCACCTATATCAACATAGGTGATAGGTTAAGCGCCGCTTATACCATTGCCTATGCTCACTGCCTCACTTAGGCGATAGGTTAGGCTTTGCCTAAATAAATATAGGCGATGGCTTTGGCGCTGCCTATATCAACATAGGCGATAGGTTAGGTGCCGCTTATACCATTGCCTATGCTCACTGCCTCACTTAGGCGATAGGTTAGGCGCCGCCTATGAAACATAGGCGATGGCTTAGACGCCTCCTATATAAACATTGGCAATAGGTTAGGCGCCGCTTATACCATTGCCAATGCTCATTATCTCACTAAGGAGATAGGTTAGGCGCCGCCTATGTCAACATAGGCGATGGCTTAGGCGACACCTATATGAACATAGACGATAGGGTAGGCGCCACCTATACCATTGTCTATGGTCACTGCCTCGCATAGGCAATAGGTTAGGCGCCTCTTATGTCAACATAGGCGATGGCTTAGGCGCCGCCTATATCAACATAGGCGATAGGTTAGGCTCCGCTTATACCATTGCCTATACTCACTACCTCACTAAGGCGATAGGTTAGGCTTTGCCTATATAAATATAGGCGATGGCTTAGTCTCCGTCTATATCAACATAGTCGATAGGTTAGGCGCCGCTTGTACCCTTGCATATGCTCACTGCTTCACTTAGGCGATAGTTAGGCGCCGCCTATGTCAACTTCGGCGATGGCTTAGGGGACTCCTATATTAACATAAGCGATAGGTTTGGCGCCATTTATACTATTGCCTATGCTCACTGCCTCACTTAGGTGATAGTTTAGGCGCCACGTATATCAACATAGTCGATAGGTTAAGCGCCGCTTATACCCTATGCTCACTACCTCACTTAGGCGATAGGTTAGGCGCCGCATATATCAACATAGGCGATAGGTTAGGCGTCGCCTATATAAATATATGCGATGGCTTAGGCGCCGCCTATATCAACACAAGCGATAGGTTAGGCGCCGCTTATACCCTTGCCTATGCTCACTGCTTTATTTAGAAGATAGGTTAGGCGCCTATGTCAACATAGGCACCGCCTATGTCAACATAGGCACCGCCTATGTCAACATAGGCACCGCCTATGTCAACATAGGCACCGCCTATGTCATCATAGGCGATGTCTTAGGGTCCTTCTATATCAACATAAGCGATAGGTTAGGCGCCATTTATATTATTGCCGATGCTCACTGCCTCACTTAGGTGATAGGTTTGGCTCCGCGTATATCAACATAGGCGATAGGTTAGGCGCCACTGATACCATTGTCGATGCTCACTACCTCACTTAGGCGATAGGTTAGGTGCCGCCTATGTCAACATAGGCGATGGCTTAGGCGCCGCCTATATCAACTCAGGAGATAGGTTATGTGCCGCTTATACCATTTCCTATTCTCACTTCGTCACTTAGGCGATATGTTACGCGCCGCCTATGTCATCATAAGCGATGACTTAGGCACCGCCTATATCAACATAGGCGATAGGTTAGGCGCTGCTTATACCATTGCCTATGCTCACTGCCTCACTTACGCGATAGGTTAGGTGCCGCCTAAGTCAACATAGGTGATGGCTTAGGCCCCGCCTATATAAACAAAGGTTATAGGTTAGGCGCCACTTATACCATTGCGTATGCTTACTGACTCACTTAGGCGATAGGTTAGGCGCCGCCTTTGTCAACATTGGCGATTTCTTCGGCACCGCCTAGATCAACATAGGCGATAAGTTAGGCGCCGCTTATACCATTGCCTATGCTCACTGCCTCACTTAGGCGATTGGTTAGGCGCGGCCTATGTCAACATAGGCGATGGCTTAGGTGCCTCCTATATAAACATAAGCGATAGGTTAGTCACCGCTTATACCATTACCTATGCTCACTGCCTTACTTAAGAGATAGGTTAGGCGCCACCTATTTCAACATAGGAGATGGCTAAGGCGCCGCCTATATCAACATAGGCGATAGGTTAGGCGCCGCCTATGTAAACATAGGCTATGGCTTAGGGGTCTCCTATTTTATCATAGGCAATAGGTTAGGCGCCGCATATACTATTGCCTATGCTCACTGCCTCCGTTAGGTGTTAGGTTCGGCGCCGATTATATCAACATAGACGATAGGTTAGGCGCCGCTTATACCATTGCTTGTGCTTAATGCCTCACTTAGGCAATAGGTTAGGCACCGCCTATGTAAACATAGGCGATGGCTTAGGCGCCGCCTATATCAACATAGGCAATAAGTTAGGTGTCGTTTATACCATTGTCTATGCTCACTACCTCACTTAGGCGATAGGTTAGGCGGCGCCTATGTCAACATAGGTGATGTCTTAGGCGCCGCCTATTTCAAAATAGGCAATCGGTTAGGCGCCGCTTATACCATTGCCTATGCTCACTGCCTCACATAGGCGATAGGTTATGCGCCGCATATATCAATATAGGCGATGGCTTAGGCGCCGCCGATATCAACATTAGCTAAAGGTTAGGCGCAGCTTATTCCATTCCCTATGCTCACTGCCTCACTTAGGTGATAGGTTAGGCTCCGCCTATGTCAACATAGGAGATGGCTTAGGAGCCTCCTATATCAACATAGGTGAAAGGTTAGGCGCCGCATATACTATTGCCTATGCTCACTGCCTTTCGGCGCCGCGTATATCAACATAGGCGATAGGTTATGAGCCGCTTATACCATTTCCTATGCTCACTACCTCACTTAGGAGATAGGTTAGGCGCTGCCTATTTCAACATAAGCGATAGCTTAGGCGCCGCATATATCAACACAGGCGATAGGTTAGGCGCCGCTAATACCATTGCCTATGCTCACTTCATCAGTTAGGCGATAGGTTAGGCATCGCCTATGTCATAATAAGCGATCACTTAGGCGCCGCCTATATCAACATAGGCGATACGTTACGCGCCGCCTATATCAACATAAGCGATAGCTTAGACGCCGCCTATATCAACACAGGCGATAGGTTAGGCGCCGCTAATACCATTGCCTATGCTCAGTTCATCACTTAGGCGATAGGTTAGGCACCGCCTATGTCATCATAAGCGATCGCTTAGGCGCCGCCTATATCAACATAGGCGATAGGTTAGACGTTTCTTATAACTTTTTCTATGCTCACTGCCTCACTTAGGCGATAGGCTAGGTGCCGCTTATTAAAACAAAGGTGATGGCTTAGGCACCTCCTAGATCAACATAGGAGATAGGTTAGGTGCCGCTTATACCATTGCCTATTCTAACTGACTTACTTAGGCACCGCCTATGTCAACATAGGCGATTGCTTAGGCGCTGCCTATATCAACGTAGGCGATAGGTTAGGCACCGCTTATACCATTGCCTATGCTCTCTGCCTCACTTAGACGATAGGTTAGGCACCGTCTATATCAACATAGGCGATGGCTTACGCGCCTCCTATATAAACATAGGAGATAGGTTAGGCACCGTTTATTCCATTTTCTATACTCATTATTTCACTTAGGAGATTGGTTAGGCGTCGCCATTGTCAACATAGGCGATGGCTTAGGCGCCGCCTATATCAACATAGGCGATAGGTTAGGCGCCGCTTATACCATTGCCTATGCTCACTGCCTCACTTTGGCGATAGGTTAGGTGCCGCCTATGTCAACATAGGCGATGGCTTAGGCGCCGCCTATATCGACATAGGCGATAGGTTAGGTGCCTCTTATACCATTGCCTATGCTCACATTATAACTTAGGCAATAGGTTAGAAGCCGCCTATGTCATCATAAGCGATGGATTAGGCACCGCCTATATCAACATAGGCGATAGGTTAGGCGCTGCGTATACCATTGCCTATGCTCACTGCCTCACTTATGCGATTGGTTGGGTGCCTCCTATGTCAACATAGGTGATGGCCTAGGCGCCGCCTATATCAACAAAGGCGATAGGTTAGGCGCCTCTTATACAATTGCCAAGGCTCACCGACTCACTTAGGTTATAGGTTAGGCACCGCCTTTGTCAACATAGGCGATTGCTTAGGCGCCGCCTTTGTCAACATAGGCGATTGCTTAGGCGCATCCTATATCAACATAGGCGATTGGTTACACGCCGCTTATACCATGGCCAAAGCTCACTGCTTCACTTAGGAGATAGGTTAGGCGCCGCCTATGTCAACATAGGCGATGGCTTAGGCGCCGCCTATATCAACATAGGCAATAGGTTAGGCACCGCTTAACCATTGCCTATGCTCACGGCCTTACTTAGGTGATAGGTTAGGTGCCGCCTATATAAATATAGTCGATGTCTTAGGCTCTGCCTATATCAACATAGGCTATAGGTTAGGCGCCGGTTGTTCCCTTGCCGATGCTCACTGCTTCACTTAGGCGATAGGTTAGGCGCCGCCTATGTCAACATAGGCGATGTCTTAGGGGCCTCCTATATCAACATATGTGATAGGTTAGGTGCCATTTATACTATTTCCAATGCTCACTGCCTCACTTCGGCGATAGGTTAGGCGCCACGTATATCAACATAAGCGTTATGTTAGGCTCCGCTTATACCATTTCCTATGCACACTACCTCAGTTAGGCGTTAGGTTATGCGCCGCCTTTGTCAACATAGGCGATGTCTTACGCGCCGCCTATGTCAACATACGCGATAGGTAAGGTGCCACCTACACCATTGCCTATGCTCACTGCATCACTTAGGCGATTGGTTGGGCGCCACCTATGTCATCATAACAAATGGCTTAGGCGCTGCTTATACCATTGTCTTTGCTCACTGCCTCACTTAGGAGATAGGTTATGCGCCGCCTATATCAACATATGCGATAGGTTATGCGCTGCTTATACCATTGCCATCGCTCACTGCCTCACTTAGGCAATAGGTTAGGCGTCGCCTATGTCAACATAGGCGATGGGTTAGGCGCCGCATATACCATTGCCTATACTCACTGCCTCACTTAGCTAATAGGTTAGCCATAACGTATGTCATAGGGGATGGCTTAGGCACCACCTATATCAACATAAGCGATAGGTTAGGCTCCTCTTATACCATTGCCTTCGCTCACTGCCTCACTTAGGCGATAGGTTAGGCGTCGCCTATGTCAATATATGCGATTGCTTAGGTGACGCCTATATCAACATAGGCGATAGGTTAGGCGCCGCTTATACCATTGCCTATGCTCACTGCCTCACTTAGGTAATAGGTTAGCCGCCACCTATGTCAACACAGGCGATGGTTTAGGCACCATCTATATCA
This sequence comes from Capsicum pubescens, assembly GCA_030864215.1. NCBI lineage: Eukaryota > Viridiplantae > Streptophyta > Magnoliopsida > Solanales > Solanaceae > Capsicum > Capsicum pubescens. Next base: position 305,245,026 of record CM061542.1, read on the forward strand.
ACATAGGGGATAGGTTAGGCGCCACATATACAGTTTGCTATGCTCACTGCCTCACTTAGGCGATAGGTTAGGCGCCTCTTATACCATTGCCTATACTTACTGCCTCACTTAGGTAATAGATTAGCTGCCACCTATGTCAACATAGGCGATGGCTCAGGCACAATCTATATCAACATAGGCGATAGGTTAAGCGCCATTTATACCATGGGATATGCTCACTGCCTCACTTAGGCTATAGGTTAGGCGCCATTTATACTATTTCCAATGCTCACTGCCTCACTTAGGCGATAGGTTAGGCGCCGCGTATATCAACATAAGCAAAATGTTAGGCTCCGCTTATACCATTTCCTATGCACACAACCTCACTTAGGCGTTAGGTTATGCGCCGCCTTTGTCAACATAGGCGATGGCTTACGCGCCGCCTATATCAACATACGCGATAGGTTAGGTGCCGCTTACACCATTGCCTATGCTCACTGCATCACTTAGGCGATTGGTTGGGCGCCACCTATGTCATCATAACCAATGGCTTAGGCGCTGCTTATACCATTGTCTTTGCTCACTGCCTTACTTAGGAGATAGGTTATGCGCCGCCTATTTCAACACATGCGATAGGTTATGCGCCGCTTATACCATTGCCTTCGCTCACTGCCTCACTTTGGCGATAGGTTAGGGGTCGCCTATGTCAACATAGGCGATGGGTTAGGCGCCACATATACCATTGCCTATACTCACTGCCTCACTTAGGTAATAGGTTAGCCATCACCTATGTCAACATAGGGGATGTCTTAGGCACCACCTATATCAATATAGGCGATAGGTTAGGCGCCGCTTATACCATTGCCTTCGCTCACTTCCTCACATAGGCGATAGGTTAGGCGTCGCCTATGTCAACATAGGCGATGGCTTAGGTGACGCCTATATCAACATAGGCGATAGGTTAGGCACCGCTTATACCATTGCCTATACTCACTGCCTCAATTAGGTAATAGGTTAGCCATCACCTATGTCAACATTGGCGATGGCTTAGGCACCACCTATATCAACATAGGCGATAGGTTAGGTACCGCTTATATCATGGCCTATGCTCACTGCCTCACTTAGGCTAAAGGTTAGGGGCCACCTGTATAAACCAAGGCGATAGGTTAGGCGCCTCTTGTACCATTGCCTATGCTCACTGCCTCACTTAGGCGATATGTTAGGCGCCGCCTATATCAACATAGGCAATAGGTTTGGCGCCGGTTATACCATTGCCTTTGCTCACTGCCTCACTTAGGAGATAGGTTAGGCGCTGCCTATATCAACATAGGTGATAGGTTAGGCGCCGCTTATACCATTGCCTTTTCTCACTGCCTCACTTAGGCGATAGGTTAGGCACCGCCTATATCAACATATGCAATAGGTTAGGCACCGCTTATACCATTGCCTTTACTCACTGCCTCACTTAGGTGATAGGTTAGGCGCCGCCTATGTCAACATAAATGATGGCTTAGGCACCGCCTTAATCAACAAAGGCGATAGGTTAGGCACTTCTTATACCATTTCCTATGCTCACCCCCTCACTCAGGCGATAGGTTAGGCGCTACCTATATTAACGTAGGCGATAGGTTAGGCGTAACTTATACCATTGCCTTTGCTCACTTCCTCACTTAGGAGATAGGTTAGGCTCCGCTTATACCATTGCCTTTGCTCACTGCCTCACTTAGGCGATAGGTTAGGCATCGCCTATGTCAATATAGGCGATTGCTTAGGTGACGCCTATATCAACATATGCGATAGGTAAGGCACCGCTTATACCATTGCCTATGCTCACTGCCTCACTTAGGTAATAGGTTAGCCGCCACCTATGTCAACACAGGCGATGGTTTAGGCGCCGTCTATATCAACATAGGGGATAGGTTAGGCGCCACTTATACAATTGTCTATGCTCACTGCCTAAATTAGCCGAAAAGTTAGGCGCCGCCTATATCAGCATAGGCGACATGTTAGGCGCCGCTTATCCCATTGCCTATGCTCACTACCTAACATAGGCGATAGGTTAGGCGCCGCCTATGTCTACATAGGCGATGTCTTAGGCGCCGCCTATATCATCATAGGCCATAGGTTAGGCGCCGCTAATACCATTGTCTATGCTCACTACCTCACTTAGGAGATAGGTTAGGCGCCGCCTATATCAACATAGGTGATGGTTAAGGCACCGCATATATCAACATAGGAGATAGGTTAGGCGCCGCTTATACCATTGCCTATGCTCACTGCCTCACTTATGCCATATATTAGGCGCTGCCTATGTCAACATAGGTGATGTCTTAGGAGCCACCAATATCAACATAGGAGATAGGTTAGGCGCCGCCAATGTCAATATTGGTGATGGCTTAGGCATCTCCTATATCAACATAGGCGATAGGTTAGGTGCCGCTTATACCATTGCCTATGCTCACTGCCTCACTTAGGATATAGGTTAGGCGTCGCTTATGTCAACATAGGCGATGGCTTAGGTGACGCCTATATCAACATAGGAGATAGGTTAGGCACCGTTTATACCATTTCCTAAACTCACTTCCTCATTTAGGTAATAGGTTATCCGTCATCTATGTCAACATAGGGGATGGCTTAGGCACCACCTATATCAACAAAGGTGATAGGTTAGGCGCCAGTTATACCATTGCCTTCGATCACTGCCTCACTTAGGCGATAGGTTAGGCGTCGCCTATGTGAACATAGGTGATGGCTTAGGTGATGCCTATATCAACATAGGCGATAGGTTAGGCGCCGCTTATACCATTGCCAATACTCACTGCCTCACTTAGGTAATAGGTTAGCCGTCACCTATGTCAACATAGGCGATGGCTTAGGCACCACCTATATCAACATAGGCAATAGGGTTGGCGCCGCTTATACCATGGCCTATGCTCACTGCCTTACTTAGGCTATAGGTTAGGCACCACGTGTATCAACAAACGCAATAGGTTAGGCAACGCTTATACCATTGCCTATGCTCACTGCCTTAGATAGAAGATAGGTTAGGCGCTGCCTATATCAACATAAGTGATAGTTTAGGCGCCTTTTTTTCCATTGCCTTTGCTCACTGCCTCAATTACGCGATAGGTTAGGCGCCGCCTATATCAACATAGACGGTAGGTTAGGCGCCGCTTATACCATTGGCTTTGCTCACTGCCTCACTTAGGTGATTGGTTAGGCGCAGCCTATGTCAACATAAATGATGGCTTACACACCGCCTGAATCAACAAAGGCGATAGGTTAGGCGCCTCTTATACCATTTCCTATGATCACTGCCTCACTTAGGCGATAGGTTAGGAGCCATCTCTATCAACGTAGGTGATAGGTTAGGCGCCGCTTATACCATTGACTCCGCTCACTGCCTCACTTAGGCAATAGGTTAGGCGTCGCCTATGTCAATATAGGCGATGGCTTAGGTGATGCCTATATCAACACAGGCAAGAGGTTAGGCGCCGCCAATGTCAACATAGGTGATGTCTCAGGTGCCGCCTATATCAACATAGGCGATAGGTTAGGCGCTGCTTATACCATTGCCTATGCTCACTTCCACACTTATGCTATAGGTTAGGCGCCGCCTGTATCAACAAAGGCGATAGGTTAGGCGCCGCTTATACCATTGCCTATGCTCACTGCCTCACTTGGGAGATAGGTTAGGCACCGCCTATATCAACATAGGGGATAGGTTAGGCGCCGCTTACACCATTGCCTATACTTACTGCCTCACTTAGGTAATAGATTAGCTGCCACCTATGTCAACATAGGCGATGGCTCAGGCACAACCTATATATTCATACGCGATAGGTTAAGCGCCGCTTATACCATGGGTTATTCTCACTGCCTCACTTAGGTTATAGGTTAGGCGTCGCCTGTATCTACAAAGGCGATAAATTAGGCGCTGCTTATACCATTGCCTATTCTCACTGCCTTACTTAGTAGATAGGTTAGGCGCTTACTATATAAACATAGGTGATAGGTAAGGCGTCGCTTATAGCATTGCCTTTGCTCACTGCCTCACTTAGGCGATAGGTTAGGCGCCGCTTATATCAACATAGGCGATAGGTTAGGCGCCACTTATACCATTGCCTTTGCTCACTGCCTCACTTAGGTAAGAGGTTAGGCGCCGCGTACTTCAACATAAGCGATGGCTTAGGCACCGCCTGAATCAACAAAGGCGATAGGTTAGGCGCCTCTTATACCATTTCCTATGCTCACTGCCTGACTTAGGTCATAGGTTAGCCATCACCTATGTCAATATGTGGGATGGCTTAGGCACCACCTATATCAATATAGGCGATAGGTTAGGCGCCGCTTATACCATTGCCTTCGCTCACTTCCTCACTTAGGCGATTGGTTAGGCGTCACCTATGTCAACATAGGCGATGGCTTAGGTGACGCCTATATCAACATAGGCGATAGGTTAGGCACCGCTTATACCATTTCCTATACTCACTGCCTCACTTAGGTAATAGGTTAGCCGTCACCTATGTCAACATTGGTGATGGCTTAGGCACCACGTATATTAACATAGGAGATAGGTTAGGCGCCGCTTATATCATAGCCTATGCTCACTGCCTCACTTAGGCTATAGGTTAGGCGCCACCTGTATCAACCAAGGCGATAGGTTAGGCGCCGCTTGTACCATTGCCTATGCTCACTGCCTCACCTAGGCGATAAGTTAGGCGTCGCCTATATCAACATAGGCTATAGGTTAGGCGCTGCTTATACCATTGCCTTTGCTCACTGCCTCACTTAGGAGATAGGTTAGGAGATACCTATATCATCATAGGTGATAGGTTAGGCGCCGCTTATACCATTGCCTTTTCTCACTGCCTCACTTAGGCGATAGGTTAGGCGCTGCTTATATCAACATAGGCAATAGGTTAGGCACCGCTTATACCATAGCCTTTGCTTACTGCCTCAGCTAGGTGATAGGTTAGGCGCCGCCTATGTCAACATAAGAGATGGCTTAGGCACCGCCTTAATCAACAAAGGCGATAGGTTAGGCACCTCTTATACCATTTCCTATGCTCACTGCCTCACTCAGGAGATAGGTTACGCGCCACATATATCAACTTAGGCGATAGGTTAGGCGCTTCTTATATCATTGCCATGGCTCACTTCCTCACTTGGGAGATAGGTTAGGCTCCGCTTATACCATTGCCTTCGCTCACTGCCATACTTAGGCGATAGGTTAGGCATCGCCTATGTCAATATAGGCGATTGCTTAGGTGACGCCTATATCAACATAGGCGATAGGTTAGGCGCCGCTTATACCATTGCCTATGCTCACTGCCTCACTTAGGTAATAGGTTAGCCGCCACCTATGTCATCACAGGCAATGGATTAGGCGCCGTCTATATCAACATAGGGGATAGGTTAGGCGCCACTTATACAATTGGTTATGCTCACTGCCTCACTTAGCCGAAAAGTTAGGCGCCGCCTATATCAGCATAGGTGATAAGTTAGGCGCCGCTTATCCCATTGCCTATGCTCACTTCCTCACTTAGGCGATAGGTTAGGCGCCGCCTATGTTTACATAGGCGATGTCTTAGGCGCCGCCTATATGATCATAGGCCATAGGTTAGCCGCCGCTTATACCATTGCCTATGCTCACTACCTCACTTAGGAGATAGGTTAGGCGCTGCCTATGTCAACATAGGTGATGGCTAAGGCAACACATATATCAACATAGGCGATAGGTTAGGCTCCATTTATACCATTGCCTATGCTCACAGCCTTACTTATGCAATATATTAGGCGCTGCCTATGTCAACATAGGTGATGGCTTAGGCGCCACCAATATCAACATAGGCGATAGGTTAGGCGCCGCCTATGTCAATATTGGTGATGGCTTAGGCGCCGCCTATATCAACGTAGGCGATTGGTTAGGTGCCGCTTATACCATTGCCTATTCTCACTGCCTCACTTAGCGATAGGTTAGGCGTCGCCTATGTCAACATAGGCGATGGCTTAGGTGATGCCTATATCAACATAGGAGATAGGTTAGGCGCCGTTTATACCATTGCCTATACTCACTGCCTCACTTAGGTAATAGGTTATCCGTCATCTATGTCAACATAGGTGACGGCTTAGGCACCACCTATATCAACAAAGGTGATAGGTTAGGCGCCGCTTATACCATTGCCTTCGATCACTGCCTCACTTAGGCTATAGGTTAGGCGCCGCCTATGTCAACATAGGTGATGGCTAAGGCAACGCATATATCAACATAGGCGATAGGTTAGGCGCCACTTATACCATTGCCTATGCTCACTGCCTTACTTATGCAATATATTAGGCGCTGCCTATGTCAACATAGGTGAAGGCTTAGGCGCCACCAATATCAACATAGGCGATAGGTTAGGCGCCGCCTATGTCAACATTGGTGATGGCTTAGGCGCCGCCTATATCAACATAGGCGATAGGTTAGGTGCCGATTATACCATTGCCTATCCTCACTGCCTAACTTAGGCGATAGGTTGGGCGTCGCCTATGTCAACATAGGCGATGGCTTAGGTGATGCCTATATCAACATAGGAGATTAGTTAGGCGCCGTTTATACCATTGCCAATACTTACTGCCTCACTTAGGTAATAGGTTATCCGTCATCTATGTTAACATAGGTGACGGCTTAGGCACCACCTATATCAACAAAGGTGATAGGTTAGGCGACGCTTGTACCATGGCCTTCGATCACTGCCTCACTTAGGAGATAGGTTAGGCGTTGCCTATGTCAACATAGGCGATGGCTTAGGTGATGCCTATATCAACATAGGAGATAGGTTAGGCGCCGTTTATACCATTGCCAATACTCACTGCCTCACTTAGGTAATAAGTTAGGCACCACCTATATCAAGATAGGCGATAGGGTAGGCACCGCTTATACCATGGCCTATGCTCACTGCCTCACTTAGGCTATAGGTTAGGCACCACGTGTATCAACAAACGCGATAGGTTAGGCGCCGCTTATACCATTGTCTATGCTCACTGCCTTACATAGGAGATAAGTTAGGCGCTGCCTATATCAACATAGGTGATAGTTTAGGCGCAGCTTTTTCCATTGCCTTTGCTCACTGCCTCAATTACGCGATAGGTTAGGCGCCGCCTATATCAACATAGACGGTAGGTTAGGCGCCGCTTATGCCATTGCCTTTGCTCACTGCCTCACTTAGGTGATAGGTTAGGGACCGCCTATGTCAACATAAACGATGGCTTAGGCACCGCCTGAATCAACAAAGGCGATAGGTTAGGCGCCTCTTATACCATTTCCTATGATCACTGCCTCACTTAGGCGATAGGTTAGGCGCAACCTATATCAACGTAGGCGATAGGTTAGGTGCCGCTTATACCATTGACTCCGTTCACTGCCTCACTTAGGCGATAGGTTAGGCGTCGCCTATGTCAATATAGGCGATGGCTTAGGTCATGCCTATATCAACACAGTCGATAGGTTAGGCGCCGCCTATGTCAACATAGGCGATGTCTCAGGCGCCGCGTATATCAACATAGGCGATAGGTTAGGCGCCGCTTATACCATTGCCTATGCTCATTGCCTCACTTAGGCTATAGGTTATGCGCCGCCTGTATCAACAAAGGCGATAGGTTAGGCGCTGCTTATACCATTGCCTTTGCTCACTACCTTACTTAGGAGATAGGTTATGCGCCGCTTATATCAACATAGGTGATAGGTTAGGCGCCGCTTATACCATTGCCTTCTCTCACTGCCTCACTTAGGCGATAGGTTAGGCGTCGTCTATGTCAACATAGGCGATGGCTTAGGTGACGCCTATATCAACATAGGCGATAGGTTAGGCACCGCTTATACCATTGCCTATACTTACTGCCTCACTTAGGTAATAGATTAGCTGCCACCTATGTCAACATAGGCGATGGCTCAGGCACAACCTATATAAACATAGGCGATAGGTGAAGCGCTACTTATACCATGGGCTATGCTCATGGCCTCACTTAGGCTATAGGTTAGGCGTCGCCTGTATCTACAAAGGCGATAGATTAGGCGTCGCTTATACCATTTCCTATGCTCACTGCCTTACTTAGAAAATAGGTTAGGCGCTGCCTATATAAACATAGGGGATAGGTTAGGCGCCGCTTATAGCATCGCCTTTGCTCACTGCATCACTTAGGCGATAGGTTAGGTGCCGCCTATATCAACATAGGCGATAGGTTAGGCACCGCTTATACCATTGCCTTTGCTCACTGCCTCACTTAGGTGAGAGGTTAGGTGCCGCCTACTTCAACATAAGCGATAGCTTAGGCACCGCCTGAATCAACAACGGCGATAGGTTAGGCGCCTCTTATACCATTTCCTATGGTCACTGCCTGACTTAGGAGATAGGTTAGGCGCCACCTATATAAACTTAGGCGATAGGTTAGGCGCTTCTTATACCATTACCTTTGCTCACTGCCTCACTTAGGAGATAGGTTACGTACCGCCTATGTCAGCATAAGCAATGGGTTTTGCGCCGCTTATACCATTGCCTTTGCTCACTGCCTCACTTAGGCGATAGGTTAGGCGTCGCCTATGTCAACATAGGCGATGGCTTAGGTGACGCCTATATCAACACAGGCGATAGGTTAGGCGCCGCCTATGTCAACATTGGTGATATCTTAGGCGCCGCCTATATAAACATAGGCGATAGGTTAGGCGCCTCTTATACCATTGCCTATGCTCACTGCCTAACTTACGCTATAGGTTAGGCGCCGCCTGTATCAACAAAGGCGATACGTTAGGCGCTGCTTATACCATTGCCTATGCTCACTACCTCACATAGGCGATAGGTTAGGCGCCGCTTATACCATTGCCTATGCTCACTTCCTCACATAGGCGATAGGTTAGGCGCCGCCTATATCAACATAAGGGATAGGTTAGGCGCCACTTATACCATTGCCTTTGCTCACTTCCTCACTTAGGCGATAGGTTAGGAGCCATCTATAACAACATAGACGATAGGTTAGGCGCCGCTTATACCATTGCCTTTGCTCACTGCCTCACTTAGGTGATAGGTTAGGTGCCGCCTATGTCAACATAGGCGATGGCTTTGGCACCGCCTGTATCAACAAAGGCGATAGGTTAGACTCCTCCTATACCATTTCCTATGCTCACTGCCTCACTTAGGCGATAGGTTAGGCGCCACCTATATCAACATCTGCGATAGGATAGGAGATGCTGACACCATGGCCTTTGCTCACTGCCTCACATAGGCGATAGGTTAGGCACCGCTTATACCAATATAGGAGATAGGTTAGGCGCCGCTTATACCATTGCCTTCGCTCATTGCCTCACTTAGGCGATAGGTTAGGCGTCGCCTATGTTAACATAGGCGTGGCATAGGTGACGCCTATATCAACATAGGCGATAGGTTAGGCGCCGCTTATACCATTGCCTATTCTCACTGCCTCACTTAGGTAATAGATTAGCTGCCACCTATGTCAACATAGGCGATGGCTCAGGCACAACCTATATAAACATAGGCGATAGGTGAAGCGCTGCTTATACCATGGGCTATGCTCATGGCCTCACTTAGGCTATAGGTTAGGCGTCGCCTGTATCTACAAAGGCGATAGATTAGGCGTCGCTTATACCATTTCCTATGCTCACTGCCTTACTTAGAAAATAGGTTAGGCGCTGCCTATATAAACATAGGGGATAGGTTAGGCGCCGCTTATAGCATTGCCTTTGCTCACTGCATCACTTAGGCGATAGGTTAGGTGCCGCCTATATCAACATAGGCGATAGGTTAGGCACCGCTTATACCATTGCCTTTGCTCACTGCCTCACTTAGGTGAGAGGTTAGGTGCCGCCTACTTCAACATAAGCGATAGCTTAGGCACCGCCTGAATCAACAACGGCGATAGGTTAGGCGCCTCTTATACCATTTCCTATGGTCACTGCCTGACTTAGGAGATAGGTTAGGCGCCACCTATATAAACTTAGGCGATAGGTTAGGCGCTTCTTATACCATTACCTTTGCTCACTGCCTCACTTAGGAGATAGGTTACGTACCGCCTATGTCAGCATAAGCAATGGGTTTTGCGCCGCTTATACCATTGCCTTTGCTCACTGCCTCACTTAGGCGATAGGTTAGGCGTCGCCTATGTCAACATAGGCGATGGCTTAGGTGACGCCTATATCAACACAGGCGATAGGTTAGGCGCCGCCTATGTCAACATTGGTGATATCTTACGCGCCGCCTATATAAACATAGGCGATAGGTTAGGCGCCTCTTATACCATTGCCTATGCTCACTGCCTAACTTACGCTATAGGTTAGGCGCCGCCTGTATCAACAAAGGCGATACGTTAGGCGCTGCTTATACCATTGCCTATGCTCACTACCTCACATAGGCGATAGGTTAGGCGCCGCTTATACCATTGCCTATGCTCACTTCCTCACATAGGCGATAGGTTAGGCGCCGCCTATATCAACATAAGGGATAGGTTAGGCGCCACTTATACCATTGCCTTTGCTCACTTCCTCACTTAGGCGATAGGTTAGGAGCCATCTATAACAACATAGACGATAGGTTAGGCGCCGCTTATACCATTGCCTTTGCTCACTGCCTCACTTAGGTGATAGGTTAGGTGCCGCCTATGTCAACATAGGCGATGGCTTTGGCACCGCCTGTATCAACAAAGGCGATAGGTTAGACTCCTCCTATACCATTTCCTATGCTCACTGCCTCACTTAGGCGATAGGTTAGGCGCCACCTATATCAACATCTGCGATAGGATAAGAGATGCTGACACCATGGCCTTTGCTCACTGCCTCACATAGGCGATAGGTTAGGCACCGCTTATACCAATATAGGAGATAGGTTAGGCGCCGCTTATACCATTGCCTTCGCTCATTGCCTCACTTAGGCGATAGGTTAGGCGTCGCCTATGTTAACATAGGCGTGGCATAGGTGACGCCTATATCAACATAGGCGATAGGTTAGGCGCCGCTTATACCATTGCCTATTCTCACTGCCTCACTTAGGTAATACGTTAGCCGCCACCAATGTCACTATAGGCGATGTCTTAGGCACAACCTATATCAACATAGGCGATAGGTTAGGCGTCGCTTATACCATTGCCTATACTCACTGCCTCACTTAGGTAATAGGTTAGCCGCCACCAATGTCAATATAGGCAATGGCTTAGGCACCACATATATCAACATAGGTGATAGGTTAGGCGCCTCTTATAGCATTTCCTATGCTCACTGCCTCACTTAGGCGATAGGTTAGGCGCCACCTATATCAACATAGGCGATAGGTTAGGCGTTGCTGATACCATTGCCTTTGCCCACTGCCTCACATGGGCTATAGGTTAGGCGCCGCCTATATCAATATAGGCGATAGGTTAGGCGCCGCTTATACCATTGCCTATACTCACTACCTTACTTAGGTAATAGGTTAGCCACCACCTATGTCAATATAGGCGATGCCTTAGGCACCACCTATATCAACATAGGCGATAGGTTAGGCGCCGCTTATACCATGGCCTATGATCACTGCCTCACTTAGGCTATAGGTTTGGTGCCGCCTGTATCAACAAAGGTGATTGGTTAGGCGCCGCTTATACCATTGCCTATTCTCACTGCCTTACATAGGAGATAGGTTAGGCCCTGCCTATATCAACATAGGTGATAGGTTAGGCGCATCTTATACCATTGCCTTTGCTCACTGCTTCACTTAGGCGATAGGTTAGGCGCCGCCTATATCAACATAGGCGATAGGTTAGGTGCCGCGTATACCATTGCCTTTGCTCACTGCCTCACTTACGTGATAGGGTAGGCGACGCCTATGTCAACATAGGCGATGGCTTAGGCACCGCCTTATCAGCAAAGGCGATAGGTTAGGCGCCTCTTATACCATTTCCTATACTCACTGCCTCACTTAGGTGATAGGTTAGGCGCCACCTATATCAACATAGGGGATAGGTTAGGCGCTGCTTATACCATTGCCTTTGATCACTGCATCACATAGGAGATAGGTTAGGCGCTGCCTATATCAATATATGCGATAGGTTAAGCGCTGCTTATACCATTGCCTTCGCTCACTGCCTCACTCAGATGATAGGTTAGGCGTCGCCTATGTCAACATAGGCGATGGCTTAGGTGACGCCTATATCAACACAGGCGATAGGTTAGGCGCCGCCTATGTCAACATTGGTGATATCTTAGGCGCCACCTATATCAACATAGGCGATAGGTTAGGCGCCTCTTATACCATTGCCTATGCTCACTGCCTAACTTACGCTATAGGTTAGGCGCCGCCTGTATCAACAAAGGCGATAGGTTAGGCGCTGCTTATACCATTGCCTATGCTCACTGCCTTACATAGGCGATAGGTTAGGCGCCGCTTATACCATTGCCTATGCTCACAACCTCACATAGGCGATAGGTTAGGCGCCGCCTATATCATCATAAGGGATAGGTTAGGCGCCACTTATACCATTGCCTTTTCTCACTGCCTCACTTAGGCGATAGGTTAGGCGCCATCTATAACAACATAGACGATAGGTTAGCCGCCGCTTATACCATTGCCTTTGCTCACTGCCTCACTTAGGTGATAGGTTAGGTGCCGCCTATGCCAACATAGGCGATGGCTTTGGCACCACCTGTATCAACAAAGGCGATAGGTTAGACTCTTCTTATACCATTTCCTATGCTCACTGCCTCACTTAGGCGATAGGTTAGGCGCCACCTATATCAACATAGGCGATAGGTTAGGAGATGCTGACACCATGGCCTTTGCTCACTGCCTCACATAGGAGATAGGTTAGGCGCCACCTATACCAATATAGGAGATAGGTTAGGCGCCGCTTATACCATTGCCTTCGCTCATTGCCTCACTTAGGCGATAGGTTAGGCGTCGCCTATGTTAACATAGGCGTGGCATAGGTGACGCCTATATCAACATAGGCGATAGGTTAGGCGCCGCTTATACCATTGCCTATGCTCACTACCTCACTTAGGTAATAGGTTAGCCGCCACCAATGTCAATATAGGCAATGGCTTAGGCACCACATACATCAACATAGGCGATAGGTTAGGCGCCTCTTATACCATGTCCTATGCTCACTGCCTCACTTAGGAGATAGGTTAGGCGCCACCTATATCAACATAGGCGATAGGTTAGGCATTGCTGATACCATTGCCTTTGCTCACTGCCTCACATGGGCTATAGGTTAGGCGCCGCCTATATCAATATAGGCGATAGGTTAGGCGGTGCTTATACCATTGCCCATACTCACTACCTTACTTACGTAATAGGTTAGCCACTACCTATGTCAATATAGGCAATGGCTTAGGCACCACATATATAAACATAGGCGATTGGTTAGGCGCCGCTTATACCATGGCCTATGATCACTGCCTCACATAGGCTATAGGTTAGGCGTCGTCTGTATGAACAAAGGCGATAGGGTAGGCGCCGCTTATACCATTGCCTTTTCTCACTGCCTTACATAGGAGATAGGTTAGGCCCTGCCTATATCAACATAGGTGATAGGTTAGGCGCATCTTATACCATTGCCTTTGCTCACTGCCTCACTTAGGCGATAGGTTAGGCGCCGCCTATATCAACATAGGCGATAGGTTAGGTGCCGCGTATACCATTGCCTTTGCTCACTGCCTCACTTATGTGATAGGGTAGGCGACGCATATGTCGACATAGGCGATGGCTTAGGCACCGCCTGTATCAACAAAGGCGATAGGTTAGGCGCCTCTTATACCATTTCCTATACTCACTGCCTCACTTAGGTGATAGGATAGGCGCCACCTATATCAACATAGGGGATAGGTTAGGCGCCACTTATACCATTGCCTTTTCTCACTGCCTCACTTAGGCGATAGGTTAGGCGCCATCTATAACAACATAGACGATAGGTTAGGCGCCGCTTATACCATTGCCTTTGCTCACTGCCTCACTTAGGTGATAGGTTAGGTGCCGCCTATGCCAACATAGGCGATGGCTTTGGCACCGCCTGTATCAACAAAGGCGATAGGTTAGACTCCTCTTATACCATTTCCTATGCTCACTGCCTCACTTAGGCGATAGGTTAGGCGCCACCTATATCAACATAGGCGATAGGTTAGGAGATGCTGACACCATGGCCTTTGCTCACTGCCTCACATAGGAGATAGGTTAGGCGCCGCCTATACCAATATAGGAGATAGGTTAGGCGCCGCTTATACCATTGCCTTCGCTCATTGCCTCACTTAGGCGATAGGTTAGGCGTCGCCTATGTTAACATAGGCGTGGCATAGGTGACGCCTATATCAACATAGGCGATAGGTTAGGCGCCGCTTATACCATTGCCTATGCTCACTACCTCACTTAGGTAATAGGTTAGCCGCCACCAATGTCAATATAGGCAATGGCTTAGGCACCACATACATCAACATAGGCGATAGGTTAGACGCCTCTTATACCATGTCCTATGCTCACTGCCTCACTTAGGAGATAGGTTAGGCGCCACCTATATCAACATAGGCGATAGGTTAGGCATTGCTGATACCATTGCCTTTGCTCACTGCCTCACATGGGCTATAGGTTAGGCGCCGCCTATATCAATATAGGCGATAGGTTAGGCGCCGCTTATACCATTGCCCATACTCACTACCTTACTTACGTAATAGGTTAGCCACTACCTATGTCAATATATGCGATGGCTTAGGCACCACATATATAAACATAGGCGATTGGTTAGGCGCCGCTTATACCATGGCCTATGATCACTGCCTCACATAGGCTATAGGTTAGGCGCCGTCTGTATGAACAAAGGCGATAGGTTAGGCGCCGCTTATATCATTGCCTATTCTCACTGCCTTACATAGGAGATAGGTTAGGCCCTGCCTATATCAACATAGGTGATAGGTTAGGCGCATCTTATACCATTGCCTTTGCTCACTGCCTCACTTAGGCGATAGGTTAGGCGCCGCCTATATCAACATAGGCGATAGGTTAAGTGCCGCGTATACCATTGCCTTTGCTCACTGCCTCACTTATGTGATAGGGTAGGCGACGCATATGTCGACATAGGCGATGGCTTAGGCACCGCCTGTATCAACAAAGGCGATAGGTTAGGCACCTCTTATACCATTTCCTATACTCACTGCCTCACTTAGGTGATAGGTTAGGCGCCACCTATATCAACATAGGGGATAGGTTAGGCGCCACTTATACCATTGCCTTTTCTCACTGCCTCACTTAGGCGATAGGTTAGGCGCCATCTATAACAACATAGACGATAGGTTAGGCGCCGCTTATACCATTGCCTTTGCTCACTGCCTCACTTAGGTGATAGGTTAGGTGCCGCCTATGCCAACATAGGCGATGGCTTTGGCACCGCCTGTATCAACGAAGGCGATAGGTTGGACTCCTCTTATACCATTTCCTATGCTCACTGCCTCACTTAGGCGATAGGTTAGGCGCCACCTATATCAACATAGGCGATAGGTTAGGAGATGCTGACACCATGGCCTTTGCTCACTGCCTCACATAGGAGATAGGTTAGGCGCCGCCTATACCAATATAGGAGATAGGTTAGGCGCCGCTTATACCATTGCCTTCGCTCATTGCCTCACTTAGGCGATAGGTTAGGCGTCGCCTATGTTAACATAGGCGTGGCATAGGTGACGCCTATATCAACATAGGCGATAGGTTAGGCGCCGCTTATACCATTGCCTATGCTCACTACCTCACTTAGGTAATAGGTTAGCCGCCACCAATGTCAATATAGGCAATGGCTTAGGCACCACATACATCAACATAGGCGATAGGTTAGACGCCTCTTATACCATGTCCTATGCTCACTGCCTCACTTAGGAGATAGGTTAGGCGCCACCTATATCAACATAGGCGATAGGTTAGGCATTGCTGATACCATTGCCTTTGCTCACTGCCTCACATGGGCTATAGGTTAGGCGCCGCCTATATCAATATAGGCGATAGGTTAGGCGCCGCTTATACCATTGCCCATACTCACTACCTTACTTACGTAATAGGTTAGCCACTACCTATGTCAATATATGCGATGGCTTAGGCACCACATATATAAACATAGGCGATTGGTTAGGCGCCGCTTATACCATGGCCTATGATCACTGCCTCACATAGGCTATAGGTTAGGCGCCGTCTGTATGAACAAAGGCGATAGGTTAGGCGCCGCTTATACCATTGCCTATTCTCACTGCCTTACATAGGAGATAGGTTAGGCCCTGCCTATATCAACATAGGTGATAGGTTAGGCGCATCTTATACCATTGCCTTTGCTCACTGCCTCACTTAGGCGATAGGTTAGGCGCCGCCTATATCAACATAGGCGATAGGTTAAGTGCCGCGTATACCATTGCCTTTGCTCACTGCCTCACTTATGTGATAGGGTAGGCGACGCATATGTCGACATAGGCGATGGCTTAGGCACCGCCTGTATCAACAAAGGCGATAGGTTAGGCACCTCTTATACCATTTCCTATACTCACTGCCTCACTTAGGTGATAGGTTAGGCGCCACCTATATCAACATAGGGGATAGGTTAGGCGCCACTTATACCATTGCCTTTTCTCACTGCCTCACTTAGGCGATAGGTTAGGCGCCATCTATAACAACATAGACGATAGGTTAGGCGCCGCTTATACCATTGCCTTTGCTCACTGCCTCACTTAGGTGATAGGTTAGGTGCCGCCTATGCCAACATAGGCGATGGCTTTGGCACCGCCTGTATCAACGAAGGCGATAGGTTGGACTCCTCTTATACCATTTCCTATGCTCACTGCCTCACTTAGGCGATAGGTTAGGCGCCACCTATATCAACATAGGCGATAGGTTAGGAGATGCTGACACCATGGCCTTTGCTCACTGCCTCACATAGGAGATAGGTTAGGCGCCGCCTATACCAATATAGGAGATAGGTTAGGCGCCGCTTATACCATTGCCTTCGCTCATTGCCTCACTTAGGCGATAGGTTAGGCGTCGCCTATGTTAACATAGGCGTGGCATAGGTGACGCCTATATCAACATAGGCGATAGGTTAGGCGCCGCTTATACCATTGCCTATGCTCACTGCCTCACTTAGGTAATAGGTTAGCCGCCACCAATGTCAATATAGGCAATGGCTTAGGCACCACATACATCAACATAGGCGATAGGTTAGGCGCCTCTTATACCATGTCCTATGCTCACTGCCTCACTTAGGCGATAGGTTAGGCGCCACCTATATCAACATAGGCGATAGGTTAGGCATTGCTGATACCATTGCCTTTGCTCACTGCCTCACATGGGCTATAGGTTAGGCGCCACCTATATCAAAATAGGCGATAGGTTAGGCGCCGCTTATACCATTGCCCATACTCACTACCTTACTTAGGTAATAGGTTAGCTACCACCTATGTCAATATAGGCGATGGCTTAGGCACCACCTATATCAACATAGGCGATAGGTTAGGCGCCGCTTATACCATGGCCTATGATCACTGCCTCACTTAGGCTATAGGTTAGGCGCCGCCTGTATCAACAAAGGTGATTGGTTAGGCGCCGCTTATACCATTGCCTATTCTCACTGCCTTACATAGGAGATAGGTTAGGCCCTGCCTATATCAACATAGGTGATAGGTTAGGTGCAGCTTATACCATTGCCTTTGCTCACTGCTTCACTTAGGCGATAGGTTAGGCGCCGCCTATATCAACATAGGCGATAGGTTAGGTGCCGCGTATACCATTGCCTTTTCTCACTGCCTCACTTACGTGATAGGGTAGGCGACGCCTATGTCAACATAGGCGATGGCTTAGGCACCGCCTGTATCAACAAAGGCGATAGGTTAGGCGCCTCTTATACCATTTCCTATACTCACTGCCTCACTTAGGTGATAGGTTAGGCGCCACCTATATCAACATAGGGGATAGGTTAGGCGCTGCTTATACCATTGCCTTTGCTCACTGCATCACATAGGAGATAGGTTAGGCGCTGCCTATATCAATATATGCGATAGGTTAGGCGCTGCTTATACCATTGCCTTCGCTCACTGCCTCACTCAGATGATAGGTTAGGCGTCGCCTATGTCAACATAGGCGATGGCTTAGGTGACGCCTATATCAACACAGGCGATAGGTTAGGTGCCGCCTATGTCAACATTGGTGATATCTTAGGCGCCGCCTATATCAACATAGGCGATATGTTAGGCGCCTCTTATACCATTGCCAATGCTCACTGCCTAACTTACGCTATAGGTTAGGCGCCGCCTGTATCAACAAAGGCGATAGGTTAGGCGCTGCTTATACCATTGCCTATGCTCACTGCCTTACATAGGCGATAGGTTAGGCGCCGCTTATACCATTGCCTATGCTCACAGCCTCACATAGGCGATAGGTTAGGCGCCGCCTATATCATCATAAGGGATAGGTTAGGCGCCACTTATACCATTGCCTTTTCTTACTGCCTCACTTAGGCGATAGGTTAGGCGCCATCTATAACAACATAGACGATAGGTTAGGCGCCGCTTATACCATTGCCTTTGCTCACTGCCTCACTTAGGTGATAGGTTAGGTGCCGCCTATGCCAACATAGGCGATGGCTTTGGCACCGCCTGTATCAACAAAGGCGATAGGTTAGACTCCTCTTATACCATTTCCTATGCTCACTGCCTCACTTAGGCGATAGGTTAGGCGCCACCTATATCAACATAGGCGATAGGTGAGGAGATGCTGAAACCATGGCCTTTGCTCACTGCCTCACATAGGAGATAGGTTAGGCGCCGCCTATACCAATATAGGAGATAGGTTAGGCGCCGCTTATACCATTGCCTTCGCTCATTGCCTCACTTAGGCGATAGGTTAGGCGTCGCCTATGTTAACATAGGCGTGGCATAGGTGACGCCTATATCAACATATGCGATAGGTTAGGCGCCGCTTATACCATTGCCTATGCTCACTGCCTCACTTAGGTAATAGGTTAGCCGCCACCAATGTCAATATAGGCAATGGCTTAGGCACCACATACATCAATAGGCGATAGGTTAGGCGCCTCTTATACCATGTCCTATGCTCACTGCCTCACTTAGGAGATAGGTTAGGCGCCACCTATATCAACATAGGCGATAGGTTAGGCATTGCTGATACCATTGCCTTTGCTCACTGCCTCACATGGGCTATAGGTTAGGCGCCGCCTATATCAATATAGGCGATAGGTTAGGCGGCGCTTATACCATTGCCCATACTCACTACCTTACTTACGTAATAGGTTAGCCACTACCTATGTCAATATAGGCAATGGCTTAGGCACCACATATATAAACATAGGCGATTGGTTAGGCGCTGCTTATACCATGGCCTATGATCACTGCCTCACATAGGCTATAGGTTAGGCGTCGTCTGTATGAACAAAGGCGATAGGGTAGGCGCCGCTTATACCATTGCCTTTTCTCACTGCCTTACATAGGAGATAGGTTAGGCCCTGCCTATATCAACATAGGTGATAGGTTAGGCGCATCTTATACCATTGCCTTTGCTCACTGCCTCACTTAGGCGATAGGTTAGGCGCCGCCTATATCAACATAGGCGATAGGTTAGGTGCCGCGTATACCATTGCCTTTGCTCACTGCCTCACTTATGTGATAGGGTAGGCGACGCATATGTCGACATAGGCGATGGCTTAGGCACCGCCTGTATCAACAAAGGCGATAGGTTAGGCGCCTCTTATACCATTTCCTATACTCACTGCCTCACTTAGGTGATAGGATAGGCGCCACCTATATCAACATAGGGGATAGGTTAGGCGCCACTTATACCATTGCCTTTTCTCACTGCCTCACTTAGGCGATAGGTTAGGCGCCATCTATAACAACATAGACGATAGGTTAGGCGCCGCTTATACCATTGCCTTTGCTCACTGCCTCACTTAGGTGATAGGTTAGGTGTCGCCTATGCCAACATAGGCGATGGCTTTGGCACCGCCTGTATCAACAAAGGCGATAGGTTAGACTCCTCTTATACCATTTCCTGTGCTCACTGCCTCACTTAGGCGATAGGTTAGGCGCCACCTATATCAACATAGGCGATAGGTTAGGAGATGCTGACACCATGGCCTTTGCTCACTGCCTCACATAGGAGATAGGTTAGGCGCCGCCTATACCAATATAGGAGATAGGTTAGGCGCCGCTTATACCATTGCCTTCGCTCATTGCCTCACTTAGGCGATAGGTTAGGCGTCGCCTATGTTAACATAGGCGTGGCATAGGTGACGCCTATATCAACATAGGCGATAGGTTAGGCGCCGCTTATACCATTGCCTATGCTCACTACCTCACTTAGGTAATAGGTTAGCCGCCACCAATGTCAATATAGGCAATGGCTTAGGCACCACATACATCAACATAGGCGATAGGTTAGACGCCTCTTATACCATGTCCTATGCTCACTGCCTCACTTAGGAGATAGGTTAGGCGCCACCTATATCAACATAGGCGATAGGTTAGGCATTGCTGATACCATTGCCTTTGCTCACTGCCTCACATGGGCTATAGGTTAGGCGCCGCCTATATCAATATAGGCGATAGGTTAGGCGCCGCTTATACCATTGCCCATACTCACTACCTTACTTACGTAATAGGTTAGCCACTACCTATGTCAATATATGCGATGGCTTAGGCACCACATATATAAACATAGGCGATTGGTTAGGCGCCGCTTATACCATGGCCTATGATCACTGCCTCACATAGGCTATAGGTTAGGCGCCGTCTGTATGAACAAAGGCGATAGGTTAGGCGCCGCTTATACCATTGCCTATTCTCACTGCCTTACATAGGAGATAGGTTAGGCCCTGCCTATATCAACATAGGTGATAGGTTAGGCGCATCTTATACCATTGCCTTTGCTCACTGCCTCACTTAGGCGATAGGTTAGGCGCCGCCTATATCAACATAGGCGATAGGTTAGGTGCCGCGTATACCATTGCCTTTGCTCACTGCCTCACTTATGTGATAGGGTAGGCGACGCATATGTCGACATAGGCGATGGCTTAGGCACCGCCTGTATCAACAAAGGCGATAGGTTAGGCACCTCTTATACCATTTCCTATACTCACTGCCTCACTTAGGTGATAGGTTAGGCGCCACCTATATCAACATAGGGGATAGGTTAGGCGCCACTTATACCATTGCCTTTTCTCACTGCCTCACTTAGGCGATAGGTTAGGCGCCATCTATAACAACATAGACGATAGGTTAGGCGCCGCTTATACCATTTCCTTTGCTCACTGCCTCACTTAGGTGATAGGTTAGGTGCCGCCTATGCCAACATAGGCGATGGCTTTGGCACCGCCTGTATCAACGAAGGCGATAGGTTGGACTCCTCTTATACCATTTCCTATGCTCACTGCCTCACTTAGGCGATAGGTTAGGCGCCACCTATATCAACATAGGCGATAGGTTAGGAGATGCTGACACCATGGCCTTTGCTCACTGCCTCACATAGGAGATAGGTTAGGCGCCGCCTATACCAATATAGGAGATAGGTTAGGCGCCGCTTATACCATTGCCTTCGCTCATTGCCTCACTTAGGCGATAGGTTAGGCGTCGCCTATGATAACATAGGCGTGGCATAGGTGACGCCTATATCAACATAGGCGATAGGTTAGGCGCCGCTTATACCATTGCCTATGCTCACTGCCTCACTTAGGTAATAGGTTAGCCGCCACCAATGTCAATATAGGCAATGGCTTAGGCACCACATACATCAACATAGGCGATAGGTTAGGCGCCTCTTATACCATGTCCTATGCTCACTGCCTCACTTAGGCGATAGGTTAGGCGCCACCTATATCAACATAGGCGATAGGTTAGGCATTGCTGATACCATTGCCTTTGCTCACTGCCTCACATGGGCTATAGGTTAGGCGCCACCTATATCAAAATAGGCGATAGGTTAGGCGCCGCTTATACCATTGCCCATACTCACTACCTTACTTAGGTAATAGGTTAGCCACCACCTATGTCAATATAGGCGATGGCTTAGGCACCACCTATATCAACATAGGCGATAGGTTAGGCGCCGCTTATACCATGGCCTATGATCACTGCCTCACTTAGGCTATAGGTTAGGCGCCGCCTGTATCAACAAAGGTGATTGGTTAGGCGCCGCTTATACCATTGCCTATTCTCACTGCCTTACATAGGAGATAGGTTAGGCCCTGCCTATATCAACATAGGTGATAGGTTAGGTGCAGCTTATACCATTGCCTTTGCTCACTGCTTCACTTAGGCGATAGGTTAGGCGCCGCCTATATCAACATAGGCGATAGGTTAGGTGCCGCGTATACCATTGCCTTTTCTCACTGCCTCACTTACGTGATAGGGTAGGCGACGCCTATGTCAACATAGGCGATGGCTTAGGCACCGCCTGTATCAACAAAGGCGATAGGTTAGGCGCCTCTTATACCATTTCCTATACTCACTGCCTCACTTAGGTGATAGGTTAGGCGCCACCTATATCAACATAGGGGATAGGTTAGGCGCTGCTTATACCATTGCCTTTGCTCACTGCATCACATAGGAGATAGGTTAGGCGCTGCCTATATCAATATATGCGATAGGTTAGGCGCTGCTTATACCATTGCCTTCGCTCACTGCCTCACTCAGATGATAGGTTAGGCGTCGCCTATGTCAACATAGGCGATGGCTTAGGTGACGCCTATATCAACACAGGCGATAGGTTAGGTGCCGCCTATGTCAACATTGGTGATATCTTAGGCGCCGCCTATATCAACATAGGCGATATGTTAGGCGCCTCTTATACCATTGCCAATGCTCACTGCCTAACTTACGCTATAGGTTAGGCGCCGCCTGTATCAACAAAGGCGATAGGTTAGGCGCTGCTTATACCATTGCCTATGCTCACTGCCTTACATAGGCGATAGGTTAGGCGCCGCTTATACCATTGCCTATGCTCACAGCCTCACATAGGCGATAGGTTAGGCGCCGCCTATATCATCATAAGGGATAGGTTAGGCGCCACTTATACCATTGCCTTTTCTTACTGCCTCACTTAGGCGATAGGTTAGGCGCCATCTATAACAACATAGACGATAGGTTAGGCGCCGCTTATACCATTGCCTTTGCTCACTGCCTCACTTAGGTGATAGGTTAGGTGCCGCCTATGCCAACATAGGCGATGGCTTTGGCACCGCCTGTATCAACAAAGGCGATAGGTTAGACTCCTCTTATACCATTTCCTATGCTCACTGCCTCACTTAGGCGATAGGTTAGGCGCCACCTATATCAACATAGGCGATAGGTGAGGAGATGCTGAAACCATGGCCTTTGCTCACTGCCTCACATAGGAGATAGGTTAGGCGCCGCCTATACCAATATAGGAGATAGGTTAGGCGCCGCTTATACCATTGCCTTCGCTCATTGCCTCACTTAGGCGATAGGTTAGGCGTCGCCTATGTTAACATAGGCGTGGCATAGGTGACGCCTATATCAACATATGCGATAGGTTAGGCGCCGCTTATACCATTGCCTATGCTCACTGCCTCACTTAGGTAATAGGTTAGCCGCCACCAATGTCAATATAGGCAATGGCTTAGGCACCACATACATCAATAGGCGATAGGTTAGGCGCCTCTTATACCATGTCCTATGCTCACTGCCTCACTTAGGAGATAGGTTAGGCGCTACCTATATCAACATAGGCGATAGGTTAGGCATTGCTGATACCATTGCCTTTGCTCACTGCCTCACATGGGCTATAGGTTAGGCGCCGCCTATATCAATATAGGCGATAGGTTAGGCGCCGCTTATACCATTGCCCATACTCACTACCTTACTTACGTAATAGGTTAGCCACTACCTATGTCAATATAGGCGATGGCTTAGGCACCACATATATAAACATAGGCGATTGGTTAGGCGCCGCTTATACCATGGCCTATGATCACTGCCTCACATAGGCTATAGGTTAGGCGCCGTCTGTATGAACAAAGGCGATAGGTTAGGCGCCGCTTATACCATTGTCTATTCTCACTGCCTTACATAGGAGATAGGTTAGGCCCTGCCTATATCAACATAGGTGATAGGTTAGGCGCATCTTATACCATTGCCTTTGCTCACTGCCTCACTTAGGCGATAGGTTAGGCGCCGCCTATATCAACATAGGCGATAGGTTAGGTGCCGCGTATACCATTGCCTTTGCTCACTGCCTCACTTATGTGATAGGGTAGGCGACGCATATGTCAACATAGGCGATGGCTTAGGCACCGCCTGTATCAACAAAGGCGATAGGTTAGGCGCCTCTTATACCATTTCCTATACTCACTGCCTCACTTAGGTGATAGGTTAGGCGCCACCTATATCAACATAGGGGATAGGTTAGGCGCCACTTATACCATTGCCTTTTCTCACTGCCTCACTTAGGCGATAGGTTAGGCGCCATCTATAACAACATAGACGATAGGTTAGGCGCCGCTTATACCATTGCCTTTGCTCACTGCCTCACTTAGGTGATAGGTTAGGTGCCGCCTATGCCAACATAGGCGATGGCTTTGGCACCGCCTGTATCAACAAAGGCGATAGGTTAGACTCCTCTTATACCATTTCCTATGCTCACTGCCTCACTTAGGCGATAGGTTAGGCGCCACCTATATCAACATAGGCGATAGGTTAGGAGATGCTGACACCATGGCCTTTGCTCACTGCCTCACATAGGAGATAGGTTAGGCGCCGCCTATACCAATATAGGAGATAGGTTAGGCGCCGCTTATACCATTGCCTTCGCTCATTGCCTCACTTAGGCGATAGGTTAGGCGTCGCCTATGTTAACATAGGCGTGGCATAGGTGACGCCTATATCAACATAGGCGATAGGTTAGGCGCCGCTTATACCATTGCCTATGCTCACTGCCTCACTTAGGTAATAGGTTAGCCGCCACCAATGTCAATATAGGCAATGGCTTAGGCACCACATACATCAACATAGGCGATAGGTTAGGCGCCTCTTATACCATGTCCTATGCTCACTGCCTCACTTAGGCGATAGGTTAGGCGCCACCTATATCACCATAGGCGATAGGTTAGGCATTGCTGATACCATTGCCTTTGCTCACTGCCTCACATGGGCTATAGGTTAGGCGCCGCCTATATCAATATAGGCGATAGGTTAGGCGCCGCTTATACCATTGCCCATACTCACTACCTTACTTAGGTAATAGGTTAGCCACTACCTATGTCAATATAGGCGATGGCTTAGGCAGCACATATATCAACATAGGCGATTGGTTAGGCGCCGCTTATACCATGGCCTATGATCACTGCCTCACATAAGCTATAGGTTAAGCGCCGTCTGTATGAACAAAGGCGATAGGTTAGGCGCCGCTTATACCATTGCCTATTCTCACTGCCTTACATAAGAGATAGGTTAGGCCCTGCCTATATCAACATAGGTGATAGGTTAGGCGCATCTTATACCATTGCCTTTGCTCACTGCCTCACTTAGGCGAAAGGTTAGGCGCTGCCTATATCAACATAGGCGATAGGTTAGGTGCCGCGTATACCATTGCCTTTGCTCACTGCCTCACTTATATGATAGGGTAGGCGACGCATATGTCAACATAGGCGATGGCTTAGGCACCGCCTGTATCAATAAAGGCGATAGGTTAGGCGCCTCTTATACCATTTCCTATACTCACTGCCTCACTTAGGTGATAGGTTAGGCGCCACCTATATCAACATAGGGGATAGGTTAGGCGCTTCTTATACCATTGCCTTTGCTCACTGCATCACATAGGAGATACGTTAGGCGCTGCCTATATCAACATATGCGATAGGTTAGGCGCTGCTTATACCATTGCCTTCGCTCACTGCCTCACTCAGACTATAGGTTAGGCGTCGCCTATGTCAACATAGGCGATGGCTTAGGTGACGCCTATATCAACATAGGCGATAGGTTAGGCGCCGTTTATACCATTACCTATGCTCACTGCCTCACTTAGGTAATAGGTTAGCCGCCAACAATGTCAATACAGGCGATGGTTTAGGCGCCGCCTATATCAACATAGGGGATATGTTAGGCGCCACTTATACAATTGGCTATGCTCACTGCCTCACTTAGTCGAAAATTTAGGTGCCACCTATATCAGCATAGGGGATAAGTTAGGTGCCTCTTATACCATTGCCTATGCTCACTGCCTCACTTAGGCGATTGGTTAGGCGCCGCCTATGTCAACATTGGCGATGGCTAAGGCGTCGCCTATATCAACATAGGCGATAGGTTAGGCGCTGCTTATACCATTAACTATGCTCACTACCTCACTTAGGCGATAGGTTAGGCGTCGCCTATGTCAACATAGGCGATGGCTAAGGCACCGCCTATATTAACATAGGCGATAGGTTAGGCGCCACTTATACCATTTCCTATTATCATTGCCTCACTTAGGCGATAGGTTAGGCGTCGCCTATGTTAACATAGGCGTGGCATAGGTGACGCCTATATCAACATAGGCGATAGGTTAGGCGCCGCTTATACCATTGCCTATGCTCACCGCCTCACTTAGGTAATAGGTTAGCCAGGTCCTATATCGACACAGGCGATGGTTTAGGAGCCGCTTATATTAACAAAGGGGATAGGTTAGGCGCCACTTATACAATTGGCGATGCTCACTTCCTCACTTAGCCAAAAATTTAGGCGCCGCCTATATCAGCATAGGTGATAAGTTAGGTGCCGCTTATACCATTGACTATACTCAATGCCTCACTTAGGAGATAGGTTTGGCGCCTCCTATGTCAACATAGGCGATTGCTTAGGCGCCGCCTATATCAACATAGGCGATAGGTTAGGCGCCGCTTATACCATTGACTATGCTCACTACCTCACTTAGGCGATAGGTTAGGCGACACCTATGTCAACATAGGGGATGGCTTAGGCACCGCCTGTATCAACAAAGGCGATTGGTTAGGCGCCTCTTATCCCATTTCCTACGCTCACTGCCTCACTTAGGCGAAAGGTTAGGCGCTACTTATATCAACATAGGGGATAGGCTAGGCGCTGCTTATACCATTGCCTTTGCTCACTGCCTCACTTAGGAGATAGGTTAGGCACCGCCTATATCAACATAAGCGATAGGTTAGGCGCTGCTTATACCATTGCCTTCGCTCACTGCCTCACATAGGCGATAAGTTAGGTGTCGCCTATGTTGACATAGGCGATGGCTTAGGTGATGCCTATATCAACATAAGCGATAGGTTAGGTGCCGCTTATACCATTGCCTATGCTCACTGCCTCAGTTAGGTAATAGGTTAGCCAGCTCCTATATCAACACAAGCGATGGTTTAGGAGCCACTTATATTAACAAAGGGGATAGGTTAGGCGCCACTTATACAATTGGCGATGCTCACTTCCTCACTTAGCCAAAAATTTAGGCGCCGCCTATATCAGCATAGGTGATAAGTTAGGTGCCGCTTATACCATTGACTATACTCAATGCCTTACTTAGGAGATAGGTTTGGCGCCTCCTATGTCAACATAGGCGATTGCTTAGGCGTCGCCTATATCAACATAGGCGATAGGTTAGGCGCCGCTTATACCATTGACTATGCTCACTACCTCACTTAGGCGATAGGTTAGGCGCCGCCTATGTCAACATAGGTGATGGCTAAGGCGCCGCCTATATCAACATAGGAGATAGGTTAGGCGCCGCTTATACCATTGCCTATGCTCACTTCCTCACTTATGCAATATATTAGGCGCTTTCTATGTCAACATAGGCGATGGATTAGGCACCGCCAATATCAACATAGGCGATAGGTTGGGAGCCGCCTATGTCAATATTGGGGATGGCTTAGGCGCCGCCTATATTAACATAGGCGATAGGTTAGGTGCCGCTTATACCATTGCCTATGCTCACTGCCTTACTTAGGTGATAGGTTAGGCGCCGCCTACGTCAACATAGGAGATATCTTAGGTGCCACCTATATCAACATAGGCGATAGGTTAGGCGCGGCTTATTCCATGGCCTATGCTCACTGCCTCACTTAGGCTATAGTTTAGGCGCCGCCTGTATCAGCAAAGGCGATAGGTTAGGCGCCGCTTATACAATTACCTATACTCACAGCCTCACTTAGGCGATAGGTTAGGCGCTGCCTATATCAACATAGGTGATAGGTTAGGCGCCTCTTATACCATTTCCTTTGCTGGCTGCCTCACTTAGGCGATACGTTAGGCGCCACCTATATCAACATAGGCGATAGGTTAGGCACCGCTTATACCATAGCCTTTGCTCACTTCCTTACTTACGTGATAGGTTAGGCGACGCCTATGTACATATAGCAGATGGCTTAGTCACTGCCTGTATCAACAAAGGCGATAGGTTAGGCGCCTCTTATACCATTTCCTATGCTCACTGCCTCTCTTAGGCGATAGGTTAGGTGCTACCAATATCAATGCAGGGGATAGGTTAGGCGCTGATTATACCATTGCCTTTGCTCACTGCCTCACTTAGGAGATAGGTTAGAAGCTGCCTATATCAACATAGGCGATAGGCTAGGCGCCGCTTATACCATTGTCTTCGCTCACTGCCTCACATAGGCGATAGGTTAGGTGTCGCCTATGTCAACATAGGCGATGGCTTAGGTGATGCCTATATCAACATAGGCGATAGGTTAGGCGCCGCATATACCATTGACTATGCTCACTGCCTCACAGAGGTAATAGGTTAGCCACCTCATATGTCAACACAGGCAATGGTTTAGGAGCCGCTTATATCAACAAAGGGGATAGGTTAGGCTCCACTGATACAATTGGCGATGCTCACTGCCTCACTTAGGTAATAGGTTAGCCACCTCATATGTCAACACAGGTGATGGTTTAGGAGCCGCTTATATCATAAAAAGGGATAGGTTAGGCGCCACTCATACAATTGGCGATGCTCACTACCTCACTTAGCCAAAAATTTAGGTGCCACCTATATCAGCATAGGCGATAAGTTAGGTGCCGCTTATACCATTGACTATGCTCAATGCCTCACTTAGGCTATAGGTTAGGTCCCGCCTATGTCAACATAGGCGATGGCTTAGGCGCCGCCTATATCAATATAGGTGATAGCTTAGGCGCCGCTTATACTATTGACTATGCTCACTACCTCAGTTAGGCGATGGCTAAGGCGCCGCCTATATCAACATAGGCGATAGGTTAGGCGCCGCTTATACCATTGCCTATGCTCACTTCCCCACTTATGCAATATATTAGGCGCATTCTATGTCAGCATAGGTGATGGATTAGGCACCGCCAATATCAACATAGGCGATAGGTTGGGCACCGCCTATGTCAATATTGGCGATGGCTTAGGCGCCGCCTATATCAACATAGGAGATTGGTTAGGTGCTGCTTATACCATTGCCTATGCTCACTACCTCACTTAGGAGATAAGTTAGGCACCACCTACGTCAACATAGGCGATGTCTTAGGTGCCTCCTATATAAACATAGGCGATATGTTAGGCGCAACTTATACCATGGCCTATGCTCACTTCCTCACTTAGGCTATAGGTTAGGCGCCACCTGTATCAGCAAAGGCGATAGGTTAGGCGCCACTTATACCATTTCCTATGCTCACTGCCTCACTTAGCCGATAGGTTAGACTCTGCCTATACAAACATAGGTGATAGGTTAGGTGCCTCTTATACCATTTCCTTTGCTGACTGCCTTACTTAGGCGATACGTTAGGCGCCGCCTATGTCAACATAGGCGATAGGTTAGGCGCCGCTTATACCATTGCCTTCGCTCACTGCCTCACATAGGCAATAGGTTAGGTGTCGCCTATGTCAACATAGGCGATGGCTTAGGCACCGCATGTATCAACAAAGGTGATAGGTTAGGCGCCTCTTATACCATTTCCTATGCTCACTGCCTCACTTAGGCGATAGGTTTGGCGCCACCTATATCAACGTAGGGGATAGGTTAGGCATTGCATATACCATTGCCTTTGCTCACTGCCTCACTTAGGAGATAGGTTAGGCTCCGCTTATATCAACATAGCTGATAGGTTAGGCGCCGCTTATACCATTGCCTTCGCTCACTGCCTCACATAGGCAATAGGTTAGGTGTCGCCTATGTCAACATAGGCGATGGCTTAGGTGACGCCTATATCAACATAGGCGATAGGTTAGGCGCCGCTTATACCATTGCCTATGCTCACTGCCTCACATAGGTAATAGGTTAGCCACCTCATATGTCAACATAGGCGATGATTTAGAAGACGCTTATATCAATAAAGGGGATAGGTTACGCGCCACTTATACAATTGGCGATTCTCACTGCCTCACTTAGCCGAAAATTTAGGCGCCGCCTACATTATCATAGGCAATAAGTTAGGTGTCGCTTATACCATTGCCTATGCTCACTGCCTCACTTAGGCGATAGGTTAGGCACCGCCTATGTCAACATAGGCCATGGCTTAGGCGCCGCCTATATGAACATAGGCGATAGGTTAGGCTCCGCTTATACCGTTGCCTATGCTCACTACCTCACTTAGGCGATATATTAGGTGCCGCCTATGTCAACATAGGCGATGGCTAAGGCGCCGCCTATATCAATATAGGCGATAGGTTAGGCGCCACTTATACCATTGCCTATGCTCACTTCCCCACTTATGCAATATATTAGGCGCATTCTATGTCAGCATAGGTGATGGATTAGGCACCGCCAATATCAACATAGGCGATAGGTTGGGCACCGCCTATGTCAATATTGGCGATGGCTTAGGCGCCGCCTATATCAACATAGGAGATTGGTTAGGTGCTGCTTATACCATTGCCTATGCTCACTACCTCACTTAGGAGATAAGTTAGGCACCACCTACGTCAACATAGGCGATGTCTTAGGTGCCTCCTATATAAACATAGGCGATAGGTTAGGCGCAACTTATACCATGGCCTATGCTCACTTCCTCACTTAGGCTATAGGTTAGGCGCCACCTGTATCAGCAAAGGCGATAGGTTAGGCGCCACTTATACCATTTCCTATGCTCACTGCCTCACTTAGCCGATAGGTTAGACTCTGCCTATACAAACATAGGTGATAGGTTAGGTGCCTCTTATACCATTTCCTTTGCTGACTGCCTTACTTAGGCGATACGTTAGGCGCCGCCTATGTCAACATAGGCGATAGGTTAGGCGCCGCTTATACCATTGCCTTCGCTCACTGCCTCACATAGGCAATAGGTTAGGTGTCGCCTATGTCAACATAGGCGATGGCTTAGGCACCGCATGTATCAACAAAGGTGATAGGTTAGGCGCCTCTTATACCATTTCCTATGCTCACTGCCTCACTTAGGCGATAGGTTTGGCGCCACCTATATCAACGTAGGGGATAGGTTAGGCATTGCATATACCATTGCCTTTGCTCACTGCCTCACTTAGGAGATAGGTTAGGCTCCGCTTATATCAACATAGCTGATAGGTTAGGCGCCGCTTATACCATTGCCTTCGCTCACTGCCTCACATAGGCAATAGGTTAGGTGTCGCCTATGTCAACATTGGCGATGGCTTAGGTGACGCCTATATCAACATAGGCGATAGGTTAGGCGCCGCTTATACCATTGCCTATGCTCACTGCCTCACATAGGTAATAGGTTAGCCACCTCATATGTCAACATAGGCGATGATTTAGAAGACGCTTATATCAATAAAGGGGATAGGTTACGCGCCACTTATACAATTGGCGATTCTCACTGCCTCACTTAGCCGAAAATTTAGGCGCCGCCTACATTATCATAGGCAATAAGTTAGGTGTCGCTTATACCATTGCCTATGCTCACTGCCTCACTTAGGCGATAGGTTAGGCACCGCCTATGTCAACATAGGCCATGGCTTAGGCGCCGCCTATATGAACATAGGCGATAGGTTAGGCTCCGCTTATACCGTTGCCTATGCTCACTACCTCACTTAGGCGATATATTAGGTGCCGCCTATGTCAACATAGGCGATGGCTAAGGCGCCGCCTATATCAATATAGGCGATAGGTTAGGCGCCACTTATACCATTGCCTATGCTCACTTCCCCACTTATGCAATATATTAGGCGCATTCTATGTCAGCATAGGTGATGGATTAGGCACCGCCAATATCAACATAGGCGATAGGTTGGGCACCGCCTATGTCAATATTGGCGATGGCTTAGGCGCCGCCTATATCAACATAGGAGATTGGTTAGGTGCTGCTTATACCATTGCCTATGCTCACTACCTCACTTAGGAGATAAGTTAGGCACCACCTACGTCAACATAGGCGATGTCTTAGGTGCCTCCTATATAAACATAGGCGATAGGTTAGGCGCAACTTATACCATGGCCTATGCTCACTTCCTCACTTAGGCTATAGGTTAGGCGACACCTGTATCAGCAAAGGCGATAGGTTAGGCGCCACTTATACCATTTCCTATGCTCACTGCCTCACTTAGCCGATAGGCGATGGATTAGGCACCGCCAATATCAGCATAGGAGATAGGTTAGGTGCCGCCTATGTCAATATTGGCGATGGATTAGGCGCCGCCAATATCAACATAGGCGATAGGTTAGGTGCCGCTTATACCATTGCCTATCGTCACTGCCTCACTAAGGCGATAGGTTAGGCGCCGCCTATGTCAACATAGGTGATTTCTTGGGTGTCGTCTATATCAACATAGGCAAATAGGTTAGGCGCAACTTATACCATGGCCTATGCTCACTGACTCACTTAGGCTATAGCTTAGGCGCCGACTGAATCAACAAAGGCGATAGGTTAGGCGTCGCTTATACCATTGCCTATGCTCACTGCCTCACTTAGGCGATAGGTTAGGCGCCGCTTATACCATTTCCTATGCTCATTGCCTCACTTTGGTAATAGGTTAGCCGCCACCTATGTCAACACAGGCGATGGTTTAGGCACCTCCTATATCAACATAGGGGATAGGTTAGGCGCCACTTATACAATTGGCTATGCTCACTGCCTTACTTAGATGAAAATTTAGGTGCCGCCTATCTCAGCATAGGCGATAAGTTAGGTGCCGCTTATACCATCGCCTATGCTCATTGCCTCACTTAGACCATAGGTTAGGCGCCACCTATGTTAACATAGGCGATGGCTTAGGCGCCGCCTATATCAACATAGGCGATAGGTTAGGCGCCGCTTATACCATTGCCTATGCTAACTACCTCACTTAGACGATACGTTAGGGACCGCCTATGTCAACATAGGCGATGGCTAAGGCACCGCCTATGTCAACATAGGAGATAGGTTAGGCACCACTTGTACCATTGCCTATGCTAATTTCCTCACTTAGGCGATAGGTTAGGCACCGCCTATGTCAACATATGCGATGTATTAGGTGCCGCCTATATCAACATAGGCGATAGGTTAGGCGCAGGTTATACCATGGCCTATGCTCACTGACTCACTTAGGCTACAGGTTAGGCGCTGCCTGTATCAACAAAGGTGTTAGGTTAGGCGCCGATTATACCATTGAATATGCTCACTGCCTCACTTAGGCGATAGGTTAGGCGTTGCCTATATCAACATAGGTCATAGGTTAGGCGTCGCTTATACCATTTCCTTTGCTCACTGCCTCACTTAGGCGATAGGTTAGGAGCTGCCTATATCAACATAGGCGATAGGTTAGGTGCCGCTTATACCATTGCCTTTGCTCACTACCTCACTTAGGTGATAGGTTAGGCGCCGCCTATGTCAACATAAGCGATGGCTTAGGAACCACCTATATCAACAAAGGTGATAGGTTAGGCGCCACCTATATCAACGTAGGCGATAGGTTAGGCGCTGCTTATACTATTGCCTTTGCTCACTACCTCACTTAGGAGATAGGTTAGGCGCCGCCTATATCAACATAGGCGATAGGTTAGACGCCACCTATATCAGCATAGGTGATTGGTTAGGCGCCGCTTATACCATTGCCTATGCTCACTTCCTCACTTAGACGATAGGTTAGGCGCCACCAATGTCAAAATAGGCGATGGCTTAGGCGCCGCCTATATCAACATAGGCGATAGGTTAGGCGCCGCTTATACCATTGCCTATGCTCACTACCTCACTTAAGAGATAGGTTAGGCGCCGCCTATGTAAACATAGGCGATGGCTAAGGTGCCGCATATATCCACATAGGCGATAGGTGAGGCGCCGCTTATACCATTGCCTATGCTCACTGCCTCACTTATGCAATATATTAAGGGCTGCCTATGTCATCATACGCGATTGCTTAGGCGCCGCCAATATCAACATAGGTGATAGGTTAGGCGTCGCCTATGTCTATATTGGGGATGTCTTAGGCTCCGCCTATATCAATATAGGCGATAGGTTAGGTGCCGCTTATACCATTGCCTATTATCACTGCCTCACTAAGGAGATAGGTTAGGCACCGCCTATGTCAACATAGGGGATGTCTTAGACGCCGCCTATATCAACATAGGCGATAGGTTAGGGGCCGCTTATACCATTTCCTATTCTCACTGCCTCACTTAGTCTATAGGTTAGGCGTCGCCTATGTCATCATAGGCGATGCCTGTATCAAAAATGGCGATAGGTTAGGCGCCGCTAATACCATTTCCTATGCTCACTGCCTCACTTAGGTGATAGGTTAGGCGCCGCCTATATCAACATAGTATATAGGTTAGGAACGGCTTATAGAATTGCCTTTGCTCACTGCCTCACTTAGGCGATAGGTTAGGCGCCGCCTATATCAACATAGGCGATACGTTAGGTGCCGCTTATACCATTGCCTTTGCTCACTGCCTCACTTAGGTGATAGGTGAGGCGCCACTTATAACATTGCCTTCGCTCACTGCCTCACATAGGCGATAGGTTCTGGTCGCCTATGTCAACATACGTGATGGCTTAGGTGATGCCTATATCAACATAGGCGATAGGTTAGGCGCCGCTTATTCCATTGCCTATGCTCACTGCCTCACTTAGGTAATAGGTTAGCCGCCACCTATGTCAACACAGTCGATGGTTTAGGCGCCGCCTATATCAACATAGGGGATAGGTTAGGCGCCACTTATACAATTGGCTATGCTAACTGCCTCACTTAGCCGAAAATTTAGGCGCCGCCTATATCAGCATAGGCGATAAGTTAGGTGCCGCTTATACCATTTCCTATGCTCACTGCCTTACTTAGGCGATAGGTTAGGCGCTGCCTATGTCAACATAGGCGATGGCTTAGGCGCCGCCTATATCAACATAGGCGATAGGTTAGGCGCCGCTTATTCCATTTCCTATGCTCATTGCCTCACTTTGGTAATAGGTTAGCCGCCACCTATGTCAATACAGGCGATGGTTTAGGCGCCTCCTATATCAACATAGGGGATAGGTTAGGCGCCACTTATACAATTGGCTATGCTCACTGCCTTACTTAGATGAAAATTTAGGTGCCGCCTATATCAGCATAGGCGATAAGTTAGGTGCCGCTTATACCATCGCCTATGCACACTGCCTCACTTAGACCATAGGTTAGGCGCCACCTATGTTAACATAGGCGATGGCCTAGGCGCCGCCTATATCAATATAGGCGATAGGTTAGGCGCCGCTTGTACCATTGCCTATGCTAAATACCTCACTTAGACGATAGGTTAGGCACCACCTATGTCAACATAGGCGATGGCTAAGGCGCCGCCTATGTCAACATAGGAGATAGGTTAGGCACCACTTGTACCATTGCCTATGCTCACTTCCTTACATAGGCGATAGGTTAGGCGCCGCCTATGTCAACATAGGCGATGTCTTAGGTGCCGCCTATATCAACATAGGCGATTGGTTAGGCACAGGTTATACCATGGCCTATGCTCACTGACTCACTTAGGCTACAGGTTAGGCGCTGCCTGTATCAACAAAAGTGTTAGGTTAGGCGCCGCTTATACCATTGAATATGCTCACTGCCTCACTTAGGCGATAGGTTAGGCATTTCCTATATCAACATAGGTGATAGGTTAGGCGTCGCTTATACCATTTCCTTTGCTCACTGCCTCACTTAGGCGATAGGTTAGGAGCTGCCTATATCAACATAGGCGATAGGTTAGGTGCTGCTTATACCATTGCCTTTGCTCACTACCTCACTTAGGTGATAGGTTAGGCGCCGCCTATGTCAACATAAGCGATGGCTTAGGCACCACCTATATCAACAAAGGCGATAGGTTAGGCGCCTCTTATACCATTTCCTATGCTTACTGCCTTACTTAGGTGATAGGTTAGGCGCCACCTATATCAACGTAGGCGATAGGTTAGGCGCTGCTTATACTATTGCCTTTGCTCACTACCTCACTTAGGAGATAGGTTAGGCGCCGCCTATATCAACATAGGTGATAGGTTAGGCGCCACCTATATCAGCATAGGTGATTGGTTAGGCGCCGCTTATACCATTGCCTATGCTCACTTCCTCACTTAGACGATAGGTTATGCGCCAACTATGTCAAAATAGGCGATGGCTTAGGCGCCGCCTATATCAACATAGGCGATAGGTTAGGCGCCGCTTATACCATTGCCTATGCTCACTACCTCACTTAGGAGATAGGTTAGGAGCCGCCTATGTCAACATAGGCGATGGCTAAGGTGCTGCATATATCCACATAGGCGATAGGTGAGGAGCCGCTTATACCATTGCCTATGCTCACTGCCTCACTTATGCAATATATTAAGGGCTGCTTATGTCATCATACGCGATGGCTTAGGCGCCGCCAATATCAACATAGGTGACAGGTTAGGCGCCGCCTATGTCTATATTGGCGATGGCTTAGGCTCTGCCTATATCAATATAGGCGATAGGTTAGTTGCCGCATATACCATTGCCTATGCTCACTGCCTCACTTAGGAGATAGGTTAGGCACCTCCTATGTCAACATAGGGGATGTCTTAGACGCCGCCTATATCAACGTAGGCGATAGGTTAGGCGCCGCTTATACCATTTCCTATTCTCACTGCCTCACTTAGTCTATAGATTAGGCGCCGCCTATGTCAACATAGGCGATGCCTGTATTAAAAATGGTGATTGGTTAGGCGCTGCTAATACCATTTCCTATGCTCACTGCCTCAGTTAGGTGATAGGTTAGGCTCCGCCTATATCAACATAGGATATAGGTTAGGAACTGCTTATAGAATTGCCTTTGCTCACTACCTCACTTAGGCGATAGGTTAGGCGCCGCCTATATCAACATAGGCGATACGTTAGGTGTCGCTTATACCATTACCTTTGCTCACTGCCTCACTTAGGTGATAGGTGAGGTGCCACTTATAACATTGCCTTCGCTCACTGCCTCACATAGGCGATAGGTTTTGGTCGCTTATGTCAACATAGGCGATGGCTTAGGTGATGCCTATATCAACATAGGCCATAGGTTAGGCGCCGCTTATACCATTGCCTATGCTCACTTCCTCACTTAGGTAATAGGTTAGCTCCCACCTATGTCAACACAGGCGATGGTTTAGGTGCCGCCTATATCAACATAGGGGATAGGTTAGGCGCCACTTATACAATTGGCTATGCTCACTGCCTCACTTAGCCGAAAATTTAGGCGCCGCCTATATCAGCATAGGCGATAAGTTAGGTGCCGCTTATACCATTTCCTATGCTCACTGCCTTACTTAGGCGATAGGTTAGGCGCCACCTATGTCAACATAGGCGATGGCTTAGGCGCCGCCTATATCAACATAGGCGATAGGTTAGGCGCCGCTTATACCATTGCCTATGCTCACTACCTCACTTAGGCGATTGGTTAGGCGCCGTCTATGTCAACATAGGCGCCGCCTATGTCAACATAGGTAATGGATAAGGCACCGCCTATATCAACATAGGCGATAGGTTAGGCACCGCTTATACCATTTCCTATGCTCACTTCCTCACTTAGGCGATAGGTTAGGCGCTGCCTATGTCAACATAGGCGATGTCTTAGGTGCCGCCTATATCAACATAGGTGATAGGTTAGGCGCAGGTTATACCATGGCCTATGCTCACTGCCTCACTTAGGCTACAGGTTAGGCGCTGGCTGTATCAACAAAGGTTATAGGTT
This sequence comes from Capsicum pubescens, assembly GCA_030864215.1. Taxonomy (NCBI): domain Eukaryota; kingdom Viridiplantae; phylum Streptophyta; class Magnoliopsida; order Solanales; family Solanaceae; genus Capsicum; species Capsicum pubescens. The sequence goes on from CM061542.1 coordinate 305,283,084, forward strand.
AGGTGCCGCTTATACCATTGCCTATGCTTACTGCTTCACTTAGGCGATAGGTTAGGGGTTGCCTATATCAGCATAGGTGATAGGTTAGGCGTCGCTTATATCATTTCCTTTGCTCACTGCCTCACTTAGGCGATAGGTTAGGAGCTACCTATATCAATATAGGCGATAGGTTAGGCGCCTCTTATACCATTGCCTTTGCTTACTACCTCACTTAGGTGATAGGTTGGGAGCCGCCTATGTCAACATAAGCGATGGCTTAGGCACCGCCTGTATCAACAAAGGCGATAGGTTAGGCGCCTCTTATACCATTTCCTATGCTCACTGGCTCACTTAGGCGATAGGTTAGGCGCCACCTAGATCAATGTAGGAGATAGGTTAGGCGCTGCTTATACTATTGCCTTTGCTCACTACCTCACTTAGCTGATAGGTTAGGTGCCGCCTATATCAACATAGGCGATAGGTTAGGCGCCGCTTATACCATTTCCTTCGCTCACTGCCTCACTTAGGCGATAGGTTAGGCGTCGCCTATGTCTATATAGGGGATGGCTTAGGTGACGCATATATCAACATAGGCGATAGGTTAGGTGCCACTTATGCCATTTCCTATGCTTCCTGCCTCACTTAGGTAATAGGTTAGCCGACACCTATGTCAACATAGGCAATGGTTTAGGCACCGCCTATATAAACATAGGGTATAGGTTAGGCGCCACTTATATAATTGGCTATGCTCACTGCCTCACATAGCCGAAAAGTTAGGCGCCGCCTATATCAGCATAGGCAATAATTTAGGCGCCGCTTATACCATTGCCTATGCTCACTTCCTCACTTAAACGATAGGTTAGGCGCCGCCTATGTCAAAATAGGCGATTGCTTAGGCGCCGCCTATATCAACATAGGCGATAGGTTAGGCGCCGCTTATACCATTGCATATGCTCACTACCTCACTTAGGAGATAAGTTAGGCGCCGCCTATGTCAACATAGGCGATGGCTTAGGCGCCGCCTATATCAACAAAGGCGATAGGATAGGTGTTGCTTATACCATTGCCTATGCGCACTGCCTCACTTAGGTGATAGGTTAGGCGCCGCCATTGTCAAAATAGGTGCTGGCTTAGGTGTTCCCGATATCAACATAGGCGATAGGTTAGGCACCGCATAAACCATTTCCTATGCTCACTGCCTCACTTAGGCGATAGGTTAGACACCACTTATACCATTTCCTAAGATCACTGCCTCACTTAGGCGATAGGTTAGGCGCCGTCTATATCCACATTTGCGATGGCTTAGGCGCCGCCTATATCAACATAGGCGATAGGTTAGGAGCAGCTTATACCATTGCCTATGCACCTTGCCTAACTTAGGCAATAGTTTAGGCGCCTCCTATGTCAACATAGTCAATGGTCTTGGCACCGCCTATATTAACATAGGCGATAGGTTAGGCGCCGTTTATACCATTGCCTATGATCACTGACTCACTTAGGAGATAGGTTATGCGCTGCCTATGTCAACATAGGTGATTGTTTAGTTGCCTCCTATATCAACATAGGCAATTGGTTAGTCGCCGCTTATACCATTCCCTATGCTCACTGCCTCACTTAGTTGATAGGTTAGGCGCCTACTATGTCAACATTAGCGATATGTTAAGCGCCGCTTATACCATTGCCTTTGCTCACTTCCTCCCTTAGGCGATAGGTTAGATGCCACCTATACCAACATAGGCGATGGCTTGGGTGCCGCCTATATTAACATAGGCGATAGGTTAGGTGCCGCTTTTACCATTGCCTATGCTTACTGCATCACTTATGCGTTAATTTAGGCGCCGCTTATATCAACATAGGTGATAGGTTATGCGCCGCTTATACCATTCCCTATGCTTCTTTGCTTAACTTAGGTGATAGGTTAGGCACCGTCTATGTCAACATAGGTGATGGAATAGGCACTGCTTATTTCAACATAGGTGATAGTTTAGGCGCCGCTTATACAGTTGCCTATTCGCACTGCCTCGCTTAGGCGATAGATTAGGCACCGCCTATGTCAACATAGGCGATAGCTTAGGCGCCACCTATATCAACATAGTTGATAGGTTAGGCGCCTTTTATACCATTGCCTATGCTCACTGCGTCACTTTGGCGATAGGTTAGGCACCGCCTATGTCAACATAGGTGATGGCTTTGGCCCCGCCTGTATAAACATAGGCAATAGGTTAGGAGTCGCTTATACCATTTCCTATGCTCACTTCCTCACTTAGGCGATAGTTTAGGCTCCGCCTATGTCAACATAGGCGATAGGTTAGGAGCCGCTTATACCGTTGCCTTTGCTCACTACCTCACTTAGGCGATAGGTTAGGCGCCGCCTATGTCAACATAGGTGATGTCTTAGGCGCCACTTATATCAATATAGGCGATAGGTTAGGCGCTGCTTATACCCTTGCCTATGCTCACTGCCTTACTTAGGTGATAGGTTAGGCGCCGCCTATGTCAACATAGGAAATGGCTTAGGCACCGGCTATATCAACATAGGCGATAGGTTAGGCGCTCCTTACACAGTTGCCTATTCTCACTTCCTCACTTAGGCAATAGGTTAGGCGCCGCCTATGTTAACATATGGGATGGCTTGGGTTCCGCTAATATCAACATAGGTGATAGGTTAGGTGCCGCTTATACCATTTCCTAAGATCACTTCCTCACTTAGGCGATAGGTTAGGCGCCGTTTATGTACACATTGGCGATGGCTTAGGCGCCGCCTATATCAACATAGGCGATAGGTTAGGAGCAGCTTATACCTTTGCCTATGCTCACTTCCTCTCTTAGGCGATAGTTTAGGCACCGCCTATGTCAACATAGGCGATGTCTTAGTCCCCGCCTATATAAACAAAGGCGATAGGTTAGGCGCCGCTTATACCATTGCCTATGCTCACTTTCTCACTTAGGATCTAGTTTAGGTGCCGCCTATGTCAACATAAGCGATAGCTTAGGCGCCACTTATATAAACATAGGTGATAGGCTAGGCGCCGTTTATACCATTGCCTATGCTCACTGCGTCACTTAGGCGATAGGTTAGGCACCTCCTATGTCAACATAGGTGATGGCTTAGGCCCCGCCTGTATAAACATAGGCGATAGGTTAGGCGTCGCTTATACCATTTCCTATTCTCACTTCCTCACTTAGGCGATAGGTTAGGCACCACTTATACCATTGCCTATGCTCACGACCTTACTTAGGGGATAGGTTATGCGCTGTCTATGTCAACATAGGTGATTGCTTAGGCGCCACCTATATCAACATAGGCGATAGGTTAGGAGCCGCTTATACCATTGCCTATGCTCACTGCCTCAGTTAGGCGATAGGTTAGGCGCCGCCAATGTCAACATTAGCGATATGTTAAGCGCCGCTGATACCATTGCCTTAGCTCACTTCCTCACTTAGGCGATAGGTTAGGCACCGCCTATGCCAACATAGGCGATGTGTTGGGTGCCACCTATTTCAACATAGGTGATAGGTTAGGAGCCGCTTTTACCATTGCCTATGCTTACTGCCTCACTTATGCGATAAGTTAGGCGCCGCCTATATCAACATAGGCGATAGGTTAGGCGCCGCTTATACCATTGCCTATGCTTCTTTACCTCACTTAGGTGATAGGTTAGGCAACGTCTATTTCAACATAGGTGATGGTTTAGGCACCTCCTATTTCAACATACGCGATAGATTAGGCGTCGCTTATACAGTTGCCTATTCTCACTGCCTCGCTTAGGGGATAGGTTAGGCGCCGCCTATGTCAACATAGGTGATGGATTAGGCGCTGCCTATATAAACATAGGCAATAGGTTAGGCTCCACTTATACCATTGACTATAATCACTGCATCACTTAGGCGATAGGTTAGGCGTTGCCTTTGTAAACATAGGCGATGGCTTAGGCACCACCTATATCAACATAGGTGATAGGTTAGGCGCCGTTTATATCATTGCCTATGCTCACTGCCTCACTTAGATGAAAGGTTAGGCACCGCCCACGTCAACATAGGCGATGGCTGAGGCATCTCCTATATAAACATAGGCGATAGGTTAGAAGCCGCTTATACCATTGCCTATGCTCACTTCCTCACTTAGGCAATAGTTTAGTCGCCACCTATGTCAACATAGGCGATAGGTTAGGCGCCGCTTATACCATTGCCTATGCTCACTACCTCACTTAGGCGATAGGTTAGGCGCCGCCTATGTCAACATAGGTGATGTCTTAGGTGCCGCTTATATCAACATAGGCGATTGCTTAGGATGCGCCTATGTCATCATAGGCGATGGCTTACGCGCCGCCTATATCAACATAGGCGATAGGATAGGCGCCGCTTATACCATTTCCAATGCTCACTACCTCACTTAGGAAATAGGATAGGCGCCGCCTATGTCAATATAGGCGATGGCTTCGGCGCCGCCTATATTAACATAGGTGATAGGTTAGGCGCTGCCTATGTCACCATAGGCGATGACTTAGGTGTCGCCTATATGAACATAGGTGATAGGTTAGGCGCAGCTTATACCATTGCCTATGCTCACTCCCTCACTTAGGCGATAGATTAGGCACCACCTATATAAATATATGTGCTGGCTTAGGGGCCGCCTATATCAACATAGGCGATAGGTTAGGCGCCGCTTATACCATTGCCTATGCTCACTGCTTCACTTAGATGATAGGTTAGGCGCCGCCTATGTCAACATAGGCGATGGCTTAGGCGCCGCCTATATCAACATAGGCGATAGGATAGGAGCCGCTTATACCATTGCATATACTCACTGCTGCACTTAGGCGATAGGTTAGGTGCCGTCTATGTCAACATAGGCAATGGCTTAGGGGCCTCCAATATCAACATAAGCGATAGGGTAGGCACCATTACCTATGCTTCTTTACCTCACTTTGGTGATAGGTTAGGCGCCGCGTATATCAACATAAGCGATAGGTTAGGCACCGCTTATACCATTGCCTATGCTCACTACCTCACTTAGGCGATATGTTAGGCAGTGCTTATACCATTGCCTATGCTCACTGCCTCACTTACGCTATAGGTTAGGTGTCGCCTATGTCAACATAGGAGATAGGTTAGGCTCTGATTATACCATTGCCTATGCTCACTGCCTCGCTTAGGAGATAGGTTAGGCGCCGCCTATGTCAACATAGGCAATGGATTAGGGGCCTCCTATATCAACATTGGTGATAGGTTAGGCACCGCATATACTATTGCCTATGCTCACTGCCTCACTTAGGAGATAGGTTCGGTGCCGCGTATATCAACATAGGTGATAGGTTAAGCACCGCTTATACCATTGCCTATGCTCACTACCTCACTTAGGCGATAGGATAGGCGCTGCCTATGTCAACATAGGCGATGGCTTAGGCACCGCCTATATCTACACATGTGATAGGTTAGGCGCCGCTTATACTATTGCCTATGCTCACTTCATCACTTAGGCGATAGGTTAGGCACCGCCTATGTCATCATAAGCGATGGCTTAGGCGCCGCCTATATAAACATAGGCAATAGGTTAGGCGCCAGTTATACCATTTCCTATTATCACTTCCTCACTTAGGTGATAGGTTAGGTGCTGCCTATGTCAACATAGGCGATGGCTTAGGCGCCGCCTATACCAACATAGGCGATGGCTTAGGCATCGCTGATACCATTGCATGTGCTCACTGACTCACTTAGGAGATAGGTTAGGCGCCGCCTATGTCAACATAGGCGATTGCTTAGGCGCCTCTTATATAAACATAGGCGATAGGTTAGGCGCCGCTTATACCATTGCCTATTCTCATTGTCTCACTTAGGCAATATATTAGGCGCCGCCTATGTCAACATAGGCGATGGCTTAGGCGCCCCCTATATCAACATAGACGATTGGTTAGGCGCCGCTTATACCATTTCCTATGCTCACTTTCTCACTTAGGCGATAGGTTAGGCTCCGCCTATGTAAACTGAGGCGATGACTTAGGTGCCGCCTATATCAACATAGACGATAGGTTAGGCGCCACTTATACCATTGCCTATGCTCTCTACCTTACTTAGGCGATAACTTAGGGACCACCTATATAAATATAGGTGGTGTCTTAGGCGCCGCCTATATCAAAATAGGCTATAGGATAGGCGTCGCTTATACCATTACCTATTCTCACTGCTTCACTTAGGCGATAGGTTAGGCGCCGCCTTTGTCAACATAGGCGTGGCTTAGGCGCCGCCTATATCAACATAGGCTATAGGCTAGGCACCGCTTATACCATTGCCTATGCTCACTGCTTCACTTAGGCGATAGGTTAGGTGCCGCCTATGTCAACATAGGCGATGGCTTAGGGGCCTTCTATATCAACATAAGCGATAGCTTAGGCGCCATATATACTATTGCCGATGCTCACTTCCTCACTTAGGCGATAGGTTAGGCGCTGCATATATCAACATAGGCGATAGGTTAGGTACCGCTTATACCATTTCCTATGCTCACAAACTCACTTAGGCGATAGGTTAGGCGCCGCGTATGTCAACATAGGCGATGGCTCAGGCGCCGCGTATATCCACATAAGCAATAGGTTAGGAGCCGCTTATACTATTGCCTATGCTCACTGACTCACTTAGGCGATAGATTAGGCCCCGCCTATGTCAACATAGACGATTGCTTAGGCGCCGCCTATATCAACATAGGCAATAGGCTAGGCACTAATTATACCATTGCCTATGCTCACTACCTTACTTAGGCGATAGGTTAGGCGCCACCTATGTCAACATAGGCGATGGCTTAGGCGCCTCCTATATAAACATAGGCGATAGGTTAGGCGACGCTTATACCATTACCTATGCTCATTGACTCACTTAGTCAATAGATTAGGCCCCGCCTATGTCAACATAGGCGATGGCTTAGGCGCCCCCTATATCAACATAGGCGATAGGATAGGCGCCGCTTATACCATTTCCAATGCTCACTACCTCACTTAGGAAATAGGATAGGCGCCGCCTATGTCAATATAGGCGATGGCTTCGGCGCTGCCTATATTAACATAGGTGATAGGTTAGGCGCTGCCTATGTAACCATAGGCGATGACTTAGGTGTCGCCTATATGAACATAGGTGATAGGTTAGGCGCAGCTTATACCATTGCCTATGCTCACTCCCTCACTTAGGCGATAGATTAGGCACCACCTATATAAATATATGTGCTGGCTTAGGCGCCGCCTATATCAACATAGGCGATAGGTTAGGCGCCGCTTATACCATTGCCTATGCTCACTGCTTCACTTAGATGATAGGTTAGGCGCCGCTTATGTCAACATAGGCGATGGCTTAGGCGCCGCCTATATCAACATAGGCGATAGGATAGGTGCCGCTTATACCATTGCATATGCTCACTGCTGCACTTAGGCGATAGGTTAGGTGCCGTCTATGTCAACATAGGCAATGGCTTAGGGGCCTCCAATATCAACATAAGCGATAGGGTAGGCACCATTACCTATGCTTCTTTACCTCACTTTGGTGATAGGTTAGGCGCCGCGTATATCAACATAAGCGATAGGTTAGGCACCGCTTATACCATTGCCTATGCTCACTACCTCACTTAGGCGATATGTTAGGCAGTGCTTATACCATTGCCTATGCTCACTGCCTCACTTACGCTATAGGTTAGGTGTCGCCTATGTCAACATAGGAGATAGGTTAGGCTCTGCTTATACCATTGCCTATGCTCACTGCCTCGCTTAGGCGATAGGTTAGGCGCCGCCTATGTCAACATAGGCAATGGATTAGGGGCCTCCTATATCAACATTGGTGATAGGTTAGGCACCGCATATACTATTGCCTATGCTCACTGCCTCACTTAGGAGATAGGTTCGGTGCCGCGTATATCAACATAGGTGATAGGTTAAGCACCGCTTATACCATTGCCTATGCTCACTACCTCACTTAGGCGATAGGATAGGCGCTGCCTATGTCAACATAGGCGATGGCTTAGGCACCACCTATATCTACACATGTGATTGGTTAGGCGCCGCTTATACTATTGCCTATGCTCACTTCATCACTTAGGCGATAGGTTAGGCACCGCCTATGTCATCATAAGCGATGGCTAAGGCGCCGCCTATATAAACATAGGTAATAGGTTAGGCGCCAGTTATTCCATTTCATATTATCACTTCCTCACTTAGGTGATAGGTTAGGTGCTGCCTATGTCAACATAGGCGATGGCTTAGGCGCCGCCTATACCAACATAGGCGATGGCGTAGGCATCGCTGATACCATTGCATGTGCTCACTGACTCACTTAGGAGATAGGTTAGGCGCCGCCTATGTCAACATAGGCGATTGCTTAGGCGATAGGTTAGGCGCCGCTTATACCATTGCCTATTATCATTGTCTCACTTAGGCAAAAGATTAGGCGCCGCCTATGTCAACATAGGCGATGGCTTAGGCGCCCCCTATATCAACATAGACGATTGGTTAGGCGCCGCTTATACCATTTCCTATGCTCACTTTCTCACTTAGGCGATAGGTTAGGCTCCGCCTATGTAAACTGAGGCGATGACTTAGGTGCCGCCTATATCAACATAGACGATAGGTTAGGCGCCACTTATACCATTGCCTATGCTCTCTACCTTACTTAGGCGATAGCTTAGGGGCCACATATATAAATATAGGTGGTGGCTTAGGCGCCGCCTATATCAAAATAGGCTATAGGATAGGCGTCGCTTATACCATTACCTATTCTAACTGCTTCACTTAGGCGATAGGTTAGGCGCCGCCTTTGTCAACATAGGCGTGGCTTAGGCGCCGCCTATATCAACATAGGCTATAGGCTAGGCACCGCTTATACCATTGCCTATGCTCACTGCTTCACTTAGGCGATAGGTTAGGTGCCGCCTATGTCAACATAGGCGATGGCTTAGGGGCCTTCTATATCAACATAAGCGATAGCTTAGGCGCCATATATACTATTGCCGATGCTCACTTCCTCACTTAGGCGATAGGTTAGGCGCTGCATATATCAACATAGGCGATAGGTTAGGTACCGCTTATACCATTTCCTATGCTCACAAACTCTCTTAGGCGATAGGTTAGGCGCCGCGTATGTCAACATAGGCGATGGCTCAGGCGCCGCGTATATCCACATAAGCGATAGGTTAGGAGCCGCTTATACTATTGCCTATGCTCACTGACTCACTTAGGCGATAGGTTACGCCCCGCCTATGTCAACATAGACGATTGCTTAGGCGCCGCCTATATCAACATAGGCGATAGGTTAGGCGCCACCTATGTCAACATAGGCGATGGCTTAGGCGCCTCCTATATAAACATAGGCGATAGGTTAGGCGACGCTTATACCATTGCCTATGCTCATTGACTCACTTAGTCAATAGATTAGGCCCCGCCTATGTCAACATAGGCGATGGCTTAGGCGCCCCCTATATCAACATAGGCGATAGGTTAGTCACCGCTTATACCATTTCCTATGCTCACTGCACCACTTAGGCGAAAGGTTAGGTTCCGATTGTGTCAACATAGGTGATGACTTAGGTGCCGCCTATATCAACATAGGCGATAGGTTAGGCGCTGATTATACCATTGCCTATGCTCACTGCCTCACTTAGGCGATAGGTTAGGCGCCGCCTATATAAATATAGGTGATGGCTTAGGTGCCGCCTACATCAACATAGGTGATAGGTTAGGCGCCTTTTATACCATTGCCTATGCTCACTGCCTCACTTAGGTGATAGGTTAGGCGCCGCCTATGTCAATATTAGCGATATGTTAAGCACCGTTTATACCATTGCCTTTGCTTACTTCCTCACTTAGGCGATAGGTTAGGCGCCGCCTATGCCAACATAGGCGATGGATTAGGCGCCCCCTATATCAACATAGGCGATAGGTTAGGCGCCGCTTGTACCATTTCCTCATCTCACTGCCTCACTTAGGCGATAGGTTAGGCTCCGCCTATGTCAACATAGGTGATGACTTAGGTTCCGCCTGTATCAACATAGGTGATAGGTTAGGCGCCGCTTTTACTATTGCCTATGCTTACTGTCTCACTTATGCGATAGGTTAGGCGCCGCCTATATAAATATAGGTGATGGCTTAGGTGCCGCCTATATCAACATAGGTGATAGGTTAGGCGCCTTTTATCCTATTGCCTATGCTCACTGCCTCACTTAGGTGATAGGTTAGGCGCCGCCTATGTCAACATTAGCGATATGTTAAGCGCCGTTTATACCATTGCCTTTGCTCACTTCCTCACTTAGGCGATAGGTTAGGCGTCGCCTATGCCAACATAGGCGATGGATTAGGCGCCCCCTATATCAACATAGGCGATAGGTTAGGCGCCGCTTATACCATTTCCTCTGCTCACTGCCTCACTTAGGCGATAGGTTAGGCTCCGCCTATGTCAACATAGGTGATGACTTAGGTTCCGCCTGTATCAACATAGGCGATAGGTTAGGCGCCGCTTTTACCATTGCCTATGCTTAATGTTTCACTTATGCGATAAGTTAGGCACCGCCTATATCAACATAGGCGATAGGTTAGACGCCGCTTATACCATTGCCTATGCTTCTTTGACTAACTTAGGTGATAGGTTAGGCGCTGCCTATATCAACATAGGCAATAGCTTAGGTGCTGCCTATATCAATATAGGCGATAGGTTAGGCGTTGTCTATGTCCCCATTGGCGATGGCTTAGGCGCCGCCTATATCAACATAGGCGATAGGTTAGGAGCAGCTTAAACCATTGCCTATGCTCCCTGCCTCACTTAGGCAACTATTGAGGTGCCTCCTATGTCAACATATGCGATGGGCTAGGCACCGCCTATATGAACATAGGCGATATGTTAGGCGCCGCTTATACCATTGCCTATGCTCACTCACTCACTTAGGCGATAGGTTATGCGCTGCCTATGTCAACATAGGTGATTTCTTAGGTGCCGCCTATATCAACATAGGCGATAGGTTAGGCGCCGCTTATACCATTGCCTATGCTCACTGCCTCTCTTTGTCGATAGGTTAGGCGCCGCCTATGTCAACATTAGAGATATGTTAAGCGCCGCTGATACCATTGACTTTGCTCACTTCCTCACTTAGGCGATAGGTTAGGCGCCGCCTATGCCAAAATAGGCGATGGCTTGGGTGCCACCTATATCAACATAGGTGATAGGTTAGGCGCCGCTTTTACCATTGCCTATGCTTACTGCCTCACTTATGCGATAAGTTAGGCGCCGCCTATATCAACATAGGAGATAGGTTAGGCGCCGCTTATACCATTGCCTATGCTTCTTTGCCTCACTTAGGTGATACATTACGCACCGCCTATGTTAACATAGGCGATAGGTTAGTATCCACTTATACAGTAGCCTATTCTCACTGCCTTGCTTAGGCGATAGGGTAGGTGCCGCCTATGTCATCATAGGCGATGGATTAGGTGCCGCCTATATCAACATAGGCAATAGGTTAGGCGCCGGTTATACCATTTCCAATAATCACTGCCTCATTTAGGCGATAGGTTAGGCGCCGCCTATGTAAACATAGGCGATGGCTTAGGAGCCACCTATATCAACATAGGTGATAGGTTAGGCGTCTTTTATACCATTGCCTATGCTCACTGCCTCACTTAGGCGATAGGTTAGGCACCGCCTATATCAACATAGGCGATGGCTTAGGCCCCGCCTATATAAACATAGGCGATAGGTTAGGCGCCCCTTATACCATTGCCTATGCTCACTTCCTCAATTAGGCGATAGTTTAGTCGCCACCTATGTCAACATAGGCGATAGGTTAGGCACCGCTTATACCGTTGCCTATGCTCACTACCTCACTTAAGCGATAGGTTTGGCACCGCCTATGTCAACATAGGTGATGTCTTAGGTGCCACTTATATCAACATAGGCAATATGTTAGGCACCGCTTATACCATTACCTATGCTCACTGCATAACTTAGGGGATAGGTTATGTGCCGCGTATGTCAACATAGGAGATTGCTTAGTCGCCGCCTATATCAACATAGGCGATTGCTTAGGATCCTCCTATGTCATCATAGGTGATGGCTTACGCGCCGCCTATATCAACATAGGCGATAGGATAGGCGCCGCTTATACCATTTCCAATGCTCACTGCCTCACTTAGGCAATAGGTTAGGCGCCACCTATGTCAACATAAGCGATTGCATAGGCGCCTCTTATATAAACATAGGCGATAGGTTAGGCGCCGCTTATACCATTGCCTATGCTCATTGTCTCACTTACTCAATAGATTAGGCGCCGCCTATGTCAACATAGGCGATGGCTTAGGCGCCCCCTATATCAACATAGACGATTGGTTAGGCGCCGCTTATAACATTTCCTATGCTCACTTCCTCACTTAGGCGATAGGTTAGGCTCCGCCTATGTCAACTGAGGCGATGACTTAGGTGCCGCCTATATCAACATAGACGATAGGTTAGGCGCCACTTATATCATTGCCTATGCTCTCTACCTTACTTAGGCGATAGGTTAGGAGCCACCTATATAAATATAGGTGATGGCTTAGGCGCCGCCTATATCAAAATAGGCTATAGGATAGGCGTCGCTTATACCATTACCTATTCTCACTGCTTCACTTAGGCGATAGGTTAGGCGCCGCCTTTGTCAACATAGGCGTGGCTTAGGCGCCGCCTATATCAACATAGGCTATAGGCTAGGCACCGCTTATACCATTGCCTATGCTCACTGCTTCACTTAGGCGATAGGTTAGGTGCCGCCTATGTCCACATAGGCGATGTCTTAGGGTCCTTCTATATCAACATAAGCGATAGCTTAGGCGCCATATATACTATTGCCGATGCTCACTTCCTCACTTAGGCGATAGGATTGGCGCCGCATATATCAACATAGGCGATAGGTTAGGTACCGCTTATACCATTTCCTATGCTCACAAACTCACTTAGGCGATAGGTTAGGCGCCGCGTATGTCAACATAGGCGATGGCTCAGGCGCCGCGTATATCCACATAGGCGATAGGTTAGGAGCCGCTTATACTATTGCCTATGCTCACTGACTCACTTAGGCGATAGGTTAGGCCCCGCCTATGTCAACATAGACGATTGCTTAGGCGCCGCCTATATCAACATAGGCGATAGGCTAGGCACTAATTATACCATTGCCTATGCTCACTACCTTACTTAGGCGATAGGTTAGGCGCCACCTATGTCAACATAGGCGATGGCTTAGGCGCCTCCTATATAAACATAGGCGATAGGTTAGGCGACACTTATACCATTGCCTATGCTCATTGACTCACTTAGTCAATAGATTAGGCCCCGCCTATGTCAACATAGGCGATGGCTTAGGCGCCCCCTATATCAACATAGGCAATAGGTTAGGCACCGCTTATACCATTTCCTATGCTCACTGCACCACTTAGGCGAAAGGTTAGGCTCCGATTATGTCAACATAGGTGATGACTTAGGTGCCGCCTATATCAACATAGGCGATAGGTTAGGCGCTGATTATACCATTGCCTATGCTCACTGCCTCACTTAGGCGATAGGTTAGGCGCCGCCTATATAAATATAGGTGATGGCTTAGGTGCCGCCTATATCAACATAGGTGATAGGTTAGGCGCCTTTTATACCATTGCCTATGCTCACTGCCTCACTTAGGTGATAGGTTAGGCGCCACCTATGTCAATATTAGCGATATGTTAAGCACCGTTTATACCATTGCCTTTGCTCACTTCCTCACTTAGGCGATAGGTTAGGCGCCGCCTATGCCAACATAGGCGATGGATTAGGCGCCCCCTATATCAACATAGGCGATAGGTTAGGCGCCGCTTATACCATTTCCTCTGCTCACTGCCTATCTTAGGCGATAGGTTAGGCTCCGCCTATGTCAACGTAGGTGATGACTTAGGTTCCGCCTGTATCAACATAGGTGATAGGTTAGGCGCCGCTTTTACCATTGCCTATGCTTACTGTCTCACTTATGCGATAGGTTAGGTGCCGCCTATATAAATATAGGTGATGGCTTAGGTGCCGCCTATATCAACATAGGTGATAGGTTAGGCGCCTTTTATCCCATTGCCTATGCTCACTGCCTCACTTAGGTGATAGGTTAGGCGCCGCCTATGTCAACATTAGCGATATGTTAAGCGCCGTTTATACTATTGCCTTTGCTTACTTCCTCACTTAGGCGATAGGTTAGGCGTCGCCTATGCCAACATAGGTGATGGATTAGGCGCCCCCTATATCAACATAGGCGATAGGTTAGGCGCCGCTTATACCATTTCCTCTGCTCACTGCCTCACTTAGGCGATAGGTTAGGCTCCGCCTAAGTCAACATAGGTGATGACTTAGGTTCCGCCTGTATCAACATAGGCGATAGGTTAGGCGCCGCTTTTACCATTGCCTATGCTTAATGTTTCACTTATGCGATAAGTTAGGCACCGCCTATATCAACATAGGCGATAGGTTAGGCGCCGCTTATACCATTGCCTATGCTTCTTTGACTAACTTAGGTGATAGGTTAGGCGCTGCCTATATCAACATAGGCGATAGCTTAGGTGCCGCCTATATCAATATAGGCGATAGGTTAGGCGCTGTCTATGTCCACATTGGCGATGTCTTAGGCGCCGCCTATATCAACATAGGCGATAGGTTAGGAGCATCTTAAACCATTGCTTATGCTCCCTGCCTCACTTAGGCAACAATTTAGGCGCCTCCTATGTCAACATATGCGATGGGCTAGGCACCGCCTATATGAACATAGGCGATATGTTAGGCGCCGCTTATACCATTGCCTATGCTCACTCACTCACTTAGGCGATAGGTTATGCGCTGCCTATGTCAACATAGGTGATTTCTTAGGCGCCGCCTATATCAACATAGGCGATAGGTTAGGCGCCGCTTATACCATTGCCTATGCTCACTGCCTCTCTTAGGCGATAGGTTAGGCGCCGCCTATGTCAACATTAGAGATATGTTAAGCGCCGCTGATACCATTGACTTTGCTCACTTCCTCACTTAGGCGATAGGTTAGGCGCCGCCTATGCCAAAATAGGCGATGGCTTGGGTACCGCCTATATCAACATAGGTGATAGGTTAGGCGCCGCTTTTACCATTGCCTATGCTTACTGCCTCACTTATGCGATAAGTTAGGCGCCGCCTATATCAACATAGGAGATAGGTTAGGCGCCGCTTATACCATTGCCTATACTTTTTTTTCTCACTTAGGTGATACATTACGCGCCGCCTATGTCAACATAGGCGATAGGTTAGTATCCACTTATACAGTAGCCTATTCTCACTGCCTTGCTTAGGCGATAGGGTAGGTGCCGCCTATGTCAACATAGGCGATGGATTAGGTGCCGCCTATATCAACATAGGCAATAGGTTAGGCGCCGGTTATACGATTGCCTATAATCACTGCCTCATTTAGGCGATAGGTTAGGCGCCGCCTATGTAAACATAGGCGATGGCTTAGGAGCCACCTATATCAACATAGGTGATAGGTTAGGCGTCGTTTATACCATTGCCTATGCTCACTGCCTCACTTAGGCGATAGGTTAGGCACCGCCTATATCAACATAGGCGATGGCTTAGGCCCCGCCTATATCAACATAGGCGATAGGTTAGGCGCCCCTTATACCATTGCCTATGCTCACTTCCTCAATTAGGCTATAGTTTAGTCGCCACCTATGTCAACATAGGCGATAGGTTAGGCACCGCTTATACCGTTGCCTATGCTCACTACCTCACTTAGGCGATAGGTTTGGCACCGCCTATGTCAACATAGGTGATGTCTTAGGTGCCACTTATATCAGCATATGCAATATGTTAGGTACCGCTTATACCATTACCTATGCTCACTGTATAACTTAGGGGATAGGTTATGTGCCGCGTATGTCAACATAGGAGATTGCTTAGTCGCCTCCTATATCAACATAGGCGATTGCTTAGGATCCTCCTATGTCATCATAGGTGATGGCTTACGCGCCGCCTATATCAACATAGGCGATAGGATAGGCGCCACTTATACCATTTCCAATGCTCACTGCCTCACTTAGGCAATAGGTTAGGCTCCGCCTATGTCAATATAGGCGATGACTTGGGCACCGCCTAAATTAACATAGGTGATAGGTTAGGCGCCGCTTATACCATTTCCTATGCTCACTGCCTCACTTAGGAGATAGGGTAGGCGCTGCCTATGTCAATATAGGCAATGGCTTAGGCACCAGCTATATAAACATAGGCGATAGGTTAGGCGTCGCTTATGCAGTTGCCTATTCTCACTGCCTAACTTAGGCGATAGGTTAGGTGCCGCCTATGTCAACATAGGCGATGGCTTAGGTGCCGCCTATATCAACATAGGCGATAGGTTTGGCGCTGCTTATACCATTGCCTAAGATCACTGCCTCACTTAGGCGATAGGTTAGGCTCCATCTATGTCCATATTGGTGATGGCTTAGGCACCGCCTATATCAACATAGGCGATAGGTTAGGAGCCGCTTATACCATTGCCTATGCTCCCTTACTCACTTAGGCGATAGGTTAGGCGCCGCCTATGTAAACATATGCGATGGCTTAGGCGCCACCTATATCAACATAGGTGATAGGTTAGGCGCCGTTTATACCATTGCCTATGCTCACTGCCTCACTTAGGCGATAGGTTAGGCACCGCCTATGTCAACATAGGCGATGCCTTAGGCCCCGCCTATATAAACATAGGCGATAGGTTAGGCGCCGCTTATACCATTGCCTATGCTCACTTCCTCAATTAGGCGATAATCTAGGCGCCGCCTATGTCAACATAGGCAATGGGTTAGGCGCCTCTTATACCGTTGCCGATGCTCACTACCTCACGTAGGCGATAGGTTAGGCGCCTCCTATGTTAACATAGGTGATGTCATAGGTGCCGCTTATATCAACATAGGCGATAGGTTATGCGCCGCTTATACCATTATCTATGCTCACTGCCGCACTTAGGCGATAGGTTAGGCACCGCCTATGTCAACATAGGCACTAGCTTAGGCACCGGCTATATCAACATAGACGATAGGTTAGGCACCGCTTATACAGTTGACTATTCTCACTGCCTCACTTAGGCGATAGGTTAGGCGCCGCCTATGTCAACATAGACGATGGCTTAGGTGCCGCCAATATCAACATAGGCGATAGGTTAGGCGCCACTTATACCATTGCCTAAGATCACTGCCTCACTTAGGCGATAGGTTAGGCGCCGTCTATGTCCACATTGGCGATTGCTTAGGCGCCGCCTATATCAACATAGGAGATAGGTTAGGAGCAGCATATACCATTGCCTAAGATCACTACCTCACTTAGGATTTAGGTAAGGCGTCGTCTATTTCCACATTGGTGATGGCTTAGGCACCGCCTATATCAACATAGGCGATAGGTTAGTAACCTCTTAGACCATAGCCTATGCTCCCTTCCTCACTTAGGCGATAGGTTCGGCGCCGCCTATGTAAACATAGGCGATGGCTTTTGCGCCACCTATATCAACATAGGTGATAGGTTAGGCGCCGTTTATACCATTGCCTATGCTCACTGCCTCACTTAGGCGATAGGTTAGGCACTGCCTATGTCATCATATGTGATGGCTTAGGCCCCGCCTATATAAACATAGGCGATAGGTTAGGCGCCGCTTATACCATTGCCTATGCTCACCTCCTCAATTAGGAGATAGTCTAGGCGCCGCCTATGTCAACAAAGGCGATAGGTTAGGTGCCACTTATACCGTTGCCTATGCTAACTACATCACTTATGCGATAGGTTAGGCGCCGCCTATGTCAACATAGGTGATGTCTTAGGCGCCGCTTATTTCAACACAGGCGATAGGTTATGCGCTGCTTATACCATAACCTATGCTCATTGCCTCACTTAGGTGATAGGTTAGGCGCCGCCTATGTCAACATAGGCACTGGCTTAGGCACCGGCTATATCAACATAGACGATAGGTTAGGCACCGCTTATACAGTTGCCTATTCTCACTGCCTCACTTAGGCAATAGTTTAGGCGTCGCCTATGTCAACATAGACGATGGCTTAGGTGTCGCCTATATCAACATAGGCGATAGGTTAGGCGCCGCTTATACCATTGCCTAAGATCACTGCCTCACTTAGGCGATAGGTTAGGCGCCGTCTATGTCCACATTGGCGATGGCTTAGGCGCCGCCTATATCAACATAGGCGATAGGTTAGGAGCAGCTTATACCATTGCCTATGCTCCCTGCCTCACTTAGGCAATAGTTTAGGCACCTCCTATGTCAACATAGGCGATGGCCTAGCCACCGCCTATATTAACATAGGCGATAGGTTAGGCGCCGCTTATACCATTACCTATGCTCATTGACTCACTCAGGCGATAGGTTATGAGCTGCCTATGCCAACATAAGTGATTTCTTAGGCGCCGCCTATATCAACATAGGCTATAGGTTAGGTGCCGCTTATACCATTGCCTATGATCACTGACTCTCTTAGGCGATAGGTTAGGCGCCGCCTATGTCAACATTAGCGTAATGTTAAGCGTCGCTGATACCATTGCCTTTGCTCACTTCCTCACTTAGGCGATAGGTTAGGCGCCGCCTTTGCCAAAATAGGCGATGGCTTGGGTGCCGCCTATATCAACATAGGCGATAGGTTAGGCGCCGCTTTTACCATTGCCTATGCTTACTACCTCACTTATGCGATAAGTTAGGCGCCGCCTATATCAACATAGGCGATAGGTTAGGCGCCGCCTATGTCAACATAGGCGATGGATTAGGCGCCGCCTATATCAACATAGGCAATAGGTTAGGCGCCGCTTATACCATTTCCTATGATCACTGCCTCATTTAGGCGATAGGTTAGGCGCCGCCTATGTAAACATAGGCGATGGCTTAGGAGCCACCTATATCAACATAGGTGATAGGTTAGGCGTCGTTTATACCATTGCCTATGCTCACTGCCTCAATTAGGCGATAGGTTAGGCACCGCCTTTGACAACATAGGCGATGGCTTAGGCCCCGCCTATATAAACATAGGCGATATGTTAGGCGCCCTTTATACCATTGCCTATGCTCACTTCCTCACTTAGGCGATAGTTTAGTCGCCACCTATGTCAACATAGGCGATAGGTTAGGCGTCGCTTATACCGTTGCCTATGCTTACTACCTCACTTAGGCGATAGGTTAGGCACCGCCTATGTAAACATAGGTGATGTCTTAGGCGCCGCTTATATCAACATAGGCTATAGGTTAGGCACCGCTAATACCATTACCTATGCTCACTGCATAACTTAGGGAATAGGTTATGTGCTGCATATGTCAACATAAGAGATTGCTTAGTCGCCGCCTATATCAACATAGGCGATTGCTTAGGATCCTCCTATGTCATCATAGGTGATGGCTTACGCGCCGCCTATATCAACATAGGCGATAGGATAGGCGCCGCTTATACCATTTCCAATGCTCACTGCCTCACTTAGGCAATAGGTTAGGCGCCACCTATGTCAACATAGGTGATTGCTTAGGCGCCTCTTATATACACATAGGCGATAGGTTAGGCGCCGCTTATACCATTGCCTATGCTCATTGTCTCACTTAGGCAATAGATTAGGCGCCGCCTATGTCAACATAGGCGATGGCTTAGGCGCCCCCTATATCAACATAGACGATTGGTTAGGCGCCGCTTATACCATTTCCTATGCTCACTTCCTCACTTAGGCGATAGGTTAGGCTCCGCCTATGTCAACTGAGGCGATGACTTAGGTGCCGCCTATATCAACATAGACGATAGGTTAGGCGCCACTTATACCATTGCCTATGCTCTCTACCTTACTTAGGCGATAGGTTAGGCGCCACCTATATAATTATAGGTGATGGCTTAGGCGCCGCCTATATTAAAATAGGCTATAGGATAGGCGTCGCTTATACCATTACCTATTCTCACTGCTTCACTTAGGCGATAGGTTAGGCGCCGCCTTTGTCAACATAGGCGTGGCTTAGGCGCCGCCTATATCAACATAGGCTATAGGCTAGGCACCGCTTATACCATTGCCTATGCTCACTGCTCACTTAGGCGATAGGTTAGGTGCCGCCTATGTCAACATAGGCGATGTCTTAGGGTCCTTCTATATCAACATAAGCGATAGCTTAGGCGCAATATATACTATTGCCGATGCTCACTTCCTCACTTAGGCGATAGGTTAGGCGCCGCATATATCAACATAGGCGATAGGTTAGGTACCGCTTATACCATTTCCTATGCTCACAAACTCACTTAGGCGATAGGTTAGGCAACGCGTATATCCACATAGGCGATAGGTTAGGAGCCGCTTATACTATTGCCTATGCTCACTGACTTACTTAGGCGATAGGTTAGGGCCCGCCTATGTCAACATAGACGATTGCTTAGGCGCCGCCTATATCAACATAGGCGATAGGCTAGGCACTAATTATACCATTGCCTATGCTCACTACCTTACTTAGGCGATAGGTTAGGCGCCACCTATGTCAACATAGGCGATGGCTTAGGCGCCTCCTATATAAACATAGGCGATAGGTTAGGCGACGCTTATACCATTGCCTATGCTCATTGACTCACTTAGTCAATAGATTAGGCCCCGCCTATGTCAACATTGGCGATGGCTTAGGCGCCCCCTATATCAACATAGGCAATAGGTTAGGCACCGCTTATACCATTTCCTATGCTCACTGCACCACTTAGGCGAAAGGTTAGGCTCCGATTATGTCAACATAGGTGATGACTTAGGTGCCGCCTATATCAACATAGGCGATAGGTTAGGCGCTGATTATACCATTGCCTATGCTCACTGCCTCACTTAGGCGATAGGTTAGGCGCCGCCTATATAAATATAGGTGATGGCTTAGGTGCCGCCTATATCAACATAGGTGATAGGTTAGGAGCCTTTTATACCATTGCCTATGCTCACTGCCTCACTTAGGTGATAGGTTAGGCGCCGCCTATGTCAATATTAGCGATATGTTAAGCACCGTTTATACCATTGCCTTTGCTCACTTCCTCACTTAGGCGATAGGTTAGGCGCCGCCTATGCCAACATAGGCGATGGATTAGGCGCCCCCTATATCAACATAGGCGATAGGTTAGGCGCCTCTTATACCATTTCCTCTGCTCACTCCCTAACTTAGGCGATAGGTTAGGCTCCGCCTATGTCAACATAGGTGATGACTTAGGTTCCGCCTGTATCAACATAGGTGATAGGTTAGGCGCCGCTTTTACCATTGCCTATGCTTACTGTCTCACTTATGCGATAGGTTAGGCGCCGCCTATATAAATATAGGTGATGGCTTAGGTGCCGCCTATATCAACATAGGTGATAGGTTAGGCGCCTTTTATCCCATTGCCTATGCTCACTGCCTCACTTAGGTGATAGGTTAGGCGCCGCCTATGTCAACATTAGCGATATGTTAAGCGCCGTTTATACCATTGCCTTTGCTCACTTCCTCACTTAGGCGATAGGTTAGGCGTCGCCTATGCCAACATAGGTGATGGATTAGGCGCCCCCTATATCAACATAGGCGATAGGTTAGGCGCCGCTTATACCATTTCCTCTGCTCACTACCTCACTTAGGCGATAGGTTAGGCTCCGCCTAAGTCAACATAGGTGATGACTTAGGTTCCGCCTGTATCAACATAGGCGATAGGTTAGGCGCCGCTTTTACCATTGCCTATGCTTAATGTTTCACTTACGCGATAAGTTAGGCACCGCCTATATCAACATAGGAGATAGGTTAGGCGCCGCTTATACCATTGCCTATGCTTCTTTGACTAACTTAGGTGATAGGTTAGGCGCTGCCTATATCAACATAGGCGATAGCTTAGGTGCCGCCTATATCAATATATGCGATAGGTTAGGCGTTGTCTATGTTCACATTGGCGATGGCTTAGGCGCCGCCTATATCAACATAGGCGATAGGTTAGGAGCAGCTTAAACCATTGCCTATGCTCTCTGCCTCACTTAGGCAACAATTTAGGCGCCTCCTATGTCAACATATGCGATGGGCTAGGCACCGCCTATATGAACATAGGCGATATGTTAGGCGCCGCTTATACCATTGCCTATGCTCACTCACTCACTTAGGCGATAGGTTATGCGCTGCCTATGTCAACATAGGTGATTTCTTAGGCGCCGCCTATATCAACATAGGCGATAGGTTAGGCGCCGCTTATACCATTGCCTATGCTCACTGCCTCTCTTAGGCGATAGGTTAGGCGCCGCCTATGTCAACATTAGAGATATGTTAAGCGCCGCTGATACCATTGACTTTGCTCACTTCCTCACTTAGGCGATAGGTTAGGTGCCGCCTATGCCAAAATAGGCGATGGCTTGGGTGCCGCCTATATCAACATAGGTGATAGGTTAGGCGCCGCTTTTACCATTGCCTATGCTTACTGCCTCACTTATGCGATAAGTTAGGCGCCGCCTATATCAACATAGGAGATAGGTTAGGCGCCGCTTATACCATTGCCTATGCTTCTTTTCCTCACTTAGGTGATACATTACGCGCCGCCTATGTCAACATAGGCGATAGGTTAGTATCCACTTATACAGTAGCCTATTCTCACTGCCTTGCTTAGGCGATAGGGTAGGTGCCGCCTATGTCAACATAGGCGATGGATTAGGTGCTGCCTATATCAACATATGCAGTAGGTTAGGCGCCGGTTATACCATTGCCTATAATCACTGCCTCATTTAGGCGATAGGTTAGGCGCCGCCTATGTAAACATAGGCGATGGCTTAGGAGCCACCTATATCAACATAGGTGATAGGTTAGGCGTCGTTAATACCATTGTCTATGCTCACTGCCTCACTTAGGCGATAGGTTAGGCACCGCCTATATCAACATAGGCGATGGCTTAGGCCCCGCCTATATAAACATAGGCGATAGGTTAGGCGCCCCTTATACCATTGCCTATGCTCACTTCCTCAATTAGGCGATAGTTTAGTCGCCACCTATGTCAACATAGGCGATAGGTTAGGCACCGCTTATACCGTTGCCTATGCTCACTACCTCACTTAGGCGATAGGTTTGGCACCGCCTATGTCAACATAGGTGATGTCTTAGCTGCCACTTATATCAACATAGGCAATATGTTAGGCACCGCTTATACCATTACCTATGCTCACTGCATAACTTAGGGGATAGGTTATGTGCCGCGTATGTCAACATAGGAGATTGCTTAGTCGCCGTCTATATCAACATAGGCGATTGCTTAGGATCCTCCTATGTCATCATAGGTGATGGCTTACGCGCCGTCTGTATCAACATAGGCGATAGGGTAGGCGCCGCTTATACCATTTCCAATGCTCACTGCCTCACTTAGGCAATAGGTTAGGCGCCGCCTATGTCAATATAGGCGATGACTTGGGCACCGCCTAAATTAACATAGGTGATAGGTTAGGCGCCGCTTATACCATTTCCTATGCTCACTGCCTCACTTAGGAGATAGGGTAGGCGCTACCTATGTCAATATAGGCAATGGCTTAGGCACCAGCTATATAACCATAGGCGATAAGTTAGGCGTCGCTTATGCAGTTGCCTATTCTCACTGCCTAACTTAGGTGATAGGTTAGGTGTCGCCTATGTCAACATAGGCGATGGCTTAGGTGCCGCCTATATCTACATAGGCGATAGGTTTGGCGCTGCTTATACCATTGCCTAAGATCACTGCCTCACTTAGGCGATAGGTTAGGCTCCATCTATGTCCATATTGGTGATGACTTAGGTTCCGCCTGTATCAACATAGGCGATAGGTTAGGCGCCGCTTTTACCATTGCCTATGCTTAATGTTTCACTTATGCGATAAGTTAGTCACCGCCTATATCAACATAGGCGATAGGTTAGGCGCCGCTTATACCATTGCCTATGCTTCTTTGACTAACTTAGGTGATAGGTTAGGCACTGCCTATATCAACATAGGCGATAGCTTATGTGCCGCCTATATCAATATAGGCGATAGGTTAGGCGCTGTCTATGTCCACATTGGCGATGGCTTAGGCGCCGCCTATATCAACATAGGCGATAGGTTAGGAGCAGCTTAAACCATTGCCTATGCTCCCTGCCTCACTTAGGCAACAATTTAGGCGCCTCCTATGTCAACATATGCGATGGGCTAGGCACCGCCTATATGAACATAGGCGATATGTTAGGCGCCGCTTATACCATTTCCTATGCTCACTCACTCACTTAGGCGATAGGTTATGCGCTGCCTATGTCAACATAGGTGATTTCTTAGGCGCCGCCTATATCAACATAGGCGATAGGTTAGGCGCCGCTTATACCATTGCCTATGCTCACTGCCTCTCTTAGGCGATAGGTTAGGCGCCGCCTATGTCAACATTAGAGATATGTTAAGCACCGCTGATACCATTGACTTTACTCACTTCCTCACTTAGGCGATAGGTTAGGCGCCGCCTATGCCAAAATAGGCGATGGCTTGGGTGCCGCCTATATCAACATAGGTGATAGGTTAGGCGCCGCTTTTACCATTGCCTATGCTTACTGCCTCACTTATGCGATAAGTTAGGCGCCGCCTATATCAACATAGGAGATAGGTTAGGCGCCGCTTATACCATTGCCTATGCTTCTTTTCCTCACTTAGGTGATTCATTACGCACCACCTATGTCAACATAGGCGATAGGTTAGTATCCACTTATACAGTAGCCTATTCTCCCTGCCTTGCTTAGGCGATAGGGTAGGTGCCGCCTATGTCAACATAGGCGATGGATTAGGTGCCGCCTATATCAACATAGGCAGTAGGTTAGGCTCCGGTTATACCATTGCCTATAATCACTGCCTCATTTAGGCGATAGGTTAGGCGCCGCCTATGTAAACATAGGCGATGGCTTAGGAGCCACCTATATCAACATAGGTGATAGGTTAGGCGTCGTTTATACCATTGCCTATGCTCACTGCCTCACTTAGGCGATAGGTTAGGCACCGCCTATATCAACATAGGCAATGGCTTAGGCCCCGCCTATATAAACATAGGCGATAGGTTAGGCGCCCCTTATACCATTGCCTATGCTCACTTCCTCAATTAGGCGATAGTTTAGTCGCCACCTATGTCAACATAGGCGATAGGTTAGGCACCGCTTACACCGTTGCCTATGCTCACTACCTCACTTAGGCGATAGGTTTGGCACCGCCTATGTCAACATAGGTGATGTCTTAGGTGCCACTTATATCAACATAGGCAATATGTTAGGCACCGCTTATACCATTACCTATGCTCACTGCATAACTTAGGGGATAGGTTATGTGCCGCGTATGTCAACATAGGATATTGCTTAGTCGCCGCCTATATCAACATAGGCGATTGCTTAGGATCCTCCTATGTCATCATAGGTGATGGCTTACGCGCCGCCTATATCAACATAGGCGATAGGTTAGGAGCCGCTTATACCATTTCCAATGCTCACTGCCTCACTTAGGCAATAGGTTAGGCGCCGCCTATGTCAATACAGGCGATGACTTGGGCACCGCCTAAATTAACATAGGTGATAGGTTAGGCGCCGCTTATACCATTTCCTATGCTCACTGCCTCACTTAGGAGATAGGGTAGGCGCTGCCTATGTCAATATAGGCAATGGCTTAGGCACCAACTATATAAACATAGGCGATAGGTTAGGCGTCGCTTATGCAGTTGCCTATTCTCACTGCCTAACTTAGGCGATAGGTTAGGTGCCGCCTATGTCAACATAGGCGATGGCTTAGGTGCCGCCGATATCAACATAGGCGATAGGTTTTACGCTGCTTATACCATTGCCTAAGATCACTGCCTCACTTAGGCGATAGGTTAGGCTCCATCTATGTCCATATTGGTGATGGCTTAGGCACCGCCTATATCAACATAGGCGATAGGTTAGGAGCCGCTTATACCATTGCCTATGCTCCCTTACTCACTTAGGCGATAGGTTAGGCGCCGCCTATGTAAACATATGCGATGGCTTAGGCGCCACCTATATCAACATAGGTGATAGGTTAGGCGCCGTTTATACCATTGCCTATGCTCACTGCCTCACTTAGGCGATAGGTTAGGCACCGCCTATGTCAACATAGGCGATGGCTTAGGCCCCGCCTATATAAAGATAGGCGATAGGTTAGGCGCCACTTATACCATTGCCTATGCTCACTTCCTCAATTAGGCGATAGTCTAGGCGCCGCCTATGTCAACATAGGCAATGGGTTAGGCGCCGCTTATACCGTTGCCGATGCTCACTACCTCACGTAGGCGATAGGTTCGGCGCCGCCTATGTCAACATAGGTGATGTCATAGGTGCCGCTTATATCAACATAGGCGATAGGTTATACGCCGCTTATACCATTATCTATGCTCACTGCCGCACTTAGGCGATAGGTTAGGCACCGCCTATGTCAACATAGGCACTAGCTTAGGCACCGGCTATATCAACATAGACGATAGGTTAGGCACCGCTTATACAGTTGACTATTCTCACTGCCTCACTTAGGCGATAGGTTAGGCGCCGCCTATGTCAACATAGACGATGGCTTAGGTGCCGCCAATATCAACATAGGCGATAGGTTAGGCGCCGCTTATACCATTGCCTAAGATCACTGCCTCACTTAGGCGATAGGTTAGGCGTCGTCTATGTCCACATTGGCGATTGCTTAGGCGCCGCCTATATCAACATAGGCGATAGGTTAGGAGAAGCATATACCATTGCCTAAGATCACTACCTCACTTAGGAGTTAGGTAAGGCGTCGTCTATTTCCACATTGGTGATGGCTTAGGCACCGCCTATATCAACATAGGCGATAGGTTAGTAACCGCTTAGACCATAGCCTATGCTCCCTTCCTCACTTAGGCGATAGGTTCGGCGCCACCTATGTAAACATAGGCGATGGCTTTGGTGCCACCTATATCAACATAGGTGATAGGTTAGGCGCCATTTATACCATTGCCTATGCTCACTTCCTCACTTAGGCGATAGGTTAGGCACTGCCTATGTCAACATAGGTGATGGCTTAGGCCCCGCCTATATAAACATAGGCGATAGGTTAGGCACCGCTTATACCATTGCCTATGCTCACTTCCTCAATTAGGAGATAGTCTAGGCGCCGCCTATGTCAACAAAGGCGATAGGTTAGGTGCCACTTATACCGTTGCCTCTGCTAACTACCTCACTTATGCGATAGGTTAGGCGCCGCCTATGTCAACATAGGTGATGTCTTAGGCGCCGCTTATATCAACACAGGCGATAGGTTATGCGCTGCTTATACCATAACCTATGCTCATTGCCTCACTTAGGTGATAGGTTAGGCGCCGCCTATGTCAACATAGGCACTGGCTTAGGCACCGGCTATATCAACATAGACGATAGGTTAGGCACCGCTTATACAGTTGCCTATTCTCACTGCCTCACTTAGGCAATAGTTTAGGCGTCGCCTATGTCAACATAGACGATGGCTTAGGTGCCGCCTATATCAACATAGGAGATAGGTTAGGCGCCGCTTATACCATTGCCTAAGATCACTGCCTCACTTAGGTGATAGGTTAGGCACCGTCTATGTCCACATTGGCGATGGCTTAGGCGCCGCCTATATCAACATAGGCGATAGGTTAGGAGCAGCTTATACCATTGCCTATGCTCCCTGCCTCACTTAGGCAATAGTTTAGGCGCCTCCTATGTCAACACAGGCGATGGCCTAGCCACCGCCTATATTAACATAGGCGATAGGTTAGGCGCCGCTTATACCATTACCTATGCTCACTGACTCACTCAGGCGATAGGTTATGAGCTGCCTATGTCAACATAGGTGATTTCTTAGGCGCCGCCTATATCAACATAGGCTATAGGTTAGGCGCCGCTTATACCATTGCCTATGCTCACTGCCTCTCTTAGGCGATAGGTTAGGCGCCGCCTATGTCAACATTAGCGTAATGTTAAGCGCCGCTGATACCATTGCCTTTGCTCACTTCCTCACTTAGACAATAGGTTAGGTGCCGCCTTTGCCAAAATAGGCGATGGCTTGGGTGGCGCCTATATCAACATAGGAGATAGGTTAGGCGCCGCTTTTACCATTGCCTATGCTTACTGCCTCACATATGCGATAACTTAGGCGCCGCCTATATCAACATAGAAGATAGGTTTGGCGCCGCTTATACCATTGCCTATGCTTCTTTACCTCACTGAGGTGATACGTTAGGCGCCGCCTATGTAAACATAGGCGATAGGTTAGTCTCCGCTTGTACAGTTGCTTATTCTCACTGCCTCGCTTAGGCGATAGGTTAGGCGCCGCCTATGTCAACATAGGCGATGGATTAGGCGCCGCCTATATCAACATAGGCAATAGGTTAGGCGCCGCTTATACCATTTCCTATGATCACTGCCTCATTTAGGCGATAGGTTAGGCGCCGCCTATGTAAACATAGGCGATGGCTTAGGAGCCACCTATATCAACATAGGTGATAGGTTAGGCGTCGTTTATACCATTGCCTATGCTCACTGCCTCACTTAGGCGATAGGTTAGGCACCGCCTATGTCAACATAGGCGATGGCTTAGGCTCCGCCTATATAAACATAGGCGATATGTTAGGCGCCCTTTATACCATTGCCAATGCTCACTTCCTCACTTAGGCGATAGTTTAGTCGCCACCTATGTCAACATAGGCGATAGGTTAGGCGCCGCTTATACCGTTGCCTATGCTTACTACCTCACTTAGGCGATAGGTTAGGCACCGCCTATGTAAACATAGGTGATGTCTTAGGCGCCGCTTATATCAACATAGGCTATAGGTTAGGCACCGCTAATACCATTACCTATGCTCACTGCATAACTTTGGGAATAGGTTATGTGCTGTATATGTCAACATAAGAGATTGCTTAGTCGCCGCCTATATCAACATAGGCGATTGCTTAGGATCCGTCTATGTCATCATAGGCGATGGCTTACGCGCCGCCTATATCAACATAGGCGATAGGATAGGCGCCGCTTATACCATTTCCAATGCTCACTGCCTCACATAGGCAATAGGTTAGGCGCTGCCTATGTCAATATAGGTGATTGCTTGGGCGCCGCCTATATTAACATAGGTGATAGGTTAGGCGCCGCTTATACCATTTCCTATGCTCATTGCCTCACTTAGGCGATAGGTTAGGCGCCGCCTATGTGAACATAGGCAATGGCTTAGGCACCAGCTATATCAACATAGGCGATAGGTTAGGCGCCGCTTATACAGTTGCCTATTCTCACTACCTAACTTAGGCGATAGGTTAGGCGCCGCCTATGTCAACATAGGCGATGGCATAGGTTCCGC
Organism: Capsicum pubescens; assembly: GCA_030864215.1. Lineage (NCBI taxonomy): Eukaryota > Viridiplantae > Streptophyta > Magnoliopsida > Solanales > Solanaceae > Capsicum > Capsicum pubescens. The sequence continues at coordinate 305,312,391 of CM061542.1, forward strand.
CTATATCAACATAGGCGATAGGTTAGGCGCTGCTTATACCATTGCCTAAGATCACTGCCTTACTTAGGCGATAGGTTAGGCGCCATCTATGTCCACTTTTGCGATGGCTTAGGCACCGCCTATATCAACATAGGAGATAGGTTAGGAGCCGCTTATACCATTGCCTATGCTCCCTTACTTACTTAGGCGATAGGTTAGGCGCCGCCTATGTAAACATAGGCGATGGCTTAGGCGTCACCTATATCAACATAGGTGATAGGTTAGGCGCCGTTTATACCATTACCTATGCTCACTGCCTCACTTAGGCGATAGGTTAGGCACCGCCTATGTCAAAATAGGCGATGGCTTAGGCCCCGCCTATATAAACATAGGAGATAGGTTAGGCGCCGCTTATACCATTGCCTATGCTCTCTTCCTCAATTAGGCGATAGTCTAGGCGCCGCCTATGTCAACATAGGTGATAGGTTAGGCGCCGCTTATACCGTTGCCTATGCTCACTACCTCACTTAGGCTATAGGTTAGGCGCCGCCTATGTCAACATAGGTGATGTCTTATGTGCTGCTTATATCAACATAGGCGATAGGTTATGCGCCGCTTAAACCATTTCCTATGCTCACTGCCTCACTTAGGCGATAGGTTACGTGTCGCCTATGTCAACATAGGCACTGGCTTAGGCACCGGCTATATCAACATAGACGATAGGTTAGGCACCTCGTATACAGTTGCCTATTCTCACTGCCTCACTTAGGTGATAGGTTAGGCTCCGCCTATGTCAACATAGACGATGGCTTAGGTGCCGCCTATATCAACATAGGCGATAGGTTAGGCGCCCCTTATACCATTTCCTAAGATCACTGCCACACTTAGGAGATAGGTTAGGCGCCGTCTATGTCCATATTGGCGATGGCTTAGGAGCCGCCTATATCAACATAGGCGATCGGTTAGGAACCGCATATACCATTGCCTATGCTCACTGACTCACTTAGGCGATAGGTTAGGCTCCTCCTATGTCAACATAGGCGATGGCTTAGGCACCTCCTATATAAGCATAGGCGATAGGTTAGGCGCCGCTTATACCATTGCCTATGCTCACTGCCTAACTTAGGCGATAGGTTAGGCGTCGCCTATGTCAACATAGGTAATGGCTTAGGGGCCACCTATATCAATATAGGAGATAGGTTAGGTTCCACCTATGTCAACATAGGCGATGTCTGAGGCACCACCTATATCAACATAGGCGATAGGTTGGGCACCTCTTATACCATGGCCTATGCTCCCTACCTTACTTAGGCGATAGGTTAGATGCCGCTTATGTTAACATTGGCTATGTCTTAGGCGCCGCCTATATAAACATAGGTGATAGGTTAGGTGCCACTTATACCATTCCCTATGCTCACTTCCTTACTTAGGCTAAAGGTTAGGCGGCGCCTATGTGAATATAGACGATGGCTTAGGCGCCACCTGTATCAACAATGGCGATAGGTTAGGCGCCGCTTATATCAATATAGGCGATAGGTTAGGCGCCGCTTATACCATTGCCTTTTCTCACTGCCTCACATAGGTGATAGGTTAGGCACCGCCTATGTCAACATAGGCGATGGCTTAGGCGCCGCCTATATCAACATAAGGGATAGGTTAGGCGCCAGTTATACCATTTTCTATGCTCACTTTGTCACTTAGTTTATAGGTTAGGCGCCGCTGATACCATTGCCTATGCTCACTTCGTCACTTAGGCGATTGTTTAGGCACCGCCTATGTCAACATAGGCGATGGCTTAGGAGCCGCCTATATCAACATAGGAGATGGGTTAGGCACAGCATATACCATTGCCTATGCTCACTACCTCACTTAGGCGATAGGTTAGGCGTTGCCTATGTCAACATAAGTGATGGCATAGGCGCCGTCTATATCAACACAGGTGATAGGTTAGGCGCCGCTTATACTATTACCTATGCTCAGTTCATCACTTAGGTGATAGGTTAGGCACCGCCTATGTCATCATAAGAAATGGCTTAGGCGACCCCTATATCGACATAGGCAAGTGGTTAGGCACCATTTATACCATTACCTATGCTCACTTCCTGACTTAGGTAATAGGTTAGGTGTCGCCTATGTTAACATAGGCGATGGCTTAGGCACCACCTATATCAACATAGGCGATGGCTTAGGCAATGCTGATACCATTGCCTATGCTCACTGACTCACTTAGGCGATAGGTTAGGCGCCGCCCATGTCATAATAATCGATGGCTTAGGCGCCGCCTATATCAACATAGGCAAGAGGTTAGGCGCCGTTTATAGCATTTACTATGCTCACTTGCTGACTTAGGTGATAGGTTAGGTGCCGCTTATGTCAACATAGGCGATGTCTTAGGCGCCACCTATATCAACATTGGCAATGGCTTAGGCGCCGCTGATACCATTGCCTATGCTCACTGACTCACTTAGGAGATAGCTTAGGCGCCGCCTATATCAACATAGGAGATTGCTTAGGCACCGCTTATATCAAGATAGGCGATAGGTTAGGCGACGCTTATACCATTGCCTTTGCTCACTACCTCAATTAGGAGATAGGTTAGGCGCCCCCTATGTCAACATAGGCGATGGCTTAGGCGCCTCCTATATAAACATAGGCGATAGGTTAGGCGCCGCTTATACCAATGCCTATGCTAATTGTCTCACTTAGGCAATAGATTAGGCGCCACTTACGTCAACATAGGCGATGGCTTAGGAGCCCCCTATATCAACATAGGCGATAGGTTAGGCGCCGCTTATACCATTTCCTATGCACACTGTCTCACTTAGGCAATAGATTAGGCGCCGCTTATACCATTTCCTAAGATCACTGCCTCACTTAGGCGATAGGTTAGGCGCCGTTTATGTCCACATTGGCGATGGCTTAGGCGCCACCTATATCAACATAGGCGATAGGTTAGGAGCAGCTTATACCTTTGCCTATGCTCCCTGCCTCACTTAGGTAATAGTTTAGGTGCCTCCTATGTCAACATAGGCGATGGCCTAGGCACCGCCTATATTAACAAAGGCGATAGGTTAGGCGCCACTTATACCATTACCTATGCTAACTGACTCACTTAGGCGATAGGTTATGGGCTGCCTATGTCAACATAGGTGATTGCTTAGGTGCCGCCTATATCAACATAGGCGATAGGTTAGGCCCCGCTTATACAATTGCCTATGCTCACTGCCTCACTTAGGAGATAGGTTAGGCACCGCCTATGTCAATATTAGCGATATGTTAAGTGCCGCTTATACCATTGCCTTTGCTCACTTCCTCACATAGGCGATAGGTTAGGCGCCTCCTATTCCAACATAGGCGATGGCTTGGGTGCCTCCTATATCAACATAGGCGATAGGTTAGGCACCGCTTTTACCATTGCCTATGCTTTCTGCCTCACTTATGCGATAAGTTAGGCGCCGCCTATATAACACATATTCGATAGGTTAGGCGCCTCTTATACCATTCCCTATTCTTCTTTGACTCACTTAGGTGATAGGTTAGGCGCCGCCTATGTCAACATAGGTGATTGCTTAGGCACCGCCTATTTCAACAAAGGCGATAGGTTAGGTGATGCTTATACAGTTGCCTATTCTCACTGTCTCGCTGAGGCGATAGGTTAGGTGCCATCTATGTCAACATAGTCGATGGCTTAGGCGCCGCCTATATATACATAGGAGATAGGTTAGGCGATGGCTTAGGCGCCCCCTATATAAACATAGGTGATAGGTTAGGCACCGTTTATGCCATTGCCTATGCTCACTTCCTCTCTTAGGCGATAGGTTAGGCACCGCCTATGTCAACATAGTCGATGTCTTAGTCCCCGCCTATATAAACATAGGCGATAGGTTAGGCGCCGCTTATACCATTGCCTATGCTCACTTTTTCACTTAGGCTCTAGTTTAGGTGTCGCCTATGTGAACATAAGCGATAGCTTAGGCGCCACTTATATAAACATAGGTGATAGGCTAGGCGCCGTTTATACCATTGCCTATGCTCACTGCGTCACTTAGGCGATAGGTTAGGCACCTCCTATGTCAACATAGGTGATGGCTTAGGCCCCGCCTGTATAAACATAGGCGATAGGTTATGCGTCGCTTATACCATTTCCTATTCTCACTTCCTCACTTAGGCGATAGGTTAGGCACCGCTTATACCATTGCCTATGCTCAGGACCTTGCTTAGGCGATAGGTTATGCGCTGTCTATGTCAACATAGGTGATTGCTTAGGCGCCGCCTATATCAACATAGGAGATAGGTTAGGTGCCGCTCATACCATTGCCTATGCTCACTGCCTCAGTTAGGCGATAGGTTAGGCGCCACCAATGTCAACATTAGCGATATGTTAAGCGTCGCTGATACCATTGCCTTTGCTCACTTCCTCACTTAGGCGATAGGTTAGGCACCGCCTATGCCACCATAGGCGATGTGTTGGGTGCCACCTATTTCAACATAGGTGATAGGTTAGGAGCCGCTTTTACCATTGCCTATGCTTACTGCCTCACTTATGCGATAAGTTAGGCGCCGCCTATATCAACATAGGCGATAGGTTATGCGCCGCTTATACCATTGCCTATGCTTCTTTACCTCACTTAGGTGATAGGTTAGGCGCCGTCTATTTCAACATAGGTGATGGTTTAGGCACCGCCTATTTCAACATAGACGATAGATTAGGCGCCGCTTATACAGTTGCCTATTCTCACTGCCTCGCTTAGGCGATAGGTTAGGCGCCGCCTATGTCAACATAGGTGATGGATTAGGCGCTGCCTATATAAACATAGGCAATAGGTTAGGCTCCACTTATATCATTGCCTATAATCACTGCATCACTTAGGCGATAGGTTAGGCGCTGCCTTTGTAAACATAGGCAATGGCTTAGGCACCACATATATCAACACAGGTGATAGGTTAGGCGCCGTTTATATCATTGCCTATGCTCACTGCATCACTTAGACGAAAGGTTAGGCACCGCCCACGTCAACATAGGCGATGGGTGAGGCATCGCCTACATAAACATAGGCGATAGGTTAGACGCCGCTTATACCATTGCCTATGCTCACTTCCTCACTTAGGCAATAGTTTAGTCGCCACCTATGTCAACATAGGCGATAGGTTAGGCGCCGCTTATACCGTTGCCTATGCTCACTACCTCACTTAGGCGATAGGTTAGGCGCCGCCTATGTCAACATAGGTGATGTCTTAGGTGCCGCTTATATCAACCTAGGCGATTGCTTAGGATGCGCCTATGTCATCATAGGCGATGGCTTACGCGCCGCCTATATCAACATTGGCGATAGGATAGGCGTCGCTTATACCATTTCCAATGCTCACTACCTCACTTAGGAAATAGGTTAGGCGCCGCCTATGTCAATATAGGCGATGGCTTTGGCGCCGCCTATATTAACATAGGTGATAGGTTAGGCGCTGCCTATGTCACCATAGGCGATGACTTAGGTGTCGCCTATATGAACATAGGCGATAGGTTAGGCGCAGCTTATACCATTGCCTATGCTCACTCCCTCACTTAGGCGATAGATTAGGCACCACCTATATAAATATATGTGCTGGCTTAGGCGCCGCCTATATTAACATAGGCGATAGGTTAGGCGCCGCTTATACCATTGCCTATGCTCACTGCTTCACTTAGACGATAGGTTAGGCGCCGCCTATGTCAACATAGGCGATGGCTTAGGCGCCGCCTATATCAACATAGGCGATAGGATAGGAGCCGCTTATACCATTGCATATGCTCACTGCTTCACTTAGGCGATAGGTTAGGTGCCGCCTATGTCAACATAGGCAATGGCTTAGGGGCCTCCAATATCAACATAAGCGATAGGGTAGGCACCATTACCTATTCTTCTTTACCTCACATTGGCGATAGGTTAGGCGCCGCGTATATCAACATAAGCGATAGGTTAGGCACCGCTTATACCATTGCCTATGCTCACTACCTTACTTAGGCGATATGTTAGGCAGCGCTTATACCATTGCCTATGCTCACTGCCTCAGTTACGCTATAGGTTAGGTGCCGCCTATGTCAACATAGGAGATAGGTTAGGCACTGCTTATACCATTGCCTTTGCTCACTGCCTCGCTTAGGCGATAGGTTAGGCGCCGCCTATGTCAACATAGGCAATGGATTAGGGGCCTCCTATATCAACATTGGTGATAGGTTAGGCACCGCATATACTATTGCCTATGCTGACTGCCTCATTTAGGAGATAGGTTTGGCTCCGCGTATATCAACATAGGTGATAGGTTAAGCACCGCTTATATCATTGCCTATGCTCACTACCTCACTTAGGCGATAGGATAGGCGCTGCCTATGTCAACATAGGCGATGGCTTAGGCGCCGCCTATATCTACACATGTGATAGGTTAGGCACCGCTTATACTATTGCCTATGCTCACTTCATCACTTAGGCGATAGGTTAGGCGCCGCATATACTATTGCCTATGCTCACTTCATCACTTAGGCGATAGGTTAGGCGCCGCTTTTACCATTGCCTATGCTTACTGCCTCACTTATGCGATAAATTAGGCACCGCCTATATCAACATAGGCGATAGGTTAGGCGCCGCTTATACCATTGCCTATGCTTCTTTGACTAACTTAGGTGATAGGTTAGGCGCTGCCTATATCAACATAGGCGATAGCTTAGGTGCCGCCTATATCAATATAGGCGATAGGTTAGGCGCTTTCTATGTCCACATTGGTGATGGCTTAGGCGCCGCCTATATCAACATAGGCGATAGGTTAGGAGCAGCTTAAACCATTGCCTATGCTCCCTGCCTCACTTAGGCAACAATTTAGGCGCCTCCTATGTCAACATATGCGATGGCCTAGGCACCGCCTATATGAACATAGGCGATAGGTTAGGCGTCGCTTATACCATTGCCTATGCTCACTCACTCACTTAGGCGATAGGTTATGCGCTGCCTATGTCAACATAGGTGATTTCTTAGGCGCCGCCTATATGAACATAGGCGATAGGTTAGGCGCCGCTTATACCATTGCCTATGCTCACTGGCTCTCTTAGGCGATAAGTTAGGCGCCGCCTATGTCAACATTAGCGATATGTTAAGCGTCGCTGATACCATTGACTTTGCTCACTTCCTCACTTAGGCGATAGGTTAGGCGCCACCTATGCCAAAATAGGCGATGGCTTGGGTGCCGCCTATATCAACATAGGCGATAGGTTAGGCGCCGCTTTTACCATTGCCTATGCTTACTGCCTCAGATATGCGATAAGTTAGGCGCCGCCTATATCAACATAGGAGATACGTTAGGCGCCGCTTATACCATTGCCTATGCTTCTTTGCCTCACTTAGGTGATACATTACGCGCCGCCTATATCAACATAGGCGATAGGTTAGTATCCACTTATACAGTAGCCTATTCTCACTGCCTTGCTTAGGCGATAGGGTAGGTGCCGCCTATGTCAACATAGGCGATGGATTAGGTGCCGCCTATATCAACATAGGCAATAGGTTAGGCGCCGGTTATACCATTGCCTATAATCACTGCCTCATTTAGGCGATAGGTTAGGCGCCGCCTATGTAAACATAGGCGATGGCTTAGGAGCCTCCTATATCAACATAGGTGATAGGTTAGGCGTCGTTTATACCATTGCCTATGCTCACTGCCTCACTTAGGCGATAGGTTAGGCACCGCCTATATCAACATAGGCGATGGCTTAGGCCCCACCTATATAAACATAGGCGATAGGTTAGGCGCCCCTTATACCATTGCCTATGCTCACTTCCTCACTTAGGCGATAGTTTAGTCGCCACCTATGTCAACATAGGAGATAGGTTAGGCACCGCTTATACCGTTGCCTATGCTCACTACCTCACTTAGGCGATAGGTTTGGCACCGCCTATGTCAACATAGGTGATGTCTTAGGTGCCACTTATATCAACATAGGCAATATGTTAGGCACCGCTTGTACCATTACCTATGCTCACTGCATAACTTAGGGGATAGGTTATGTGCCGCGTATGTCAACATAGGAGATTGATTAGTCGCCGCCTATATCAACATAGGCGATTGCTTAGAATCCGCCTATGTCATCATAGGTGATGGCTTACGCGCCGCCTATATCAACATAGGCGATAGGATAGGCGCCGCTTATACCATTTCCAATGCTCAATGCCTCACTTAGGCAATAGGTTAGGCGCCGTCTATGTCAATATAGGTGATGACTTGGGCACCTCCTAAATTAACATAGGTGATAGGTTAGGCGCCGCTTATACCATTTCCTATGCTCACTGCCTCACTTAGGAGATAGGGTAGGCGCTGCCTATGTCAATATAGGCAATGGCTTAGGCACCAGCTATATAAACATAGGCGATAGGTTAGGCGTCGCTTATGCAGTTGCCTATTCTCACTGCCTAACTTAGGTGATAGGTTAGGTGTCGCCTATGTCAACATAGGCGATGGCTCAGGTGCCGCCTATATCAACATAGGCGATAGGTTTGGCGCTGCTTATACCATTGCCTAAGATCACTGCCTCACTTAGGCAATAGGTTAGGATCCATCTATGTCCATATTGGTGATGGCTTAGGCACCACCTATATCAACATAGGCGATAGGTTAGGAGCCGCTTATACCATTGCCTATGCTCCCTTACTCACTTAGGCGATAGGTTAGGCGCCGCCTATGTAAACATATGCGATGTCTTAGGCGCCACCAATATCAACATAGGTGATAGGTTAGGCGCCGTTTATACCATTGCCTATGCTCACTGCCTCACTTAGGCGTTAGCTTAGGCACCGCCTATGTCAACATAGGCGATGGCTTAGGCCCCGCCTATATAAACATAGGCGATAGGTTAGGCGCCGCTTATACCATTTCCTATGCTCACTTCCTCAATTAGGCGATAGTCTAGGCGCCGCCTATGTCAACATAGGCGATAGGTTAGGCGACGCTTATACCGTTGCCTATGCTCACTACCTCACGTAGGCGATAGGTTAGGCGCCGCCTATGTCAACATAGGTGATGTCATAGGTTCCGCTTATATCAACATAGGCGATAGGTTATGCGCCGCTTATACCATTATCTATGCTCACTGCCGCACTTAGGCGATAGGTTAGGCACCGCCTATGTCAACATAGGCACTGGCTTAGGCACCGGCTATATCAACATAGACGATAGGTTAGGCACCGCTTATACAGTTGACTATTCTCACTGCCTCACTTAGGCGATAGGTTAGGCGCCGCCTATGTCAACATAGACGATGGCTTAGGTGCCACCAATATCAACATAGGCGATAGGTTAGGCGCCTCTTATACCATTGCCTAAGATCACTGCCTCACTTAGGCGATAGGTTAGGCGCCGTTTATGTCCACATTGGTGATGGCTTAGGCACCGCCTATATCAACATAGGCGATAGGTTAGTAACCGCTTAGACCATTACCTATGCTCCCTTCCTCACTTAGGCGATAGGTTAGGCGCCGCCTATGTAAACATAGGCGATGGCTTTGGCGCCACCTATATCAACATAGGTGATAGGTTAGGCGCCGTTTATACCATTGCCTATGCTCACTGCCTCACTTAGGCGATAGGTTAGGCACTGCCTATGTCAACATAGGTGATGGCTTAGGCCCCGCCTATATAAACATAGGCGATAGGTTAGGTGCCGCTTATACCATTGCCTATGCTCACTTCCTCAATTAGGAGATAGTGTAGGCGCCGCCTATGTCAACAAAGGCGATAGGTTAGGCGCCACTTATACCGTTGCCTATGCTAACTACCTCACTTATGCGATAGGTTAGGCGCCGCCTATGTCAACATAGGTGATGTCTTAGGCGCCGCTTATATCAACACAGGCGATAGGTTATGCGCTGCTTATACCATAACCTATGCTCATTGCCTCACTTAGGTGATTGGTTAGGCGCCGCCTATGTCAACATAGGCACTGGCTTAGGCACCGGCTATATCAACATAGATGATAGGTTAGGCACCGCTTATACAGTTGCCTATTCTCACTGCCTCACTTAGGCGATAGTTTAGGCGTCGCCTATGTCAACATAGACGATGGCTTAGGTGCCGCCTATATCAACATAGGCGATAGGTTAGGCGCCGCTTATACCATTGCCTAAGATCACTGCCTCACTTAGGCGATAGGTTAGGCGCCGTCTATGTCCACATTGGCGATGGCTTAGGCGCCGCCTATATCAACATAGGCGATAGGTTAGGAGCAGCTTATACCATTGCCTATGCTCCCTGCCTCACTTAGGCAATAGTTTAGGCTCCTCCTATGTCAACATAGGCGATGGTCTAGGCACCGCCTATATTAACATAGGCGACAGGTTAGGCGTCGCTTATACCATTACCTATGCTCACTGACTCACTTAGGAGATAGGTTATGCGCTGCCTATGTCAACATAGGTAATTTCTTAGGTGCCGCCTATATCAACATAGGCTATAGGTTAGGCGCCGCTTATACCATTGCCTATGCTCACTGCCTCTCTTAGGCGATAGGTTAGGCGCCGCCTATGTCAACATTAGCGATATGTTAAGCGCCGCTGATACCATTGCCTTTGCTCACTTCCTCACTTAGGCGATAGGTTAGGCGCCGCCTATGCAAAAATAGGCGATGGCTTGGGTGCCGCCTATATCAACATAGGCGATAGGTTAGGAGCCGCTTTTACCATTGCCGATGCTTACTCCCTAACTTATGCGATAAGTTAGGCGCTGCCTATATCAACATAGGAGATAGGTTTGGTGCCTCTTATACCATTGCCTATGCTTCTTTGCCTCACTGAGGTGATACGTTAGGCGCCGCCTATGTAAACATAGATGATAGGTTAGTCTTCGCTTGTACAGTTGCCTATTCTCACTGCCTCGCTTAGGCGATAGGTTAGGCGCCGCTTATGTCAACATAGGCGATGGATTAGGCGCCGCCTATATCAACATAGGCAATAGGTTAGGCGCCGCTTATACCATTTCCTATGCTCATTGCCTAACTTAGGCGATAGGTTAGGCGCCGCCTATGTCAACATAGGCAATGGCTTAGGCACCAGCTATATCAAGATAGGCGATTGGTTAGGCGCCACTTATACAGTTGCCTATTCTCACTACCTAACTTAGGCGATAGGTTAGGCGCCGCCTATGTCAACATAGGCGATGGCTTAGGTGCCGCCTATATCAACATAGGCGATAGGTTAGGCGCTGCTTATACCATTGCATAAGATCACTGCCTTACTTAGGCGATAGGTTAGGCGCCATCTATGTCCACTTTTGCGATGGCTTAGGCACCGCCTATATCAACATAGGCGATAGGTTAGGAGCCGCTTATACCATTGCCTATGCTCCCTTACTCACATAAGCGATAGGTTAGGCGCCGCCTATGTAAACTTAGGCGATGGCTTAGGCGTCACCTATATCAACATAGGTGATAGGTTAGGAGCCGTTTATACCATTACCTATGCTCACTGCCTCACTTAGGCGATAGGTTAGGCACCGCCTATGTCAACATAGGCGATGGCTTAGGCCCCGCCTATATAAACATAGGAGATAGGTTAGGCGCCGCTTATACCATTGCCTATGCTCACTTCCTCAATTAGGCGATAGTCTAGGCGCCGCCTATGTCAACATAGGTGATAGGTTAGGCGCCGCTTATACCGTTGCCTATGCTCACTACCTCACTTAGGCGATTGGTTAGGCGCCGCCTATGTCAACATAGGTGATGTCTTAGGTGCTGCTTATATCAACATATGCGATAGGTTATGCGCCGCTTAAACCATTTCCTATGCTCACTGCCTCACTTAGGCGATAGGTTAGGCGCCGCCTATGTCAACATAGGCAATGGCTTAGGCACCGGCTATATCAACATAGACTATATGTTAGGCACCTCGTATACAGTTGCCTATTCTCACTGCCTCACTTAGGTGATAGGTTAGGCTCCGCCTATGTCAACATAGGCGATGGCTTAGGTGCCGCCTATATCAACATAGGCGATAGGTTAGGCGCCCCTTATACCATTGCCTAAGATCACTGCCACACTTAGGCGATAGGTTAGGCGCCGTCTATGTCCACATTGGCGATGGCTTAGGAGCCGCCTATATCAACATAGGCGATCGGTTAGGCACCGCATATACCATTGCCTATGCTCACTGACTCACTTAGGCGATAGGTTAGGCGTGGCCTATGTCAACATAGGTGAGGGCTTAGGCGCTGCCTATGTCAACATAGGCGATAGGTTAGGCGCCGCTTATACCATTGTCTATTCTCACTGACTCACTTAGGCGATACGTTAGGCTCCCCCTATGTCAACATAGGCGATGGCTTAGGCACCTCCTATATAAGCATAGGCGATAGGTTAGGCGCCGCTTATACCATTGCCTATGCTCACTGCCTAACTTAGGCGATAGGTTAGGCGTCGCCTATGTCAACATAGGTAATGGCTTAGGGGCCACCTATATCAACATAGGAGATAGGTTAGGTTCCACCTATGTCAACATAGGCGATGTCTGAGGCACCACCTATATCAACATAGGCGATAGGTTGGGCGCCTCTTATACCATGGCCTATGCTCCCTACCTTACTTAGGCGATAGGTTAGGTGCCGCTTATGTTAACATTGGCTATGTCTTAGGCGCCGCCTATATCAACATAGGTGATAGGTTAGGTGCCACTTATACCATTGCCTATGCTCATTTCCTTACTTAGGCTAAAGGTTAGGCGGCGCCTATGTGAACATAGACGATGGCTTAGGCGCCGCCTATATCAACAATGGCGATAGGTTAGGCGCCGCTTATATCAATATAGGCGATAGGTTAGGCGCCTCTTATACCATTGCCTTTTCTCACTGCCTCACATAGGTGATAGGTTAGGCACCGCCTATGTCAACATAGGGGATAGGTTAGGCGCCAGTTATACCATTTTCTATGCTCACTTTGTCACTTAGTTTATAGGTTAGGCGCCGCTGATACCATTGCCTATGCTCACTTCCTCACTTAGGCGATTGTTTAGGCACCGCCTATGTCAACATAGGCGATGGCTTAGGAGCCGCCTATATCAACATAGGAGTTGGGTTAGGAACAGCATATACCATTGCCTATGCTCACTACCTCACTTAGGCGATAGGTTAGGCGTTGCCTATGTCAACATAAGTGATGGCATAGGCGCCGCCTATATCAACACAGGTGATAGGTTAGGCGCCGCTTATACTATTGCCTATGCTCACTTCATCACTTAGGCAATAGGTTAGGCACCGCCTATGTCATAATAAGCAATGGCATAGGCGACCCCTATATCGACATAGGCAAGTGGTTAGGAACCATTTATACCATTACCTATGCTCACTTCCTGACTTAGGTAATAGGTTAGGTGTCGCCTATGTTAACATAGGCGATGGCTTAGGCGCCACCTATATCAACAAAGGCGCTGGCTTAGGCAATGCTGATACCATTGCCTATGCTCACTGACTCACTTAGGCGATAGGTTAGGCGCCGCCTATGTCATAATAAGCGATGGCTTAGGCGCCGCCTATATCAACATAGGCAAGAGGTTAGGCGCCGTTTATAGCATTTACTATGCTCACTTGCTGACTTAGGTGATAGGTTAGGTGCCGCTTATGTCAACATAGGCGATGTCTTAGGCGGCACCTATATCAACAAAGGCAATGGCTTAGGCGCCGCTGATACAATTGCCTATGCTCACTGACTCACTTAGGAGATAGCTTAGGCGCCGCCTATATCAACATAGGAGATTGCTTAGGCACCGCCTATATCAAGATAGGCGATAGGTTAGGCGACGCTTATACCATTGCCTTTGCTCACTACCTCAATTAGGAGATAGGTTAGGCGCCCCCTATGTCAACATAGGCGATGGCTTAGGCCCCTCCTATATAAACATAGGCGATAGGTTAGGCGCCGCTTATACCAATGCGTATGCTAATTGTCTCACTTAGGCAATAGATTAGGCGCCGCTTATGTCAACATAGGCGATGGCTTAGGAGCCCCCTATATCAACATAGGCGATAGGTTAGGCGCCGCTTATACCATTTCCTATGCACACTGCCTCACTTAGGCGATAGTTTAGGATCCTCCTATGTCAACATAGGCGCTGACTTTGGTGCCGCCTATATAAATATAGGTGATGGCTTAGGCGCCTCCTATATCTACATAGGCGATAGGTTAGGCGCCGCTTATTCCATTGCCTATGCCCACTGCTTCACTTAGGCGATAGGTTAGGTGCCGCGTATGCCAATATAGGCGATGGCTTAGGCGTCGCCTATATCAACAAAGGCGATAGGTTAGGCTCCGCTTATACCATTGCCTATGCTTACGAACTCATTTAGGCGATAGGTTAGGCGCCACCTTTGTCAACATAGGCAATTTCTTATGCGCCGCCTATATCAACATAGGCAATAGCTTAGGCGTCGCTTATACCATTGCCTATGCTCACTGCCTCACTTAGGCGATAGGTTAGGCGCCGCTTATACCATTGCCTATGCTCTCTACCTCACTTAGGGGATAGGATAGGCGTCGCCTATATAAATATAGGTGATGGCTTAGGCGCCGCCTCTATCAACATAGGCGATAGGTTAGGCGCTTCTTATACCATTGTCTACGCTCATTGCTTCACTTAGGCGATAGGTTAGGCGCCGCCTATGTCAGCATTGCCGATGGCTTAGGCGCCGCCTATATCAACATAGGCCATAGGCTAGGCATCGCTTATACCTTTGCGTATGCTCACTGCCTAACTTAGGCGATAGGTTAGGCACTGCCTATATAAATGAAGGTGATGGCTTAGGTGCTGCCTATATTAATATAGGCGATAGGTTAGGCGCCGCTTATACCATTGCCTATGCTCACTTCTTTACTTAGGAGATAGGTTAGGTGCCGCCTATGTCAACATAGGCGATGGCTTAGGGGCCTCCTATATCAACATAATCGATACGTTAGGCGCCATGTATACTATTGCCGATGCTCACTGCCACACTTAGGCGATAGGTTAGGCGCCGCGTATATCAACATAGGCGATAGGTTAGGAGCCGCGTATATCAACATAGGCGATAGGTTAGGTACCGCTTATACCATTGCCTATGCTCACTACCTCACTTAGGCGATAGGTTAGGCGCAGCGTATGTCAACATAGGCGATGGCTTAGGCGCCGCGTATATCCATATAGGCGATAGGTTAGGCACCACCTATGTCAACATAGACGATGGCTTAGGCGCCTCCAATATAAACATAGGCGATAGGTTAGGCGCCGCTTATACCATTGCCTATGCTCATTGACTCACTTAGGCAATAGATTAGGCGCCGCCTATGTCAACATAGGCGATGGCTTAGGCACCCCCTATATCAACATAGGCGATAGGTTAGGCGCCGCTTATACAATTTCCTATGCTCACTGCCTCACTTAGGCGATAGGTAAGGCTCCGACTATGTCAACATAGGTGATGACTTAGGTGCCGCCTATATCAACATAGGCGATAGGTTAGGCGCCGCTTATACCATTGACTATGCTCATCGCCTCACTTAGGCGATAGGTTAGGTGCCGCCTATATAAATATAGGTGATGGCTTAGGCGCCTCCTATATCAACATAGGCGATAGGTTAGGCGCCACTTATTCCATTGCCTATGCCCACTGCTTTACTTAGGCGATAGGTTAGGTGCCGCGTATGTCAATATAGGCTATGGCTTAGGCGTCTCCTATATCAACAAAGGAGATAGGTTAGGCTCCGCTTATACTATTGCCTATGCTTACGAACTCATTTAGGCGATAGGTTAGGCGCCACCTTTGTCAACATAGGCGATTTCTTAGGCGCCGCCTATATCAACATAGGCAATAGCTTAGGCGTCGCTTATACCATTGCCTATGCTCACTGCCTCACTTAGGCGATAGGTTAGGTGCTGCTTATACCATTGCCTATGCTCACTGCCTCACTTAGGCGATAGGTTATGTGCCACCTATGTTAACTTATGTGATGGATTAGGCGCCGCCTATACCAACATAGGTGATATGTTAGGAGCCTCTTATACCATTGCCTATGCTCACTTCCTCACTTAGGCGATAGGTTAGGCGCCGCTTATATCAATATATGCGATGGCTTAGGGGCCTCCTATATCAACATAGGCGATAGGTTAGGCGCCGCATATACTATTGCCTATGCTCACTTCCTCACTTAGGCGATAGATTCGGTGCTGCATATATAAACATAAGCAATAGGTTAGGCGCTGCATATACAATTGCCTATGCTCAGTACCTCACTAAGGCGATAGGTTAGCGGCCGCCTATGTCAACATAAGCGATGGTTTAGGCGCCGCCTATATCAACACAGGCGATAGGTTAGGCGATGCTTATACCATTGCCTATGCTCACTTCCTCACATAGGAGATAGGTTAGGTGCCGCCTATGTCAACATATGCAATTGGTTAGGTGTCGCCTATATCAACATAGGCGATAGGTTAGGCGCCGCTTATACCATTGCCTCTGCTCACTACCTCACTTAGGCGATAGGTTAGGCACCACCTATATAAAAATAGGTGATGGCTTAGGCGCATTCTATATCAACATACGCGATAGGTTAGGCGCCGCTTATACCATTGCCTATGTTTACTGGTTTACTTAGACGATAGATTAGGCGCCGCCTATGTCAACATAGGCGATGTCTTAGGCACCTCCTATATCAACATAGGCGATAGGTTAGGCGTCGCTTATACCATTGCCTATGCTCACTTCCTCACTTAGGCGATAGGTTAGGAACCGCCTATGTCAACATAGGCGATGTCTTAGGCACCGTCTATATCAACATAGGCGATAGGTTAGGCGCCGTATATACCATTGCCTATGCTCACTACCTCACTTAGGCGATAGGTTAGGAACCGCCTATATAAATATAGGTGATGGCTTACGCACATTCTATATTAACATAGGCAAAAGGTTAGGCGCCGCTTATACCATTGCCTATGCTCACTACTTCACTTAGGCGATAGGTTAGGCGCCGCCTATGTCAACATAGGCGATGTCTTAGGCTCCGCCTATATCAACATAGGAGATAGGATAGGCGCCGCTTATACCATTTCCTATGCTCACTGCCTCACTTAGGCGATAGGTTAGTCGCCGCCTATAAAAATATAGACGATGGCTTAGGCGCCGCCTATATCAACATAGGCGATAGGTTAGACGCCGCTTGTACCCTTGCCTATGCTCACTAACTCACTTAGGGGATAGGTTAGGCGCCACCTATGTCAACATAGGAGATGTCTTAAGGGCCTCCTATATCAACATAAGCAATAGGTTAGGCGCCATTTATACTATTGCCGATGCTCACTGCCTCACTTAGGCGATAGGTTAGGCGCCGCCTATGTCAACATAGGCAATGGCTTACAGGTCGCCTATATCAACATAGGCGATAGGTTAGGCACCGCATAAACCATTGCCTATTCTGACTACATCACTTAGGCGATTGGTTGGGCGCCGCCTATGTCATCAGAAGCGATGTCTTAGGCGCCGCCTATGTCAACATAGCTGATAGGTTAGGTGCAACTTATACCATTGCCTATGCTCACTGCCTTACTTAGGCTAAAGGTTAGGCGGCGCCTATGTGAACATAGGCGATGTCTTAGGCACCACCTGTATCAACAATGGCGATAGGTTAGTCGCCGCCTCTATCAATATAGGCGATAGGTTAGGCACCGCTTATACCATTGACTTTTCTCACTGCCTTACTTAGGTGATAGTTTAGGCACCGCCTATGTCAACATAGGTGATGGCTTAGGCGCCGCCTATATCAATACAGGGGATAGGTTAGGCGCCGGTTATACCATTTTCTATGCTCACTTTGTCACTTAGTTGATAGGTTAAGCGCCGCTGATACCATTGCCTATGCTCACTTCCTCACTTAGGCGATTGTTTAGGCGCCGCCTATGTCAACATAGGCGATGGCTTAGGCGCCGCCTATATCAACATAAGAGATGGGTTAGGCGCCGCTTATACCATTGCCTATGCTCATTGACTCACTTAGGCGATAGGTTAGGCGTCGCCTATGTCAACATAGGCGATTGCTTAGGCGCCGCCTATATCAACATAGGCGATAGGTTAGGCGCCGCTTATACCATTTCCTATGCTCACTAACTCACTTAGGCTATAGGTTAGGCACCCTCTATGTCAATATAGGCGATGGCTTAGGTGGCTCCTATATAAACATAGGCGATAGGTTAGGTGCCGCTTATACCATTGCCAATGCTCACTGCCTCACATAGGCGATAGGTTAGGTGCCGCCTATATCAACATAGGAGATAGGTTGGGTGCCGCCTATGTCAACATAGGCGATGGCTTAGGCACCACCTATATCAACATAGGTGATAGGTTTGGTTTCACTTATACCATTGCCTATGCTCACTACCTCACTTACGCTATATATTAGGCGGCGCCTATGTGAACATAGGCGATGGCTTAGGCGCCGCCTGTATCAACATAGGAGATAGGATAGGCGCCGCTTATACCATTTCCTATGCTCACTGCCTCACTTAGGCGATAGGTTAGGCGCCGCCTATAAAAATATAGGCGATGGCTTAGGCGCCGCCTATATCAACATAGGCGATAGGTTAGACGCCGCTTGTACCCTTGCCTATGCTCACTAACTCACTTAGGGGATAGGTTAGGCGCCACCTATGTCAACATAGGAGATGTCTTAAGGGCCTCCTATATCAACATAAGCAATAGGTTAGGCGCCATTTATACTATTGCCGATGCTCACTGCCTCACTTAGGCGATAGGTTAGGCGCCGCCTATGTCAACATAGGAAATGGCTTACAGGTCGCCTATATCAACATAGGTGATAGGTTAGGCACCGCATACACCATTGCCTATTCTGACTACATCACTTAGGCGATTGGTTGGGCGCCGCCTATGTCATCAGAAGCGATGTCTTAGGCGCCGCTTATGTCAACATAGCTGATAGGTTAGGTGCAACTTATACCATTGCCTATGCTCACTGCCTTACTTAGGCTAAAGGTTAGGCGGCGCCTATGTGAACATAGGCGATGTCTTAGACACCACCTGTATCAACAATGGCGATAGGTTAGGCGCCGCCTATATCAATATAGGCGATAGGTTAGGCGCCGCTTATACCATTGACTTTTCTCACTGCCTTACTTAGGTGATAGTTTAGGCACCGCCTATATCAATACAGGGGATAGGTTAGGCGCCGGTTATACCATTTTCTATGCTCACTTTGTCACTTAGTTGATTGGTTAGGCGCCGCTGATACCATTGCCTATGCTCACTTCCTCACTTAGGCGATTGTTTAGGCGCCGCCTATGTCAACATAGGCGATGGCTTAGGCGCCGCCTATATCAACATAAGAGATGGGTTAGGCGCCGCTTATACCATTGCCTATGCTCATTGACTCACTTAGGCGATAGGTTAGGCGTTGTCTATGTCAACATAGGCGATTGCTTAGGCGCCGCCTATATCAACATAGGCGATAGGTTAGGCGCCGCTTATACCATTTCCTATGCTCACTAACTCACTTAGGCGATAGGTTAGGCACCCTCTATGTCAATATAGGCGATGTCTTAGGTGGCTCCTATATAAACATACGCGATAGGTTAGGTGCCACTTATACCATTGCCAATGCTCACTGCCTCACATAGGCGATAGGTTAGGTGCCGCCTATATCAACATAGGAGATAGGTTAGGTGCCGCCTATGTCAACATAGGCGATGGCTTAGGCACCACCTATATCAACATAGGTGATAGGTTTGGTTTCACTTATACCATTGCCTATGCTCACTACCTCACTTACGCTATATATTAGGCGGCGCCTATGTGAACATAGGCGATGGCTTAGGCGCCGCCTGTATCAACAATGGCGATAGGTTAGGCGCCGCCTATATCAACATAGGTGATAGGTTAGGTGCCGCTTATACCATTTCCTTTGATCACTGCCTTACTTAGGTGATAGCTTAGGCACCGTCTATATCAACATTGGCGATAGGTTAGGCGCCTCTTATACCATTGCCTATGCTCACTTCCTCACTTAGGAGATAGGTTAGGCGCTGCCTATGTCAACATATTCAATGGCTTAGGTGTTGCCTATATCAACATAGACGATAGGTTAGGCGCCGCTTATACCATTGCCTATGCTCACTACTTCACTTAGGCGATAGGTTAGGCACCGCCTATGTCAACATAGGTTATTCCTTAGGCGCCGCCTATATCAACATAGGAGATAGGTTAGGTGCCGCTTATACCATTGCCTATGCTCACTACCTAACTTAGGCGATAGGTTAGGAACCGACTATATAAATATAAGTAATGGCTTAGGCGCATTCTATATCAACATAGGCGATAGGTTAGGCGCCGCTTATACCGTTGCCTATGTTCACTGCTTCACTTAGGAGATAGGTTAGGCGCCGCCTATGTCTACATAGGCGATGTCTTAGGCGCCGCCTATATCAACATAAGCGATAGGATAGGCGCCACTTATACCATTTCCTATGCTCACTTCCTCACTTAGGCGATAGGTTAGGCGCCGCCTATATAAATATAGGCTATGGCTTAGGAGCCGCCTATATCAACATAGGCGATAGGTTAGGCGCCCCTTGTACCCTTGCCTATGCTCACTACTTCACTTAGGGGATAGGTTAGGCGCTACCTATGTCAACATAGGCGATGTCTTAGGGGCCTCCTATATCAACATAAGCAATAGGTTAGGCGCCATTTATACTATTGCTGATGCTCACTGTCTCACTTAGACGATAGGTTAGGCACTGCTTATACCATTTTCTATGCTCACTACATCACTTAGGCGCTAGGTTAGGCGCCGCCTATTTCAACATAGGCGATAGGTTAGGCTCCGCTTACACCATTGCCTATTCTCACTGCTTCACTTAGGCGATTGGTTGGGCGCCTCCTATGTCATCATAAGCGATGGCTTAGGCACCGCCTATATCAACATAGGTTATAGGTTAGGCGCCGCATATACCATTTCCTATTCTCACTGCCTCACTTAGGCGATAGGTTAGGCGCCCCCTATGTCAACATAGGTGATGGCTTAGGCGCCTCCTATGTCAACATAGGCGATCGGTTAGGCCCCGCATATACCATTGCCTATGCTCACTGACTCACTTAGGCGATAGGTTAGGCACCGCCTATGTCAACATAGGCGATGGCCTAGGCGCCGCCTATATCAACATAGGCAATAGGTTAGGCGCCGCTTATACCATTGCCTATGCTCACTGACTCACTTAGGCGATAGCTTAGGCGTCGCCTGTGTCAACATAGGCAATTGCTTAGGCGCCGCCTATATTAACATAGGTGATCGGTCAGGCGCCGCTTATACCATTGCCTATGCTCACTACCTCACTTAGGCGATAGGTTAGGCTCCCCCTATGTCAACATAGGCGATGGAGTAGGCGCCTCCTATATAAACATAGGCGATAGGTTAGGCGCCGCTTATACCATTGCCTATGTTCACTGCCTCACTGAGGCGATAGGTTAGGCGTCGCCTATGTCAACATAGGTGATGACTTAGGGTCCACCTATATCAACATAAGAGATAGGTTAGGTGCCACCTATGTCAACATAGGCGATGGCTGAGGCACCACCTATAGGGTAGGCGCCGCCTATGTCAACATAGGCGATGGATTAGGCGCCACCTATATTAACATAGGCAATAGGTTAGGTGCCGCTTATACCATTGCCTATAATCACTGCCTCATTTTGGCGATAGGTTAGGCGCCGCTTATGTAAAGACAGGCGATGGCTTAGGAGCTACCTATATCAACATAGGTGATAGGTTAGGCGTCGTTTATACCATTGCCTATGCTCACAGCCTCACATAGGCGATAGGTTAGGCACCGCCTATATCAACATAGGCGATGGCTTAGGCCCCGCCTATATAAACATAGGCGATAGTTTAGGCGCCCCTTATACCATTGCCTATGCTCACTTACACACTTAGGCGATAGTTTAGTCTCCACCTATGTCAACATAGGTGATAGGTTAGGCACCGCTTATACCGTTGCCTATGCTCACTACCTCATTTAGGCGATAGGTTTGGCACCGCCTATGTCAACATAGGTGATGTCTTAGGCGCCACTTATATCAACATAGGAAATTTGTTAGGCACCGCTTATACCATTACCTATGCTCACTGCATAACTTAGGGGATAGGTTATGTGCCGCGTATGTCAACATAGGAGATTGCTTAGTCACCGCCTATATCAACATAGGCGATTGCTTAGGATCCGCCTATGTCATCATAGGTGATGGCTTACGTGCTGCCTATATCAACATAGGCGATAGGATAGGCGCCGCTTATTCCATTTCCAATGCTCACTGCCTCACTTAGGCAATAAGTTAGGCGCCGCCTATGTCAATATAGGCGATGGTTTGGGCGCCGCCTAAAATAACAAAGGTGATAGGTTAGGCGCCGCTTATACCATTTCCTATGCTCACTACCTAACTTAGGAGATAGGGTAGGCGCTGCCTATGTCAACATAGGCAATGGCTTAGGCAGCAGCTATATCAACATAGGCGACAGGTTAGGCGCCGCTTATAGAGTTGCCTATTCTAACTGCCTAACTTAGGCGATAGGTTAGGTGCCGCCTATGTCAACATAGGCGATGGCTTAGGTGCCGCCTAAATCAACATAGGCGATAGGTTAGGCGCTGCTTATACCATTGCCTAAGATCACTGCCTCACTTAGGCGATAGGTTAGGCGCCATCTATGTCCATATTGGTGATGGCTTAGGCACCGCCTATATCAACATAGGCGATAGGTTAGGAGCCTCTTATACCATTGACTATTCTCCCTTACTCACTTAGGTGATAGGTTAGGCACCGCCTATGTAAACACAGGCGATGGCTTAGGCGCCACCTATATCAACATAGGTGATAGGTTAGGCACCGTTTATACCATTTCCTATGCTCACTGTCTCACTTAGGTGATAGGTTAGGCTCCGCCTATGTCAACATACGCGATGGCTTAGGCCCCGCCTATATAAACATAGGCGATAGGTTAGGCGCCGCTTATACCATTGCCTATGCTCACTTCCTCAATTAGGCGATAGTCTAGTCCCTGCCTATGTCAACATAGGCGATAGGTTAGGCGCCGCTTATACCGTTGCCTATGCTCACTACCTCACGTAGGCGATAGGTTAGGCGCCGCCTATGTCAACATAGGTGATGTCTTAGGTGCCGCTTATATCAACATAGGCGATACGTTATGCGCCGCTTATACCATTATCTATGCTCACTGCCTCACTTAGGCGATAGGTTAGGCATCGCCTATGTCAACATAGGCACTATCTTAGGCACCGGCTATATCAACATAGACGATAGGTTAGGTACCGCTTATACAGTTGCCTATTCTCACTGCCTCACTTAGGCGATAGGTTAGGCGCCGCCTATGTCAACATAGACGATGGCTTAGGTGCTGCCTATATCAACATAGGCGATAGGTTAGGCGCCGCTTATACCATTTCCTAAGATCACTGCCTCACTTAGGCGATAGGTTAGGCACCGTCTATGTCCACATTGGCGATTGCTTAGGCGCCGCCTTTATCAACATAGGCGATAGGTGAGGAGCAACATATACCATTGCCTAAGATCACTACCTCACTTAGGAGATAGGTAAAGCGTCGTCTATTTCCACATTAGTGATGGCTTAGGCACCGCCTATATCAACATAGGTGATAGGTTAGGAGCCGCTTATACCATTGCCTATGCTCCCTTCCTCACTTAGGCGATAGGTTAGGCGCCGCCAATGTAAACATAGGCGATGGCTTAGGCGCCACCTATATCAACACAAGTGATAGGTTAGGCGCCGTTTATACCATTGCCTATGCTCACTGCCTCACTTAGGCGATAGGTTAGGCACTGCCTATGTCAACATAGGTGATGGCTTAGGCCCCGCCTGTATAAACATAGGCGATAGGTTAGGCACCGCTTATACCATTGCTTATGCTCACTTCCTCAATTAGGTGATAGTCTAGGCGCCGCCTATGTCAACAAAGGCGATAGGTTAGGCGCCGCATATACCGTTGCCTATGCTAACTACCTCACTTAGGCGATAGGTTAGGCGCCGCCTATGTCAACATAGGTGATGTCTTAGGCGCAGCTTATATCAACATAGGCGATAGGTTATGCGCCGCTTATACCATAAACTATGCTCATTGCCTTACTTAGGCGATAGGTTAGGCGCCGCCTATGTCAACGTAGGCACTGGCTTAGGCACCAGCTATATCAACATAGACAATAGGTTAGGCACCTCTTATACAGTTTCCTATTCTCACTGCATCACTTAGGCGATAGGTTAGGCATCGCCTATGTCAACATAGACGATGGCTTAGGTGCCGCCTATATCAACATAGGCGATAGGTTAGGCACCGCTTATAGCATTGCCTAAGATCACTGCCTCACTTAGGCGATAGGTTAGGGGCCATCTATGTACACATTGGCGATGGCTTAGGCGCCGCCTATATCAACATAGGCGATAGGTTAGGAGCAGCTTATACCATTGCCTATGCTCCCTGCCTCACTTACGCAATAGTTTAGGCGCCTCCTATGTCAACATAGGCGATAGGTTAGGCACCGCCTATATTAACATAGGCGATAGGTTAGGCGCCGCTTATACCATTACCTATGCTCACTGACTCACTTAGGCGATAGGTTATGCGCTCCTATGTCAACATAGGTGATTTCTTAGGCGCCGCCTATATCAACATAGGCGATAGGTTAGGCGCCGCTTATACCATTGCCTATGCTCACTGCCTCTCCTAGGCGATAGGTTAGGCGCCGCCTATGTCAACATTAGCGATATATTAAGCGCCGGTCATACCATTGCCTTTGCTCACTTCCTCACATAGACGATAGGTTAGGCGCCGCCTATGCCAAAATAGGCGATGGCTTGGGTGCCGCCTATATCAACATAGGCGATAGGTTAGGCGCCGCTTTTACCATTGCCTATGCTTACTGCCTCACTGATGCCATAAGTTAGGCGCCGCCTATATCAACATAGGAGATAGGTTTGGCGCCGCTTATACCATTGCCTATGCTTCTTTGTCTCACTGAGGTGATACGTTAGGCGTCTTCTATGTAAACATAGGCGATAGGTTAGTCTCCGCTTATATAGTTGCCTATTCTCACTGCCTCGCTTAGGCGATAGGTTAGGCGCCGCCTATGTCAACATAGGTGATGGATTAGGCGTCGCCTTTATCAACATAGGCAATAGGTTAGGCGCCGCTTATACCATTTCCTATAATCACTGCCTCATTTAGGCGATAGGTTAGGCACCGCCTATGTCAACATAGGCGATGGCTTAGGCCCCGCCTATATAAACATAGGCGATAGGTTAGGCGCCCTTTATACCATTGCCTATGCTCACTTCCTCACTTAGGCGATAGTTTAGTCGCCACCTATGTCAACATAGGCGATAGGTTAGGCACCGCTTATACCGTTGCCAATGCTTACTACCTCACTTAGGCGATAGGTTAGGCACCGCCTATGTAAACATAGGTGATGTCTTAGGCGCCGCTTATATCAACATAGGCTATAGGTTAGGCACCGCTTATACCATTACCTATGCTCATTGCATAACTTATGGAATAGGTTATGTGCCGCATATGTCAACATAGGAGATTGCTTAGTCGCCGCCTATATCAACATAGGCGATTGCTTAGGATCCGCCTATGTCATCATAGGCGATGGCTTACGCGCCGCCTATATCAACATAGGCGATAGGATAGGCGCCGCTTATACCATTTCCAATGCTCACTGCCTCACTTAGGCAATAGGTTAGGCGCCGCCTATGTCAATATAGGCGATTGCTTGGGCGCCGCCTATATTAACATAGGTGATAGGTTAGGCGCCGCTTATACCATTTCCTATGCTCATTGCCTCACTTAGGCGATAGGTTAGGCGCCGCCTATGTCAACATAGGCAATGGCTTAGGCACCAGCTATATCAACATAGGCGATAGGTTAGGCGCTGCTTATACAGTTGCCTATTCTCACTACCTAACTTAGGCGATAGGTTAGGCACCGCCTACGTCAACATAGGCGATGGCTTAGGTTCCGCCTATATCAAGATAGGCGATAGGTTAGGCGCTGCTTATACCATTGCCGAAGATCACTGCCTTACTTAGGCGATAGGTTAGGCGCCATCTATGTCCACATTGGCGATGGCTTAGGCACCGCCTATATCAACATAGGCGATAGGTTAGGAGCTGCTTATACCATTGCCTATGCTCCCTTACTCACTTAGGAGATAGGTTAGGCGCCGCCTATGTAAACATAGGCGATGGCTTAGGCGCCACCTATATCAACATAGGTGATAGGTTAGGCGACGTTTATACCATTGCCTATGCTGACTGCCTCACTTAGGCGATAGGTTAGGCACCGCCTATGTCAACATAGGTGATGGCTTAGGCCCCGCCTATATAAACATAGGAGATAGGTTAGGCGCCGCTTATACCATTGCTATGCTCACTTTATCAATTAGGCGATAGTCTAGGCGCCGCCTATGTCAACATAGGTGATAGGTTAGGCGCCGCTTATACCGTTGCCTATGCTCACTACCTCACCTAGGCGATAGGTTAGGCGCCGCCTATGTCAACATAGGTGATGTCTTAGGTGCTGCTTATATCAACATAGGCGATAGGTTATGCGCCGCTTATACCATTGCCTATGCTCACTGCCTCACTTAGGCGATAGGTTAGGCGCCGCCTATGTCAACATAGGCATTGGCTTAGGCACCGGCTATATCAACATAAACGATAGGTTAGGCACCGCTTATACAGTTGCCTATTCTCACTGCCTCACTTAGGTGATAGGTTAGGCTCCGCTTATGTCAACATAGACGATGGCTTAGGTGCCGCCTATATCAACATAGGTGATAGGTTAGGCGCCGCTTATACCATTGCCTAAGATCACTGCCTCACTTAGGCGATAGGTTAGGCGCCGTCTATGTCCACATTGGCGATGGCTTAGGCGCCGCCTATATCAACATAGGCGATCGGTTAGGCGCCGCATATACCATTGCCTATGCTCACTGACACACTTAGGCGATTGGTTAGGCGTGGCCTATGTCAACATAGGTGATGGCTTAGACACCGCCTATATCAACATAGGCGATAGGTTAGGCGCCGCTTATACCATTGCCTATGCTCACTGACTCACTTAGGCGATAGGTTAGGCTTCGCCTATGTCAACATAGGCGATTGCTTAGGCACCGGCTATATCAATATAGGCGATCGGTCAGGCACCGCTTATACCATTGCCTATGCTCACTACCTCACATAGGCGATAGGTTAGGATCCCCTTATGTCAACATAGGCGATGGCTTAGGCGCCTCTTATATAAGCATAGATTATAGGTTAGGCACCGCCTATACCATTGCCTATGCTCACTGCCTCACTTAGGCGATAGGTTAGACGTCGCCTATGTCAACATAGGTAATTGCTTAGGGGCCACCTATATCAACATAGGAGATAGTTTAGGTTCCACCTATGTCAACATAGGCGATGGCTGAGGCACCACCTATATCCACATAGGTGATAGGTTAGGCGCCTCTTATACTATGGCCTATGCTCCCTACCTTACTTAGGCGATAGGTTAGGCGCCGCTTATGTTAACATTGGCTATGTCTTAGGCGCCGCCTATATCAACATAGGTGATAGGTTAGGTGCCACTTATACCATTGCCTATGGTCACTTCCTTACTTAGGCTAAAGGTTAGGCGGCGCCTATGTGAACATAGACGATGGCTTAGGCGCCGCCTGTATCAACAATGGCGATAGGTTAGGCGCCGCCTTTATCAACATAGGCGATGGCTTAGGCTCCGCCTATATCAACATAGGTGATAGGTTAGGCGCCAGTTACACAATTTTCTATGCTCACTTTGTCACTTAGTTGATAGGTTAGGCGCCGATGATACCATTGCCTATGCTCACTTCCTCACTTAGGCGATTGTTTAGGCGCCTCCTATGTCAACATAGGCGATGGCTTAGGAGCCGCCTATATCAACATAGGAGATGGGTTAGGCACCGCATATACCATTGCCTATGCTCACTACCTCACTTAGGCTATAGGTTAGGCGTTGCCTATGTCAACATAAGTGATGGCATAGGCGCCGCCTATATCAACACATGTGATAGGTTAGGCGTCGCTTATACTATTGCCTATGCTCACTTCATCACTTAGGCGATAGGTTAGGCACCGCCTATGTCATCATAAGCAATGGCTTAGGTGACCCCTATATAAACATAGGCAAGAGGTTAGGCACCATTTATACCATTACCTATGCTCACTTCCTGACTTAGGTAATAGGTTAGGTGTCGCCTATGTTAACATAGGCGATGGCTTAGGCGCCACCTATATCAACATAGGCGATGGCTTAGGCGCTTCTTATACCATTGCCTATGCTCACTGACTCACTTAGGCGATAGGTTAGGCGCCGCCTATGTCATAATATGCGATGGCTTAGGCGCCTCCTATATCAACGTAGGCAAGAGGTTAGGCGCCGTTTATAGCATTTCCTATGCCCACTTGCTGACTTAGGTGATAGGTTAGGTGCCGCTTATGTCAACATAGGCGATGGCTTAGGTGCCACCAATATCAACATAGTCAATGGCTTAGGCGCCGCTGATACCATTGCCTATGCACACTGCCTCACTTAGGCGATAGGTTAGGATCCTCTTATGTCAACATAGGCGATGACTTTGGTGCCGCCTATATCAACATAGGGGATAGGTTAGGCGCCACTTATACCATTGCCTATGCTCTCTACCTCACTTAGGGGATAGGATAGGCGTCGCCTATATAAATATAGGTGATGGCTTAGGCGCCGCCTATATCAACATAGGCGATAGGTTAGGCGCTTCTTATACCATTGTCTATGCGCATTGCTTCAATTAGGCGATAGGTTAGGCGCCGCCTATGTCAACATTGCCGATGGCTTAGGCGCCGCCTATATCAACATAGGCTATAGGCTAGGCGTCGCTTATACCATTGCCTATGCTCACTGCCTAACTTAGGTGATAGGTTAGGCGCCGCCTATATAAATACAGGTGATGTCTTAGGTGCTGCCTATATCAACATAGGCGATAGGTTAGGCACCGCTTATACCATTGCCTATGCTCACTTTTTCACTTAGGAGATAGGTTAGGGGCCGCCTATGTCAACATAGGCGATGGCTTAGGGGCCTCCTATATCAACATAATCGATAGGTTAGGCGCCATATATACTATTGCCGATGCTCACTGCCACACTTAGGAGATAGGTTAGGCGCCGCGTATATCAACATAGGCGATAGGTTAGGTACTCCTTATACCATTGCCTATGCTCACTATCTCAATTAGGCGATAGGTTAGGCGCCGCGTATGTCAACATAGGCGATGGCTTAGGCACCGCGTATATCCACTTAGGCGATAGGTTAGGCACCACCTATGTCAACATAGGCGATGGCTTAGGCGCCTCCAATATAAACATAGGCGATCGGTTAGGCGCCGCATATACCATTGCCTATGCTCATTGTCACACTTAGGCAATAGATTAGGCGCCGCCTATGTCAACATAGGTGATGGCTTAGGCACCCCCTATATCAACATAGGCGATAGGTTAGGCGCCGCTTATACCATTTCCTATGCTCACTGCCTCACTTAGGCGATAGGTTAGGCTCCGACTATGTCAACATAGGTGATGAGTTAGGTGCCGCCTATATCAACATTGGCGATAGGTTAGGCGCTGCTTATACCATTATCTATTCTCACCGCCTCACTTAGGCGATAGGTTAGGCGCCGCCTATATAAATATAGGTGATCGCCTAGGCGCCTCCTATATCAATATAGGCGATAGGTTAGGCGCCGCTTATTCCATTGCCAATGCCCACTGCTTCACGTAGGCGATAGGTTAGGTGCCGCGTATGCCAATATAGGCGATGTCTTAGGCGCCGCCTATATCAACAAAGGCAATAGGTTAGGCGCCGCTTATACCATTGCCTATGCTTACGAACTCATTTAGGCGATAGGTTAGGCGCCACCTTTTTCAACATAGGCGATTTCTTAGGCGCCGCCTGTATCAACATAGGCAATAGCTTATACCATTGCCTATGCTCACTGCCTCACTTAGGCGATAGGTTAGGTGCCTCTTATACCATTGCCTATGCTCACTGCCTCACTTAGGCGATAGGTTTGGTGCAACCTACGTTAACATATGTGATGGCTTAGGCGCCGCCTATATCAACATAGGTGATATGTTAGGAGCCTCTTATACCATTGCCTATGCTCACTTCTTCACTTAGGCGATAGGTTAGGCGCCACCTTTTTCAACATAGGCGATTTCTTAGGCGCCGCCTGTATCAACATAGGCAATAGCTTATACCATTGCCTATGCTCACTGCCTCACTTAGGCGATAGGTTAGGTGCCGCTTATACCATTGCCTATGCTCACTTCCTCACTTAGGCGATAGGTTAGGTGCCACCTACGTTAACATATGTGATGGCTTAGGCGCCGCCTATATCAACATAGGTGATATGTTAGGAGCCTCTTATACCATTGCCTATGCTCACTTCTTCACTTAGGAGATAGGTTAGGTGCCGCCTATGTCAACATAGGCGATGGCTTAGGGGCCTCCTATATCAACATAATCGATAGGTTAGGCGCCATATATACTATTGCCGATGCTTACTGCCACACTTAGGCGATAGGTTAGGCGCCGCGTATATCAACATAGGCGATAGGTTAGGTACTCCTTATACCATTGCCTATGCTCACTATCTCAATTAGGCGATAGGTTAGGCGCCGCGTATGTCAACATAGGCGATGGCTTAGGCGCCGCGTATATCCACTTAGGCGATAGGTTAGGCACCACCTATGTCAACATAGGCGATGGCTTAGGCGCCTCAAATATAAACATAGGCGATCGGTTAGGCGCCGCATATACCATTGCCTATGCTCATTGTCACACTTAGGCAATAGATTAGGCGCCGCCTATGTCAACATAGGTGATGGCTTAGGCACCCCCTATATCAACATAGGCGATAGGTTAGGCGCCGCTTATACCATTTCCTATGCTCACTGCCTCACTTAGGCGATAGGTTAGGCTCCGACTATGTCAACATAGGTGATGACTTAGGTGCCGCCTATATCAACATAGGCGATAGGTTAGGCGCTGCTTATACCATTATCTATGCTCACCGCCTCACTTAGGCGATAGGTTAGGCGCCGCCTATATAAATATAGGTGATCGCCTAGGCGCCTCCTATATCAACATAGGCGATAGGTTAGGCGCCGCTTATTCCATTGCCAAAGCCCACTGCTTCACTTAGGCGATAGGTTAGGTGCCGCGTATGCCAATATAGGCGATGTCTTAGGCGCCGCCTATATCAACAAAGGCAATAGGTTAGGCGCCGCTTATACCATTGCCTATGCTTACGAACTCATTTAGGCGATAGGTTAGGCGCCACCTTTTTCAACATAGGCGATTTCTTAGGCGCCGCCTGTATCAACATAGGCAATAGCTTATACCATTGCCTATGCTCACTGCCTCACTTAGGCGATAGGTTAGGTGCCGCTTATACCATTGCCTATGCTCACTGCCTCACTTAGGCGATAGGTTAGGTGCCGCTTATACCATTGCCTATGCTCGCTGCCTCACTTAGGCGATAGGTTAGGTGCCACCTACGTTAACATATGTGATGGCTTAGGCGCCGCCTATATCAACATAGGTGATATGTTA
Organism: Capsicum pubescens; assembly: GCA_030864215.1. NCBI lineage: Eukaryota > Viridiplantae > Streptophyta > Magnoliopsida > Solanales > Solanaceae > Capsicum > Capsicum pubescens. The sequence continues at coordinate 305,344,112 of CM061542.1, forward strand.
GGAGCCTCTTATACCATTGCCTATGCTCACTGCCTCACTTAGGCGTTTCTTATAGCACTTCCTATTCTCACTGCCTCACTTAGGTGATAGGTTAGGAGCCCCCTATGTCAATATAGGCGATGGCTTAGGCGCCGCCTATATCAACATAGGTGATCGGTTAGGAGCCGCATATACCATTGCCTATGCTTACGGACTCACATAGGCGATAGGTTAGGCGTGGCCTATGTCAACATAGGCAATGGCTTAGGCGCCGCCTAAATCAACATAGGCGATAGGTAATGCTCCGCTTATACCATTGCCTATGCTCACTAACTCACTTAGGCGATAGGTTAGGCGTCGTCTATGTCAACATAGGCTATTGCTTAGGCGCCGCCTATATCAACATAGGAGATCGGTCAGGCGCCGCTTATACCATTGCCTATGCTCACTACCGCACTTAGGCGATAGGTTAGGCTCCCCCTATGTCAACATAGGCGATGGCTTAGGCGCCTCCTATTTAAACATAGGCGATAGGTTAGGCGCCGATTATACCATTCCCTATGCTCACTGCCTCACTTAGGCGATAGGTTAGGCGTCGCCTATGGCAACGTTGGTAATGGCTTAGGGGACACCTATATCAACATACGAGATAGGTTAGGTTCCACCTATGTCAACATAGGCAATGGTTGAGGCACCACCTATATCAACATAGGCGATAGGTTAGGCGCCGCTTATACCATTGCCTTTTCTCACTGCCTTACTTAGGTGATAGGTTAGGCACCGCCTATGTCAACATAGGTGATGGCTTAGGCGCCGCCTATATCAACATAGGGGATAGGTTAGGCACCGGTTATACCATTTTCTATGCTCACTTTGTCACTTAGTTGATAGGTTAGGCGGCGCTGATACCATTGCCTATGCTCACTTCCTCACTTAGGCAATTGTTTAGGCGCCGCCTTTGTCAACATAGGCGATGGCTTAGGCGCCGCCTATATCAACAAAGTAGATGGGTTAGGCGCCGCTTATACCATTGCCTATGCTCATTGACTCACTTAGGCGATAGGTTAGACGTCGCCTATGTCCACATAGGCGATTGCTTAGGCGCCGCCTATATCAATATAGGAGATCGGTTAGGCCCCGCATATACCATTGCCTATGCTCACTGACTCACTTAGGCAATAGGTTAGGTGCCGCCTATGTCAACATAGGCGATAGGTTAGGTGCCGCCTATGTCAACATAGGCGATAGGTTAGGCGTTGCTTACACCATTTCCTATGCTCACTAACTTACTTAGGCGATAGGTTAGGCGCCCCGTATGTCAATATAGGCGATGGATTAGGTGCCTCCTATATAAACATAGGCGATAGGTTAGGTGCCGCTTATACCATTGCCAATGCTTACAGCCTCACATAGGGGATAGGTTAGGTGCCGCCTATATCAACATAGGAGATAGGTTAGGTGCCGCCTATGTCAACATAGGTGATGGTTTAGGCACCACCTATATCAACATAGGTGATAGGTTTGGTTTCACTTATACCATTGCCTATCCTCACTACATCATTAGGCTATATGTTAGGCGGCGCCTATGTGAACATAGGCGATGGCTTAGGCGCCGCCTGTATCAACAATGGCGATAGGTTAGGCGCCGCCTATATCAACATAGGTGATAGGTTAGTCGCCGCTTATACCATTGCCTTTGCTCACTGCCTTACTTAGGTGATAGCTTAGGTACCGTCTATATCAACACAGGCGATAGGTTAGGCGCCGCTTATACCATTGCCTATGCTCACTTCCTCACATAGGAGATAGGTTAGGCGCTGCCTATGTCAACATATGCAAGGGCTTAGGTGTTGCCTATATCAACATAGGCGATAGGTTAGGAGCCGCTTATACCATTGCCTATGCTCACTACTTCACTTAGGCGATAGGTTAGGCACCGCCTATGTCAACATAGGCGATTGCTTAGGAGCCGCCTATATCAACATAGGCGATAGGTTAGGTGCCGCTTATACCATTGCCTATGCTCACTACCTCACTTAGGCGATAGGTTAGGAACCGACTATATAAATATAGGTGATGGCTTAGGCGCATTCTATATCAACATAGGCGATAGGTTAGGCGCCGCTTATAACATTGCCTATGTTCACTGCTTCACTTAGGCGATAGGTTAGGCGCCGCCTATATAAATATAGGCTATGGCTTAGGCGCCGCCTATATCAACATAGGCGATAGGTTAGGCGCTGCTTGTACCCTTGCCTATGCTCACTACTTCACTTAGGGGATAAGTTAGGCGCCACCTATGTCAACATAGGCGATGTCTTAGGGGCCTCCTATATAAACATAAGCAATAGGTTAGATTCCATTTATACTATTGCCGATGCTCACTGTCTCACTTAGGCGATAGGTTAGGCACCACTTATGCCATTTTCTATGCTCACTACATCACTTAGGCGCTAGGTTAGGCGCCGCCTATTTCAACATAGGAGATGGCTTACACCCCGCCTATATCAACATAGGCGATACGTTAGGCGCCTCTTACACCATTGCCTATTCTCACTGCTTCACTTAGGGGATTGGTTGGGCGCCGCCTATGTCATCATAAGCGATGGTTTAGGCGCCGCCTATATCAACATAGGTGATAGGTTAGGCGCCGCTTATACCATTTCCTATTCTTACTGCCTCACTTAGGGTATAGGTTAGGCGCCCCCTATGCCATCATAGGCGATGGCTTAGGTGCCTCCTATGTCAACATAGGCGATCGGTTAGGCCCCGCATATACCATTGCCTATGCTCACTGACTCACTTAGGCGATAGGTTAGGCGCCGCCTATGTCAACATAGGCGATGACTTAGGCGCCGCCTATATCAACATAGGTGATAGGTTAGGTGCCGCTTATACCATTGCTTATGCTCACTGACTCACTTAGGTGATAGCTTAGGCGTCGCCTATATCAACATAGGCAATTGCTTAGGCGCCGCCTATATTAACATAGGTGATCGGTCAGGCGCCGCTTATACCATTGCCTATGCTCACTACCTCACTTAGGTGATAGGTTAGGCTCCCCCTATGTCAACATAGGCGATGGATTAGGCGCCTCCTATATAAACATAGGCGATAGGTTAGGCGCCTCTTATACCATTGCCTATGCTCACTGCCTCACTTAGGCGATAGGTTAGGCGTCGCCTATGTCAACATAGGTGATGGCTTAGGGGCCACCTATATCAACATAGGAGATAGGTTAGGTGCCACCTATGTCAGCATAGGCGATGGCTGAGGCACCACCTATATCGTCATAGGCGATAGGTTAGGCACCGCTTAGCATGGCCTATGCTCTCTACCTTACTTAGGCGATAGGTTAGGCGCCGCCTATGTTAACATTTGCGATGTCTTAGGCGCCGCCTATATCAACATAAGTGATTGGTTATGTGCCACTTATACACTTGCCTATGCTCACTGCCTTACTTAGGCTATAGGTTAGACGGCGCCTATGTGAACATAGGCGATGGCTTAGGCGCCCCCTGTATCAATAATGGCGATATGTTAGGCGCCGCCTATATCAATATAAGTGATAGGTTAGACGCCGCTTATACCATTGCCTTTTCTCACTACCTTACTTAGGTGATAGGTTAGGCACCGCCTATGTCAACATAGGCGACGGCTTAGGCACCACCTATATCAATATAGGCGATAGGTTAGGCGCCACTTATACCATAGCCTATGTGCCCTACCTTACTTAGTTGATAGGCTAGGCGCCGCCTATGTTAACATAGGCGATGTCTTAGGCGCCCCCTATATCAACATAGGTGATAGGTTAGGTTCCACTTATACCATTGCCTATGCTCACTGCCTCACTTAGGCTATATGTTAGGCTGCGCCTATGTGAACATAGGCAATGACTTAGGCGCCGCCTGTATCTACAATGGCGATAGGTTAGGCGCTGCCTATATCAACATAGGCGATATGTTAGGCACCGCTTATACCATTGCCTTTGCTCACTGCCTTACTTAGGTGATAGCTTAGGCGCCGCCTATATCAACACAGGCGATAGGTTAGGCGCCGCTTATACCATTGCCTATGCTAACTTCGTCACATAGGAAATAGGTTAGGCGCCGCCTATGTCAACATATGCAATGGCTTTGGTGTCCCGTATATCAACATAGGAGATAGGTTACGCACCGGTTATACCATTGCCTATGCTCACTACCTCACTTAGGCGATAGGTTAGGCACCGCCTACATAAATATAGGTGATGGCTTAGGCGCATTCTATATCAACATAGGCGATAGGTTAGGCGCCGCTTATACCATTACCTACGCTCACTGCTTTATTTAGGCGATAGGTTAGGCGCCGCCTATGTCAACATAGGCGATGTCTTAGGCGCCGCCTATATCAACATAAGCGATAGTTTAGGCGCCGCTTATACCATTGCCTATGCTCACTGCCTCACTTAGGCGATAGGTTAGGCACCGCCTATGTCAACATAGGTGATGGCTTATGCGCCGCCTATATCAACATAGGCGATAGGATAGGCGCCGCTTATACCATTGTCTATGCTCACTGCCTCACTTAGGTGATAGGTTAGGTGCCGCCTATATAAATATAGGCTATGGCTTAGGCTCCGCCTATATAAACATAGGCGATAGGTTAGGCGCCACTTGTACCCTTGCCTATGCTCACTACTTCACTTAGGGGATAGGTTAGGCGCCACCTATGACAACATAGGCGATGTTTTAGGGGCATCCTATATCAACATAAGCAATAGGTTAGGCACCATTTATACTATTGTCGATGCTCACTGTCTCACTTAGGAGATAGGTTAGGCACCTCTTATACCATTTTCTATGCTCACTACATCACTTAGGCGATAGGTTACGCGCCGTCTATTTCAACATAGGAGATGGGTTACACGCCGCCCATATCAACATAGGCGATAGGTTAGGCGCCGCTTACACCATTACCTATTCTCACTACTTCACTTAGGCGATTGGTTGGGCGCCGCCTATGTCATCATCAGCGATGTCTTAGGCACCGCCTATATCAACATAGGTGATAGGTTAGGCACCACTTATACCATTACCTATTCTTACTGCCTCACTTAGGAGATAAGTTAGGTGCCCCCTATGTCAACATAGACGATGGCTTAGGCGCCGCCTATGTCAACATAGGCGATCGGTTAGGCCCCGCATATACCATTGCCTATGCTCACTGACTCATTTAGGCGACAGGTTAGGCGCCGCCTATGTCAACATAGGCGATGGCTTAGGCTCCGCCTATATCAACATAGGCGATAGGTTAGGCGCCGCTTATACCATTGCCTATGCTCACTGACTCACTTAGGCGATAGGTTAGGCATCGCCTGTGTCAACAGAGGCGATTGCTTAGGCGCCGCCTATATTAACATTGGTGATCGGTCAGGCGCCGCTTATACCATTGTCTATGCTCACTACCTCACTTAGGCGATAGGTTAGGCTCCCCCTATGTCAACATAGGCGATGGATTAGGCGCCTCCTATATAAACATAGGCGATAGGTTAGGCATCCCTTATACCATTGCCTATGCTCACTGCCTTACTTAGGCGATAGGTTAGGCGTCGCCTATGTCAACATAGGTGATGGCTTAGGGGCCACCTATATAAATATAGGAGATAGGTTAGGTGCCACCTATGTAAACATAGGCGATGGCTGAAGCACCACCTATATCAACATAGGCGATTGGTTAGGCGCCGCTTAGCATGGCCTATGCTCCCTACCTTACTTAGGCGATAGGTTAGGCGCCGCCTATGTTAACATTGTCGATCTCTTAGGCGCCGCCTATATCAACATAGGTGATAGTTTAGGTGCCACTTATACCATTGCCTATGCTCACTACCTTACTTAGGCTATAGGTTAGGCGGCGCCTATGTGAACATAGGCGATGGCTTAGGCGCCGCCTGTATCAACAATGGCGATAGGTTAGGCGCCGCCTATATCAATATAGGCGATAGGTTAGGCGCCGCTTATACCATTGCCTTTTATCACTACCTTACTTAGGTGATAGGTTAGGCACCGCCTATGTCAACATAGGCGATGGCTTAGGCACCACCTATATCAATATAGGCGATAGGTTAGGCGCCACTTATACCATAGCCTATGTGCCCTACCTTACTTAGTTGATAGGATAGGCGCCGCCTATGTTAACATAGGCGATGTCTTAGGCGCCCCCTATATCAACATAGGTGATAGGTTAGGTTCCACTTATACCATTGCCTATGCTCACTGCCTCACTTAGGCTATATGTTAGGCTGCGCCTATGTGAACATAGGCAATGACTTAGGCGCCGCCTGTATCTACAATGGCGATAGGTTAGGCGCTGCCTATATCAACATAGGCGATATGTTAGGCACCGCTTATACCATTGCCTTTGCTCACTGCCTTACTTAGGTGATAGCTTAGGCGCCGCCTATATCAACACAGGCGATAGGTTAGGCGCCGCTTATACCATTGCCTATGCTAACTTCGTCACATAGGAAATAGGTTAGGCGCCGCCTATGTCAACATATGCAATGGCTTTGGTGTCCCGTATATCAACATAGGAGATAGGTTACGCACCGGTTATACCATTGCCTATGCTCACTACCTCACTTAGGCGATAGGTTAGGCACCGCCTACATAAATATAGGTGATGGCTTAGGCGCATTCTATATCAACATAGGCGATAGGTTAGGCGCCGCTTATACCATTACCTACGCTCACTGCTTTATTTAGGCGATAGGTTAGGCGCCGCCTATGTCAACATAGGCGATGTCTTAGGCGCCGCCTATATCAACATAAGCGATAGGTTAGGAGCCGCTTATACCATTGCCTATGCTCACTGCCTCACTTAGGCGATAGGTTAGGCACCGCCTATGTCAACATAGGTGATGGCTTATGCGCCGCCTATATCAACATAGGCGATAGGATAGGCGCCGCTTATACCATTGTCTATGCTCACTGCCTCACTTAGGCGATAGGTTAGGTGCCGCCTATATAAATATAGGCTATGGCTTAGGCTCCGCCTATATCAACATAGGCGATAGGTTAGGCGCCACTTGTACCCTTGCCTATGCTCACTACTTCACTTAGGGGATAGGTTAGGCGCCACCTATGACAACATAGGCGATGTTTTAGGGGCATCCTATATCAACATAAGCAATAGGTTAGGCACCATTTATACTATTGTCGATGCTCACTGTCTCACTTAGGCGATAGGTTAGGCACCTCTTATACCATTTTCTATGCTCACTACATCACTTAGGCGATAGGTTACGCGCCGTCTATTTCAACATAGGAGATGGGTTACACGCCGCCCATATCAACATAGGCGATAGGTTAGGCGCCGCTTACACCATTACCTATTCTCACTACTTCACTTAGGCGATTGGTTGGGCGCCGCCTATGTCATCATCAGCGATGTCTTAGGCACCGCCTATATCAACATAGGTGATAGGTTAGGCACCACTTATACCATTACCTATTCTTACTGCCTCACTTAGGAGATAAGTTAGGTGCCCCCTATGTCAACATAGACGATGGCTTAGGCGCCGCCTATGTCAACATAGGCGATCGGTTAGGCCCCGCATATACCATTGCCTATGCTCACTGACTCATTTAGGCGACAGGTTAGGCGCCGCCTATGTCAACATAGGCGATGGCTTAGGCTCCGCCTATATCAACATAGGCGATAGGTTAGGCGCCGCTTATACCATTGCCTATGCTCACTGACTCACTTAGGCGATAGGTTAGGCATCGCCTGTGTCAACAGAGGCGATTGCTTAGGCGCCGCCTATATTAACATTGGTGATCGGTCAGGCGCCGCTTATACCATTGTCTATGCTCACTACCTCACTTAGGCGATAGGTTAGGCTCCCCCTATGTCAACATAGGCGATGGATTAGGCGCCTCCTATATAAACATAGGCGATAGGTTAGGCATCCCTTATACCATTGCCTATGCTCACTGCCTTACTTAGGCGATAGGTTAGGCGTCGCCTATGTCAACATAGGTGATGGCTTAGGGGCCACCTATATAAATATAGGAGATAGGTTAGGTGCCACCTATGTAAACATAGGCGATGGCTGAAGCACCACCTATATCAACATAGGCGATTGGTTAGGCGCCGCTTAGCATGGCCTATGCTCCCTACCTTACTTAGGCGATAGGTTAGGCGCCGCCTATGTTAACATTGTCGATCTCTTAGGCGCCGCCTATATCAACATAGGTGATAGTTTAGGTGCCACTTATACCATTGCCTATGCTCACTACCTTACTTAGGCTATAGGTTAGGCGGCGCCTATGTGAACATAGGCGATGGCTTAGGCGCCGCCTGTATCAACAATGGCGATAGGTTAGGCGCCGCCTATATCAATATAGGCGATAGGTTAGGCGCCGCTTATACCATTGTCTTTTCTCACTGCCTCACTTAGGTAATAGGTTAGGCACCGCCTATGTCAACATAGGCGATGGCTTAAGCGCCGCCTATATCAACATAGGAGATAGGTTAGGTACCGCCTATGTCAACATAGGTGATGGATTAGGCACCACCTATATCAACATAGGCGATAGGTTAGGCGCCACTTATACCATGGCCTATTTGCCTTACCTTACTTAGGCGATAGGTTAGGCGCCTCCTATGTTAACATAGGCGATGTCTTAGGCACCGCCTATATCAACATAGGTGATAGGTTAGGTTCAACTTATACCATTGCCTATGCTCACTGTCTTACTTAGGCTATATGTTAGGTGGCGCCTATGTGAACATAGGCGATGGCTTAGGCGCTGCCTGTATCAACAATGTAGATAGGATAGGCGACGCCTATATCAACATAGGCGATAGGTTAGGCGCCGCTTATACCATTGCCTTTGCTCACTGCCTTACGTAGGTGATATCTTAGGCGTCGCCTATATCAACACAGGCTATAGGTTAGGCGCCGCTTAAACCATTGCCTATGCTCACTTCCTCACATAGGAGATAGGTTAGGCGCCGCCTATGTCAACATATGCAATGGCTTAGGTTTCCCCTATATCAACATAGGAGATAGGTTAGGCCCCACTTATACCATTGCCTATGCTCACTACCTCACTTAGGCGATAGGTTAGGCACCTCTTATATTAATATAGTAGATGGCTTAGGCGCATTCTATATCAACATAGGCGATAGGTTAGTCGCCGCTTATACCATTGCCTATTCTCACTGCTTCACTTAGGCGATAGGTTAGGCGCCGCCTATGTCAACATAGGCGATGTCTTAGGCGCCGCCTATATCAACATAAGCAATAGGTTAGGCGCCGCTTATACCATTGCCTATGCTCACTTCCTCACTTAGGCGATAGGTTAGGCACCACCTATGTCAACATAGGCGATGGCTTATGCGCCGCCTATATCAACATAGGCGATAGGATAGGCGCTGCTTATACCATTGCCTATGCTCACTGCCTTAATTAGGCAATAGGTTAGGCACCGCCTATATAAATATAAGCTATGGCTTAGGCGCCGCCTATATCAACATAGGCGATAGGTTAGGCGCCGCTTGTACCCTTGCTTATGCTCACTACTTCACTTAGGGGATAGGTTAGGTGCCACCTATGTCAACATAGGCGATGTCTTAGGGGCCTCCTATATCTTCATAAGCAATAGGTTAGGTGCCATTTATACTATTGCCGATGCTCACTGTCTCACTTAGGCGATAGGTTAGGCACCGCTTATACCATTTTCTATGCTCACTACATCACTTAGGCGATAGGTTAGGCGCCGCCTATTTCAACATGGGAGATGGCTTACACGCCGCCTATATCAACATAGGAGATACGTTAGGCGCCGCTTACACCATTGCCTATTCTCACTGCTTCACTTAGGCGATTGGTTGGGCGCCGCCTATGTCATCATAAGCGATGGCTTAGGCGCCGCCTATATCAACATAGGTGATAGGTTAGGCGCCACTTATACCATTTGCTATTCTCACTGCCTCACTTAGGCGATAGGTTAGGCAGCCCCTATGTCAACATAGACGATGGCTTAGGCGCCGCCAATGTCAACATAGGCGATCGGTTAGGCCTCGCATATACCATTGCCTATGCTAACTGACTCACTTAGGCGATAGGTTAGGAGCCGCGTATGTCAACATAGGCGATGGCTTAGGCGCGACCTATATCAATAAAGGAGATAGGTTAGGTGCCACCTATGTAAACATAGGAGATAGCTGAGGCACCACCTATATCAACATAGGCGATAGGTTAGGCGCCGCTTAGCATGCCCTATGCTCCCTATCATACTTAGGCAATAGGTTAGGAGCCGCCTATGTTAACATTGGCGATGTCATAGGCGCCGCCTATATCAACATAGGCGATAGGTTAGGCGCCGCTTATACCATTGCCTATGCTCACTGACTCACTTAGGCGATAGGTTAAGCATCGCCTGTGTCAACATAGGCGATTGCTTAGGCGCCGCCTATATTAACATTGGTGATCGGTCAGGCGCCTCTTATACCATTGTCTATGCTCACTACCTCACTTAGGCGATAGGTTAGGCTCCCCCTATGTCAACATAGGCGATGGATTAGGCGCCTTCTATATAAACATAGGCGATAGGTTAGGCGCCGCTTATACCATTGCCTATGCTCACTGCCTCACTTAGGCGATAGGTTAGGCGTCGCCTATGTCAACATAGGTGATCGCTTAGGGGCCACCTATATCAATATAGGAGATAGGTTAGGTGCCACCTATGTAAACATAGGCGATGGCTGAAGCACCACCTATATCAACATAGGCGATTGGTTAGGCTCCGCTTAGCATGGCCTATGCTTCCTACCATACTTGGGCGATAGGTTAGGCGCCGCCTATGTTAACATTGGCGATGTCTTAGGCGCCGCCTATATCAACATAGGTGATAGTTTAGGTGCCACTTATACCATTGCCTATGCTCACTACCTTACTTAGGCTATAGGTTAGGCGGCGCCTATGTGAACATAGGCGATTGCTTAGGCGCCGCCTGTATCAACAATGGCGATAGGTTAGGCTCCGCCTATATCAATATAGGCGATAGGTTAGGCGCCTCTTATACCATTGCCTTTTCTCAATGCCTCACTTAGGTGATAGGTTAGGCACCGCCTATGTCAACATAGGGGATGGCTTAGGTGCCACCTATATAAACATAGGAGATAGGTTAGGTACCGCCTATGTCAACATAGGTGATGGATTAGGCACCACCTATATCAACATAGGCGATAGGTTAGGCGCCACTTATACCATGGCCTATGTGCCTTACCTTACTTAGGCGATAGGTTAGGCGCCGCCTATGTTAACATAGGCGATGTCTTAGGCGCCGCCTATATCAACATAGGTGATAGGTTAGGTTCAACTTATACCATTGCCTATGCTCACTACCTTACATAGGCTATATGTTAGGCGGCGCCTATGTGAACATAGGTGATGGCTTAGGCGCCGCCTGTATCAACAATGGCGATAGGTTAGGCGCCGCCTATATCAACATAGGTGATAGGTTAGGCGCCGCTTATACCATTGCCTTTGCTCACTGCCTTACTTAGGCGACGCCTATATCAACACAGGCTATAGGTTAGGCGCCGCTTAAACCATTGCCTATGCTCACTTCCTCACATAGGAGATAGGTTAGGCGCCGCCTATGTCAAGATATGCAATGGCTTAGGTGTCCCCTATATCAACATAGGCGATAGGTTAGGCACCGCTTATACCATTGACTATGCTCACTACCTCACTTAGGCGATAGGTTAGGCACCTCCTATATAAATATAGGCGATGGATTAGGCGCCTTCTATATAAACATAGGCGATAGGTTAGGCGCCGCTTATACCATTGCCTATGCTCACTTCCTCACTTAGGCGATGGCTTATGCGCCTCCTATATAAACATAGGCGATGGCTTATGCGCCGCCTATATAAACATAGGCGATAGGATAGGCGCCGCTTATACCATTGCCTATTCTCACTGCCTTAATTAGGCGATAGGTTAGGCGCCGCCTATATAAATATAGGCTATGGCTTAGGTGCCGCCTATATCAACATAGGCGATGGGTTAGGCGTCGCTTGTACCCTTGCCTATGCTCACTACTTCACTTAGGGGATAGGTTAGGTGCCACCTATGTCAACATAGGCGATATCTAAGGGGCCTCCTATATCATCATAAGCAATAGGTTAGGCACCATTTATACTATTGCCGATGCTCACTGTCTCACTTAGGCGATAGGTTAGGCATCGCTTATACCATTTTCTATGCTTAATACATCACTTAGGCGATAGGTTAGGCGCCACCTATTTCAACATAGGAGATGGCATACACGCCGCCTATATCAACATAGGTGATAGGTTAGGCGCCGCTTACACCATTGCCTATTCCCACTGCTTCACTTAGGCGATTGGTTGGGCGCCGCCTATGTCATCATAAGCGATGGCTTAGGCGCCGCCTATATCAACATAGGTGATAGGTTAGGCGCCGCTTATACCATTTCCTATTCTCACTGCCTCACATAGGCGATAGGTTAGGCGCCCCCTATGTCAACATAGGCGATGGCTTAGGCCCCGCCTATGTCCACATAGGCGATCGGTTAGGCCCCGCATATACCATTGCCTATGCTCACTGACTCAATTAGGCGATAGGTTAGGCGCCGCCTATGTCAACATAGGCGATGGCTTAGGCGCCGCCTATATCAACATAGGGGATAGGTTAGGCGCCGCTTATACCAATGACTATGCTCACTGACTCACATAGGCGATAGGTTAGGCGTCGCCTGTGTCAACATAGGCTATTGCTTAGGCGCCGCCTATATTGACATAGGTGATCGGTCAGGCGCCGCTTATACCATTGCCTATGCTCACTACCTCACTTAGGCGATAGGTTAGGCTCCCCCTATGTCAACATAGGCGATGGATTAGGTGCCTCCTATATAAACATAGGCGATAGGTTAGGCGCCTCTTATACCATTGCTTATGCTCATTGCCTCACTTAGGCGATAGGTTAGGTGTCACCTATGTCAACATAGATGATGGCTTAGGGGCCACCTATATAAACATAGGAGATATGTTAGGTCGCACCTATGTAAACATAGGTGATGGTTGATGCACCACCTATATCAACATAGGCGATAGGTTAGGTGCCGCTTAGCATGGCCTATGCTCTCTACCTTACTTAAGAGAAAGGTTAGGCGCCGCCTATGTTAACATTGGTGATGTCTTAGGCGCCGCCTATATCAACATAGGTGATAGGTTAGGTGCCACTTATACCATTGCCTATGCTCACTGCCTCACTTAGGCTATAGGTTAGGCGACGCCTATGTGAACATAGGCGATGGCTTAGGCGCCGCCTGTATCAACAATGGCTATTGGTTAGGCGCCGCCTATATCAACATAGGCGATAGGTTAGGCGCCGCTTATACCATTTCCTTTGCTCACTGCCTTACTTAGGTGATAGCTTAGGCGCTGCCTATATCAACACAGGCTATAGGTTAGGCGCCGCTTAAACCATTGCCTATGCTCACTTCCTCACATAGGATATAGGTTAGGCGCCGCCTATGTCAACATATGCAAAGTCTTAGGTGTCCCCTATATCAACATAGGCGATAGATTAGGCACCGCTTATACCATTGACTATGCTCACTACCTCACTTAGGCGATAGGTTAGGCACCTCCTATATAAATATAGGTGATGGCTTAGGCGCATTCTATATCAACATAGGCGATAGGTTAGGCGCTGTTTATACCATTTCCTATTCTCGCTGCTTCACTTAGGCGATAGGTTAGGCGCCGCCTATGTCAACATAGGCAATAGGTTAGGCGCCGCTTATACCATTGCCTATGCTCACTTCCTCACTTAGGCGATAGGTTAGGCACCACCTATGTCAACATAGGCGAAGGCTTATGCGCCGCCTATATCAACATAGGCGATAGGATAGGCGCCGCTTATACCATTGCCTATTCTCACTGCCTTAATTAAGTGATAGGTTAGGCGCCGCCTATATAAATATAGGCTATGGCTTAGGCGCCGCCTATATCAACATAGGCGACAGGTTAGGCGTCGCTTGTACCCTTGCCTATGCTCACTACATCACTTAGGGGATAGGTTATGCGCCACCTATGTCAACATATGCGATGTCTTAGGGGCCTCCTATATCAACATAAGCAATAGGTTAGGCGCCATTTATACTATTGCCGATGCTCACTGTCTAACTTAGGCGATAGGTTAGGCACCACTTATACCATTTTCTATGCTTACTACATCACTTAGGCGATAGGTTAGGCGCCGCCTATTTCAACATAGGAGATGGCTTACACGCCACCTATATCAACATAGGTGATAGGTTAGGCGCCGCTTACACTATTGCCTATTCTCACTGCTTCACTTAGGCGATTGGTTGGGCGTCGCCTATGTCATCATAAGCGATGGCTTAGGCGCCGCCTATATAAACATTGGTGATAGGTTAGGCGCCGCTTATACCATTTCCTACTCTCACTGCCTTACTTAGGCGATAGGTTAGGCTCCCCCTATGTCAACATAGGCGATGGCTTAGGCCCCGCCTATGTCAACATAGGCGATCGGTTAGGCCCCGCATATACCATTGCCTATGCTCACTGACTCAATTAGGCAATAGGTTAGGCGCCGCCTATTTCAACATAGGCGATGGCTTAGTCGCCGCCTATATCAACATAGGCGATAGGTTAGGCGCCGCTTATACCAATGACTATGCTCACTGACTCACTTAGGCGATAGGTTAGGCGTCGCCTGTGTCAACATTGGCTATTGCTTAGGCGCCGCCTATATTGACATATTGTGATCGGTCAGGCGCCGCTTATACCATTGCCTATGCTCACTACCTCACTTAGGCGATAGGTAAGGCTCCCCCTATGTCCACATAGGTCATGGATTAGGTGCCTCCTATATAAACATAGGCGATAGGTTAGGCACTGCTTATACCATTGCTTATGCTCACTGCCTCACCTAGGCGATAGGTTAGGTGTTGCCTATGTCAACATAGGTGATGGCTTAGGGGCCACCTATATAAACATAGGTGATAGGTTAGGTCGGACCTATGTCAACATAGGCGATGGGTGATGCACCACCTATATCAACATAGGCGATAGGTTAGGTGCCGCTTAGCATGGCCTATGCTCTCTACCTTACTTAAGAGAAAGGTTAGGAGCCGCCTATGTTAACATTGGTGATGTCTTAGGCACCGCCTATATCAACATAGGTGATAGGTTAGGTGCCACTTATACCATTGCCTATGCTCACTGCCTTACTTAGGCTATAGGTTAGGCGACGCCTATGTGAACATAGGCGATGGCTTAGGCGCCGCCTGTATCAACAATGGCTATAGGTTAGGCGCCGCCTATATCAATATAGGCAATAGGTTAGGCACCGCTTATACCATTTCCTTTTCTCACTGCCTCACTTAGGTGATAGGTTAGGCACCGCCTATGTCAACATAGGCGATGGCTTAGGCGCCGCCTATATCAACATAAGAGATAGGTTAGGTACCGCCTATGTCAACATAGGTGATGTATTAGGCACCACCTATATCAACATAGGCGATAGGTTAGGCGCCACTTATACCATGCCCTATGTGCCCTACCTTACTTAGGCGATAGGTTAGGCGCCGCCTATGTTAACATAGGCGATGTCTTAGGCGCCGCCTATATCAACATAGGTGATAGGTTAGGTTCCACTTATACCATTGCCTATGCTCACTGCCTCACTTAGGCTATATGTTAGGCAGCACCTATGTGAACATACGCGATGGCTTAGGCGCCGCCTGTATCAGCAATGGCGCTAGTTTAGGCGCCGCCTATGTCAACATAGGCGATAGGTTAGGCGCCGCTTATACCATTGCCTTTGCTCACTGCCTTACTTAGGTGATAGCTTAGGCGCCGCCAATATCAACACAGGGGATAGGTTAGGCGCCGCTTATACCATTGCCTATGCTCAATTCCTCACATAGGAGATAGGTTAGGCGCCACCTATGTCAACTTATGCAATGGCTTAGGTGTCCCCTATATCAACATAAGCGATAGGTTAGGCACCGCTTATACCATTGCCTATGCTCACTACCTCACTTAGGCGATAGGTTAGGCACCGCCTATATTAATATTGGTGATGGCTTAGGTGCATTCTATATCAACATAGGCGATAGGTTAGGCGCCGCTTAGACCATTGCCTATGGTCACTGCTTCACTTAGGCGATAGGTTAGGCGCCGCCTATGTCAACATAAGCGATGTCTTAGGCGTCGCCTATATCAACATAAGCGATAGGTTAGACGCCGCTTAAACCAATGCCTATGCTCACTTCCTCACTTAGGCGATAGGTTAGGCACCGCCTATGTCAGCATAGGCGATGGCTTATGCGCTGCCTATATCAACATAGCCGATAGGTTAGGCACCGCTTATACCATTTCCTATGCTCACTACCTCAGATAGGCGATAGGTTAGGAACCGCCTATATAAATATAAGTGATGTCTTAGGCGCATTCTATATCAACATAGGCGATAGGTTAGGCGTCGCTTATACCATTGCCTATGCTTATTGCCTTACTTAGGCGATAGGTTAGGCGATGGCTTAGGCGCCTCCTATATCAACATAGGCGATAGGTAGGCGCCGCTTGTATCCATGCCTATGCTCACTACTTCACTTAGGGGATAGGTTAGGCGCCACCTATGTCAACATAGGGGATGTCATAGAGGCCTCCTATATCAACATAAGCAATAAGTTAGGCGCCATTTATACTATTTCCGATGCTCACTGCCTCACTTAGGCGATAGGTTAGGCACCTCTTATACCATTTTGCATGCTCACTACCTCTCTTAGGCGATAGGTTAGGCGCCGCCTATGTCAACATAGGCTATGGCTTACACGCCGCCTATATCAACATAGGTGATAGGTTAGGTGCCGCTTACACCATTGCCTATTCTCACTGCATCACTTAGGCGATTGGTTGGGCGCCGCCTATGTCATCATAAGCGATGGCTTAGGTGCCGCCTATATCAACATTGTTGGTAGGTTAGGCGCCGCTTATACCATTTTCTATTCTCACTGACTCACTTAGGCGATAGGTTAGGCGCCCCCTATGTCAACATAGGCGATGGCTTAGGCGCCGCCTATATCAACATAGGAGATCGGTTAGGCCCCGCATATACCATTGCCTATGCTCACTGACTCACTTAGGCGATAGGTTAGGTGCCGCCTATGTCAACATAGGCGATGGCTTAGGCGCCGATTATATCAACATAGGCGATAGGTTAGGAGCCGCTTATACCGTTGCCTATTCTCACTGACTCACTTAGGCTATAGGTTAGGCGTCGCCTGTGTCAACATAGACGATTGCTTAGGCGCCGGCTTTTTCAACATAGGCGATCGGTCAGGCGCCGCTTATACTATTGCCTACGCTCACTACCTCAATTAGGCGATAGGTTAGGCTCCCCCTATGTCAACATAGGCGATGGCTTAGGCGCCTCCTAGATAAACATAGGCGATAGGTTAGGCGCCGCTTATACCATTGCCTATGCTCACTGCCTCACTTAGTCGATAGGTTAGGCGTCGCCTATGTAAACATAGGCGATGGCTTAGGGGCCACCTATATCAACATAGGAGATCGGTTAGGTTCCACCTATGTCATCATAGGCGATGGCTGAGGCACCACCTATATCAACATAGGCGATAGGTTAGGCGCCGCTTATACCATGGCCTATACTCCCTACCTTACTTAGGCGATAGGTTAGGGGCCACCTATATTAACATTGGCGATGTCTTAGGCGCCGCCGATATCAAGATAGGGGATAGGTTAGGTGCCACTTATACCATTGCCTATGCTCATTGCCTTACTTAGGCTATAGGTTAGGAGCCTCCTATATCAATATAGGCGATAGGTTAGGCGCCGCTTATACCATTCCCTTTTCTCACTGCCTCACTTAGGTGATAGGTTAGGCACCGCCTATGCCAACATAGGCGATGGCTTAGGCGCCGCCTATATCAACATAGGGGATAGGTTAGATGCCGGTTATTCCATTTTCTATTCTCACATTCTCACTTAGTTGATAGGTTAGGTGCCGCTTATACCATTTCCTATGCTCACTTCCTCACTTAGTCGATAGGTTAGGCGCCGCCTATGTCAACATAGACGATGGCTTAGGCGCCGCCTATATCAACATAGGCGATGGGTTAGGCGCCGCTTATACCATTGCCTATGCTCACTTACTCACTTAGGCGATAGGTTAGGCATCGCCTATGTCAACATAGGCGATTGCTTAGGTGCCGTCTATATCAACATAAGCGATAGGTTAGGCGCCTCTTTTACCTTTGCCTATGCTCACTACCTCACTTAGGCGATAGGATAGGCGCCCCCAATGTCAAAATAGGCAATGGGTTAGGCGCCTCCTATATAAACCTAGGCGATAGTTTAGGTGCCGCTTATACCATTGCCAATGCTCACTGCCTTACTAAGGCGATTGGTTAGGCGCCGCCTATGTCAACATAGGCGATGGCTTAGGCGCCGCCTATATCAACATAGGAGATAGGTTAGGTGCCTCCTATGTCAACATAGGCGATGGCTTAGGCACCACCTATATCAACATAGGCGATAGGTTACGCGCCGCTTATACCATTGCCTATGCTCACTGACTCACTTAGGCGATAGGTTAGGCATCGCCTATGTCAACATAGGCGATTTCTTAGGCGCCTCCTATATCAACATAAGCGATAGGTTAGGCGCCGCTTATACCATTGCCTATGCTCACTACCTCACTTAGGCGATAGGTTAGGCACCCCCAATGTCAACATAGGCGATGGGTTAGGCGCCTCCTATATAAACATAGGCGATAGGTTAGGTGCCGGTTATACCATTTCCTATGCTCACTTCCTTACTTAGGCGATAGGTTAGGCACCGCCTATGTCAACATAGGCAATGGCTTAGGCGCCGCCTATATCAACATAGGCGATTGGTTAGGCGCCGCTTATACCATTGCCTATGCTCACTGACTCACTTAGACGATAGGTTAGGCATCGTCTATGTCAACATAGGCGATTACTTAGGCGCCGCGTATATCAACATAGGCGATAGGTTAGGCGCCGCTTATATCATTGCCTATTCTCACTACCTCACTTAGGCGATAGGTTAGGCGCCCCTAATGTTAATATAGACGATGGGTTAGGCGCCTCCTATATAAACATAGGCGATAGGTTAGGTGCCGCTTATACCATTGCCAATGCTCACTGCCTCACTTAGGCGATAGGTTAGGCGCCGCCTATGTCAACATATTCGATGGCTTAGGCGCCGCCTATATCAACATAAGAGATAGGATAGGTGCCGCCTATTTCAACATAGGCGATGGCTTAGGCACCACCTATATCAACATAGGCAATAGGTTAGGCGCCGCTTATACCATGGCCTATGCTCCCTACCTTACTTAGGCGATAGGTTAGGCGCCGCCTATGTTAACATAGGCGATGTCTTAGGCGCTGCCTATATCAACATAGGTGATAGGTTAGGTTCCACTTATACCATTGCCTATGCTCGTTGCCTCACTTACGCTATATGTTAGGCGGCGCCTATGTGAACATAGACGATGGCTTAGGCGCCGCCTGTATCAACAATGGCAATAGGTTAGGCGCCGTCTATATCAACATAGGCGATAGGTTAGGCGCCGGTTATACCATTTCCTTTGCTCACTGCCTTACTTAGGTGATAGGTTAGGCACTGCCCATATCAACATAGGCGATAGGTTAGGCGCTGGTTATACCATTTTCTCTGCGTACTTTCTCATTTAGTTGATAGGTTAGGCGCCGCTTATACCATTTCCTATGCTCACTGCTTCACTTAGGCGATAGGTTAGGCACCGCCTATGTCAACATGTGCAATGGCTTAGGCTCCGCCTATATCAACATAGGCGATAGGTTAGGCGCCACTTATACCATTTTCTATGCTCTCTGCCTCACTTAGGCAATAGGGTAGGCGCTGCCTATATCAACATAGGAGATATGTTAGGTGCCGCTTATACCATTGACTTTGCTCACTGCCTAACTTAGGCGATAGGTTAGGTGCGTCCTATATCAACATAGGGATAGGTTAGGCACAGCTTATACCATTGCCTATAGTCACTGCATCACTTAGGCGTTAGGTTAGGCGCTGCCTATATTATCATAGTCGATTGCTTAGGCGCCACCTATATCAACATAGGCGATAGGTTAGACGCCGTTTATACCATTGCCGATGCACCCTGCCTTACTTAGGCGATAGGTTAGGCGCCGCATATGTCAAGTTTGGCTATTTCTTAGGCGCCGCCTATATCAACATAGGTGATAGGTTAGGTGCCGCTTATACCATTTCCTATGCTCACTGCCTCACTTAGGCGATAGGTTAGGCGCCGCCTATGTCAACATAGGTGATGGATTAGGCGCCTCCTATGTAAACATAGGCGATAGGTTAGGCGTCGCTTATACCATTTCCTTTGCTTCCTTCCTTACTTAGACGATAGGTTAGGCGCTTCCTATGTCAACATTGGCGATGTCTTAGGCGCCTCCTATATAAACATAGGCGATAGGTTAGGCGTCGCTTATACCATTGCCTATGCTCACTGACTCTCTTATATGATATGTTAGGCGCCGCCTATGACAACATAGGAGATGGCTTAGGCGCCGACTATATCAACATAGGCGATTAGTTAGGCGCCGCTTATACCATAACCTATGCTCAGTTGCTCACTTAGGCTATAGGTTAGGCACCGCTTATTTTAACATTGGAGATAGGTTAGGCACCGCTTATACCATTACCTACGATCACTGCCTCACTTAGGCAATAGGTGAGGTGCTGCCAATCTCAACATAGGCAATGGCTTGGGCGCCGCCTATATCAACGTAGGTTATAGGTTAGGAGCCGCTTATACCATTGCCTATGCTCACTTCCTCACTTAGGCGATAGGTTAGGCGCCGCCTATATCAACATAGGCGATAGGTTAGGCGCCACCTATTTAAACATAGGAGATAGGTTAGGCACCGCTTATACCATTACCTATGCTGACTGACTCACTTAGGCGATAGGTTAGGCGCCGCCTATGTCAACATAGGTGATTGCTTAGGCACCGCCTATGTCAACAAAGTCGATAGGTTAGGAGCCGCTTATACCATTGCCTACGCTCACTGCCTCACTTAGGCGATAGGTTAGGCTCCGTCTATGTCAACATAGGCGACAGCTTAGCCGCCTCCTATATAAACATAGGTGATAGGTTAGGCGTCACTTATACCATTTACTATGCTCACTCCCTCACATAGGCGATAGGTTAGGTGTCGCCTATGACAATATAGGCGATGGCTTAGGTGCCGCTTATATCAACTTAGTCGATAGGTTAGGCACCGCTTATACCATTGCCTATGCTCACTTCCTCACTTAGGCGTTAAGTTAGGCGCTGCCTATGTCAACATAGGCGATTGCTTAGGCACCGCCTATATCAATATAGGGGTAAGGTTAGGCGTCGTTTTTACAAATGCCTATGCTCACTGCCTCACTTAGACGATAGGTTAGGCGCCGCCAATGTCAACATAGGCGATAGGTTAGGCTCCGCTTATACCATTGCCTACGCTCACTGCCTCACTTAGGCGATAGTTTAGGTGGCGCCTCTATCAACAGAGGGGATGGCTTAGACGCCGCCTATATCAACATAGGCGATACGTTAGGCGCCACTTATACCATTTCCTATGCACACTGCCTCACTTAGGAGATAGGTTAGGCTCCGCCTATGTCAACATAGGCGATGGCTTAGGGGCCGCCAATATCAACATAGGCGATAGTTTAGGCGCTGCTTATACTATTGCCTATGCTCACTGGCTCACTTAGGCGATAGGTTAGGCGCCGCGTATATCAACATAGGCAATAGGTTAGGCTCCGCTTATACCATTGCCTACGCTCACTGCCTCACTTAGGCGATAGTTTAGGTGCCGCCTATATCAACAGAGGGGATGGCTTAGACGCTGCCTATATCAACATGGGTGAAGATTAGGCGCCACTTATACCATTTCCTATACTCACTGCCTTACCTAGGAGATAGGTTAGGCGTCGCCTATGTCAACATAGGCGATGGCTTAGGTGCCGCCTATATCAACATAGGTGATAGGTTAGGCGCCGCTTATACCATTGCGTAAGATCACTGCCTCACTTAGGAGATAGGTTAGGCGCCGTCTATGTCCACATTGGCGTTGGCTTAGGCGCCGCCTATATCAACATAGGCGATAGGTTAGGATCCGCTTATACCATTGCCTATGCTCCCTGCCTCACTTAGGCAATAGTTTAGGTGCCTCCTATGTCAACATAGACGATGGCTTAGGCACCGTCTATATGAACATAGGCGATAGGTTAGGCGCCGCTTATAACGTTGCCTATGCTCAGTGACTCACGTAGGAGATAGGTTATGCGCCGCCAATGTCAACATAGGTTATTGCTTAGGTGTCGCCTATATCAACATAGGCGATAGGTTAGGCGCCGCCTATACCATTGCCTATGCTTACTGCCTCACTTAGGTGATAGGTTAGGCACCACTTATACCATAGCCTTTGCTCACTTTCTCACTTAGACAATAGGTTAGGCGCCGCCTATGTCAACCTAGGTGATAGCTTGGGTTCCACCTATATCAACATAGGCGATAGGTTAGGCGCCGCTTTTACCATTGGCTATGCTTACTGCCTCACTTATGCAATAAGTTAGGCGCCGCCTATATCAACATAGGCGATAGGTTATGCGCCGCTTATACCATTTCCTATGCTTGTTTGCCTCATTTAGGTGATAGGCTAGGCACCGCCTATGTCAACATAGGTGATGGCTTAGGCACCGCCTATATCGACATAGGCAATAGGATAGGCACCGCTTATACAGTTGCCTATTTTCACTGCCTCGCTTAGGCGATAGGTTAGGCGCCGCCTATGTCAACATAGGCGATTTCTTAGGCCTGCCTATATCAACATAGGCGATAGGCTAGGAGACATTTATACCATTGCCTATAATCACTGCCTCACTTAGGCGATAGGTTAGGCGCCGTCTATGTAAACATAGGCGATGTCTTAGGCGCCACCTATATCAACATAGGTGATAGGTTAGGCGCCGTTTATACCATTTCCTAGGCTTATTGCCTCACATAGGTTATGGCTTAGGTGAATTCTATATCAACATAGGTGATAGGGAAGGCGCCGCTTATACCATTGCCTATGCTTACGGGTTTACTTTGACGATAAGTTAGGCGCCGCCTAAGTCAACATAGGCGATGTCTTAGGTGCCTTCTATATCAACATAGGCGATAGGTTAGGCGCCGCTTATACCATTGCCTATGCTGACTTCCTCACTTAGGCGATAGGTTAGGCACCACCTATATCAACATAGGTGATGGCTTAGGCGCCGCCTATATCAACGTAGGCGATAGGTTAGGCGCCCCCTATATCAACATAGGCTTATACCATTGCCTATGCTAACTTCCTCGATTAGGTTATAGGTTAGGCGCCGCCTATGTCATCATAGGCGAGGGCTTAGGCGCCGCCTATATCAATACAGACAAGAGGTTAGGCCCTACCTATATAAACATAGGCGATAGGTTAGGTGTCGCTTATACCATTGCCTATGTTCACTACCTCACTTAGGCGATAGGTTAGGCGCCACCTATTTAAACATAGGAGATAGGTTAGGCACCGCTTATACCATTACCTATGCTGACTGACTCACTTAGGCGATAGGTTAGGCGCCGCCTATGTCAACATAGGTGATTGCTTAGGCACCGCCTATGTCAACAAAGTCGATAGGTTAGGAGCCGCTTATACCATTGCCTACGCTCACTGCCTCACTTAGGCGATAGGTTAGGCTCCGTCTATGTCAACATAGGCGACAACTTAGCCGCCTCCTATATAAACATAGGTGATAGGTTAGGCGTCACTTATACCATTTACTATGCTCACTCCCTCACATAGGCGATAGGTTAGGTGTCGCCTATGACAATATAGGCGATGGCTTAGGTGCCGCTTATATCAACTTAGTCGATAGGTTAGGCACCGCTTATACCATTGCCTATGCTCACTTCCTCACTTAGGCGTTAAGTTAGGCGCTGCCTATGTCAACATAGGCGATTGCTTAGGCACCGCCTATATCAATATAGGGGTAAGGTTAGGCGTCGTTTTTACAAATGCCTATGCTCACTGCCTCACTTAGACGATAGGTTAGGCGCCGCCTATGTCAACATAGGCGATAGGTTAGGCTCCGCTTATACCATTGCCTACGCTCACTGCCTCACTTAGGCGATAGTTTAGGTGGCGCCTCTATCAACAGAGGGGATGGCTTAGACGCCCCCTATATCAACATAGGCGATAGGTTAGGCGCCACTTATACCATTTCCTATGCACACTGCCTCACTTAGGAGATAGGTTAGGCTCCGCCTATGTCAACATAGGCGATGGCTTAGGGGCCGCCAATATCAACATAGGCGATAGTTTAGGCGCTGCTTATACTATTGCCTATGCTCACTGGCTCACTTAGGCGATAGGTTAGGCGCCGCGTATATCAACATAGGCAATAGGTTAGGCTCCGCTTATACCATTGCCTACGCTCACTGCCTCACTTAGGCGATAGTTTAGGTGCCGCCTATATCAACAGAGGGGATGGCTTAGACGCTGCCTATATCAACATGGGTGAAGATTAGGCGCCACTTATACCATTTCCTATACTCACTGCCTTACCTAGGAGATAGGTTAGGCGTCGCCTATGTCAACATAGGCGATGGCTTAGGTGCCGCCTATATCAACATAGGTGATAGGTTAGGCGCCGCTTATACCATTGCGTAAGATCACTGCCTCACTTAGGAGATAGGTTAGGCGCCGTCTATGTCCACATTGGCGTTGGCTTAGGCGCCGCCTATATCAACATAGGCGATAGGTTAGGATCCGCTTATACCATTACCTATGCTCCCTGCCTCACTTAGGCAATAGTTTAGGTGCCTCCTATGTCAACATAGACGATGTCTTAGGCACCGTCTATATGAACATAGGCGATAGGTTAGGCGCCGCTTATAACGTTGCCTATGCTCAGTGACTCACGTAGGAGATAGGTTATGCGCCGCCAATGTCAACATAGGTTATTGCTTAGGTGTCGCCTATATCAACATAGGCGATAGGTTAGGCGCCGCCTATACCATTGCCTATGCTTACTGCCTCACTTAGGCGATAGGTTAGGCACCACTTATACCATAGCCTTTGCTCACTTTCTCACTTAGACAATAGGTTAGGCGCCGCCTATGTCAACCTAGGTGATAGCTTGGGTTCCACCTATATCAACATAGGCGATAGGTTAGGCGCCGCTTTTACCATTGGCTATGCTTACTGCCTCACTTATGCAATAAGTTAGGCGCCGCCTATATCAACATAGGCGATAGGTTATGCGCCGCTTATACCATTTCCTATGCTTGTTTGCCTCATTTAGGTGATAGGCTAGGCACCGCCTATGTCAACATAGGTGATGGCTTAGGCACCGCCTATATCGACATAGGCAATAGGATAGGCACCGCTTATACAGTTGCCTATTTTCACTGCCTCGCTTAGGCGATAGGTTAGGCGCCGCCTATGTCAACATAGGCGATTTCTTAGGCCTGCCTATATCAACATAGGCGATAGGCTAGGAGACATTTATACCATTGCCTATAATCACTGCCTCACTTAGGCGATAGGTTAGGCGCCGTCTATGTAAACATAGGCGATGTCTTAGGCGCCACCTATATCAACATAGGTGATAGGTTAGGCGCCGTTTATACCATTTCCTAGGCTTATTGCCTCACATAGGTTATGGCTTAGGTGCATTCTATATCAACATAGGTGATAGGGAAGGCGCCGCTTATACCATTGCCTATGCTTACGGGTTTACTTTGACGATAAGTTAGGCGCCGCCTAAGTCAACATAGGCGATGTCTTAGGTGCCTTCTATATCAACATAGGCGATAGGTTAGGCGCCGCTTATACCATTGCCTATGCTGACTTCCTCAGTTAGGCGATAGGTTAGGCACCACCTATATCAACATAGGTGATGGCTTAGGCGCCGCCTATATCAACGTAGGCGATAGGTTAGGCGCCCCCTATATCAACATAGGCTTATACCATTGCCTATGCTAACTTCCTCGATTAGGTTATAGGTTAGGCGCCGCCTATGTCATCATAGGCGAGGGCTTAGGCGCCGCCTATATCAATACAGACAATAGGTTAGGCCCTACCTATATAAACATAGGCGATAGGTTAGGTGTCGCTTATACCATTGCCTATGTTCACTACCTCACTTAGGCGATAGGTTAGGAACCGCGTATGTTAACATAGGCGATGGCTTAGGCTCCGTCTATATCAACATAGGATATAAGTTAGGCGCCGCTTATAACATTGCCTATGCTATATGCCTCACTTAGGCGATGGCTTAGGCGCCGCCAATATCAACATAGGCGATAGGTTAGGTGTCGCTTATACCATATCCTATGCACACTCCCTCACTTATGCGATAGGTTAGGACACGCCTATGTCAACATAGTATATGGCTTAGGCCCCGCCTATATCAACATAGGCGATAGGTGAGGCGCCGCTTATAGCATTGCCTGTGCTCACTGCCTCACTTCGGTGATAGGTTAGGTACCGCCAATGTCAACATTGGCAATAGCTTAGGCACCACATATATCAACATAAGCGATAGCTTAGGAACCGCCTATATCAACATTGGCGATAGTTTAAGCGCCGCTTATACCATTTCCTATGCTCACTGCCTCACATAGGCAATAGGTTAGGCACCGTATATATCATCATAGGCGATAGCTTAGGCGCCGCCTATATCAATATAGGCAATAGGTTAAGAGCCGCTTATACTATTGCCTATGCTCAGTTCCTCACTTAGGCGATAGGTTAGGCGCCGCCTATGTCAATATAGGCAATGGTTGAG
Source organism: Capsicum pubescens (assembly GCA_030864215.1). NCBI lineage: Eukaryota > Viridiplantae > Streptophyta > Magnoliopsida > Solanales > Solanaceae > Capsicum > Capsicum pubescens. Next base: position 305,371,049 of record CM061542.1, read on the forward strand.
GCCCCGCCTATATCAACAAAAGGGATAGGTTAGGCGCCAGTTATACAATTGGCTATGCTCACTGCCTCACTTGGCCAAAAGTTTAGGCGTGTCCTATATCAGCATAGGCGATAAGTTAGGTACCGCTTATACCATTGACTATGCTCACTGCCTCACTTAGGTGATAGGTTAGGCGCAGCCTATGTCAACATAGGAGATGTCTTAGACGCCGCCTATATCAACATAGGCGATAGGTTAGGCGCCGCTTATACTATTGCCTATGCTTACTACCTCACTTAGATGATAGGTTAGGCGCCGCCTATGTCAAAATAGGCGATGTCTTAGGCGCCGCCTATATCAACATAGGTAATAGGTTAGGTGCCGCTTATACCATTGCCTATGCTCACTGCCTTACTTAGGCAATAGTTTAGGCACCGCCTATATCATGATAGGCGATAGCTTAGGCGCCGCCTATATCAATATAGGCGATAGTTTAAGAGCCGCTTATACCATTGCCTATGATCACTGCCTCACTTAGGTGATAGGTTAGGTACCGCCTATGTCAACATTGGTAATAGCTTAGGCGCCGCATATATTAACATAGGCGATAGCTTAGGCACCACCTATATCAACATAGGCGATAGTTTAAGCACCGCTTATACCATTGCCTATGCTCACTGCCTCACATAGGCGATAGGTTAGGCGCCGTATATATCAACATAGGCGATAGCTTAGGCGCCGCCTATATTAATATAGGCGATAGGTTAAGGGCCGCTTATACCATTGCCTATGCTCAGTGCCTCACTTAGACGATAGGTTAGGCGCCGCCTATGTCAATATAGGCGATGGTTTAGGCCCCGCCTATATCAACATAAGGGATAGGTTAGCTGCCAGTTATACAATTGGCTATGCTCACTGCCTCACTTGGCCGAAAATTTAGGCGTGTCCTATATCAGCACAGGCGATAAGTTAGGTACCGCTTATACCATTGCCTATGCTCGCTGCCTCACTTAGGCGATAGGTTAGGCGCAGTCTATGTCAACATAGGCGATGGCTTATGCGCCGCCTATATCAACATAGACAATAGGTTAGACGCCGCTTATACTACTGCCTATGGTCACTACTTCACTTTGACGATAGGTTAGGCACCGCCTATGTCAACATAGGCGATGGCTTAGGCGCCGCCTATATCAATATATGTGATAGGTTAGGCGATGCTTATACCATTGCCTATGCTCACTGCTTTACCTAGGCAATAGGTTAGGCGCCGCCTATATCATCATAGGCGATAGCTTAGGCGTCGCCTATATCAATATAGGCGATAGGTTAAGAGCCGCTTATACCATTGCCTATGCTCTGTGCCTCACTTAGGCGATAGGTTAGGCGCCGCCTATGTCAATATAGGCGATGGTTTAGGCCCTGCCTATATCAAAATAAGGGATAGGTTAGGCGCCAGTTATACAATTGGCTATGCTCACTGCCTCACTTGGCCAAAAGTTTAGGCGTGTCCTATATCAGCATAGGCGATAAGTTAGGTACCGCTTATACCATTGCCTATGCTCACTGCCTCACATAGGTAATAGGTTAGGCTCAGCCTATGTCAACATAGGCGATATCTTAGGCGCCGCCTATATCAACATAGGCGATAGGATAGGCGCCGCTTATACTATTTCCTATGCTCACTACCTCACTTAGAAGATAGGTTAGGCGCCGCCTATGTCAAAATAGGCGATGTCTTAGGCGCCGCCAATATCAACATTGGTGATAGGTTTGGTGCCGCTTATACCATTGCCTATTCTCACTGCCTTACTTAGGCAATAGGTTAGGCACCGCCTATATCAACATAGGCGATAGGTTAGGCGCAGCCTATGTTAGACGCCATATCAACATAGGCAATAGGTTAGACGCCACTTATACTACTGCCTATGCTCACTACCTCACTTTGATGATATGTTAGGCACCGCCTATGTCAACATAGGCGATGCCTTACGCACCGCCTATATCAACATAGGTGATAGGTTACGCGCCTCTTATGCTATTGCCTAAGCTCACGGCCTTACTTAGGTGATAGGTTAGGCGCCGCCTATATCAACATAGGAGATAGGTTAGGCGCCCCCTATATCAACATAGGCTTATACCATTGCCTATGCTAACTGCCTCGATTAGGTGATAGGTTAGACGCCGCCTATGTCAACATAGGCGATGGCTTAGGCGCCGCCTATATTAACATAAACGATATGTTAGGCTCCACCTATATCAACATAGGCGATAGTTTTGACGCCGCTTATACCATTGCGTATGCTCACTGCCTCACATAGGCGATAAGTTAGGCGCCGCCTATGTCAATATAGGCAATGGTTTAGGCCCCGCCTATATCAACATAAGGGATAGGTTAGGCGCTAGTTATACAATTGGCTATGCTCACTGCCTCACTTGGCCGAAAGTTTAGGCGTGTCCTATATCAGCACAGGCGATAAGTTAGGTACCGCTTACACCATTGCCTATGCTCACTGCCTCACTTAGGCGATAGGTTAGGCGCAGCCTATGTCAACATAGGTGATGGCTTATGCGCCGCCTATATCATCATAGGCGATAGGTTAGACGCCGCTTATACTACTGCCTATGCTCACTACTTCACTTTGACGATAGGTTAGGCACCGCCTATGTCAACATAGGCGATGGCTTAGGCGCCGCCTATATCAACATAGGTGATAGGTTAGGCGTCGCTTATACCATTGCCTATGCTCACTGCCTTACTTAGGCAATAGTTTAGGCGCCGCCTATATCATGATAGGCGATAGCTTAGGCGCTGCCTATATCAATATAGGCGATAGGTTAAGAGCCGCTTATACCATTGCCTATGTTCACTGCCTCACTTAGGTGATAGGTTAGGTACCGCCTATGTCAACATTGGCAATAGCTTAGGCGCCGCATATATCAACATAGGCGATAGCTTAGGCACCACCTATATCAACATAGGCGATAGTTTAAGCGCCGCTTATACCATTGCCTATGCTCACTGCCTCACATAGGCGATAGGTTAGGCGCCGTATATATCAACATAGGCGATAGCTTAGGCGCCGCCTATATTAATATAGGCGATAGGTTAAGAGCCGCTTATACCATTGCCTATGCTCAGTGCCTCACTTAGACGATAGGTTAGGCGTCGCCTATGTCAATATAGGCGATGGTTTAGGCCCCGCCTATATCAACATAAGGGATAGGTTAGCTGCCAGTTATACAACTGGCTATGCTCACTGCCTCACTTGGCTGAAAATTTAGGCGTGTCCTATATCAGCACAGGCGATAAGTTAGGTACCGCTTATACCATTGCCTATGCTCGCTGCCTCACTTAGGCGATAGGTTAGGCGCAGTCTATGTCAACATAGGCGATGGCTTATGCGCCGCCTATATCAACATAGGCAATAGGTTAGACGCCGCTTATACTACTGCCTATGCTCACTACTTCACATTGACGATAGGTTAGGCACCGCCTATGTCAACATAGGCGATGGCTTAGGCGCCGCCTATATCAACATAGTTGATAGGTTAGGCGATGCTTATACCATTGCCTATGCTCACTGCTTTACCTAGGCAATAGGTTAGGCGCTGCCTATATCATCATAGGCGATAGCTTAGGCGTCGCCTATATCAATATAGGCGATAGGTTAAGAGCCGCTTATACCATTGCCTATGCTCAGTGCCTCACTTAGGCGATAGGTTAGGCGCCGCCTATGTCAATATAGGCGATGGTTTAGGCCCTGCCTATATCAAAATAAGGGATAGGTTAGGCGCCAGTTATACAATTGGCTATGCTCACTGCCTCACTTGGCCAAAAGTTTAGGCGTGTCCTATATCAGCATAGGCGATAAGTTAGGTACCGCTTATACCATTGCCTATGCTCACTGCCTCACTTAGGCGATAGGTTAGGCGCAACCTATGTCAACATAGGCGATATCTTAGGCGCCGCCTATATCAACATAGGCGATAGGATAGGCGCCGTTTATACTATTTCCTATGCTCACTACCTCACTTAGAAGATAGGTTAGGCGCCGCCTATGTCAAAATTGGCGATGTCTTAGACGCCGCCAATATCAACATAGGTGATAGGTTAGGTTCCGCTTATACCATTGCCTATGCTCACGGCCTTAATTAGGCGATAGGTTAGGCACCGCCTATATCAACATAGGCGATAGGTTAGATGCCCCCTATATCAACATAGGCTTATACCATTGCCTATGCTAACTGCCTCGATTAGGTGATAGGTTAGGCGCCTCCTATGTCAACATAGACGATGGCTTAGGCGCCGTCTATATCAACATAGGAGATAAGTTAGGCGCCGCTTATAACATTGCCTATGCTCAATGCCTCACTTAGGCGATAGTTTAGGAGCCGCCTATGTTAACATAGGTGATGGCTTAGGCGCCGCTTATATCAACATAGGCTATAGGTTAGGTGCCGCTTATACCATTGCCTATGCACACTCCCTCACTTATGCGATAGGTTAGGACACACCTATGTCAACATAGGATATGTCTTAGGCCCCGCCTATATCAACATAGGCGATAGGTTAGGCACCACTTATAGCATTGCCTGTGCTCACTGCCTCACTTAGGTGATAGGTTAGGTACCGCCTAGGTCAACATTGGCAATAGCTTAGGCGCCGCATATATCAACATAGGCGATAGCTTAGGCACCACCTATATCAACATAGGCGATAGTTTAAGCGCCGCTTATATTATTGCCTATGCTCACTGCCTCACATAGGCGATAGGTTAGGCGCCGTATATATCAATATACGCGATAGCTTAGGTGCCGCCTATATCAATATAGGCGATAGGTTAAGAGCCGCTTATACCATTGCCTATGCTCAGTGCCTCACTTAGGCGATAGGTTAGGCGCCGCCTACGTCAATATAGGCGATGGTTTAGGCCCCGCCTATATCAACATAAGGGATAGGTTAGGCGCCAGTTATACAATTTGCTATGCTCACTGCCTCACTTGGCCGAAAGTTTAGGCGTGTCCTATATCAGCATAGGCGATAAGTTAGGTACCGCTTATACCATTGCCTATGCTCACTGCCTCACTTAGGCGATAGGTTAGGCGCAGCCTATGTCAACATAGGCGCAGCCTATGTCAACATAGGAGAAGGCTTTTAGGCCGCCTATATCAACATAGGCGATAGGTTAGACGCCACTTATACTACTGCCTATGCTCACTACCTCACTTTGATGATATGTTAGGCACCGCCTATGTCAACATAGGCGATGCCTTACGCACCGCCTATATCAACATAGGTGATAGGTTAGGCGCCTTTTATGCCATTGCCTAAGCTCACGGCCTTACTTAGGCGATAGGTTAGGCGCCGCCTATATCAACATAGGAGATAGGTTAGGCGCCCCCTATATCAACATAGGCTTATACCATTGCCTATGCTAACTGCCTCGATTAGGTGATAGGTTAGACGCCGCCTATGTCAACATAGGCGATGGCTTAGGCGCCGCCTATATCAACATAGACGATATGTTAGGCTCCACCTATATCAACATAGGCGATAGTTTTGGCGCCGCTTATACCATTGCGTATGCTCACTGCCTCACTTAGGCGATAGGTTAGGCGCCGCCTATGTCAACATAGGTGATAGCTTAGGCGCTGCCTATATAAACATAGGCGATAGGTTAGGTGCCGTTTATACCATTGCCTATGCTCACTACCTCACTTAGGCGATAAATTAGGTGCCGCCTATGTCAACATAGGCGATGGCTTAGGCAACGCCTATATCAACATAGGAGATAGGTTAGGCGCTGCTTGTACCATTGCCTATACTCACTGCCTCACTTAGGCGATAGGTTAGGCGCTGCCTATATAAACATAGGCGATAGGTTAGGTGCCGCTTATACCATTGCCTATGCTCACTACCTTACTTAGGTGATAGGTTATGCGCCGCGTATTTCAACATAGGCGATGGCTTAGGCGCCGCCTATATCAACATAGGAGATAGGTTAGGCGCCACTTATAATATTGTCTATGCCCACTGCCTCACTTAGGCGATAGTTTATGAGCTGCCTATGTCAACATAGGCGATGTCTTAGGCACCCCCTATATCAACATAAGCGATAGGTTAGGTGCCGCTTATACCATTACCTATGCTCAATGCCTAACTTATGCGATAGATTAGGCGCCGCCTATATGAACATATGCGATATGTTAGGCGCCGCCTATATCAACATAGGTTTATACCATTACCTATGATAACTCTCTCGATTAGGTGATAGGTTAGGCGCCGCTAATGTCAACATAGGCGATGGCTTAGGCACCGCCTATATCAACATAGGGGAGAGTTTAGGCGCTGCTTATACCATTGCCTATGCTCACTGCCTCGCTTAGGCGATAGGTTTGGCGCCGCCTATATCAACATAGGCGATAGCTTAGGCGCTACCTATATCAATATAGGCGATAGGTTAGGCAACGTTTATACCATTGCCTATGCTCACTACCTCACTTAGGCGATAGATTAGGTGCCGCCTATGTCAACATAGGCGATGGCTTAGGCACCGCCTATATAAACATAGGAGATAGGTTAGGCGCCACTTATACAATTGGCTATGCTCACTGCCTCACTTGGCCAAAAGTTTAGGCGACTCCTAAATCAGCGTTGGCGATAAGTTCGGTGCTGCTTATACCATTGCCTATGCTTACTGCCTCACTTAGGCGATAGGTTAAGCACAACCTATGTCAACATAGGCAATGGCTTACGCGCCGCCTATATCAACATAGGTGTTAGGTTAAGCGCCGCTTATACCATTGCCTAGGCTCACTGCCTTACTTTGGCGATAAGTTAGGCGCCGCCTATATCAACATAGGCGATAGGTTAGGCGCCCCATATATCAACATAGGCTTATACCATTGCCTATGCTAACTGCCTCGATTAGGTGATAGGTTAGGCGCCGTCTATGTCCACATAGGTGATGGCATAGGAGCCGCCTATATCTACATAGACGATAAGCTAGGCTCCGCCTATATCAACATAGGCGATAGTTTTTGCGCCGCATATACCATTGCCTATGCTTACTGCCTCAGTTTGTCGATAGGTTAGGCGCCGCCTATGTCAACAAAGGCGATAGCTTAGGCGCTGCCTATATAAACATAGGCGATAGGTTAGGCGCCGTTTATACCATTGCCTATGCTCACTACCTCACTTAGGCGATAGATTAGGTGCCGCCTATGTCAACATAGGCGATGGCTTAGGCAACGCCTATATCAACATAGGAGATAGGTTAGGCGATGCTTGTACCATTGCCTATACTCACTGCCTCACTTAGGCGATAGGTTAGGCTGTGCCTATATAAACATAGGCGATAGGTTAGGTGCCGTTTATACCATTGCCTATGCTCACTACCTCACTTAGGCGATAGGTTAGGCACCACGTATGTCAACATAGGCGATGGCTTAGGCGCCGACTATATCAACATAGGAGATAGGTTAGGCTCGGCTTATAACAATGTCTATGCTCACTGCCTCACTTAGGCGATAGCTTAGGCGCTACCTATATCAACATAGGCGATAGGTTAGGCGCCGTTTATACCATTGCCTATGCTTTCTACCTTACTTAGGCGATAGATTAGGTGCCGCCTATGTCAACATAGGCGATGGCTTAGGCACCGCCTATATAAACATAGGAGATTGGTTAGGCGCCACTTATATGATTTGCTATGCTCGCTGCCTCACTTGGCCGAAAGTTTAGGCGACTCCTATATCAGCGTAGGCAATAAGTTCGGTGCTGCTTATACCATTGCCTATGCTTACTGCCTCACTTAGGCGAAAGGTTATGCACAGCCTATGTCAACATAGGCGATGGCTTAGGCGCCGCCGATATCAACATAGGTGATAGGTTAATCGCCGCTTATACCATTGCCTATGCTCACTGCCTTACTTAGGCGATAAGTTAGGCGCCGCCTATATCAACATAGGCGATAGGTTAGGTGCCCCCTATATCAACATAGGCTTATACCATTGCCTATGCTAACTACCTCAATTAGGTGATAGGTTAGGCGCCGCCTATGTCCACATAGGCGATGGCTTAGGCGCCACCTATATCAACATAGACGATAAGCTAGGCTCCGCTTATATCAACATAGGCGATAGTTTTTGTGCCGCTTATACCATTGCCTATGCTTACTGCCTCACTTTGTCGATAGGTTAGGCGCCGCCTATGTCAACAAAGGCGATAGCTTAGGCGCTGCCTATATAAACATAGGCGATAGGTTAGGCGCCGTTTATACCATTGCCTATGCTCACTAACTCACATAGGCGATAGATTAGGTGCCGCCTATGTCAACATAGGCGATGGCTTAGGCGACGCCTATATCAACATAGGAGATAGGTTAGGCGATGCTTGTACCATTACCTATACTCACTGCCTCACTTAGGCGATAGGTTAGGCTCTGCCTATATAAACATAGGCGATAGGTTAGGTGCCGTTTATACCATTGCCTATGCTCACTACCTCACTTAGGCGATAGGTTAGGCACCGCGTATGTCAACATAGGCGATGGCTTAGGCGCCGACTATATCAACATAGGAGATAGGTTAGGCGCCACTTATAACAATATCTATGCTCACTGCCTCACTTTGGCGATAGCTTAGGCGCTACCTATATCAACATAGGCGATAGTTTAGGCGCCGTTTATACCATTGCCTATGCTCACTACCTTACTTAGGCGATAGATTAGGTGCCGCCTATGTCAACATAGGTGATGGCTTAGGCACCGCCTATATAAACATAGGAGATTGGTTAGGCGCCACTTATATGATTTGCTATGCTCACTGCCTCACTTGGCCGAAAATTTAGGCGACTCCTATATCAGCGTAGGCGATAAGTTCGGTGCTGCTTATACCATTGCCTATGCTTACTGCCTCACTTAGGCGATAGGTTATGCACAACCTATGTCAACATAGGCGATGGCTTAGGCGCCGCCTATATCAACATAGGTGATAGGTTAGGTGCCGCTTATACCATTGTCTATGCTCACTGCCTTACTTAGGAAATAGTTTAGGCGCCGCCTATATAATCATAGGCGATAGCTTAGGCGCCGCCTATATCAATATAGGCGATTGGTTAAGAGCCGCTTATACCATTGCCTATGTTCACTGCCTCACTTAGGTGATAGGTTAGGTACCGCCTATGTCAACATTGGCAATAGCTTAGGCGCCGCATATATCAACATAGGCGATAGCTTAGGCACCACCTATATCAACATAGGCGATAGTTTAAGCGCCGCTAATACCATTGCCTATGCTCACTGCCTCACATAGGCGATAGGTTAGGCGCCGTATATATCAACATAGGCGATAGCTTAGGCGCCGCCTATATTAATATAGGTGATAGGTTAAGAGCCGCTTATACCATTGCCTATGCTCAGTGCCTCACTTAGACGATAGGTTAGGCGCCGCCTATGTCAATATAGGCGATGGTTTAGGCCCCGCCTATATCAACATAAGGGATAGGTTAGCTGCCAGTTATACAATTGGCTATGCTCACTGCCTCACTTGGCCGAAAATTTAGGCGTGTCCTATATCAGCATAGGCGATAAGTTAGGTACCGCTTATACCATTGCCTATGCTTGCTGCCTCACTTAGGCGATAGGTTAGGCGCAGTCTATGTCAACATAGGCGATGGCTTATGCGCCGCCTATATCAACATAGGCGATAGGTTAGACGCCGCTTATACTACTGCCTATGCTCACTACTTCACTTTGACGATAGGTTAGGCACCGCCTATGTCAACATAGGCGATGGCTTAGGCGCCGCCTATATCAACATAGGTGATAGGTTAGGAGATGCTTATAGCATTGCCTATGCTCACTGCTTTACCTAGGCAATAGGTTAGGCGTTGCCTATATCATCATAGGCGATAGCTTAGGCGTCGCCTATATCAATATAGGCGATAGGTTAAGAGCCGCTTATACCATTGCCTATGCTCAGTGCCTCACTTAGGCGATAGGTTAGGCGCCGCCTATGTCAATATAGGGGATGGTTTAGGCCCTGCCTATATCAAAATAAGGGATAGGTTAGGCGCTAGTTATACAATTGGCTATGCTCACTGCCTCACTTGGCCAAAAGTTTAGGCGTGTCCTATATCAGCATAGGCGATAAGTTAGGTACAGCTTATACCATTGCCTATGCTCACTGCCTCACTCAGGCGATAGGTTAGGCGCAGCCTATGTCAACATAGGCGATATCTTAGGCGCCGCCTATATCAACATAGGCGATAGGATAGGCGCCGCTTATACTATTTTCTATGCTCACTACCTCACTTAGAAGATAGGTTAGGCGCCGCCTATGTCAAAATAGGAGATGTCTTAGGCGCCGCCAATATCAACATAGGTGATAGGTTTGGTGCCGCTTATACCATTGCCTATGCTCACTGCCTTACTTAGGCGATAGGTTAGGCACCGCCTATATCAACATAGGCGATAGGTTAGATGACCCCTATATCAACATAGGCTTATACCATTGCCTATGCTTACTGCCTCGATTAGGTGATAGGTTAGGCGCCTCCTATGTCAACATAGGCGATGGCTTAGGCGCCGCCTATATCAACATAGACGATAGGTTAGGCACTGCCTATATAAACATAGGCGATAGTTTAGGTGCCGCTTATACCATTGCCTATGTTCACTACCTCACTTAGGCGATAGGTTAGGCGCCGCATATGTTAACATAGGCGATTGCTTAGGCGCCGTCTATATCAACATAGGAGATAAGTTAGGCGCCGCTTATAACATTGCCTATGCTCAATTCCTCACTTAGGCGATAGTTTAGGAGCCGCCTATGTTAACATAGGCGATGGCTTAGGCGCCGCTTATATCAACATAGGCTATAGGTTAGGTGCCGCTTATACCATTGCCTATGCACACTCCCTCACTCATGCGATAGGTTAGGACACACCTATGTCAACATAGGATATGTCTTAGGCCCCGCCTATATCAACATAGGCGATAGGTTAGGCGCCGCTTATAGCATTGCCTGTGCTCACTGCCTCACTTAGGTGATAGGTTAGGTACCGCCTATGTCAACATTGGCAATAGCTTAGGCGCCGCATATATCAACATAGGCGATAGCTTAGGCACCACCTATATCAACATAGGCGATAGTTTAAGCGCCGCTTATATTATTGCCTATGCTCACTGCCTCACATAGGCGATGGCTTAAGCGCCGCCTATATCAACATAGACGATAGGTTAGGAGCCGCCTATATCAACATAGGCGATAGTTTAGGCGCCGCTTATACCATTGCCTATGCTCACTTCCTCTCTTAGGTGATAGGTTAGGCGCCACCTATGTAAACTTAGGCGATAACTTAGGCGCTACCTATGTCAACATAGGCGATAGGTTAGGCGCCGTTTATACCATTGCCTATGCTTACTGCCTCACTTAGGCGATAGGTTATGCACAACCTATGTCAACATAGGCGATGGCTTAGGCGCCGCCTATATCAACATAGGTGATAGGTTAGGTGCCGCTTATACCATTGTCTATGCTCACTGCCTTACTTAGGAAATAGTTTAGGCGCCGCCTATATAATCATAGGCGATAGCTTAGGCGCCGCCTATATCAATATAGGCGATAGGTTAAGAGCCGCTTATACCATTGCCTATGTTCACTGCCTCACTTAGGTGATAGGTTAGGTACCGCCTATGTCAACATTGGCAATAGCTTAGGCGCCGCATATATCAACATAGGCGATAGCTTAGGCACCACCTATATCAACATAGGCGATAGTTTAAGCGCCGCTAATACCATTGCCTATGCTCACTGCCTCACATAGGCGATAGGTTAGGCGCCGTATATATCAACATAGGCGATAGCTTAGGCGCCGCCTATATTAATATAGGTGATAGGTTAAGAGCCGCTTATACCATTGCCTATGCTCAGTGCCTCACTTAGACGATAGGTTAGGCGCCGCCTATGTCAATATAGGCGATGGTTTAGGCCCCGCCTATATCAACATAAGGGATAGGTTAGCTGCCAGTTATACAATTGGCTATGCTCACTGCCTCACTTGGCCGAAAATTTAGGCGTGTCCTATATCAGCATAGGCGATAAGTTAGGTACCGCTTATACCATTGCCTATGCTTGCTGCCTCACTTAGGCGATAGGTTAGGCGCAGTCTATGTCAACATAGGCGATGGCTTATGCGCCGCCTATATCAACATAGGCGATAGGTTAGACGCCGCTTATACTACTGCCTATGCTCACTACTTCACTTTGACGATAGGTTAGGCACCGCCTATGTCAACATAGGCGATGGCTTAGGCGCCGCCTATATCAACATAGGTGATAGGTTAGGAGATGCTTATAGCATTGCCTATGCTCACTGCTTTACCTAGGCAATAGGTTAGGCGTTGCCTATATCATCATAGGCGATAGCTTAGGCGTCGCCTATATCAATATAGGCGATAGGTTAAGAGCCGCTTATACCATTGCCTATGCTCAGTGCCTCACTTAGGCGATAGGTTAGGCGCCGCCTATGTCAATATAGGGGATGGTTTAGGCCCTGCCTATATCAAAATAAGGGATAGGTTAGGCGCTAGTTATACAATTGGCTATGCTCACTGCCTCACTTGGCCAAAAGTTTAGGCGTGTCCTATATCAGCATAGGCGATAAGTTAGGTACAGCTTATACCATTGCCTATGCTCACTGCCTCACTCAGGCGATAGGTTAGGCGCAGCCTATGTCAACATAGGCGATATCTTAGGCGCCGCCTATATCAACATAGGCGATAGGATAGGCGCCGCTTATACTATTTTCTATGCTCACTACCTCACTTAGAAGATAGGTTAGGCGCCGCCTATGTCAAAATAGGAGATGTCTTAGGCGCCGCCAATATCAACATAGGTGATAGGTTTGGTGCCGCTTATACCATTGCCTATGCTCACTGCCTTACTTAGGCGATAGGTTAGGCACCGCCTATATCAACATAGGCGATAGGTTAGATGACCCCTATATCAACATAGGCTTATACCATTGCCTATGCTTACTGCCTCGATTAGGTGATAGGTTAGGCGCCTCCTATGTCAACATAGGCGATGGCTTAGGCGCCGCCTATATCAACATAGACGATAGGTTAGGCACTGCCTATATAAACATAGGCGATAGTTTAGGTGCCGCTTATACCATTGCCTATGTTCACTACCTCACTTAGGCGATAGGTTAGGCGCCGCATATGTTAACATAGGCGATTGCTTAGGCGCCGTCTATATCAACATAGGAGATAAGTTAGGCGCCGCTTATAACATTGCCTATGCTCAATTCCTCACTTAGGCGATAGTTTAGGAGCCGCCTATGTGAACATAGGCGATGGCTTAGGCGCCGCTTATATCAACATAGGCTATAGGTTAGGTGCCGCTTATACCATTGCCTATGCACACTCCCTCACTCATGCGATAGGTTAGGACACACCTATGTCAACATAGGATATGTCTTAGGCCCCGCCTATATCAACATAGGCGATAGGTTAGGCGCCGCTTATAGCATTGCCTGTGCTCACTGCCTCACTTAGGTGATAGGTTAGGTACCGCCTATGTCAACATTGGCAATAGCTTAGGCGCCGCATATATCAACATAGGCGATAGCTTAGGCACCACCTATATCAACATAGGCGATAGTTTAAGCGCCGCTTATATTATTGCCTATGCTCACTGCCTCACATAGGCGATGGCTTAAGCGCCGCCTATATCAACATAGACGATAGGTTAGGAGCCGCCTATATCAACATAGGCGATAGTTTAGGCGCCGCTTATACCATTGCCTATGCTCACTTCCTCTCTTAGGTGATAGGTTAGGCGCCACCTATGTAAACTTAGGCGATAACTTAGGCGCTACCTATGTCAACATAGGCGATAGGTTAGGCGCCGTTTATACCATTGCCTATGCTCACTACCTCACTTAGGCGATAGATTAGGTGCCGCTTATGTCAACATAGGCGATGGCTTAGGCACCGCCTATATCAACATAGGAGATAGGTTAGGTGCCACTTATATAATTGGCAATGCTCACTGCCTCACTTGCCAAAACTTTAGGCGACTCCTATATCAGCGTAGGCGATAAGTTCGGTGCCGCTTATACCATTTCCTATGCTTACTACCTCACTTAGGCGATAGGTTAGGCGCAACCTATGTCAACATAAGCGATGGCTTAGGCGCCGCCTATATCAACATAGGCGATAGGTTAGGCGCCGCTTATACTATTTCCTATGATCACTACCTCACTTAGACGATATGTTAGGCGCCGCCTATGTCAACATAGGCGATGGCTTAGGAGCCGCCTATATCAACATAGGCGATAGGTTAGGCGCCGCTTATACCATTACCTATGCTCACTACCTCACTTAGGCAATAACTTAGGCTCCGCCTATATCAACATAGGCGATAGGTTAGGCGCCGCCTATATCCACATAGGCTTATACCATTGCCTATGCTAACTACCTCGATTAGGTGATAGGTTAGGCGCCGCCTATGTCACCATAGGCGATGGCTTAGGTGCCGCCTATATCAACATAGACGATAGGTTAGGCGCCGCCTATATCAACATAGGCTATAGTTTAGGCGCCGCTTATACCATTGCCTATGCTCACTGCCTCACTTAGAAGATAGGTTAGGCGCCGCCTATGTCAAAATAGGAGATGTCTTAGGCGCCGCCAATATCAACATAGGTGATAGGTTTGGTGCCGCTTATACCATTGCCTATGCTCACTGCCTTACTTAGGCGATAGGTTAGGCACCGCCTATATCAACATAGGCGATAGGTTAGATGACCCCTATATCAACATAGGCTTATACCATTGCCTATGCTTACTGCCTCGATTAGGTGATAGGTTAGGCGCCTCCTATGTCAACATAGGCGATGGCTTAGGCGCCGCCTATATCAACATAGACGATAGGTTAGGCACTGCCTATATAAACATAGGCGATAGTTTAGGTGCCGCTTATACCATTGCCTATGTTCACTACCTCACTTAGGCGATAGGTTAGGCGCCGCATATGTTAACATAGGCGATTGCTTAGGCGCCGTCTATATCAACATAGGAGATAAGTTAGGCGCCGCTTATAACATTGCCTATGCTCAATTCCTCACTTAGGCGATAGTTTAGGAGCCGCCTATGTTAACATAGGCGATGGCTTAGGCGCCGCTTATATCAACATAGGCTATAGGTTAGGTGCCGCTTATACCATTGCCTATGCACACTCCCTCACTCATGCGATAGGTTAGGACACACCTATGTCAACATAGGATATGTCTTAGGCCCCGCCTATATCAACATAGGCGATAGGTTAGGCGCCGCTTATAGCATTGCCTGTGCTCACTGCCTCACTTAGGTGATAGGTTAGGTACCGCCTATGTCAACATTGGCAATAGCTTAGGCGCCGCATATATCAACATAGGCGATAGCTTAGGCACCACCTATATCAACATAGGCGATAGTTTAAGCGCCGCTTATATTATTTCCTATGCTCACTGCCTCACATAGGCGATGGCTTAAGCGCCGCCTATATCAACATAGACGATAGGTTAGGAGCCGCCTATATCAACATAGGCGATAGTTTAGGCGCCGCTTATACCATTGCCTATGCTCACTTCCTCTCTTAGGTGATAGGTTAGGCGCCACCTATGTAAACTTAGGCGATAACTTAGGCGCTACCTATGTCAACATAGGCGATAGGTTAGGCGCCGTTTATACCATTGCCTATGCTCACTACCTCACTTAGGCGATAGATTAGGTGCCGCTTATGTCAACATAGGCGATGGCTTAGGCACCGCCTATATCAACATAGGAGATAGGTTAGGTGCCACTTATATAATTGGCAATGCTCACTGCCTCACTTGCCAAAACTTTAGGCGACTCCTATATCAGCGTAGGCGATAAGTTCGGTGCCGCTTATACCATTTCCTATGCTTACTACCTCACTTAGGCGATAGGTTAGGCGCAACCTATGTCAACATAAGCGATGGCTTAGGCGCCGCCTATATCAACATAGGCGATAGGTTAGGCGCCGCTTATACTATTTCCTATGATCACTACCTCACTTAGACGATATGTTAGGCGCCGCCTATGTCAACATAGGCGATGGCTTAGGCGCCGCCTATATCAACATAGGCGATAGGTTAGGCGCCGCTTATACCATTACCTATGCTCACTACCTCACTTAGGCAATAACTTAGGCTCCGCCTATATCAACATAGGCGATAGGTTAGGCGCCGCCTATATCCACATAGGCTTATACCATTGCCTATGCTAACTACCTCGATTAGGTGATAGGTTAGGCGCGCCTATGTCACCATAGGCGATGGCTTAGGTGCCGCCTATATCAACATAGACGATAGGTTAGGCGCCGCCTATATCAACATAGGCTATAGTTTAGGCGCCGCTTATACCATTGCCTATGCTCACTGCCTCACTTAGGCGATAGGTTAGGCGCCACCTATGTCAACATAGGCCATAGATTAGGCGCTGCCTATATCAATATAGGCAATAGGTTAGGCACCGTTTATACCATTGCCTATGCTCACTACCTAACTTAGGCGATAGATTAGGTGCCGCCTATGTCAATATAGGCTATAGCTTAGGCATCGCCTATATCAACATAGGAGATAGGTTAGGCACTGCTTGTACCATTGCCGATACTCACTGCCTCACTTAGGCCATAGGTTAGGCGCCGCCTATATAAACATAGGAGATAGTTTAGGTGCTGCTTATACCATTGCCTATGCTCACTACCTCACTTAGGCGATAGGTTAGGCGCCGCTTATACCATTGCCTATGCTCACTGCCTCACATAGGCAGTAGGTTAGGAGTCGCATATATCAGCATTGGTGATAGCTTAGGCGCCGCCTATATCAATATAGGCGATATGTTAAGGGCCGCTTATACCATTACCTATGCTCAGTTCCTCACTTAGGCGATATGTTAGGTGCCGCCGATGTCAATATAGGCGATTGTTTAGGCCCCGCCTATATCAACATACGGGATAAGTTAGGCGCCACTTATACAATTTGGTATGCTCACTGCCTCACTTAACCGAAAGTTTAGAAGTCTCCTATAGCAGCATAGGCGATAAGTTAGGTGCCGCTTATACCATTGCCTATGATCACTGCCTTACTTAGGTGATAGGTTTGGCGTAGCCTATGTCAACATAGGCGATGGCTTAGGCGCCGCTTATTTCAACATAGGGGATAGGTTTGGCGTAGCCTATGTCAACATAGGCGATGGCTTAGGCGCCGCTTATTTCAACATAGGGGATAGGTTAGGCGCCGCTTATACTATTGCCTATGCTCACTACCTCACTTAGACGATAGGTTAGGCGCCACCTATGTCAACATAGGCAATGGCTTAGGCGCCGCCTATATCAATATAGGCGATAGGTTAGGCGCCGCTTATACCATTGCCTATGCTCACTGCCTCACTTATGCAATATATTAAGCGATGCCTATGTCAACATAGGCGATGGCTTAGGAGCCACCAATATCAACATAGGCGATAGGTTAGGCACCGCCTATGTCAACACTGGCGATGGCTTAGGCGCCGCCTATATTAACATAGGGGATAGGTTAGGTGCCACTTATACCATTACCTATGCTCACTGCCTCACTTAGGGGATAGGTTAGGTGCTGCCTATGTCAACATAGGCGATGTCTTAGGCGCCTCTTATAACATTGCCTATGCTCATTGACTTACTTAGGCTATATGTTAGGCTCCACCTATGTCAACATAAGCGATGCCTTAGGCGCCACCTGTATCAACAATGGCGATAGGTTCGGCGCCACTTATACCACTTTCTATGCTCACTGCCTCACTTAGGCGATAGGTTAGGCGCAGCCTATATAAACATAGGAGATAGGTTAGGAGCCGTTTATACCATTGCCTTTGCTCACTGCCTCACTAAAGCGATAGGTTAGGCGCTGCCAATATCAACATAGGCGATAGGTTAGGCGCCGCTTATACCATTGCCTTTGCTCACTGCCTCCCTTAGGTGATAGGTTAGGCGCCGCATAAGTTAACATAGGATATGGCTTAGGCGCCGCCTATATCAACATAGGGGATAGGTTAGGCGCCTCTTACACCATTTCTTATGCTCACTACATCACTTAGAGGATAGGTTAGGCGCCGACTATGTCATCATAGGCGATGGCTTAGGCGCCACGTATATCAACATAGGCGATTGCTTAGGCGCCGCCTATATAAACATAGGCGATAGGTTAGGCGCCGCTTATACCATTGCCTATTCTTCCTGCCTCACTTAGGAGATAGGTTAGGCGCAGCCTATGTCAACATTGGCGATGGCTTAGGTACCGCCCATATAAACATAGGCGATAGGTTAGGTGCCGCTTATACCATTTCCTATGCTCACACCCTAACTTAGGCGATAGGTTAGGCGCCGCCTATGTCAACATAGGCAATGGCTTAGGCGCCTCCAATATAAACATAGGCGATAGGTTAGGCGCCTCTTATACCATTGCCTATGATCACTACCTCACTTAGGCGATAGGTTAGGTGCCACCTATGTCATCATTGGTGATGGATTAGGCACCGCCTATAGAAACATAGGTAATAGGTTAGGCACCGCTTATTCCATTGCCTATGCTCACTACCTCACTTAGGCGATAGAGTAGTTGCAGCCTATGTCAAAATAGGATATGGCTTAGGCGCCGCCTATATCTACATAGGGGATAGGTTAGGCACCTCTTATACCATTACCTATGCTCACGGAATCACTTAGGCGATAGGTTAGGCGCCGCCTATGTCATCATAGGCGATGGCTTAGGCATCGCGTATATCAACATAGGCGATAGGTTAGGCGCTGCTTATACCATTGCCTATGCTCCCTGCCTCACTTAGGTAATAGGTTAGGCGCCGCCTATGTCAACATTGGCGATTGCTTAGGCGCCACCTATATCAATAGAGCCGATAGGTTAGGTGCCGCTTATACCATTTTCTATGCTCACTGCCTCACTTAAGCAATCGGTTAGGCACCGCTTTTACCATTGCCTATGCTCACTTTCTCACATAGGCGATAGGTTAGGCGCCGCCTATGTCAACATAGGCTATGGATTAGGGGCCACCTATATCAACATAGGCGTAGGTTAGGCGCCGCTTATACCATTACCTATGCTCACTACCTCACTTAGGTGATAGGTTAGGCGCCGCCTATGTCAGCATAGGCGATAGATTAGGCACCGCCTATATCAACATAGGCGATAGGTTAGGAGCCACTTATACCATTGCCTATTCTTACTGCCTCACTTAGGTGATAGGTTAGGCTTCGCCTATGCCAACATATGTGATGGCTTATATGCCGCCTATATCAACATTGGCGATAGGTTAGGCGCTGCATATACCATTGCCTATGCTCACTGCCTCACATAGGTGATAGGTTAGGCGCCGCCTATATCAACATAGGCAATGTCTTACGCACTGCCTATATACATATAGGCGACCCGGCTTATACCATTTCCTATGCTCACTTTCTCATTTAGGCAATAAATTAGGCACCGCCTATGTCAATATAGGAAATGGCTTAGGTGCCACCTATACATACATAGGCGATAGGTTAGGGGTCGCATATACCATTTCCTATGCTCACTTCCTCACTTAGGCTATAGGTTAGGCGCCGCCTATGTCAACATAGGAGATGGATTTGGCGCCGCCTATATCAATATAGGCGAAAGGTTAGGCGCTTCTTATACCATTACCTATGCTCACTGGCTCACTTACGCGATGGTTTAGGCCCCACCTATGTCAATATAGGCAATGGCTTTGGCGCCGCCTATATCAACAAAGGCGATAGGTTAGGCACCGCTTATACCATAGCCTATGCTCACTGCCTCAGTTAGGTGATAGGTTAGGCGCCGCTTATGTCAACATAGGCGTTGGCTTAGGCGCCGCCTATATCAACATAGGCAATAGGTTAGGCGCCGCTTATACCATTGCCTATGGTCACTTCGTCACTTAGGCGATAGGTTAGGTGCCGCCTATGTCAACATAGGCTATGGCTTAGGCGCCACCTATATCAACATAGGTGATAGGTTAGGCGCCGTTTATACCATTACCTATGCTCACTGCCTCACTTAGGTGATAGGTTAGGCGCCGCCTATGTCAACATAGGCGATAGATTAGGCACCGCCTATATCAACATAGGCGATAGGGTAGGAGCCACTTATACCATTGCCTATTGTCACTGCCTTACTAAGGCGATAGGTTAGGCACCGCCAATGTCAACATAGGTGATGGCTTATATGCCGCCTATGTCAACATAGGTGATAGCTTAGGCGCCGCTTATACCATAGCCTATGCTCACTACCTCACTTAGGCGATAGGTTAGGCGCCGCCTATGTCAACATAAGCAATGGCTTAGGCACCGCCTATATCAACATAGGCGACTCGGCTTATACCATTGCCTATGGTCACTTCCTCACTTAGGCGATAGATTAGGCACCGCCTATGTCAATATAGGCAATGGATTATGCGCCGCCTATACCAACATAGGCGATAGGTTAGGGGTCGCTTATACCATAGCCTATGCTCAAATCCTCACTCAGGCGATAGGTTAGGCGCCGCCTATGTCAACATAGGCGATGGATTAGGCGCCGCCTATATCAACATAGGCGATAGGTTAGGAGCCTCTTATACCATTGCCTATGCTCACTGCCTCACTTAGGAGATAGGTTAGGCGCCGCCAATGTCAACATAGGCGTTGGCTTAGGCGCCGCCTATAACAACATAGGTGATAGGTTAGGCGTCGCTTATACCATTGCCTATGCTCGTTGCCTTACTTTGGAGTTAGGTTAGGTGCCACATATGTCAACATAGGCGATGGCTTAGGCGCCGCCTATATCAACATAGGCGATAGGTTAGGCGTCGCTTATACCATTTCCTATGCTCACTGGCTCACTTATGCGATAGGTTAGGCGCCGCCTATGTCAACATAGGCGATGTCATAGGCACCGCCTATATCAACATAGGCGATATGTTAGGAGCCTCTTATACCATTGCCTATGCTCACTGCCTCACTTAGGAGATAGGTTAGGCGCCGCTAATGTCAACATAGGCGTTGGCTTAGGTGCCGCCTATATCAACATAGGTGATAGGTTAGGCGTCGCTTATACCATTGCCTATGCTCGTTGCCTCACTTTGGAGTTAGGTTAGGTGCCACATATGTCAACATAGGCGATGGCTTAGGCGCCGCCTATATCAACATAGGCGATAGGTTAGGCGTCGCTTATACCATTTCCTATGCTCACTTCCTCACTTAGGCGATAGGTTAGGACTGGCTTATACCATTGCCTATGCTCACTTCCTCACTTAGGCGATAGGTTAGGCGCCGCCTATGTCAACATAGGCGATGGATTAGGCGCCGCCTATATCAATATAGGCGAAAGGTTAGGCGTTTCTTATATCATTACCTATGCTCACTGGCTCACTTACGCGATGGTTTGGGCACCGCCTATGTCAATATAGGCAATGGCTTTGGCGCCGCCTATATCAACATAGGCGATAGGTTAGGCACCACTTATACCATAGCCTATGCTCACTGCCTCACTTAGGTGATAGGTTAGGCGCCGCTTATGTCAACATAGACGTTGGCTTAGGCGCCGCCTATATCGACATAGACAATAGGTTAGGCGCCGCTTATACCATTGCCTATGGTCACTTCTTCACTTAGGCGATAGGTTAGGCGCCACCTATGTCAACATAGGCTATGGCTTAGGCGCCACCTATATCAACATAGGTGATAGGTTAGGCGCCATTTATACCATTACCTATGCTCACTGCCTCACTTAGGTGATAGGTTAGGCGCCGCCTATGTCAACATAGGCGATAGATTAGGCACCGCCTATATCAACATAGGCGATAGGGTAGGATCCACTTATACCATTGCCAATTCTCACTGCCTCACTTAGGCGATAGGTTAGGCACCGCCAATGTCAACATAGGTGATGGCTTATATGCCGCCTAAATCAACATAGGTGATAGCTTAGGCGCCGCTTATACCATTGCCTATGCTCACTACCTAACTTAGGCGATAGGTTAGGCGCCGCCTATGTCAACATAGGCAATGGCTTAGGCACCGCCTATATCAACATAGGCGACCCAACTTATATTATTGCCTATGGTCACTTCCTCACTTAGGCGATAGATTAGGCACCGCCTATGTCAATATAGGCAATGGATTAGGCGCCGCCTATACCAACATAGGCGATAGGTTAGGGGTCGCTTATACCATAGCCTATGCTCACTTTCTCACTTAGGCGATATGTTAGGCGATTGCTTGGGAGCCGCCTATATAAACATAGGCGATAGCTTAGGCGCTGCTTATACGATTTCCTAAGCTTACTGCCTCACTTAGGCGATAGGTTAGGCGCCGCCTATGTCAAGATAGGCGATGGCTTAGGCACCACCTATATCAACATAGGCGATAGGTTAGGCGTTGCTTATACCATTTCCTATGCTCACTTAATCACTTAGGTGTTAGGTTAGGCGCTGCCTATGCCAACATAGGCGATGGATTAGGCGCTGCCTATATTAACATAAACGATAGGTTAGGCGCTGCTTATACCATTAGCTATTCTCACTGCCTCACTTAGGCGATAAATTAGGCACCGCCTATGTGAACATAGGCGATGGCTTATGTGTCGCCTATATCAATTTAGGCGATAGGTTACGCGCCGCTTATACCATTGCCTATGCTCACTGCCTTAATTAGGAGATAGGTTAGGCGTCGTTAATGTCAACATAGGCGATGGCTTAGGCACCGCCTATATAAATATAGGCGATAGGTTAGGCCCGGCATATACCATTGCCTATGCTCACTTTCTCACTTAGGCGATAGGTTAGGCGCCACCGATGTCAACATAGGCGATGGCTTAGGCGCCGCCTATATCAATAGCAGCGATATGTTAGGCGCCGCTTATACAATTGCCTTTCCTCACTTCGTCAGATAGGGAATTGGTTAGGCGCCGCCTCTGTCAACATAGGCGATGGCTTAGGCGCCGCATATATCAGCATAGGCGATAGGTTAGGCGCTGCTTATACCATTACCTACGCTCACTGACTCACTTAGGCGATAGGTTAGGAGCCTCCTATCTCAACATAGGCGATGGATTATGCACCGCCTATATCAACATAGGTGATAGGTTACGCGCGGCTTATACCATTGCCTATTCTCACTTCCTCACTTAGGCGATAGCTTAGGCGGCGGCTAAGCCATAGGCTATGGCTTAGGCGCCACCTATATCAACATAGGCGATAGGTTAGGCTCCACTTATACCATTGCCTATGCTCCCTTCCTCACTTAGGCGATAGGTTAGGCACCTCCAATGTCAACTTAGGCCATGGTTAGGCGCCGCCTATGTCAACATAGGCGATAGGTTAGGCACCGCCTATGTCAACATAGGCGATAGGTTAGGCGCCGGTTATGCCATTACCTATGCTCACTCCCTAACTTATGTGATAGGTTAGGCGCCGCCTATGTCAACATAGGCGATGGATTAGGCACCGCCTATATCCACATAGGCGATAGGTTAGGAGCCACTTATACCATTGCCTATTCTCACTGCCTCACTTAGGCGATAGGTTAGGCACTGCCTATGTCAACAAAGGCGATGGCTTATGTGCCGCCTATATCCACATAGGCGATAGGTTAGGTGCCGCTTATTCCATTGGCTATGCTCACTGCCTCACTTAGGTGATAGATTTGGCGTCGCTTATACCATTGCCTGTGCTCACTGCCTAACTTAGGCGATAGGTTAGGCGCAGCCTATGACAACATAGGAGAAAGGTTTGGCACCTCTTATACCATTGCCTATACTCACAGCCTCACTTAGGCGATAGGTTAGGCACCGCCTATATCAACATAGGCGATAGGTTAGGTGTCTCTTATACCATTGCCTTTTCTCACTGCCTTACTTAGGCGATAGGTTAGGGGCCGCCTATGTCAATATAGGCGGTGGCTTAGGCGCCGCCTATATCAACATTGGCGATAGGTTAGGCACCTCTTATACCATTACCTATGCTCACTGCCTCACCTAGGAGATAGGTTAGGCGCCGCCTATGTCAACATAGGCGATGTCTTAGGCACCGCCTATATCCACATAGGCGATATGTTAGGCGCCGCTTATACCAATGCCTATGCTCACTGCCTCACTTAGGCGATTGGTTAGGCACCGCCCATGTCAACATAGGTGATGGTGTAGGTGCTGCCTATATCAACATAGGTGATAGGTTAGGCGCCGCTTAAACCATTGCCTATGCTCACTGCCTCACTTAGGCGACAGGTTATGCACCGCCTATGTCAACATAAAAGATGTCTTAGGCGCCGCCTATATCAACATAGGTGATAGGTTAGGCGTCACTTATACCACTGCCTATGCTAACTACCTCACTTCGATGATATGTTAGGTGCTGCCTATGTCAACATAGGCGATGTCTTAGGCATCGCCTATATCAACATAGGCGATAGGTTAGGCGCGGCATATACCATTGCCTATGCTCATTGCCTCACTTAGGCGATAGGTTAGGCGCCGCCTATGTAAACATAGGGGATAGGTTAGGCGCCGCTTGTACCATTACCTATGCTCACTGCCTCACTAAGGCGATAGGTGAGGCGCCGCCTATATCATCATAGGTGATTGGTTAGGCGCCGCTTATACCATTGCCTATGTTCACTGCCTCACTTAGGCGATAGGTTAGGCGCCGCTTATGTCAACATAGGTGATGTCTTAGGTTCCGCCTATATCAACATAGGTGATAGGTTAGGCGTTGCTTATACCATTTCCTATGCTCACTTAATCACTTAGGCGTTAGGTTAGGTGCTGCCTATGTCAACATAGGCGATGGATTAGGCGCCGCCTATATCAGCATTGGTGATAGGTTAGGCGCTGCTTATACCATTACCTATCCTCACTGCCTCACTTAGGCGATAAGTTAGGCACCCCCTATGTCAACATAGGCGATGGCTTATGTGCCGCCTATATCAACTTAGGCGATAGGTTAGGCGCCGCTTATACCATTGCCTATGCTCACTTTCTCAATTAGGCGATAGGTTAGGCGCCGCTAATGTAAACATAGGCGATGGCTTAGGCACCACCAATATAAATATAGGCGATAGGTTAGGCCCGGCTTATACCATTGCCTATGCTCACTTCCTCACTTAGGCGATAGGTTAGGCGCCACCTAAGTCAACATAGGCGATGACTTAGTCGCCGCCTATATCAACATAAGCGATATGTTAGGCGCCGCTTATACCATTGCCAATCCTCACTTCGCCACATAGGGAATTGGTTAGGCGCCGCCTCTGTCAACATAGGCGATGGCTTAGGCGCCGCATATATCATTGCCTATGCTCACTGCCTCACTTAGGCGATAGGTTAGGCGCCGCCTATGTCAACATAGGCAATGGCTTAGGCACCACCTATATCAACATAGGTGACTTGGATTATATCATTGCCTATGCTCACTTCCTCACTCAGGCGAAAGGTTAGGCGCCGCCTATGTCAATATAGGCAATGGCTTAGGCGCCGCCTATACTAACATAGGCGATAGGTTAGGCGTCTCTTATACCATTGACTATCCTCATTTCCTAACTTAGGCGATAGGTTAGGCGCCGCCTATGTCAACATAGGCGATGGATTAGGCGCTGCCTATATCAACATAGGGAATAGGTTAGGTGTTGCTTATAGCATTACCTATGCTCACTGGCTCACTTACGCGATGTTTTAGGCGCCGCCTATGTCAATATAGGCGATGGCTTAGGTGCCGCCTATATCAACAAAGGCGATAGGTTAGACACCACTTATACCATGCCTATGTACATATTGGCGATGGATTAACTGCCGCCTACATCAATATAGGCGATAGATTAGGCGCCTCTTATACCATTAACTATGCTCACTGCCTCACTTAGGTGATAGGTTAGGCGCCGTCTATGTCGACATAGGCGATGGCTTAGGCGCCGCCTATATTCACAGAGGCGATATGTTAGGCTCCGCTTATAACAATACCTATGCTCACTGCCTCACTTAGGAGATAGGTTAGGCGCTGCCCATGTCAACATAGGTGATGGCTTAGGCGGCGCCTATATAAACATTGGCGATAGGTTAGGGGAAGCCTATGTCAACATAGGCGATAGCTTAGGCGCCGCCTATATCAATATTGGCGATAGGTTAGGCACCGCTTATACCATTGCCTATGCTCACTGCCTCACTTAGGCGATAGGTTTGGCGCCGCTTATACCATTGCCTATCTTCACTACCTCACTTAGGCGATAGGTTAGGTGCAGCCTATGTCAACATAGGCGATAGATTAGGCGCCGCCTATATAGACATAGGAGAAAGGTTAGGCACCGCTTATACCATTGCCTATGATCACAGCCTCACTTAGGCGATAGGTTAGGCGCCGCCTATATCAACATAAGCGATAGGTTAGGTGCCGCTTATACCATTGTCTATGCTCACTACCTCAGTTAGGCGATAGGTTAGGCGCAGCCTATGTAAACATAGGCGATGCCTTAGGAGCCGCCTATATCAAAATAGACGATAGGTTAGGCGACGATTATACCATTGCCTATTCTAACTGCCTTACTTAGGCGATAGGTTAGGGGCCGCCTATGTCAATATTGGCGATGGCTTAGGCGCCGCCTATATCAATATAGGCGATAGGTTAGGCGCCGCTTATACCATTACCTATGCTCACTGCCTCACTTAGGTGATAGGTTAGGCGCCGTCTATGTCGACATAGGCTATGCCTTAGGCGCCACCTATATTCACATAGGCGGTATGTTAGGCTGAGCTTATACCAATGTCTATGCTCACTGCCTCATTTAGGCAATAGGTTAGGCGCCACCCATCTCAACATAGGTGATGGCTAAGGCGCCCCCTATATCAACATAGGCGATAGGTTACGCGCCGCATATACCATTGCCTATGCTCACTGTCTCACTTAGGCGACAGGTTAGGCGCCTCCAATGTCAACATTGGCGATGGCTTAGGCGCTGCCTATATCAACATAGGCGAAAGGTTAGGCGCTGCTTATTCCATTTTCTATACTTACCACCGCACTTAGGCGATACGTTAGGCGCCGCCTATGTCATCATAGGCGATGGCTTAGGCGCTGCCTAAATCAACGTAGGCGATGGCTCAGGCGCCGCCTATATCAACATAGGTGATACTTTAGGAGCCGCTTATACCATGTCCTATGCTTACTTTCTCACTTAGGTGATAGGTTAGACGCCGCCTATGTAAACATAGGCGATGGCTTAGGCGCCGCCTATATCAACATAGGCGATAGGCTAGGCGCCTAAGCCATCGCCTATGTTTACATAGGTTAGGCGCCGCTTATTCCAATGCCTATTCTGACTGCCTCACTTAGGCGATTGGTTAGGGGCCTCCTAAGTCAACATAGGCGATGGCTTTGGCTCCGCCTATATCAACATAGGCGATAGGTTAGGCACCGCTTATTCCATTGCCTATGATCACTGCCTCACCTAGGCGATAGGTTAGGCACCGCCTATGTCAACATAGGCGATGGCTTAGGCGCCGCCTATATCAACATAGGCGATAGGTTAGGCACAGCCTATACCATTGCCTATGCTCACTGCCTCAGATAGGCGATAGGTCAGGCACCGCCTATGTCAGCATAGGGGATGGCATAGGCGCCACCTATATCAACTTAGGCGATTGGTTAGGCGCCGATTATACCATTGCCTATGCTCACTGCCTAAATTTGGCGATAGATTAGGTGCCTCCTATTTCAACATGGGCGAAGGCTTAGGCGCCCCCTATATCAACATAGACGATAGGTTAGGCACCGCTTATAACATTGCCTATGCTCACTGCCTCACTTAGGGGATAGGTTAGGCACCGCCTATATCTATATAGGATATAGATTAGGCACCTCCTATACCAATATAGGCGATAGGTTAGGCGCCGCTTATACCATGACCTATGCTCACTGCCTCACGTAGGAGATAGATTAGGTGCCGCCTATGTCAACATAGGTGATGGCTTAGGCGCCGCCTATATCAACATAGGAGATAGGTTAGGCGTCGCTTATACCGTGGCCTATTCTCACTGTCTCACTTAGGTGATTGGTTAGGCGCTGCCTATGTCAACATAAGCGATGGCTTAGGCGCGACATATATCAACATAGGCGATAGGTTAGGCGCCGCTTATACCATTGCCTATGCTCACAGCCTCACTTAGGCGATAGGTTAGGGGCCTCCTATATCAACATACACGATAGGTTAGGCACCGCTTATACCATTACCTATACTCACTACCTCACATAGGAGATAGGTTAGGCGCCACCTATGTAAACATAGGCTATGCCTTAGGCGCCGCCTATATCAACATAGGAGATAGGTTAAGTGTCGCTTATACCATTGCCTTTTCTCACTGCCTTACTTAGGCGATAGGTTAGGGGCTGCCTATGTTAATATAGACGGTGTCTTAGGCGCCGCCTATATCAACATTGGCGATAGGTTAGGCGCCTCTTATACCATTACCTATGCTCACTGCCTCACTTAGACGATAGGTTAGGCGCCGCCTATGTCAACATAGGCGATGGATTAGGCGCCGCCTATATCCACATACACGATATGTTAGGCGCCGCTTATACCAATGCCTATGCTCACCGCCTCACTTAGGCGATAGTTTAGGCGCCGCCCATGTCAACATAGGTGATGGCTTAGGTGCTGCCTATATCAAAATCGGCGATAGGTTTGGCTCTGCTTACTCCATTCCCTATGCTCACTGCCTCAATTAGGCGATAGGTTATGCACCGCCTATGTCAACATAGTAAATGGCTTAGTCTCCGCCTATATCAATATAGGTGATAGGTTAGGCATCGCTTATACCATTGCCTATGCTTACTACCTCACTTCTACGATATGTTAGGCGCTGCCTATTTCAACATAGGCGATGTCTTAGGCACCACCTATATCAACATAGGCGATAGGTTAGGCGAGGCTTATACCATTGCCTATGCTCATTGCCTCACCTAGGCGATAGGTTAGGCACCGCCTATGTCAACATAGGCGATAGGTTAGGCGTCGCTTAAACCATTACCTATGCTTACTACCTCACATAGGAGATAGGTTAGGCGCCGCCTATGTAAAAATAGGCGATGACTTAGGCGCCGCCTATATAAACATAGGCGATAGGTTAGGCTCCGCTTATACCATTGCCTTTTCTTACTGCCTTACTTAGGCGTTAGGTTAGGGGCCGCCTATGTCAATATGGGCAGTGGCTTAGGCACCACCTATATCAATATTGGAGATAGGTTAGGCGCCTCTTATACCATTACCTATGCTCACTGCCTCACTTAGGCGATAGGTTAGGCGCCGCCTATGTCAACATAGGCGATGGCTTAGGAGCCGCCTATATCCACATAGGCGATATGTTAGGTGCCGTCCATGTCAACATAGGTGATGGCTTAGGTGTTTCCTATATCAACATAGGCGATAGGTTAGGAGCCGCTTATACCATTGCCTATGCTCACTGCCTCACTTAGGCGAAAGGTTATTCACCGCCTATGTCAACATAGGAGATAGGTTAGGTGCCTCCTATACCACATAGGGGATAGGTTAGGCGCCTCTTATACCATTGCTTATTCTCACTGCCTCACTTAGGGGATTGGTTAGGTGCCGCCTATGTCAACATAGGTGCCGCCTATGTCAACATAGGTGATGTCTTAGGAGCCGCCTATATCAACATAGGAGATAGATTAGGCGTCGCTTATACCATTACCTATTCTCACTGCCTCACTTAGGCGATTGGTTAGGCGCCAGCTATGTTAACATAGGCGATGGCTTAGGCACGACCTATATCCACATAGGAGATACAGTAGGTGCCGCTTATACCATTACCTATGCTAACTGCCTCACTTAGGCGATAGGTGAGGCGCCGCCTACATCAGCATAGGCGATAGGTTAGGCTCTGCTTATACCATTGCCTATGCTCACTACCTCACTTAGGCAATAGGTTAGGTGCCCCTAACATAGGTGATGTCTTAGGCGCCACCTATATCAACATACGTGATAGGTTAGGCGCCTATATCATTGACTCACTTAGGTGATAGGTTAGGCGCCGCCTATGTCAACATAGGTGATGGCTTAGGCGCAACTTATACCATTATCTATGCTCAATGCCTAACTTAGGCGATAGGTTATGCGCCGCCTATGTCAACATAGGCAATGTCTTATGCGCCACCTATATCAACATAGGAGATTGGTTAGGCGCCGCCTATGTCAACATAGGCAATGTCTTACGCGCCACCTATATCAACATAGGAGATTGGTTAGGTGCCGCTTATACCATTGCCTATGCTCAATGCCTTACTTATGCTATAGGTCAGGCGCCGCATATGTCAACATAGGCGATGGCTTAGGCGCCGCCTATAAAAACATAGGCGATAGGTTAGGCGCCGCTTATAACATTGCCTATGCTCACTTCTAACTTTGGCGATAGATTAGGCACCTCCTATTTCAATATGGGCGATGTCATAGGCGCCCCCTATATCAATATCAACATAGGTGATGGCTTAGGCGCCACCTATATCAACATAGGCGATAGGTTCGACACCGCTTATACCATGTCCTATGCTTACTGCCTCACTTAGGCGATAGGTTAGGCGTTGCCTATGTAAACATAGGCGATGGCTTAGGCGCCGCCGATATCAACATAGGTGATAGGCTAGGCACCACTTATACCATTACCTATTCTCACTTCCTTACTTACGCAATAGGTTATGGGCCGCCTATGTAAACATAGGCGATGGCTTAGGCGCCATCTATATCAACATAGGCGACAGGTTAGGCGCCGCTTATACTATTTCCTATGCTCACTGCCTCACTTAGGCGATAGGTTAGGCGCCGCTTATACCATTTCCTATGCTCACAGCCTTGCTTAGGCGATAGGTTAGGCGCCGCATATATCAACATAGGCAATAGGTTAGGTGCCGCTTATACCATTGCCTATGCTCACTACCTCACTTAGGCGATAGGTTAGGTGCCGCGTATGTAAACATAGGCGATGCCATAGGCGCCGCCAATATCAACATAGGCGATAGGTTAGGCGCCGCTTATACCATTGCCTATTCTAACTACCTTTCTTAGGTTATAGGTTAGGGGCCGCCTATGTACATATTGGCGATGGCTTAGGCGCCGCCTATATAATATAGGTGATAGGTTAGGCACCGCTTATACCATTACCTATGCTCACTGCCTCACTTAGGTGATAGGTTAGGCGACAGTCTTTGTCGACATAGGCGATGGCTTAGGCGCCGCCTATATTCACATAGGCGATATGTTAGGCACCGCTTATACCAATGCCTATGCTCACTGCCTTACTTAGGAGATAGGTTAGGCGCCGCCCATGTCCATATAGGTGATGGCTTAGGCGCCGCCTATATCAACATATGTGATAGGTTAGGCGACGCATATACCATTGCCTATGCTCACTGCCTCACTTAGGCGATAGGCTTGGCACCGCTTATAACATCGCCTAGGCTCACTGCCTCACTTAGGCGTTAGGTTAGGGGCAGCCAATGTCAACATAGGCGATGGCTTAGGCGCCGCCTATATCAACATAGGTGATAGGTTAGGCGCCGTTTATACCATTGTCTATGCTCACTGCCTCACTTAGGCGATAGGTTTGGCGCCGCTTATACCATTGCCTATGGTCACTGCCTCACTTAGGCGATAGGTTAGGCGCCGCCTATATCAACATAGGCGATAGTTTAGGTGCCGCTTATACCATTGCCTATGCTCACTACCTCACTTAGGCGATAGGTTAGGCGCCGCCTATGTAAACATAGGCGATGGCTTAGGCGCCACCTATATCAACATAGGCGATAGGTTAGGCTCAGCTTATACCATTTCCTATTCTAACTGCCTTACTTAGGCGATAGGTTCGGGGCCGCTTATGTCCATATTGGTGATGGCTTAGGCCCCACCTATATTAATATAGGCGATAGGTTAGGCGCCGCTTATACCATTACCTATGCTCACTGCCTCACTTAGGTGATAGGTTAGGCGCCTTCTATGTCGACATAGGGAATGGATTAGGCGCCGCCTATATTCACATAGGCGGTATGTTAGGCTCCGCTTATAGCAATGTCTATGCTCACTGCCTCACTTAGGCGATAGGTTAGGCGCCGCCCATGTCAACATGGGTTGTGGCTTAGGCACCATCTATATCAACATATGCGATAGGTTAGGCACCGCTTATACCATTTCCTATGCTCACTGCCTCACTTAGGCGATAGATTAGGCACCGCTTATACCATTACCTATGCTCAAAGCCTCGCTTAGGCGATAGGTTAGGCGCCGCCTATATCAACGTAGGCAATAGGTTAGGTGCCATTTATACCATTGCCTATGCTCACTACCTCACTTAGGAGATAGGTTAGGTTCCGCGTATGTAAACATAGGAGATGCCATAGGCGCCGCCTATATCAACATAGGCGATAGGTTAGGCGCCGCTTATACCATTGCCTATTCTAACTTCTTTACATAGGCGATGGCTTAGGCGCCCCCTATATCAATATAGGCGATAGGTTAGGCACCGCTTATACCATTACCTATGCTCACTGCCTCACTTAGGTGATAGGTTAGGTGCCGTCTTTGTCGACATAGGCGATGGCATAGGCGCCGCCTATATTCACATAGGCGATATGTTAGGCTCCGCTTATACCAATGCCTATGCTCACTGCCTCACTTAGGCGATACGTTAGGCGCCGCCCATGTCC
This sequence comes from Capsicum pubescens, assembly GCA_030864215.1. Lineage (NCBI taxonomy): Eukaryota > Viridiplantae > Streptophyta > Magnoliopsida > Solanales > Solanaceae > Capsicum > Capsicum pubescens. The sequence continues at coordinate 305,403,832 of CM061542.1, forward strand.
ACATAGGTGATGGCTTAGGGACCGCCTATATCATCATAGGCGATAGGTTAGGCGCCGCATATACCATTGCCTATGCTCACTGCCTCACTTAGGCGATAGGTTTTGCGCCGCTTATACCATCGCCTAAGCTCACTGACTCACTTAGGCGTTAGGTTAGGGGTAGCCAATGTCAACAAAGGCGATGGCTTAGGCACCGCCTATATTAACATAGGCGATAGGTTAGGCGCCGCTTATACCATTGCCTATGCTCACTGCCTCACTTAGGCGATAGGTCTGGCGCCGCTTATACCATTGCCTATGCTTACTGCCTCACTTAGGAGATAGGTTAGGCGCCGCCTATATATAAATAGGCGATAGGTTAGGTGCCTCTTATACCATTGCCTATGCTCACTACCTCACTTAGGAGATAGGTTAGGCGCCGCCAATGTAAACATAGGCGATGGCTTAGGTGCCTCATATAAAAACATAGGAGATAGGTTAGGCGCAACTTATACCAATGCCTATTCTAACTGCCTTACTTAGGCGATAGGTTAGGGGACACCTATGCCAATATTGGCGATGGCTTAGGCCCCACCTATATCAATATAGGCGATAGGTTAGGCGCCCCTTATACCATTATCTATGCTCACTGCCTCATTTAGGTGATAGGTTAGGCGTCGTCTATGTCGACATAGGGAATGGATTAGGCGCCGCCTATATGCACATAGGCGGTATATTTGGCTCCGCTTATACCAATGTCTATGCTCACTGCCTCACTTAGGCGATAGGTTAGGCGCCGCCCATGTCAACATAGGTGATGGCTTAGGCGCTGCCTATATCAACATAGGTGATAGGTTAGGCGCCGCATATACCATTGCCTATGCTCACTGCCTCACTTTGGCGATAGGTTAGGCGCCTCCTATGTCAACATAGGTGATGGCTTAGGCGCCGTCTATATCAACATAGGTGATAGGTTAGGCGCTGCTTATACCATTGACTATTCTTACAACCATACTTAGGAGATATGTTAGGCGCCGCCTAAATTAACATAGGCCATGGCTTAGGCGCCGCCTATATCGACATAGGTGATGTGTAAGGCGCCTATTATACCATTTCCTTTTCTCACTGCCTTACTTAGGCGATGGGTTAGGGGCCGCCTATTTCAATATAGGCGGTGGCTTGGGCGCCGCCTATATCAACATTGGTGATAGGTTAGGCGCCTCTTATACCATTACCTATGCTCACTGCCTCACTTAGGCGATAGGTTAGGAGCCGCATATGTCAACATAGGCGATGGATTAGGCGCCGCCTATATCCATATAGGCGATATGTTAGGCGCCGCTTATACCAATGCCTATGCTCACTGCCTCACTTAGGCGATAGGTCAGGCGCCGCCCATGTCAATATATGTGATGGCTTAGGTGCTGCCTATATCAACATAGGCGATAGGTTAGGCGCCACTTATACCATTGCCTATGCTCACTGCCTCACTTAGGCGATAGGTTATGCACCGCCTATGTCAACATAGGATATGGCCTAGGCACCACCTATATCAATATAGGTGATAGGTTAGGCGTCGCTTATACCATTGCCTATGCTCACTTCCTCACTTTGACGATATGTTAGGAGCCGCCTATGTCAACATAGGCGATGTTTTAGGCCCCGCCTATATCAACATAGGCGATTGGTTAGGCGCGGCATATACCATTGCCTATGCTCACTGCCTCACTTAGGCGATAGGTTAGGCGTCGCCTATGTCAACATAGGAGATGGCTTAAGCGCTACCTATATCAAGATATGCAATAGGTTAGGCGCCGCTTATACCATTACCTATCCTCACTGCCTCACTTAGGGGATAGGTGAGGCGCCGCCTATATCAATATAGCCAATAGGTTAGGCACCGCTTGTACCATTGCCTATGCTCACTGCCTCACTTAGGGGATAACTTAGGCGCCACCTATGTCAACAAAGGTGATGGCTTAGGCCCCGACTATATCTACATAGGTGATAGGTTAGGCGCCGCCTATATCAACATAGGTGATAGGTTAGGCGCCTTATACCATTGCCTATGCTCATTGACTAACTTAGGCGATAGGTTAGGCGCTGCCTATGTCAACATAGGTGATGGCTTAGGCTCCACTTAAACCATTATCCCTTCTCAATGCCTTACTTAGGCGAGAGGTTAGGCGCTGCCTATGTCAACATAGGCGATGTCTTAGGCGCCACCTATATCTACATAGGAGATTGGTTAGGCGCCGCTTATACCATAGCCTATGCTCACTGCCTTACTTAGGCTATAGGTCAGGCGCCGCATATGTCAACATAGGCGATGGATTAGGCGCCGACTATATAAACATAGGCTCTAGGATAGGCACCGCTTATACCATTGCCTATGCTCACTGCCTAACTTTGGCGATAAATTAGGCACCTTCTATTTCAACATGGGTGATGGCTTAGGCACCCCCTATATCAAAATAGCTGATAGGTTAGGCACCGCTTATACCGTTACCTATGATCACTGCATCACTTAGGCGATAGGTTAGGCGCCGCCTTTACCAATATAGGCGATAGGTTAGGCGCCGCTTATACCATTGCTTATGCTCACTGCCTCAGTTAGACTATTGGTTAGGTGCCTCCTATGTCAACATAAGTGATGTCTTAGGTGCCGCCGATATCAAGATAGGAGATAGGTTAGTCGTCGCTTATACCATTGCCTAATCTCACTGCCTCACTTAGGCGATAGGTTTGGCGCCGCTTATAACATCGCCTAGGCTCACTGCCTCACTTAGGCGTTAGGTTAGGGGCAGCCAATGTCAACATAGGCGATGGCTTAGGCGCCGCCTATATCAACATAGGTGATAGGTTAGGCTTCGTTTATACCATTGCCTATGCTCACTGCCTCACTTAGGCGATAGGTTTGGAGCCGCTTATACCATTGCCTATGCTCACTGCCTCACTTAGGCGATAGGTTAGGCGCCGCCTATATCAACATAGGCGATAGTTTAGGTGCCGCTTATACCATTGCCTATGCTCACTACCTCACTTAGGCGATAGGTTAGGCGACGCCTATGTAAACATAGGCGATGTCTTAGACGCCACCTATATCAACATAGACGATAGGTTAGGCTCAGCTTATACCATTTCCTATTCTAACTGCCTTACTTAGGCGATAGGTTAGGGGACGCCTATGTCCATATTGGCGTTGGCTTAGGCCCCACCTATATCAATATAGGCGATAGGTTAGGCGCCGCTTATACCATTACCTATGCTCACTGCCTCACTTAGGTGATAGGTTAGGCGCCTTCTATGTCGACATAGGGAATGGATTAGGCGCCGCCAATATTCACATAGGTGGTATGTTAGGCTCCGCTTATACCAATGTCTATGCTCACTGCCTCACTTAGGCGATAGGTTAGGCGCCGCCCATGTCAACATAGGTGATGGGTGAGGCGCTGCCTATATCAACATAGGCGATAGGTTAGGCGCCGCATATACCATTGCCTATGCTCACTGCCTCACTTTGGCGATAGGTTAGGCGCCTCCTATGTCAACATAGGTGATGGCTTAGGCGCCGCCTATATCAACATAGGTGATAGGTTAGGCGCTGCTTATACCATTGACTATTCTTACAACCGCACTTAGGAGATATGTTAGGCGCCGCCTAAATCAACATAGGCCATGGCTTAGGCGCCGCCTATATCAACATAGGTGATGTGTAAGGCGCCTCTTATACCATTGCCTTTTCTCACTGCCTTACTTAGGCGATGGGTTAGGGGCCGCCTATTTCAATATAGGCGGTGGCTTGGGCGCCGCCTATATCAACATTGGTGATAGGTTAGGCACCGCTTATACCATTACCTATGCTCACTGCCTCACTTAGGTGATAGGTTAGGCGACAGTCTATGTCGACATAGGCGATGGCTTAGGCGCCGCCTATATTCACATAGGCGATATGTTAGGCACCGCTTATACCAATGCCTATGCTCACTGCCTTACTTAGGCGATAGGTTAGGCGCCGCCCATGTCCATATAGGTGATGGCTTAGGCGCCGCCTATATCAACATATGTGATAGGTTAGGCGACGCATATACCATTGCCTATGCTCACTGCCTCACTTAGGCGATAGGCTTGGCACCGCTTATAACATCGCCTAGGCTCACTGCCTCACTTAGGCGTTAGGTTAGGGGCAGCCAATGTCAACATAGGCGATGGCTTAGGCGCCGCCTATATCAACATAGGTGATAGGTTAGGCGCCGTTTGTACCATTGTCTATGCTCACTGCCTCACTTAGGCGATAGGTTTGGCGCCGCTTATACCATTGCCTATGGTCACCGCCTCACTTAGGCGATAGGTTAGGCGCCGCCTATATCAACATAGGCGATAGTTTAGGTTCTGCTTATACTATTGCCTATGTTCACTACCTCACTTAGGCGATAGGTTAGGCACCGCCTATGTAAACATAGGCGATGGCTTTGGCGCCACCTATATCAACATAGGCGATAGGTTAGGCTCAGCTTATACCATTTCCTATTCTAACTGCCTTACTTAGGCGATAGGTTAGGGGCCGCCTATGTCCATATTGGCGATGGCTTAGGCCCCACCTATATCAATATAGGCGATAGGTTAGGCGCCGCTTATACCATTACCTATGCTCACTGCCTCACTTAGGTGATAGGTTAGGCGCCTTCTATGTCGACATAGGGAATGGATTAGGCGCCGCCTATATTCACATAGGCGGTATGTTAGGCTCCGCTTATAGCAATGTCTATGCTCACTGCCTCACTTAGGCGATAGGTTAGGCGCCGCCCATGTCAACATAGGTTGTGGCTTAGGCACCATCTATATCAACATATGCGATAGGTTAGGCACCGCTTATACCATTTCCTATGCTCACTGCCTCACTTAGGCGATAGATTAGGCACCGCTTATACCATTACCTATGCTCAAAGCCTCGCTTAGGCGATAGGTTAGGCGCCGCCTATATCAACGTAGGCAATAGGTTAGGTGCCATTTATACCATTGCCTATGCTCACTACCTCACTTAGGAGATAGGTTAGGTTCCGCGTATGTAAACATAGGAGATGCCATAGGCGCCGCCTATATCAACATAGGCGATAGGTTAGGCGCCGCTTATACCATTGCCTATTCTAACTTCTTTACATAGGCGATGGCTTAGGCGCCCCCTATATCAATATAGGCGATAGGTTAGGCACCGCTTATACCATTACCTATGCTCACTGCCTCACTTAGGTGATAGGTTAGGTGCCGTCTTTGTCGACATAGGCGATGGCATAGGGGCCGCCTATATTCACATAGGTGATATGTTAGGCTCCGCTTATACCAATGCCTATGCTCACTGCCTCACTTAGGCGATACGTTAGGCGCCGCCCATGTCCACATAGGTGATGGCTTAGGCACCGCCTATATCATCATAGGCGATAGGTTAGGCACCGCATATACCATTGCCTATGCTCACTGCCTCACTTAGGCGATAGGTTTTGCGCCGTTTATACCATCGCCTAAGCTCACTGACTCACTTAGGCGTTAGGTTAGGGGCAGCCAATGTCAACAAAGGCGATGGCTTAGGCACCGCCTATATTAACATAGGCGATAGGTTAGGCGCCGCTTATACCATTGCCTATGCTCACTGCCTCACTTAGGTGATAGGTCTGGCGCCGCTTATACCATTGCCTATGCTTACTGCCTCACTTAGGAGATAGGTTAGGCGCCGCCTATATATAAATAGGCGATAGGTTAGGTGCCGCTTATACCATTGCCTATGCTCACTACCTCACTTAGGCGATAGGTTAGGCGCCGCCAATGTAAACATAGGCGATGGCTTAGGTGCCTCATATAAAAACATAGGAGATAGGTTAGGCGCAACTTATACCAATGCCTATTCTAACTGCCTTACTTAGGCGATAGGTTAGGGGACACCTATGTCAATATTGGCGATGGCTTAGGCCCCACCTATATCAATATAGGCGACAGGTTAGGCGCCCCTTATACCATTATCTATGCTCACTGCCTCATTTAGGTGATAGGTTAGGCGTCGTCTATGTCGACATAGGGAATGGATTAGGCGCCTCCTATATGCACATAGGCGGTATGTTTGGCTCCACTTATAACAATGTCTATGCTCACTGCCTCACTTAGGCGATAGGTTAGGCGCCGCCCATGTCAACATAGGTGATGGCTTAGGCGCAGCCTATATCAACATAGGCGATAGGTTAGGCACCGCATATACCATTTCCTATGCTCAATGCCTCACTTTGGCGATAGGTTAGGCGCCTCCTATGTCAACATAGGTGATGGCTTAGGCGCCGCCTATATCAACATAGGTGATAGGTTAGGCGCTGCTTATACCATTGACTATTCTTACAATCGCACTTAGGAGATATGTTAGGCGCCGCCTAAATTAACATAGGCCATGGCTTAGGCGCCGCCTATATCAACATAGGTGATGTGTAAGGCGCCTCTTATACCATTGCCTTTTCTCACTGCCTTACTTAGGCGATGGGTTAGGGGCCGCCTATTTCAATATAGGCGGTGGCTTGGGCGCCGCCTATATCAACATTGGTGATAGGTTAGGCGCCTCTTATACCATTACCTATGCTCAGTGCCTCACTTAGGCGATAGGTTAGGAGCCGCATATGTCAACATAGGCGATGGATTAGGCGCCGCCTATATCCATATAGGCGATATGTTAGGCGCCGCTTATACCAATGCCTATGCTCACTGCCTCACTTAGGCGATAGGTCAGGCGCCGCCCATGTCAACATATGTGATGGCTTAGGTGCTGCCTATATCAACATAGGCGATAGGTTAGGAGCCACTTATACCATTGCCTATGCTCACTGCCTCACTTAGGCGATAGGTTATGCACCGCCTATGTCAACATAGGATATGGCCTAGGCACCACCTATATCAATATAGGTGATAGGTTAGGCGTCGCTTATACCATTGCCTATGCTCACTTCCTCACTTTGATGATATGTTAGGAGCCGCCTATGTCAACATAGGCGATGTTTTAGGCCCCGCCTATATCAACATAGGCGATTGGTTAGGCGCGGCATATACCATTGCCTATGCTCACTGCCTCACTTAGGCGATAGGTTAGGCGTCGCCTATGTCAACATAGGAGATGGCTTAAGCGCTACCTATATCAAGATATGCAATAGGTTAGGCGCCGCTTATACCATTACCTATCTTCACTGCCTCACTTAGGGGATAGGTGAGGCACCGCCTATATCAATATAGCCAATAGGTTAGGCACCGCTTGTACCATTGCCTATGCTCACTGCCTCACTTAGGGGATAGCTTAGGCGCCACCTATGTCAACAAAGGTGATGGCTTAGGCCCCGACTATATCTACATAGGTGATAGGTTAGGCGCCGCCTATATCAACATAGGTGATAGGTTAGGCGCCTTATACCATTGCCTATGCTCATTGACTAACTTAGGCGATAGGTTAGGCGCTGCCTATGTCAACATAGGTGATGGCTTAGGCTCCGCTTAAACCATTATCCCTTCTCAATGCCTTACTTAGGCGAGAGGTTAGGCGCCGCCTATGTCAACATAGGCGATGTCTTAGGCGCCACCTATATCTACATAGGAGATTGGTTAGGCGCCGCTTATACCATAGCCTATGCTCACTGCCTTACTTAGGCTATAGGTCAGGCGCCGCATATGTCAACATAGGCGATGGATTAGGCGCCGACTATATAAACATAGGCTCTAGGATAGGCACCGCTTATACCATTGCCTTTGCTCACTGCCTAACTTTGGCGATAAATTAGGCACCTTCTATTTCAACTTGGGTGATGGCTTAGGCACCCCCTATATCAAAATAGCTGATAGGTTAGGCGCCGCTTATACCGTTACCTATGATCACTGCATCACTTAGGCGATAGGTTAGGCGCCGCCTTTACCAATATAGGCGATAGGTTAGGCGCCGCTTATACCATTGCTTATGCTCACTGCCTCACTTAGACTATTGGTTAGGTGCCTCCTATGTTAACATAAGTGATGTCTTAGGTGCCGCCGATATCAAGATAGGAGATAGGTTAGTCGTCGCTTATACCATTGCCTAATCTCACTGCCTCACTTAGGCGATAGGTTTGGCGCCGCTTATAACATCGCCTAGGCTCACTGCCTCACTTAGGCGTTAGGTTAGGGGCAACAAATGTCAACATAGGCGATGTCTTAGGCGCCGCCTATATCAACATAGGTGATAGGTTAGGCTTCGTTTATACCCTTTCCTATGCTCACTGCCTCACTTAGGCGATAGGTTTGGCGCCGCTTATACCATTGCCTATGCTCACTGCCGCACTTAGGCGATAGGTTAGGCGCCGCCTATAGCAACATAGGCGATAGTTTAGGTGCCGCTTATACCATTGCCTATGCTCACTACCTCACTTAGGCGATAGGTTAGGCGCCGCCTATGTAAACATAGGCGATGTCTTAGACGCCACCTATATCAACATAGGCGATAGGTTAGGCTCAGCTTATACCATTGCCTATTCTAACTGCCTTACTTAGGCGATAGGTTAGGGGCCGCCTATGTCCATATTGGCGTTGTCTTAGGCCCCAACTATATCAATATAGGCGATAGGTTAGGCGCCGCTTATACCATTACCTATGCTCACTGCCTCACTTAGGTGATAGGTTAGGCGCCTTCTATGTCGACATAGGGAATGGATTAGGCGCCGCCTATATTCACATAGGCGGTATGTTAGGCTCTGCTTATACCAATGTCTATGCTCACTGCCTCACTTAGGCGATAGGTTAGGCGCCGCCCATGTCAACATAGGTGATGGCTGAGGCGCTGCCTATATCAACATAGGCGATAGGTTAGGCGCCGCATATACCATTGCCTATGCTCACTGCCTCACTTTGGCTATAGGTTAGGCGCCTTCTATGTCAACATAGGTGATGGCTTAGGCGCCCCCTATATCAACATAGGTGATAGGTTAGGCGCTGCTTATACCATTGACTATTCTTACAACCGCACTTAGGAGATATGTTAGGCGCCGCCTAAATCAACATAGGCCATGGCTTAGGCGCCGCCTATATCAACATAGGTGATGTGTAAGGCGCCTCTTATACCATTGCCTTTTCTCACTGCCTTACTTAGGCGATGGGTTAGGGGCCGCCTATTTCAATATAGGCGGTGGCTTGGGCGCCGCCTATATCAACATTTGTGATAGGTTAGGCACCGCTTATACCATTACCTATGCTCACTGCCTCACTTAGGTGATAGGTTAGGCGACAGTCTTTGTCGACATAGGCGATGGCTTAGGCGCCGCCTATATTCACATAGGCGATATGTTAGGCACCGCTTATACCAATGCCTATGCTCACTGCCTTACTTAGGCGATAGGTTAGGCGCCGCCCATGTCCATATATGTGATGGCTTAGGCGCCGCCTATATCAACATATATGATATGTTAGGCGACTCATATACCATTGCCTATGCTCACTGCCTCACTTAGGCGATAGGTTTGGCACCGCTTATAACATCGCCTAGGCTCACTGCCTCACTTAGGCGTTAGGTTAGGGGCAGCCAATGTCAACATAGGCGATGGCTTAGGCGCCGCCTATATCAACATAGGTGATAGGTTAGGCGCCGTTTATACCATTGTCTATGCTCACTGCCTGACTTAGGCGATAGGTTTGGCGCCGCTTATACCATTGCCTAAGGTCACTGCCTCACTTAGGCGATAGGTTAGGCGCCGCCTATATCAACATAGGCGATAGTTTAGGTGCCGCTTATACCATTGCCAATGCTCACTACCTCACTTAGGCGATAGGTTAGGCGCCGCCTATGTAAACATAGGCGATGGCTTAGGCGCCACCTATATCAACATAGGCGATAGGTTAGGCTCAGCTTATTCCATTGCCTATTCTAACTGCCTTACTTAGGCGATAGGTTAGGGGCCGCCTATGTCCATATTGGCGATGGCTTAGGCCCCACCTATATCAATATAGGCGATAGGTTAGGCGCCGCTTATACCATTACCTATGCTCACTGCCTCACTTAGGTGATAGGTTAGGCGCCTTCTATGTCGACATAGGGAATGGATTAGGCGCCGCCTATATTCACATAGGCGGTATGTTAGGCTCCGCTTATAGCAATGTCTATGCTCACTGCCTCACTTAGGCGATAGGTTAGGCGCCGCCCATGTCAACATAGGTTGTGGCTTAGGCACCATCTATATCAACATATGCGATAGGTTAGGCACCGCTTATACCATTTCCTATGCTCACTGCCTCACTTAGGCGATAGATTAGGCACCGCTTATACCATTACCTATGCTCACAGCCTCGCTTAGGCGATAGGTTAGGCGCCGCCTATATCAACGTAGGCAATAGGTTAGGTGCCATTTATACCATTGCCTATGCTCACTACCTCACTTAGGAGATAGGTTAGGTTCCGCGTATGTAAACATAGGAGATGCCATAGGCGCCGCCTATATCAACATAGGCGATAGGTTAGGCACCGCTTATACCATTGCCTATTCTAACTTCTTTACATAGGAGATGGCTTAGGCGCCCCCTATATCAATATAGGCGATAGGTTAGGCACCGCTTATACCATTACCTATGCTCACTGCCGCACTTAGGTGATAGGTTAGGTGCCGTCTTTGTCGACATAGGCGATGGCATAGGCGCCGCCTATATTCACATAGGCGATATGTTAGGCTCCGCTTATACCAATGCCTATGCTCACTGCCTCACTTAGGCGATACGTTAGGCGCCGCCCATGTCCACATAGGTGATGGCTTAGGCACCGCCTATATCATCATAGGCGATAGGTTAGGCGCCGCATATACCATTGCCTATGCTCACTGCCTCACTTAGGCGATAGGTTTTGCGCCGCTTATACCATCGCCTAAGCTCACTGACTAACTTAGGCGTTAGGTTAGGGGCAGCCAATGTCAACAAAGGCGATGGCTTAGGCACCGCCTATATTAACATAGGCGATAGGTTAGGCGCCGCTTATACCATTGCCTATGCTCACTGCCTCACTTAGGCGATAGGTCTGGCGCCGCTTATACCATTGCCTATGCTTACTGCCTCACTTAGGAGATAGGTTAGGCGCCGCCTATATATAAATAGGCGATAGGTTAGGTGCCGCTTATACCATTGCCTATGCTCACTACCTCACTTAGGCGATAGGTTAGGCGCCGCCAATGTAAACATAGGCGATGGCTTAGGTGCCTCATATAAAAACATAGGAGATAGGTTAGGCGCAACTTATACCAATGCCTATTCTAACTGCCTTACTTAGGCGATAGGTTAGGGGACACCTATGTCAATATTGGCGATGGCTTAGGCCCCACCTATATCAATATAGGCGATAGGTTAGGCGCCCCTTATACCATTATCTATGCTTACTGCCTCATTTAGGTGATAGGTTAGGCGTCGTCTATGTTGACATAGGGAATGGATTAGGCGCCGCCTATATGCACATAGGCGGTATGTTTGGCTCCGCTTATACCAATGTCTATGCTCACTGCCTCACTTAGGCGATAGGTTAGGCGCCGCCCATGTCAACATAGGTGATGGCTTAGGCGCTGCCTATATCAACATAGGCGATAGGTTAGGCGCCGCATATACCATTGCCTATGCTCACTGCCTCACTTTGGCGATAGGTTAGGCGCCTCCTATGTCAACATAGGTGATGGCTTAGGCGCCGCCTATATCAACATAGGTGATAGGTTAGGCGCTGCTTATACCATTGACTATTCTTACAACCGCACTTAGGAGATATGTTAGGCGCCGCCTAAATCAACATAGGCCATGGCTAAGGCGCCGCCTATATCAACATAGGTGATGTGTAAGGCGCCTCTTATACCATTGCCTTTTCTCACTGCCTTACTTAGGCGATGGGTTAGGGGCCGCCTATTTCAATATAGGCGGTGGCTTGGGCGCCGCCTATATCAACATTGGTGATAGGTTAGGCGCCTCTTATACCATTACCTATGCTCACTGCCTCACTTAGGCGATAGGTTAGGAGCCGCATATGTCAACATAGGCGATGGATTAGGCGCCGCCTATATCCATATAGGCGATATGTTAGGCGCCGCTTATACCAATGCCTATGCTCACTGCCTCACTTAGGCGATAGGTCAGGCGCCGCCCATGTCAACATATGTGATGGCTTAGGTGCTGCCTATATCAACATAGGCGATAGGTTAGGCGCCACTTATACCATTGCCTATGCTCACTGCCACACTTAGGCGATAGGTTATGCACCGCCTATGTCAATATAGGATATGGCCTAGGCACCACCTATATCAATATAGGTGATAGGTTAGGCGTCGCTTATACCATTGCCTATGCTCACTTCCTCACTTTGACGATATGTTAGGAGCCGCCTATGTCAACATAGGCGATGTTTTAGGCCCCGCCTATATCAACATAGGCGATTGGTTAGGCGCGGCATATACCATTGCCTATGCTCACTGCCTCACTTAGGCGATAGGTTAGGCGTCGCCTATGTCAACATAGGAGATGGCTTAAGCGCTACCTATATCAAGATATGCAATAGGTTAGGCGCCGCTTATACCATTACCTATCCTCACTGCCTCACTTAGGGGATAGGTGAGGCGCCGCCTATATCAATATAGCCAATAGGTTAGGCACCGCTTGTACCATTGCCTATCCTCACTGCCTCACTTAGGGGATAGCTTAGGCGCCACCTATGTCAACAAAGGTGATGGCTTAGGCCCCGACTATATCTACATAGGTGATAGGTTAGGCGCCGCCTATATCAACATAGGTGATAGGTTAGGCGCCTTATACCATTGCCTATGCTCATTGACTAACTTAGGCGATAAGTTAGGCGCTGCCTATGTCAACATAGGTGATGGCTTAGGCTCCGCTTAAACCATTATCCCTTCTCAATGCCTTACTTAGGCGAGAGGTTAGGCGCCGCCTATGTCAACATAGGCGATGTCTTAGGCGCCACCTATATCTACATAGGAGATTGGTTAGGCGCCGCTTATACCATAGCCTATGCTCACTGCCTTACTTAGGCTATAGGTCAGGCGCCGCATATGTCAACATAGGCGATGGATTAGGCACCGACTATATAAACATAGGCTCTAGGATAGGCACCTCTTATACCATTGCCTATGCTCACTGCCTAACTTTGGCGATAAATTAGGCACCATCTATTTCAACATGGGTGATGGCTTAGGCACCCCCTATATCAACATAGCTGATAGGTTAGGCTCCGCTTATACCGTTACCTATGATCACTGCATCACTTAGGCGATAGGTTAGGCACCGCCTTTACCAATATAGGCGATAGGTTAGGCGCCGCTTATACCATTGCTTATGCTCACTGCCTCACTTAGACTATTGGTTAGGTGCTTCCTATGTCAACATAAGTGATGTCTTAGGTGCCGCCGATATCATGATAGGAGATAGGTTAGTCGTCGCTTATACCATTGCCTAATCTCACTGCCTCAATTAGGCGATAGGTTTGGCGCTGCTTATAACATCGCCTAGGCTCACTGCCTCACTTAGGCGTTAGGTTAGGGGCAGCCAATGTCAACATAGGCGATGGCTTAGGCGCCGCCTATATCAACATAGGTGATAGGTTAGGCGTCGTTTATACCATTGCCTATGCTCACTGCCTCACTTAGGCGATAGGTTTGGAGCCGCTTATACCATTGCCTATGCTCACTGCCTCACTTAGGCGATAGGTTAGGCGCCGCCTATATCAACATAGGCGATAGTTTAGGTGCCGCTTATACCATTGCCTATGCTCACTACCTCACTTAGGCGATAGGTTAGGCGCCGCCTATGTAAACATAGGCGATGTCTTAGACGCCACCTATATCAACATAGGCGATAGGTTAGGCTCAGCTTATACCATTGCCTATTCTAACTGCCTTACTTAGGCGATAGGTTAGGGGCCGCCTATGTCCATATTGGCGTTGGCTTAGGCCCCACCTATATCAATATAGGCGATAGGTTAGGCGCCGCTTATACCATTACCTATGCTCACTGCCTCACTTAGGTGATAGGTTAGGCGCCTTCTATGTCGACATAGGGAATGGATTAGGCGCTGCCTATATTCACATAGGCGGTATGTTAGGCTCCGCTTATACCAATGTCTATGCTCACTGCCTCACTTAGGCGATAGGTTAGGCGCCGCCCATGTCAACATAGGTGATGGCTGAGGCGCTGCCTATATCAACATAGGCGATAGGTGAGGCACCGCCTATGTCAACATAGGCGATGTCTTAGGCGCCGCCTATATCAATATAGACGATAGGTTAGGCACCGCTTATACCATTGCCTATACTGACTGCCTTACTTAGTCTATAGGTTAGGTGCTACCGATTTCAACATAGGCATTGGCTTAGGCACCACCTATATTAACATAGGCGATTGGGAAGGCACCGCTTATACCACTTCCTATGCTCACTACCTCACTTAGGAGATAGGTTAGGCAACCCCTATGTCAACATTGGCGATGGCTTAGGCACCACATATTCCAACGTCTATGCTCACTGGCTAACTGAGGCGATAGGTCAGGCACCGCCTATTGTCAACATAGGGGGTGGCTTTGGCGCCTCATATATCAACATAGGCGATAGGTTAGGCGCCGCCTATTTCAACATTGGCAATGTCTTAGGCGGCTCCTATATCAACATAGACGATAGGTTATGCGCCGCATATGCCATTGCCTATGCTCACTACCTAACTTAGGCGATAGGTGAGGCGCCGCCTATGTCAACATAGGCGATGGCTTAGGCGCCGCGTATATCAACATAGGCGATAGGTTAGGCGCCGCTTATACCATTGCCTATGCTCACTGCCTCACTTAGGCAATAGGTTAGGTACCGCCTATGTCAACATAGGCGATGGGTTAGGCACCGCCTATATTATCATTGGCGATAGGGTAGGCGCCGCTTATATCATTGCCTATGCTCACTGCCTTACTTAGGAGATAGGTTAGGCAACGCCTATGTCAACATAGGCGATGGCTTAAGCGCCGTCTTTATCAACATAGGCGATAGGTTTGGCACAAATTATACCAACATCTATGCTCACTGGATAACTTAGGGGATAGGTTAGGAGATGTCTTAGGCGCCTCTTATATCAACAAAGGTGATGTCTTAGGCGCCTCCTATATCAAAATAGGCGATAGGTTAGGAGATGTTTATACCATTGCCTATGCTCACTACCTCTATTAGGTGATAGGTTAGGCGCCGCCTATGTCAACATAGGCGATTGCTTTGGCGCCACCTATATCAACATAGGTGATGGATTTGGAGCCGCCTATATCAGCTTAGGCGATAGGTTAGGTACCGCAAATGTAAACATAGGCGATAGGTTATCCGCCGCCTATTTCAAAATAGGCAATGGCTTAGGCGGCTCCTATATCAACATAGAAGATATGTTAGGCGTCGCTTATACTATTTCCTATGCTCGCTGCCTAACTTAGACGATAGGTGAGGGGCCGCCTATGTCAACATAGGTGATGGATTAGGCGCTGCTTATATCAACATAGCCCATAGGTTAGGCGCCGCTTATACCATTGCCTATGCTCACTGCCTCACTTAGGCGATAGGTTAGGTGCCGCCTATGTCAACATAGGCGATGGCTTAGGCACCGCCTATATTAACATAGGCGATAGGGTAGGCACCGCTTATACCATTGCCTATACTCACTGCCTCACTTAGGAGATAGGTTAGGCAACGCCTCTGTCAACATAGGCGATGGCTTAGGCGCCGCTTATACCATAGCCTATGCTCACTGCCTTACTTAGGCTATAGGTCAGGCGCCGCATATGTCAACATAGGCGATGGATTAGGCACCGACTATATAAACATAGGCTCTAGGATAGGCACCTCTTATACCATTGCCTATGCTCACTGCCTAACTTTGGCGATAAATTAGGCACCTTCTATTTCAACATGGGTGATGGCTTAGGCACCCCCTATATCAACATAGCTGATAGGTTAGGCTCCGCTTATACCGTTACCTATGATCACTGCATCACTTAGGCGATAGGTTAGGCGCCGCCTTTACCGATATAGGCGATAGGTTAGGCGCCGCTTATACCATTGCTTATGCTCACTGCCTCACTTAGACTATTGGTTAGGTGCTTCCTATGTCAACATAAGTGATGTCTTAGGTGCCGCCGATATCAAGATAGGAGATAGGTTAGTCTTCGCTTATACCATTGCCTAATCTCACTGCCTCAATTAGGCGATAGGTTTGGCGCTGCTTATAACATCGCCTAGGCTCACTGTCTCACTTAGGCGTTAGGTTAGGGGCAGCCAATGTCAACAAAGGCGATGGCTTAGGCGCCGCCTATATCAACATAGGTGATAGGTTAGGCGTCGTTTATACCATTGCCTATGCTCACTGCCTCACTTAGGCGATAGGTTTGGAGCCGCTTATACCATTGCCTATGCTCACTGCCTCACTTAGGCGATAGGTTAGGCGCCGCCTATATCAACATAGGCGATAGTTTAGGTGCCGCTTATACCATTGCCTATGCTCACTACCTCACTTAGGCGATAGGTTAGGCGCCGCCTATGTAAACATAGGCGATGTCTTAGACGCCACCTATATCAACATAGGTGATTGGTTAGGCTCAGCTTATACCATTGCCTATTCTAACTGCCTTACTTAGGCGATAGGTGAGGGGCCGCCTATGTCCATATTGGCGTTGGCTTAGGCCCCACCTATATCAATATAGGCGATAGGTTAGGCGCCGCTTATACCATTACCTATGCTCACTGCCTCACTTAGGTGATAGGTTAGGCGCCTTCTATGTCGACATAGGGAATGGATTAGGCGCTGCCTATATTCACATAGGCGGTATGTTAGGCTCCGCTTATACCAATGTCTATGCTCACTGCCTCACTTAGGCGATAGGTTAGGCGCCGCCCATGTCAACATAGGTGATGGCTGAGGCGCTGCCTATATCAACATAGGCGATAGGTTAGGCGCCGCATATACCATTGCCTATGCTCACTGCCTCAATTTGGCGATAGGTTAGGCGCCTCCTATGTCAACATAGGTGATGGCTTAGGCGCCCCCTATATCAACATAGGTGATAGGTTAGGCGCTGCTTATACCATTGACTATTCTTACAACCGCACTTAGGAGATATGTTAGGCGCCGCATAAATCAACATAGGCAATGGCTTAGGCGCCGCCTATATCAACATAGGTGATGTGTAAGGCGCCTCTTATACCATTGCCTTTTCTCACTGCCTTACTTAGGCAACGGGTTAGGGGCCGCCTATTTCAATATAGGCGGTGGCTTGGGCGCCGCCTATATCAACATTGGTGATAGGTTAGGCACCGCTTATACCATTACCTATGCTCACTGCCTCACTTAGGTGATAGGTTAGGCGACAGTCTTTGTCGACATAGGCGATGGCTTAGGCGCCGCCTATATTCACATAGGCGATATGTTAGGCACCGCTTATACCAATGCCTATGCTCACTGCCTTACTTAGGCGATAGGTTAGGCGCCGCCCATGTCCATATAGGTGATGGCTTAGGCTCCGCCTATATCAACATATGTGATAGGTTAGGCGACGCATATACCATTGCCTATGCTCACTGCCTCACTTAGGCGATAGGTTTGGCACCGCTTATAACATCGCCTACGCTCACTGCCTCACTTAGGCGTTAGGTTAGAGGCAGCCAATGTCAACATAGGCGATGGCTTAGGCGCTGCCTATATCAACATAGGTGATAGGTTAGGCGCCGTTTATACCATTGTCTATGCTCACTGCCTCACTTAGGAGATAGGTTTGGCGCCGCTTATACCATTGCCTATGGTCACTGCCTCACTTAGGCGATAGGTTAGGCGCCGCCTATATCAACATAGGCGATAGTTTAGGTGCCGCTTATACCATTGCCAATGCTCACTACCTCACTTAGGCGATAGGTTAGGCGCCGCCTATGTAATCATAGGCGATGGCTTAGGCGCCACCTATATCAACATAGGCGATAGGTTAGGCTCAGCTTATACCATTGCCTATTCTAACTGCCTTACTTAGGCGATAGGTTAGGGGCCGCCTATGTCCATATTGGCGATGGCTTAGGCCCCACCTATATCAATATAGGCGATAGGTTAGGCGCCGCTTATACCATTACCTATGCTCACTGCCTCACTTAGGTGATAGGTTAGGCGCCTTCTATGTCGACATAGGGAATGGATTAGGCGCCGCCTATATTCACATAGGCGGTATGTTAGGCTCCGCTTATAGCAATGTCTAGGCTCACTGCCTCACTTAGGCAATAGGTTAGGCGCCGCCCATGTCAACATAGGTTGTGGCTTAGGCACCATCTATATCAACATATGCGATAGGTTAGGCACCGCTTATACCATTTCCTATGCTCACTGCCTCACTTAGGCGATAGATTAGGCACCGCTTATACCATTACCTACGCTCACAGCCTCGCTTAGGCGATAGGTTAGGCGCCGCCTATATCAACGTAGGCAATAGGTTAGGTGCCATTTATACCATTGCCTATGCTCACTACCTCACTTAGGAGATAGGTTAGGTTCCGCGTATGTAAACATAGGAGATGCCATAGGCGCCGCCTATATCACCATAGGCGATAGGTTAGGCGCCGCTTATACCATTGCCTATTCTAACTTCTTTACATAGGCGATGGCTTAGGCGCCCCCTATATCAATATAGGCGATAGGTTAGGCACCGCTTATACCATTACCTATGCTCACTGCCTCACTTAGGTGATAGGTTAGGTGCCGTCTTTGTCGACATAGGTGATGGCATAGGCGCCGCCTATATTCACATAGGCGATATGTTAGGCTCCGCTTATAGCAATGCCTATGCTCACTGCCTCACTTAGGCGATACGTTAGGCGCCGCCCATGTCCACATAGGTGATGGCTTAGGCACCGTCTATATCATCATAGGCGATAGGTTAGGCGCCGCATATACCATTGCCTATGCTCACGGCCTCACTTAGGCGATAGGTTTTGCGCCGCTTATACCATCGCCTAAGCTCACTGACTCACTTAGGCGTTAAGTTAGGGGCAGCCAATGTCAACAAAGGCGATGGCTTAGGCACCGCCTATATTAACATAGGCGATAGGTTAGGCGCCGCTTATACCATTGCCTATGCTCACTGCCTCACTTAGGCGATAGGTCTGGTACCGCTTATACCATTGCCTATGCTTACTGCCTCACTTAGGAGATAGGTTAGGCGCCGCCTATATATAAATAAGCGATAGGTTAGGTGCCGCTTATACCATTGCCTATGCTCACTACCTCACTTAGGCGATAGGTTAGGCGCCGCCAATGTAAACATAGGCGATGGCTTAGGTGCCTCATATAAAAATATAGGAGATAGATTAGGCGCAACTTATACCAATGCCTATTCTAACTGACTTACTTAGGCTATAGGTTAGGGGACACCTATGTCAATATTGGCGATGGCTTAGGCCCCACCTATATCAATATAGGCGATAGGTTAGGCGCCCCTTATACCATTATCTATGCTCACTGCCTCATTTAGGTGATAGTTTAGGCGTCGTCTATGTCGACATAGGGAATGGATTAGGCGCCGCCTATATGCACATAGGCGGTATGTTTGGCTCCGTTTATACCAATGTCTATGCTCACTGCCTCACTTAGGCGATAGGTTAGGCGTCGCCCATGTCAACATAGGTGATGGCTTAGGCGCTGCCTATATCAACATAGGCGATAGGTTAGGCGCCGCATATACCATTGCCTATGCTCACTGCCTCACTTTGGCGATAGGTTAGGCGCCTCCTATGTCAACATAGGTGATGGCTTAGGCGCCGCCTATATCAACATAGGTGATAGGTTAGGCGCTGCTTATACCATTGACTATTCTTACAACCGCACTTAGGAGATATGTTAGGCGCCGCCTAAATCAACATAGGCCATGTCTTAGGCGCCGCCTATATCAACATAGGTGATGTGTAAGGCGCCTCTTATACCATTGCCTTTTCTCACTGCCTTACTTAGGCGATGGGTTAGGGGCCGCCTATTTCAATATAGGCGGTGGCTTGGGCGCCGCCTATATCAACATTGGTGATAGGTTAGGCGCCTCTTATACCATTACCTATGCTCACTGCCTCACTTAGGCGATAGGTTAGGAGCCGCATATGTCAACATAGGCGATGGATTAGGCGCCGCCTATATCCATATAGGCGATATGTTAGGCGCCGCTTATACCAATGCCTATGCTCACTGCCTCACTTAGGCGATAGGTCAGGCGCCGCCCATGTCAACATATGTGATGGCTTAGGTGCTGCCTATATCAACATAGGAGATAGGTTAGGCGCCACTTATACCATTGCCTATGCTCACTGCCTCACTTAGGCGATAGGTTATGCACCGCCTATGTCAACATAGGATATGGCCTAGGCACCACCTATATCAATATAGGTGATAGGTTAGGCGTCGCTTATACCATTGCCTATGCTCACTTCCTCACTTTGACGATATGTTAGGAGCCGCCTATGTCAACATAGGCGATGTTTTAGGCCCCGCCTATATCAACATAGGCGATTGGTTAGGCGCGGCATATACCATTGCCTATGCTCACTGCCTCACTTAGGCGATAGGTTAGGCGTCGCCTATGTCAACATAGGAGATGGCTTAAGCGCTACCTATATCAAGATATGCAATAGGTTAGGCGCCGCTTATACCATTACCTATCCTCACTGCCTCACTTAGGGGATAGGTGAGGCGCCGCCTATATCAATATAGCCAATAGGTTAGGCACCGCTTGTACCATTGCCTATGCTCACTGCCTCACTTAGGGGATAGCTTAGGCGCCACCTATGTCAACAAAGGTGATGGCTTAGGCCCCGACTATATCTACATAGGTGATAGGTTAGGCGCCGCCTATATCAACATAGGTGATAGGTTAGGCGCCTTATACCATTGCCTATGCTCATTGACTAACTTAGGCGATAGGTTAGGCGCTGCCTATGTCAACATAGGTGATGGCTTAGGCTCCGCTTAAACCATTATCCCTTCTCAATGCCTTACTTAGGCGAGAGGTTAGGCGCCGCCTATGTCAACATAGGCGATGTCTTAGGCGCCGCCTATATCTACATAGGAGATTGGTTAGGCGCCGCTTATACCATAGCCTATGCTCACTGCCTTACTTAGGCTATAGGTCAGGCGCCGCATATGTCAACATAGGCGATGGATTAGGCCCCAACTATATAAACATAGGCTCTAGGATAGGCACCGCTTATACCATTGCCTATGCTCACTGCCTAACTTTGGCGATAAATTAGGCACCTTCTATTTCAACATGGGTGATGGCTTAGGCACCCCCTATATCAACATAGCTGATAGGTTAGGCTCCGCTTATACCGTTACCTATGATCACTGCATCACTTAGGCGATAGGTTAGGCCCCCCCTATATTTACCAATATAGGCTATAGGTTAGGCGCCGCTTATACCATTGCTTATGCTCACTGCCTCACTTAGACTATTGGTTAGGTGCCTCCTATGTCAACATAAGTGATGTCTTAGGTGCCGCCGATATCAAGATAGGAGATAGGTTAGTCGTCGCTTATACCATTGCCTAATCTCACTGCCTCACTTAGGCGATAGGTTTGGCGCCGCTTATAACATCGCCTAGGCTCACTGCCTCACTTAGGCGTTAGGTTAGGGGCAGCCAATGTCAACATAGGCGATGGCTTAGGCGCCGCCTATATCAACATAGGTGATAGGTTAGGCATCGTTTATACCATTGCCTATGCTCACTGCCTCACTTAGGCGATAGATTTGGAGCCGCTTATACCATTGCCTATGCTCACTGCCTCACTTAGGCGATAGGTTAGGCGCCGCCTATATCAACATAGGCGATAGTTTAGGTGTCGCTTATACCATTGCCTATGCTCACTACCTCACTTAGGCGATAGGTTAGGCGCCGCCTATGTAAACATAGGAGATGTCTTAGACGCCACCTATATCAACATAGGCGATAGGTTAGGCTCAGCTTATACCATTGCCTATTCTAACTGCCTTACTTAGGCGATAGGTTAGGGGCCGCCTATGTCCATATTGGCGTTGGCTTAGGCCCCACCTATATCAATATAGGCGACAGGTTAGGCGCCGCTTATACCATTACCTATGCTCACTGCCTCACTTAGGTGATAGGTTAGGCGCCTTCTATGTCGACATAGGGAATGGATTAGGCGCCGCCTATATTCACATAGGCGGTATGTTAGGCTCCGCTTATACCAATGTCTATGCTCACTGCCTCACTTAGGCAATAGGTTAGGCGCCGCCCATGTCAACATAGGTGATGGCTGAGGCGCTGCCTATATCAACATAGGCGATAGGTTAGGCGCCGCATATACCATTGCCTATGCTCACTGCCTCACTTTGGCGATAGGTTAGGCGCCTCCTATGTCAACATAGGTGATGGCTTAGGCGCCCCCTATATCAACATAGGTGATAGGTTAGGCGCTGCTTATACCATTGACTATTCATACAACCGCACTTAGGAGATATGTTAGGCGCCGCCTAAATCAACATAGGCCATGGCTTAGGCGCCGCCTATATCAACATAGGTGATGTGTAAGGCGCCTCTTATACCATTGCCTTTTCTCACTGCCTTACTTAGGCGATGGGTTAGGGGCCGCCTATTTCAATATAGGCGGTGGCTTGGGCGCCACCTATATCAACATTGGTGATAGGTTAGGCGCCTCTTATACCATTACCTATGCTCACTGCCTCACTTAGGCGATAGGTTAGGAGCCGCATATGTCAACATAGGCGATGGATTAGGCGCCGCCTATATCCATATAGACGATATGTTAGGCGCCGCTTATACCAATTCCTATGCTCACTGCCTCACTTAGGAGATAGGTCAGGCGCCGCCCATGTCAACATATGTGATGGCTTCGGTGCTGCCTATATCAACATAGGCGATAGGTTAGGCGCCACTTATACCATTGCCTATGCTCACTGCCTCACTTAGGCGATAGGTCAGGCGCCGCCCATGTTAACATATGTGATGGCTTAGGTGCTGCCTATATCAACATAGGCGATAGGTTAGGCGCCACTTATACCATTGCCTATGCTCACTGCCTCACTTAGGCGATAGTTTATGCACCGCCTATGTCATCATAGGATATGGCCTAGGCACCACCTATATCAATATAGGTGATAGGTTAGGCGTCGCTTATACCATTGCCTATGCTCACTTCCTCACTTTGAAGATATGTTAGGAGCCGCCTATGTCAACATAGGTGATGTTTTAGGCCCCGCCTATATCAACATAGGCGATTGGTTAGGCGCGGCATATACCATTGCCTATGCTCACTGCCTCACTTAGGCGATAGGTTAGGCGTCGCCTATGTCAACATAGGAGATGGCTTAAGTGCTACCTATATCAAGATATGGAATAGGTTAGGCGCCGCTTATACCATTACCTATCCTCACTGCCTCACTTAGGGGATAGGTGAGGCGCCGCCTATATCAATATAGCCAATAGGTTAGGCACCGCTTGTACCATTGCCTATGCTCACTGCCTCACTTAGGGGATAGCTTAGGCGCCACCTATGTCAACAAAGGTGATGGCTTAGGCCCCGACTATATCTACATAGGTGATAGGTTAGGCGCCGCCTATATCAACATAGGTGATAGGTTAGGCGCCTTATACCATTGCCTATGCTCATTGACTAACTTAGGCGATAGGTTAGGCGCTGCCTATGTCAACATAGGTGATGTCTTAGGCTCCGCTTAAACCATTATCCCTTCTCAATGCCTTCCTTAGGCGAGAGGTTAGGCGCCGCCTATGTCAACATAGGAGATGTCTTAGGCGCCACCTATATCTACATAGGAGATTGGTTAGGCGCCGCTTATACCATAGCCTATGCTCACTGACTTACTTAGGCTATAGGTCAGGCGCCGCATATGTCAACATAGGCGATGGATTAGGCGCCGACTATATAAACATAGGCTCTAGGATAGGCACCGCTTATACCATTGCCTATGCTCACTGCCTAACTTTGGCGATAAATTAGGCACCTTCTATTTCAACATGGGTGATGGCTTAGGCACCCCGTATATCAACATAGCTGATAGGTTAGGCGCCGCTTATACCGTTACCTATGTTCACTGCATCACTTAGGCGATAGGTTAGGCGTCGCCTTTACCAATATAGGCGATAGGTTAGGTGCCGCTTATACCATTGCCTATGCTCACTACCTCACTTAGGTGATAGGTTAGGCGCCGCCAATGTAAACATAGGCGATGGCTTAGGTGCCTCATATAAAAACATAGGAGATAGGTTAGGCGCAACTTATACCAATGCCTATTCTAACTGCCTTACTTAGGCGATAGGTTAGGGGACACCTATGTCAATATTGGCGATGGCTTAGGCCCCATCTATATCAATATAGGCGATAGGTTAGGTGCCCCTTATACCATTATCTATGCTCACTGCCTCATTTAGGTGATAGGTTAGGCGTCGTCTATGTCGACATAGGGAATGGATTAGGCGCCGCCTATATGCACATAGGCGGTATGTTTGGCTCCGCTTATACCAATGTCTATGCTCACTGCCTCACTTAGGCGATAGGTTAGGCGCCGCCCATGTCAACATAGGTGATGGCTTAGGCGCTGCCTATATCAACATAGGCGATAGGTTAGGCGCCGCATATACCATTGCCTATGCTCACTGCCTCACTTTGGCGATAGGTTAGGCGCCTCCTATGTCAACATAGGTGATAGGTTAGGCGCTGCTTATACCATTGACTATTCTTACAACCGCACTTAGGAGATATGTTAGGCGCCGCCTAAATCAACATAGGCCATGGCTTAGGCGCCGCCTATATCAACATAGGTGATATGGAAGGCGCCTCTTATACCATTGCCTTTTCTCACTGCCTTACTTAGGCGATGGGTTAGGGGCCGCCTATTTCAATATAGGCGGTGGATTGGGCGCCGCCTATATCAACATTGGTGATAGGTTAGGCGCCTCTTATACCATTACCTATGCTCACTGCCTCACTTAGGCGATAGGTTAGGAGCCGCATATGTCAACATAGGCGATGGATTAGGCGCCGCCTATATCCATATAGGCGATATGTTAGGCGCCGCTTATACCAATGCCTATGCTCACTGCCTCACTTAGGCGATAGGTCAGGCGCCGCCCATGTCAACATATGTGATGGCTTAGGTGCTGCCTATATCAACATAGGCGATAGGTTAGGCGCCACTTATACCATTGCCTATGCTCACTGCCTCACTTAGGCGATAGGTTATGCACCGCCTATGTCAACATAGGATATGGCCTAGGCACCACCTATATCAATATAGGTGATAGGTTAGGCGTCGCTTATACCATTGCCTATGCTCACTTCCTCACTTTGACGATATGTTAGGAGCCGCCTACGTCAACATAGGCGATGTTTTAGGCCCCGCCTATATCAACATAGGCGATTGGTTAGGCGCGGCATATACCATTGCCTATGCTCACTGCCTCACTTAGGCGATAGGTTAGGCGTCGCCTATGTCAACATAGGAGATGGCTTAAGCGCTACCTATATCAAGATATGCAATAGGTTAGGCGCCGCTTATACCATTACCTATCCTCACTGCCTCACTTAGGGGATAGGTGAGGCGCCGCCTATATCAATATAGCCAATAGGTTAGGCACCGCTTGTACCATTGCCTATGCTCACTGCCTCACTTAGGGGATAGCTTAGGCGCCACCTATGTCAACAAAGGTGATGGCTTAGGCCCCGACTATATCTACATAGGTGATAGGTTAGGCGCCGCCTATATCAACATAGGTGATAGGTTAGGCGCCTTATACCATTGCCTATGCTCATTGACTAACTTAGGCGATAAGTTAGGTGCTGCCTATGTCAACATAGGTGATGGCTTAGGCTCCGCTTAAACCATTATCCCTTCTCAATGCCTTACTTAGGCGAGAGGTTAGGCGCCGCCTATGTCAACATAGGCGATGTCTTAGGCGCCACCTATATCTACATAGGAGATTGGTTAGGCGCCGCTTATACCATAGCCTATGCTCACTGCCTTACTTAGGCTATAGGTCAGGCGCCGCATATGTCAACATAGGCGATGGATTAGGCCCCGACTATATAAACATAGGCTCTAGGATAGGCACCGCTTATACCATTGCCTATGCTCACTGCCTAACTTTGGCGATAAATTAGGCACCTTCTATTTCAACATGGGTGATGGCTTAGGCACCCCCTATATCAACATAGCTGATAGGTTAGGCGCCGCTTATACCGTTAGCTATGATCACTGCATCACTTAGGCGATAGGTTAGGCGCCGCCTTTACCAATATAGGCGATAGGTTAGGCGCCGGTTATACCATTGCTTATGCTTACTGCCTCACTTAGACTATTGGTTAGGTGCCTCCTATGTCAACATAAGTGATGTCTTAGGTGCCGCCGATATCAAGATAGGAGATAGGTTAGTCGTCGCTTATACCATTGCCTAATCTCACTGCCTCAATTAGGCGATAGGTTTGGCGCCGCTTATAACATCGCCTAGGCTCACTGCCTCACTTAGGCGTTAGGTTAGGGGCAGCCAATGTCAACATAGGCGATGGCTTAGGCGCCGCCTATATCAACATAGGTGATAGGTTAGGCGTCGTTTATACCATTGCCTATGCTCACTGCCTCACTTAGGCGATAGGTTTGGAGCCGCTTATACCATTGCCTATGCTCACTGCCTCACTTAGGCGATAGGTTAGGCGCCGCCTATATCAACATAGGCGATAGTTTAGGTGCCGCTTATACCATTGCCTATGCTCACTACCTCACTTAGGCGATAGGTTAGGCGCCGCCTATGTAAACATAGGCGATGTCTTAGACGCCACCTATATCAACATAGGCGATAGGTTAGGCTCAGCTTATACCATTGCCTACTCTAACTGCCTTACTTAGGCGATAGGTTAGGGGCCGCCTATGTCCATATTGGCGTTGGCTTAGGCCCCACCTATATCAATATAGGCGATAGGTTAGGCGCCGCTTATACCATTACCTATGCTCACTACCTCACTTAGGTGATAGGTTAGGCGCCTTCTATATCGACATAGGGAATGGATTAGGCGCCGTCTATATTCACATAGGCGGTATGTTAGGCACCGCTTATACCAATGTCTATGCTCACTGCCTCACTTAGGCGATAGGTTAGGCGCCGCCCATGTCAACATAGGTAATGGCTGAGGCGCTGCCTATATCAACATAGGCGATAGGTTAGGCGCCGCATTTACCATTGCCTATGCTCACTGCCTCACTTTGGCGATAGGTTAGTCGCCTCCTATGTCAACATAGGTGATGGCTTAGGCGCCCCCTATATCAACATAGGTGATAGGTTAGGCGCTGCTTATACCATTGACTATTCTTACAACCGCACTTAGGAGATATGTTAGGCGCCGCCTAAATCAACATAGGCCATGGCTTAGGCGCCGCCTATATCAACATAGGTGATGTGTAAGGCGCCTCTTATACCATTGCCTTTTCTCACTGCCTTACTTAGGCGATGGGTTAGGGGCCGCCTATTTTAATATATGCGGTGGCTTGGGCGCCGCCTATATCAACATTGGTGATAGGTTAGGCACCGCTTATACCATTACCTATGCTCACTGCCTCACTTAGGTGATAGGTTAGGCGACAGTCTTTGTCGACATAGGCGATGGCTTAGGCGCCGCCTATATTCACATAGGCGATATGTTAGGCACCGCTTATACCAATGCCTATGCTCACTGCCTTACTTAGGCGATAGGTTAGGCGCCGCCCATGTCCATATAGGTGATGGCTTAGGCGCCGCCTATATCAACATATGTGATAGGTTAGGCGACGCATATACCATTGCCTATGCTCATTGCCTCACTTAGGCGATAGGTTTGGCACCGCTTATAACATCGCCTAGGCTCACTGCCTCACTTAGGCGTTAGGTTAGGGGCAGCCAATGTCAACATAGGCGATGGCTTAGGCGCCGCCTATATCAACATAGCTGATAGGTTAGGCGCCGTTTATACCATTGTCTATGCTCACTGCCTCACTTAGGCGATAGGTTTGGCGCCGCTTATACCATTGCCTATGGTCACTGCCTCACTTAGGCGATAGGTTAGGCGCCGCCTATATCAACATAGACGATAGTTTAGGTGCCGCTTATACCATTGCCAATGCTCACTACCTCACTTAGGCGATAGGTTAGGCGCCGCCTATGTAAACATAGGCGATGGCTTAGGCGCCACCTATATCAACATAGGCGATAGGTTAGGCTCAGCTTATACCATTGCCTATTCTAACTGCCTTACTTAGGCGATAGGTTAGGGGCCGCCTATGTCCATATTGGCGATGGCTTAGGCCCCACCTATATCAATATAGGTGATAGGTTAGGCGCCGCTTATACCATTACCTATGCTCACTGCCTCACTTAGGTGATAGGTTAGGCGCCTTCTATGTCGACATAGGGAATGGATTAGGCGCCGCCTATATTCACATAGGCGGTATGTTAGGCTCCGCTTATAGCAATGTCTATGCTCACTGCATCACTTAGGCAATAGGTTAGGCGCCGCCCATGTCAACATAGGTTGTGGCTTAGGCACCATCTATATCAACATATGCGATAGGTTAGGCACCGCTTATACCATTTCCTATGCTCACTGCCTCACTTAGGCGATAGATTAGGCACCGCTTATACCATTACCTATGCTCACAGCCTCGCTTAGGCGATAGGTTAGGCGCCGCCTATATCAACGTAGGCAATAGGTTAGGTGCCATTTATACCATTGCCTATGCTCACTACCTCACTTAGGAGATAGGTTAGGTTCCAAGTATGTAAACATAGGAGATGCCATAGGCGCCGCCTATATCAACATAGGCGATAGGTTAGGCGCCGCTTATACCATTGCCTATTCTAACTTCTTTACATAGGCGATGGCTTAGGCTCCCCCTATATCAATATAGGCGATAGGTTAGGCACCGCTTATACCATTACCTATGCTCACTGCCTCACTTAGGTGATAGGTTAGGTGCCGTCTTTGTCGACATAGGCGATGGCATAGGCGCCGCCTATATTCACATAGGCGATATGTTAGGCTCCGCTTATACCAATGCCTATGCTCACTGCCTCACTTAGGCGATACGTTAGGCGCCGCCCATGTCCACATAGGTGATGGCTTAGGCACCGCCTATATCATCATAGGCGATAGGTAGGCGCCGCATATACCATTGCCTATGCTCACTGCCTCACTTAGGCGATAGGTTTTGCGCCGCTTATACCATCGCCTAAGCTCACTGACTCACTTAGGCGTTAGGTTATGGCAGCCAATGTCAACAAAGGCGATGGCTTAGGCACCGCCTATATTAACATAGGCGATAGGTTAGGCGCCGCTTATACCATTGCCTATGCTCACTGCCTCACTTAGGCGATAGGTCTGGCGCCGCTTATACCATTGCCTATGCTTACTGCCTCACTTAGGAGATAGGTTAGGCGCCGCCTATATATAAATAAGCGATAGGTTAGGTGCCGCTTATACCATTGCCTATGCTCACTACCTCACTTAGGCGATAGGTTAGGCGCCGCCAATGTAAACATAGGCGATGGCTTAGGTGCCTCATATAAAAATATAGGAGATAGGTTAGGCGCAACTTATACCAATGCCTATTCTAACTGCCTTACTTAGGCGATAGGTTAGGGGATACCTATGTCAATATTGGCGATGGCTTAGGCCCCACCTATATCAATATAGGCGATAGGTTAGGCGCCCCTTATACCATTATCTATGCTCACTGCCTCATTTAGGTGATAGGTTAGGCGTCGTCTATGTCGACATAGGGAATGGATTAGGCGCCGCCTATATGCACATAGGCGGTATGTTTGGCTCCGCTTATACCAATGTCTATGCTCACTGCCTCACTTAGGCGATAGGTTAGGCGCCGCCCATGTCAACATAGGTGATGGCTTAGGCGCTGCCTATATCAACATAGGCGATAGGTTAGGCGCCGCATATACCATTGCCTATGCTCACTGCCTCACTTTGGCGATAGGTTAGGCGCCTCCTATGTCAACATAGGTGATGGCTTAGGCGCCGCCTATATCAACATAGGTGATAGGTTAGGCGCTGCTTATACCATTGACTATTCTTACAACCGCACTTAGGAGATATGTTAGGCGCCGCCTAAATCAACATAGGCCATGGCTTAGGCGCCGCCTATATCAACATAGGTGATGTGTAAGGCGCCTCTTATACCATTGCCTTTTCTCACTGCCTTACTTAGGCGATGGGTTAGGGGCCGCCTATTTCAATATAGGCGGTGGCTTGGGCGCCGCCTATATCAACATTGGTGATAGGTTAGGCGCCTCTTATACCATTACCTATGCTCACTGCCTCACTTAGGCGATAGGTTAGGAGCCGCATATGTCAACATAGGCGATGGATTAGGCGCCGCCTATATCCATATAGGCGATATGTTAGGCGCCGCTTATACCAATGCCTATGCTCACTGCCTCACTTAGGCGATAGGTCAGGCGCCGCCCATGTCAACATATGTGATGGCTTAGGTGCTGCCTATATCAACATAGGCGATAGGTTAGGCGCCACTTATACCATTGCCTATGCTCACTGCCACACTTAGGCGATAGGTTATGCACCGCCTATGTCAACATAGGATATGGCCTAGGCACCACCTATATCAATATAGGTGATAGGTTAGGCGTCGCTTATACCATTGCCTATGCTCACTTCCTCACTTTGACGATATGTTAGGAGCCGCCTATGTCAACATAGGCGATGTTTTAGGCCCCGCCTATATCAACATAGGCGATTGGTTAGGCGCGGCATATACCATTGCCTATGCTCACTGCCTCACTTAGGCGATAGGTTAGGCGTCGCCTATGTCAACATAGGAGATGGCTTAAGCGCTACCTATATCAAGATATGCAATAGGTTAGGCGCCGCTTATACCATTACCTATCCTCACTGCCTCACTTAGGGGATAGGTGAGGCGCCGCCTATATCAATATAGCCAATAGGTTAGGCACCGCTTGTACCATTGCCTATGCTCACTGCCTCACTTAGGGGATAACTTAGGCGCCACCTATGTCAACAAAGGTGATGGCTTAGGCCCCGACTATATCTACATAGGTGATAGGTTAGGCGCCTCCTATATCAACATAGGTGATAGGTTAGGCGCCTTATACCATTGCCTATGCTCATTGACTAACTTAGGCGATAGGTTAGGCGCTGCCTATGTCAACATAGGTGATGGCTTAGGCTCCGCTTAAACCATTATCCCTTCTCAATGCCTTACTTAGGCGAGAGGTTAGGCGCCGCCTATGTCAACATAGGCGATGTCTTAGGCGCCACCTATATCTACATAGGAGATTGGTTAGGCGCCGCTTATACCATAGCCTATGCTCACTGCCTTACTTAGGCTATAGGTCAGGCGCCGCATATGTCAACATAGGCGATGGATTAGGCGCCGACTATATAAACATAGGCTCTAGGATAGGCACCGCTTATACCATTGCCTATGCTCACTGCCTAACTTTGGCGATAAATTAGGCACCTTCTATTTCAACATGGGTGATGGCTTAGGCACCCCCTATATTAACATAGCTGATAGGTTAGGCTCCGCTTATACCGTTACCTATGATCACTGCATCACTTAGGCGATAGGTTAGGCGCCGCCTTTACCAATATAGGCGATA
This sequence comes from Capsicum pubescens, assembly GCA_030864215.1. Taxonomy (NCBI): domain Eukaryota; kingdom Viridiplantae; phylum Streptophyta; class Magnoliopsida; order Solanales; family Solanaceae; genus Capsicum; species Capsicum pubescens. The sequence continues at coordinate 305,435,535 of CM061542.1, forward strand.
GGTTAGGCGCCGCTTATACCATTGCTTATGCTCACTGCCTCACTTAGACTATTGGTTAGGTGCCTCCTATGTCAACATAAGTGATGTCTTAGGTGCCGCCGATATCAAGATAGGAGATAGGTTAGTCGTTGCTTATACCATTGCCTAATCTCACTGCCTCACTTAGGCGATAGGTTTGGCGCCGCTTATAACATCGCCTAGGCTCACTGCCTCACTTAGGCGTTAGGTTAGGGGCAGCCAATGTCAACATAGGCGATGGCTTAGGCGCCGCCTATATCAACATAGGTGATAGCGTAGGCGTCGTTTATACCATTGCCTATGCTCACTGCCTCACTTAGGCGATAGGTTTGGAGCCGCTTATACCATTGCCTATGCTCACTGCCTCACTCAGGCGATAGGTTAGGCGCCGCCTATATCAACATAGGCGATAGTTTAGGTGCCGCTTATACCATTGCCTATGCTCACTACCTCACTTAGGCGATAGGTTAGGCGCCGCCTATGTAAACATAGGCGATGTCTTAGACGCCACCTATATCAACATAGGCGATAGGTTAGGCTCAGCTTATACCATTGCCTATTCTAACTGCCTTACTTAGGCGATAGGTTAGGGGCCGCCTATGTCCATATTGGCGTTGTCTTAGGCCCCACCTATATCAATATAGGCGATAGGTTAGGCGCCGCTTATACCATTACCTATGCTCACTGCCTCACTTAGGTGATAGGTTAGGCGCCTTCTATGTCGACATAGGGAATGGATTAGGCGCCGCCTATATTCACATAGGCGGTATGTTAGGCTCCGCTTATACCAATGTCTATGCTCACTGCCTCACTTAGGCGATAGGTTAGGCGCCGTCCATGTCAACATAGGTGATGGCTGAGGCGCTGCCTATATCAACATAGGCGATAGGTTAGGCGCCGCATATACCATTGCCTATGCTCACTGCCTCACTTTGGCGATAGGTTAGGCGCCTCCTATGTCAACATAGGTGATGGCTTAGGCGCCCCCTATATCAACATAGGTGATAGGTTAGGCGCTGCTTATACCATTGACTATTCTTACAACCGCACTTAGGAGATATGTTAGGCGCCGCCTAAATCAACATAGGCCATGGCTTAGGCGCCGCCTATATCAACATAGGTGATGTGTAAGGCGCCTCTTATACCATTGCCTTTTCTCACTGCCTTACTTAGGCGATGGGTTAGGGGCCGCCTGTTTCAATATAGGCGGTGGCTTGGGCGCCGCCTATATCAACATTGGTGATAGGTTAGGCGCCTCTTATACCATTACCTATGCTCACTGCCTCACTTAGGCGATAGGTTAGGAGCCGCATATGTCAACATAGGCGATGGATTAGGCGCCGACTATATCCATATAGGCGATATTTTAGGCGCCGCTTATACCAATGCCTATGCTCACTGCCTCACTTATGCGATAGGTCAGGCGCCGCCCATGTCAACATATGTGATGGCTTAGGTACTGCCTATATCAACATAGGCGATAGGTTAGGCGCCACTTATACCATTGCCTATGCTCACTGCCTCACTTAGGCGATAGGTCAGGCGCCGCCCATGTCAACATATGTGATGGCTTAGGTGCTGCCTATATCAACATAGGCGATAGGTTAGGCGCCACTTATACCATTGCCTATATTCACTGCCTCACTTAGGCGATAGGTTATGCACTGCGTATGTCAACATAGGATATGGCCTAGGCACCACCTATATCAATATAGGTGATAGGTTAGGCGTCGCTTATACCATTACCTATGCTCACTTCCTCACTTTGACGATATGTTAGGAGCCGCCTATGTCAACATAGGCGATGTTTTAGGCGCCGCCTATATCAACATAGGCGATTGGTTAGGCGCGGCATATACCATTGCCTATGCTCACTGCCTCACTTAGGCGATAGGTTAGGCGTCGCCTATGTCAACATAGGAGATGGCTTAAGTGCTACCTATATCAAGATATGCAATAGGTTAGGCGCCGCTTATACCATTACCTATCCTCACTGCCTCACTTAGGGGATAGGTGAGGCGCCGCCTATATCAATATAGCCAATAGGTTAGGCACCGCTTGTACCATTGCCTATGCTAACTGCCTCACTTAGGGGATAGCTTAGGCGCCACCTATGTCAACAAAGGTGATGGCTTAGGCCCCGAATATATCTACATAGGTGATAGGTTAGGCGCCGCCTATATCAACATAGGTGATAGGTTAGGCGCCTTATACCATTGCCTATGCTCATTGACTAACTTAGGCGATAGGTTAGGCGCTGCCTATGTCAACATAGGCGATGTCTTAGGCGCCACCTATATCTACATAGGATATTGGTTAGGCGCCGCTTATACCATAGCCTATGCTCACTGACTTACTTAGGCTATAGGTCAGGCGCCGCATATGTCAACATAGGCGATGGATTAGGCGCCGACTATATAAACATAGGCTCTAGGATAGGCACCGCTTATACCATTGCCTATGCTCACTGCCTAACTTTGGCGATAAATTAGGCACCTTCTATTTCAACATGGGTGATGGCTTAGGCACCCCGTATATCAACATAGATGATAGGTTAGGCGCCTCTTATACCGTTACCTATGTTCACTGCATCACTTAGGCGATAGGTTAGGCGCCGCCTTTACCAATATAGGCGATAGGTTAGGCGCCTCTTATACCATTGCTTATGCTCACTGCCTCACTTAGACTATTGGTTAGGTTCCTCCTATGTCATCATAAGTGATGTCTTAGGTGCCGCCGATATCAAGATAGGAGATAGGTTAGTCGTCGCTTATACCATTGCCTAATCTCACTGCCTCACTTAGGCGATAGGTTTGGCGCCACTTATAACATCGCCTAGGCTCACTGCCTCACTTAGGCGTTAGGTTAGGGGCAGCCAATGTCAACATAGGAGATGGCTTAAGAGCCGCCTATATCAACATAGGTGATAGGTTAGGCGTCGTTTATACCATTTCCTATGCTCACTGCCTCACTTAGGCGATAGGTTTGGAGCCGCTTATACCATTGCCTATGCTCACTGCCTCACTTAGGCGATAGGTTAGGTGCCGCCTATATCAACATAGGTGATAGTTTAGGTGCCGCTTATACCATTGCCTATGCTCACTACCTCACTTAGGCGATAGGTTAGGCGCCGCCTATGTAAACATAGGCGATGTCTTAGACGCCACCTATATCAACATAGGCGATAGGTTAGGCTCAGCGTATACCATTGCCTATTCTAACTGCCTTACATAGGCGATAGGTTAGGGGTCGCCTATGTCCATATTGGCGTTGGCTTAGGCCCCACCTATATCAATATAGGCGATAGGTTAGGCGCCGCTTATACCATTACCTATGCTCACTGCCTCACTTAGGTGATAGGTTAGGCGCCTTCTATGTTGACATAGGGAATGGATTAGGCGCCGCCTATATTCACATAGGTGGTATGTTAGGCTCCGCTTATACCATTGTCTATGCTCACTGCCTCACTTAGGCGATAGGTTAGGCGCCGCCCATGTCAACATAGGTGATGGCTTAGGCACCATCTATATCAACATATGCGATAGGTTAGGCGCCGCTTATACCATTTCCTATGCTTACTGCCTCACTTAGGCGATAGATTAGGCACCGCTTATACCATTGCCTATGCTCACAGGCTCGCTTAGGCGATAGGTTAGGCGCCGCCTATATCAACGTAGGCAATAGGTTAGGTACCGTTTATACCATTGCCTATGCTCACTACCTCACTTAGGAGATAGGTTAGGTGCCGCGTATGTAAACATAGGAGATGCCATAGGCACCGCCTATATCAACATAGGCGATAGGTTAGGCGCCGCTTATGTCAACATAGGTGATGGCTTAGTTGCTGCCTATATCAACATAGGCGATAGGTTAGGCGCCACTTATACCATTGCCTAAGCTCACTGCCTCACTTAGGCGATAGGTTATGCACCGCCTATATCAACATAGGATATGGCCTAGGCACCACCTATATCAATATAGGTGATAGGTTAGGCGTCGCTTATACCATTGCCTATGATCACTTCCTCACTTTGACGATATGTTAGGAGCCGCCTATGTCAACATAGGCGATGTTTTAGGCACCGCCTATATCAACATAGGCGATTGGTTAGGCGCGACATATACCATTGCCTATGCTCACTGCCTCACTTAGGCGATAGGTTAGGCGCCACCTATGTCAACATAGGCGATGGCTTAAGCACTACCTATATCAACATATGCAATAGGTTAGGCGCCGCTTATACCATTACCTATCCTCACTGCCTCACTTAGGGGATAGGTGAGGCGCCACCTATGTCAACATAGGTGATGGCATAGGCCCCGACTATATCTACATAGGTGATAGGTTAGGCGCCGCCTATATCAACATAGGTGATAGGTTAGGCGCCTTATACCATTGCCTATGCTCATTAACTATCTTAGGCCATAGGTTAGGCGCTGCCTATGTCAACATAGGTGATGGCTTAGGCTCCGCTTAAACCATTATCCCTTCTCAATGCTTTACTTAGGCGAGAGGTTAGGCGTCGCCTATGTCAACAAAGGCGATGTCTTAGGTGCCACCTATATCAACATAGGAGATTGGTTAGGCGCCGCTTATACCATAGCCTATGTTCACTTCCTTACTTAGGCTATTGGTCAGGCGCCGCATATATCAACATAGGCGATGGCTTAGGCGCCGACTATATAAACATAGGCTCTAGGATAGGCACCGCTTATACCATTGCCTATGCTCACTGCCTAACTTTGGCGATAAATTAGGCACCTTCTATTTCAACATGGGTGATGGCTTAGGCACCCCCTATATCAACATAGCTGATAGGTTAGGCGCCGCTTATACCGTTACCTATGATCACTGCCTCAGTTAGGCGATAGGTTAGGCCCCGCCTTTACCAATATAGGCGATAGGTTAGGCGCCGCTTATACCATTGCTTATGCTCACTGCCTCACTTAGACTATTGGTTAGGTGCCTCCTATGTCAACATAAGTGATGTCTTAGGTGCCGCCGATATCAAGATAGGAGATAGGTTAGTCGTCGCTTATACTATTGCCTAATCTCACTGCCTCACTTAGGCGATTGGTTAGGCGCCGGCTATGATAACATAGGCGATGGCCTAGGCGCGGCCTATATCCATCTAAGCGATACGTTAGGTGCCGCTTATACCATTACCTATGATCACTGCCTCACTTAGGTGATAGGTGAGGCGTCGCCTATATCAACATAGGGTAGGCGCCGCTTATACCATTGCCTATGCTCACTGCCTCACTTAGGCGATTGGTTAGGCGCCGCCTATGTCAACATAGGTGATGGCTTAGGCGCTGCCTATATCAATATAGGTGATAGGTTAGGCGCCTTATACCATTTCCTATGCTCATTGACTCACTTAGGCGATAGGTTAGGCGCCGCCTATGTCAACAAAGGTGATGGCTTAGGCGCCCCTTATACAATTATCTATGCTCAATGCCTTACTTAGGCGATAGGTTAGGCTCTGCTTATGTCAACATAGGCCATGTCTTAGGCGCCACCTATATCAACATAGGCGATTGGTTAGGTGCCGCTTATTCCATCGCCTATGCTCACTGCCTTACTTAGGCTATAGGTCAGGCGCCGCATATGCAAACATAGGTGATGGCTTAGGTGCCGCCTATATAAACATAGGCGATAGTTTAGGAGCCGCATATACCATTGACTATGCTCACTGCCTAACTTTGGCGATAGATTAGGCACCTCCTATTTCAACATGGGCGATTGCTTAGGCGCCCCCTATATCAACATAGGAGATAGGCTAGGCGCCGCTTATACCATTTCCTATTCACACTGCCTCACTTAGGAGATTGGTTAGGCACCGCCTATGTCAACAACGTTGATGGCTTACGCACTGCCTATATCCACATAGGCGACAGGTTAGGCGCCTCTTAAACCATTGCCTATGCTCACACCCTCACTTAGGCGATAGGTTAGGTGCCGCCTATATCAACATAGGCGATGGCTTAGGCGCCTCCTATATCAACATAGGTGATAGGTGAGACACCACTTATACCATGTCCTATGCTTACTGCCTCACTTAGACGATAGTTTAGGCACCGCCTATGTAAACATAGGCGATGGCTTAGGCGCCTCCTATATCAAAATAGGTGATAGGCTAGGCGCCACTTATACCATTACCTATTCTCACTTCCTCACTTAGGCAATAGGTTAGGGGCCGCTTATGTCAACATAGGCGATGGCTTAAGCGCCAGCTATATCAACATATGCGATAGGTTAGGAGCCGCTTATACCATTTCCTATGCTCACTGCCTCACTTAGGCGATAGGTTAGGCGCCGCTTATACCTTTGCCTATGCTCACAGCCTAACTTAGGCGATAGGTTAGGCGCCGCCTATATCAATATAGACGATAGATAGGTGCCGCTTATGCCGTTGGCTATGCTCACTACGTCGCTTAGGAAATAGGTTAGGCGCCGCGTATGTAAACATAGGCGATGCCATAGGCGCCGCCTATCTCAACATAGCCGATAGGTTAGGCGCCGCTTATACCATTGCCTATTCTAACTGCCTTACTTAGGCAATAGGTTAGGGGCCGCCTATGTACATATTTGAGATGTCTTAGGCGCCGCCTATATCAATATAGGAGATAGGTTAGGCGCCGCTTATACCATTACCTATGCTCACTACCTCACTTAGGTGATAGGTTAGGCTCCGTCTATATCGACTTAGGCGATGGCTTAGGCGCCGCCTATATTCACATAGGAGATATGTTAGGCTCCGCTTATACAATGCCTATGCTCACTGCCTCACATAGGCGATAGGTTAGGCGCAGCCCATGTCAATATAGGTGATTGCTTAGGCGCCGCCTATATAAACATAGGCGATAGATTAGGCGCCGTATATACCATTGCCTATGCTCACTGCCTCACTTAGGCGATAGGTTTGGCGCAGCTAATACCATCCCCTATGCTCACTGGCTCACTTAGGCGATAGGTTAGGGGCAACCTATGTCAACATAGGCGATGGCTTAGGCGCCGCCTATATCAACATAGGCGATAGGTTAGGCGCCGCTTATACCATTGCCTATGCTCACTGCCTCACTTAGGCGATAGGTTAGGTACAACCTATTTCAACATAGGCGATGGATTAGGCGCCGCCTATATAGACATAGGTGAAAGGTTAGGCACCGCTTATACCATTGTCTATGCTTACAGCCTCACTTAGGTGATCGGTTAGGCACCGCCTATATCAATATAGGAGATAGGTTAGGTTCCTCTAATACCATTGCCTATGCTCACTACCTCACTTAGGCGATAGGTTAGGCGCCGTCTATGTAAACATAGGCGATTCCTTAGGCGCCGCCTATATCAACATAGGCGATAGGTTAGGCGCCTCTTATACCATTGGCTATGCTCACTGCCTCACTTAGGCAATAGGTTAGGCGCCGCGTATGTAAACATAGGCGATGCCATCGGCTCCTCCTATATCAACATAGGCGATAGGTTAGGCGCCGCTTATACCGTTGCCTATGCTCACTACCTCAATTAGGCGATAGGTTAGGTGCCGCCTATGTCAACATAGGTGATGGCTTAGGTGCCGCCTATATCAACATAGGTGATAGGTTAGGCGCCGCCTATGTCAACATAGGCGATGGCTTAGGCACGGCCTATATCAACATAGGCGATAGGTTAGGCGCCGCTTATACCATTGCCTATGCTCACAGCCTTACTTAGGCGATAGGGTAGGCGCCTCCTATATCAACATAGGCGATAGGTTAGGCGCCGCTTATACCATTGCCTATGCTCACTGTCTCACTTAGGCGATAGGTTAGGTGCCGCCTATTTCAACATAGGTAATGGCTTAGGCGCCGCCTATATCAACATAGGTGATAGGTTAGGCGCCTTATATCATTGCCTATGCTTATTGACTCACTTAGGCGATAGGTTAGGCGCCGCCTATGTCAACATAGGTGATGGCTTAGGCGCCCCTTATACCATTATCTATGCTCAATGCCTTACTTAGGCGATAGGTTAGGCGCCGCCTAAATCAACATAGGCGATGTCTTAGGCCCCACCTATATCAATATAGGCTATTGGTTAGCGCGGCTTATACCATTGCCTATGCTCACTGCTTTACTTAGGCTATAGGTTAGGCGCCGCATCTGTCAACATAGGCGATATCTTAGGTGCCACCGATATCAACATAGGCGATAGGTTAGGCGTCGGTTATACCATTGCCTATGCTCACTGCCTAACTTTGGCGATAGATTAGGCACCTCCTATTTCAACATGGGCGATGGCTTAGGCGCCCCGTATATCAACATAGGAGATAGGCTAGGCGCCGCTTATACCATTTCCTATTCTCACTGCATCACTTAGGCGATTGGTTAGGCGCCACCTGTGTCAACAACGGCTATGGCTTAGGCGCTGCCTGTATCCACATAGGCGACAGGTTAGGTGTCGCTTATACCATTGCCTATCCTCACAACCTCACTAAGGAGATAGGTTAGGCGCCGCCTATGTCAACATAGGTGATGGCTTAGGCGCCGCCTACATCATCATAGGTGATAGGTTAGGCGCCTTATACCATTGCCTATGCTCATTGACTATCTTAGGCAATAGGTTAGGCGTCGCCTATGTCAACATAGGTGATGGCTTAGGCGCCACTTATACCAATATCTATGCTCAATGCCTTACTTAGGAGATAGGTTAGGGGCCGCCTATGTCAACATAGGAGATGTCTTAGGCGCCACCTATATCATTATAGGCGATTGGTTAGGCGCCGCTTATACCATTTCTTATGCTCACTGCCTTACTTAGGATATAGGTCAGGCGCCGTATATGTCAACATAGGCGATGGCTTAGGCTCCGCCTATATAAACATAGGCGATAGGTTAGGCGCCGCTTATACCATTGCCTATGCTCACTGCCTAACTTTGGCGTTAGATTAGGCACATCCTATTTCAACATGGGCGATGGGTAAGACGCCCCCTATATCAACATAGGCGATAGGTTAGGCGCCACTAATACCATTGCCTATGATCACTGCCTCACATAGGAGATAGGTTAGGCTCCGCCTAAAACAACATAGGCGATAGGTTAGGCGCCGCTTATACCATTGCTTATGATCACTGCCTCACTTAGGAGATTGGTTAGGTGCCGCCTATGTCAACATAGGTGATGTCTTCGGCGCCGCCTATATCAACATAGGAGATAGGTTAGGCATCGTTTATACCATTGCCTATTCTCACTTCCTCACTTAGGCGATTGGTTAGGCGCCGGCTATGATAACATAGGCGATGGCTTAGGCGCAGCCTATATCCACATAGGCGATATGTTAGGTGCCGCTTATACCATTACCTATGCTCACTGCATCAGTTAGGCGATAGGTGAGGCACCGCCTATATCAACATAGGCGATAGGTTAGGCGCCGTTTATACCATTGCCTATGCTCACTGCCTTACTTAGGCGATAGGTTAGGTGCCGCCTATGTCAACATAGGTGATGTCTTAGGCACCGCCTATATCCACATAGGTGATAGGTTAGGTGCCTTATACCATTGCCTATGCTCATTGACTCACTTAGGCGATACGTTAGGCGCCGCCTATGTCAACATAGGTGATGGCTTAGGCGCCGCTTATACCATTATATATGCTCAATGCCTTACTTAGGAGATAGGTTAAGCACCACCTATGTCAACATAGGAGATGTCTTAGGCACCACCTATATCATCATAGGCAATTGGTTAGGCACCGCTTATACCATTACTTATGCTCACTGCCTTACTTAGGCTGTAGGTCAGGCGCCGCATATGTCAACATAGTCGATGGCTTAGGCGCCGCCTATATAAACATAGGCGATAGGTTAGGCGCCGCTTATACCATTGCCTATGCTCACTGCCTAACTTTGGCGAAAGATTAGGCACCTCCTATTTCAACATGGGCGATGCCTTAGGCTCCCCCTATATCAACATAGGCGATAGGTTAGGCGCCTCTTATACCGTTGCCTATGATCACTGTCTCACTTAGGCGATAGGTTAGGCGCCGCCTATACCAACATAGGCGATAGGTTAGGCGCCGCTTATACCATTGCTTATGATCACTGCCTCACTTAGGCGATTAGTTAGGTGCCGTCTATGTCGACATAGGTGATGTTTTAGGCGCCGCCTATATCAACATAGGAGATAGTTTAGGCGTCGCTTATACCATTGCCTATTCTCACTGCCTCACTTAGGCGATTGGTTAGGCGCCGGCTATGTTAACATAGGTGCTGGCTTAGGAGCGGCCTATATCCACATAGGCGTTATGTTAGGTGCCGGTTATACCATTACCTATGCTCACTGCCTCAGTTAGGAGATAGGGGAGGCACCACCTATATCAACCTAGGCGATAGGTTAGGCACCGCTTATACCATTGCCTATTCTCACTACCTCACTTAGGCGATAGGTTAGGTGTTGACTATGTCAACATAGGTGATGGCTTAGGCGCCACCTATATCAACATAGGTGATAGGTTAGGCGCCTTATACCATTGCCTATGCTCATTGACTCACTTAGGCGATAGGTTAGGCGCCGCCTATGTTAACATAGGTGATGGCTTAGGCGCACCTTATACCATTATCTATGCTCAATGCCTTACTTAGGCGATAGGTTAGGCGCCTCCTATGTCAACATAGGCGATGTCTTAGGCACCACCTATATCACCATAGGCGATTGGTTAGGCGCCCCTTATACCATTACCTATGCTCACTGCCTTACTTAGGCTATAGGTCAGGCGCCGCATATGTCAACATAGGCGATATCTTAGGCGCCACCTATATCAACATAGGCAATAGGTTAGGTTCCTCTTATACCATTTCCTATGCTCATTGCCTAACTTTGGCGATAGATTAGGCACCTCCTATTTCAACATGGGCGATGGCTTAGGCGCCCCCTATATCAACATAGGCGATAGGTTAGGCGCCGCCTATTTTAATATAGGAGATAGGTTAGGCACCGCTTATACCATTTCCTATTCTCACTGCCTCACTTAGGTGATTGGTTAGGCACCGCCTATGTCAAAAACGGCTATGGCTTAGGCGTTGCCTATATCCACATAGGCAACAGGTTAGGCACCGCTTATATCAACATAGGCGATGTCTTAGGCGCCGCCTATATCAACATAGGGGATAGGTTAGGCACCGCTTATACCATTTCCTATGCTTACTGCATCACTTAGGCGATAGGTTAGGCGCCGCTTATACCATTACCTATGCTCACAGCCTCACTGAACGATAGGTTAGGCGCCGCCTATATCAACATAGGCGATAGGTTAGGTGCCGCTTATACCATTTCCTATGCTCACTACCTCACTTAGGCGATAGGTTAGGCGCAGCGTATGTAAACATAGGCGATGCCATAGGCGCCGCCTATATCAACATAGGCGATAGGTTAGTCGCCGCTTATACCAATGCCTATTCTAACTGCCTTACTTAGGAGATAGGTTAGGGGCCGCCTATGTACATATTGGCGATGGCTTAGGCACCGCCTATATCAATATTGGTGATATATTAGGCGTCGCTTATACCATTACCTATGCTCACTGCCTCACTTAGATGATGGCTTAGGCGCCGCCTATATTCACCTAGGTGATATGATAGGCTCCGCTTATACCAATGCCTATGCTCACCGCCTCACTTAGGCGATAGGTTAGGCGCTGCCCTTATCAACATAGGTGATGTCTTAGGCACCGCCTATATCAACATAGGCGATAGGTTAGGCGCCGCATATACCATTGCCTATGCTCACTCCCTCACTTAGGCGATAGGTTTGGCGCCGCTTATACCATCGCCTTTGCTCACTGCCTCACTTAGGCGATAGATTAGGGGAAGCCTATGTCAACATAGGAGATGGCTTAGGCGCCGCCTATATCAACATAGGCGATAGGTTAGACGCCACTTATACCATTGCCTTTGCTCACTGCCTCACTTAGGCGATAGGTTTCGCGCTGCTTATACCTTTGCCTATGCTCACTGCCTCACTTAGGCGATAGGTTAGGCGCCACCTATATCAACATAGGCGATAGGTTAGATGCCGCTTATACCATTGCCTATTCTCACTACCTAACTTAGGAGATAGGTTAGGCGTCGCCTTTGTAAACATAGGCGATGCCTTAGGCGCCGCCTATATCAACATAGGCGATAGGTTAGGCGCCGCTTATACCATTGCCTATTATAACTGCCTTACTTAGATGATAGGTTAGGGGCCGCCTATGACAATATTGGCGATGGCTTAGGCGCCGCCTATATTAATATAGTCGATAGGTTAGGCGCCGCTTATACCATTACCTATGCTCACTGCCTCACTTATGTGATAGGTTAGGCGTCATCTATGTCAACATAGGTGATGGCTTAAGCGCCGCCTATATTCACATAGGCGGTATGTTAGGCTCCGCTTATACCAATGTCTATGCTCACTGCCTCACTTAGGTGATAGGTTAGGCGCCACCCTTGTCAACATAGGTGATGGCATAGGCGCCGCCTATATCAACATAAGCGATAGGTTAGGCGCCGCATATACCATTGTCTATTCTCACTACCTCACTTAGGAGATAGGTTAGGCGCCGCCTATGTCAACATAGGAGATGGATTAGGTGCCGCCTATATCAATATAGGCGATAGGTTAGGCTCTGTTTATACCATTGCCTATTCTTACTACCGCACTTAGGCGATATGTTAGGCGCCGCCTATGTCAACATATGCGATGGCTTAGGCGTCGCCTATGTCAACATAGGCGATGGCTTAGGCGCCGCCTATATCAACATAGGTGATATGTTAGGCACCGCTTATACCATGTCCTATGCTTACTTCCTTACTTAGGTGATAGGTTAGGCGCCGCCCATGTAAACATAGGCAATGTCTTAGGCGCCGCCTATATCAACATAGGTGATAGGCTAGGCGCTGCTTATACCATTACCTATTCTTACTGCCTCACTTAGGCAATAGGTTAGAGGCCGCCTATGTCAACATAGGTGATTGCTTAGGCTCCATCTATATCAAAATAGGTGATAGGTTAGGCGCCGCTTATACCATTGCCTATGCTCACTGCCTCACTTAGGCCATAGGTTAGGCGCCGCCCATGTAAACATAGGCGACAGCTTAGGCGCCGCCTATTTCAACAGAGGCGATAGGTTAGGTGCCGCTTATATCATAACCTTTGCCCACTGCCTCACTTAGGCGATAGGTTAGGCGCCGCCTATATCAACATAGGCGATAGGTTTTACACCGCTTATACCATTGCCTATCCTCACTGCCTCACTTAGGCGATAGGTTTGGCACCGCTTATACCATTACCTATGCTCACTACCTCACTTAGGCGATAGGTTAGGCGTCGCCTATGTCAAAATAGGCGATGGCTTAGGCGCCGCCTATATGAACATTGGCGATACGTTAGGCGCCGCTTATACCATTACCTATGTTCATTACCTCAATTAGGCGATAGGTTAGGCGATGCCTATATCAACATAGGAGATAGGTTAGGCGCTGCTTATACCATTGCCTATGCTCACTGCCTCACTTAGACGATAGGTTAGGCGCCGCCCATGTCAACATAGGCGACAGCTTAGGCTCCGCCTATATCGACATAGGCGATAGGTTAGGCGCCGCTTATTCTATGTCCTATGCTTACTTCCTCACTTAGGTGATAGGTTATGTGCCGCCTATGTGAACATAGGCGATGTCTTAGGCGCCGCCTATATCAACATAGGCGATAGGATAGGCGCCACTTATACCATTACCTATTCTCACTACCTCACTTAGGCAATAGATTAGGGGCCGCCTATGTCAACATAGGCGATGGCTTAGGCGCCATCTATATTAACATAGGAGATAGGCTAGGCGCTGCATATACCATTAACTATTTTCACTACCTCACTTAGGCAATACGTTAGGGGCCACCTATGTCAACATAGGCGATGGCTTAGGCACCATCTATATCAACATAGGCGGTAGGTTAGGCGTCACTTATACCATTGCCTATGCTTACTGCCTCACTTAGGCGATAGGTTAGGCGCCGCCCATGTTAACATAGGCGACGGCTTAGGCGCCGCCTATATCAATATAGGCGATAGGTTAGGCGCCGCTTCTACCATTGCCTATGCTCACTTCATCACTTAGGCGACAGGTTAGGCGCCGCCTATATAAACATAGGCAATAGGTTTGACACCGCCTATATCAACCTTGGGGATAGATTTAGCGCCGCTTATACCATTGCCTATGCTCACTTTCTCACTTAGGCGATAGGTTTGGCGCTTCTTATACCATTACCTATGCTCACTGCCTCACTTAGGCGATAGGTTAGGCGCCGCCTATGTCAACATAGGCGATGTCTTAGGCGCCGCCTATATCAACATAGGCGATAGGTTAGGCGCCGCTTATACCATTGCCTATGCTTACTGCCTCACTTAGGCGATAGGTTAGGCAGCGCCTATGTCAACATAAGCGATGTCTTAAGCGCCGCCTATATCAACATAGGCGATGGGTTAGGCGCCACTTATACCATTGCCTATGCTCACTGCCTTACTTAGGCGATAGGTTAGGCTCCGCCTATGTCAACATACGCGATGGCTTAAGCGCCGCCTATATCAACATAGGTGATAGGTTAGGCGCCGCTTATACCATTGCCTATGCTCACTGCCTCATTTAGGCGATAGGTTAGGCACCGCCTATGTAAACATAGGCAATGTCTTAGGCGCCGCATATATCAGCATAGGCGATGGCTTAGGCGCCACCTATATCAACATAGGCGATAGGTTAGGTGCCGCTTATACCATTGCCTATGCTCACTACCTCACTTCGGCGATAGGTCAGGCGTCGCCTATGTCAACATAGGTTATGGCTTAGGCGCCTCCTATATCAACATAGGAGATAGGTTAGGTGCCGCTTATACCATTGCCTATTCTCACTTCCTCACTTAGAAGATTGGTTAGGCTCCTCCTATGTCAACATAGGCGATGGCGTAGGCTCCGCCTATATCAACATAGGTGATAGGTTAGGGGCCGCTTATACCATTTCCTATGCTCACTACCTCATTTAGGCGATAGGTTAGGCGCCGCCTACGTCAACATTAGCGATGGCTTAGGCCCCGCTTATACCATTGTCTATGCTCAATGCCTTTCCTAGGCGATAGGTTAGGCGCCGTCTATGTCAACATAGGCGATGGGATAGGCGCCACCTATATGAACATAGGCGATAGGTTAGGCGCCTCTTATACCATTGCCTATGCTCACTGCCTCACTTAGGCGATAGGTCCGGCGCGGCCTATGTCGACATTGGTGATGCCTTAGGCGCCTCCTATATCAACATAGGAGATAGGTTAGGCACCGCTTGTATGATTGCCTATTCTCACTGCCTCACTTAGACTATTGGTTAGGCGTCGCCTATGTTAACATAGGCGATGGTTTAGGCGCCTCCTATATCAACATAGGCAATAGGTTAGGCACCGCTTATACCGATACCTATGCTCATTTCCTCACTTACGCGATAGGTTAGGCGCCGCCTATATCAACATAGTCGATAGGTTAGGCCACGCATATTCCATTACCTTGGATCACTGCCTTACTTAGGTGATAGGTTAGGCGTCGCCTATGTCAACATAGGTGATGGCTTAGGCGCCTCCTATATCCACATAGGCGATATTTTAGGCTCTGCTTATACCAATGCCTATGCGCACTACGTCACTTAGGCGATAGGTTAGGCTCCGCCCATGTCAACATAAGTGATGGATTAGGCGCCGCCTATATAAACATAGGCGATAGGTTAAGCACCGCTTATACCATTGCCTATCCTCACTGCCTCATTTAGGTGATAGGTTAGGCGCCGCATATGTCAACATTTATGATGGCTTAGGCGCCGCCTATATCAACATAGTCGATAGGTTAGGCGCTGCTTATACCATTGCCTATGCTCACTACCGCACTTAGGCGATATGTTAGGCACCGCCTATTCAAACATAGGCAATGGCTTAGGCCCCGCCTATATCAACATAGGCGATGGCTTAGGCGCTTCCTATATCAACATAGGCTATAGGTTAGGCTCCGATTATACCATGTCCTATGCTTACTTACTCACATAGGCGATAGGTTAGGCGCCGCCTATGTAAACATAGGCGATGGCTTAGGCGCCGCCTATATCAACATAGGCGATAGGCTAGGCGCCGCTTATACCATTAACTATTCTAACTGCCTCACTTAGGCAATAGGTTAGGGGCCGCCTATATCAACATAGGCGATGGCTTAGGCGCCATCTATATCAACATAGGTGGTAGGTTAGGCTCCGCTTATACCATTGCCTATGCTCACTGCCTCACTTAGGCGATAGGTTAGGGGCTGCCTATGTCAACATAGGCGATGGCTTAGATGCCACCTATATCAACATAGGCAATAGGTTAGACTCCGCTTATACCATTGCCTATCTTTGGAGATAGATTAGGATCCTCCTATTCTAAAATAGGCGATAGGTTAGGTGCCGCTTAAACCATTGCCTATGCTTACTGCCTCACTTAGGCGATAGGTTAGGCGCCGCCTATGTCAACATAGGTGATGGCTTAGGCGCCGCCTATATCAACATAGGATATAGGTTAGGCGCCGCCTATGTCAACATAGGTGATGGCTTAGGCGCCGCCTATATCAACATAGGAGATAGGTTAGGCGCCGCCTTTGTCAACATAGGTGATGGCTTAGGCACTTCCTATATCAACATAGGAGATAGGTTAGGCGCCACTTATAACATTGCATAATCTCACTGCCTCACTTAGGCGATTGGTTAGGCGCCGCCTATGTCAACATAGGCGATGGCTTAGGCGCCCCCTATATCAACATAGGCGATTGGTTAGGCGCCGCCTATATCAACATAGGCGATAGGTTACTTGCCTCCTATATCAACTTAGGCGATAGGTTAGGCGTCGTTTATACCATTGCCTATGCTCAATGCCTCACTTAAGCGATAGGTTTGGTGCCGACTATATCAACATAGGGGATAGGTGATAACGCTCAAACTACAACTCTCAAAAAAGTGTAAGCGGTCGTTGTCAAATATAGAACCCAACTGGGTTGGGTGTCGAATCCCACAAGGAATACTTGGTCACTAAGTATGCAACGATTAGTAGAATGTTGATCAAAAATTCTACAAAAAAGGGGGGATTTAATTGTAGCATGAATTAAGAGTATCAAAATAACAAAGAAAATCGGAATGTTTAGTAGGTTTTAATCAATGAGAATTGTAAGTTAGGGTTATGTCCACCTTATGAGTTTTACGTATCTATTGGCTATGAGTGATGCAGAATTCAGACATGCATGCGCTTATAGAGATTCGTATTCTATGGTAAATCCTAGTGTCTTTCTACCATCAAGGATTATATCACTTTAACTCTTTCGAGATTAAAGAGTATACTAATGGTACGAATTCTCCAAGAGGTTAATCCAGTTACGGAACTAACTTTTAAACAGGGGTTGGTAGCCCTATTTCCTTGTAATTCTCTCTTTTCTAGACATGTAACTTTTCTTTCGAACAAGTTAATGCTATACTGGCGTATTCTATATGTTTGCAACCACAAAAATTCAATTAATATAAAGAGAGTAATGATATAAGCAGCATACGTATCAAGAATTCACAAACTCATAGCAATAGATAGTATCTCATAAGGCTTCCATAACCCTAACATAGAAGTTAAGCTACTCATGAGTGCAACGGAAATCACAATAGATATAATCATCATACCACAACCTAGAATAATCTTGGCGATGGAAGTGATATGGCGTCAAAAGCTCTCCAATGTTTTTCCCTAGCCGTTCTTCTCAAGAGAGACGAGTTCTCTGTGTTAGACTTTGTAACGTGAATGAGGAGCAAAAGTCGAATGAAAAAGATTTGAATTAATGAATGAGTGAATAATAAAAAGCTTCCTGAAAAATTCAGCAAATAGGGTTTTTATAACATCCTTGTCCTAGTCCTACTGAAATAGGGTTTTTATCCTTGTCCTAGTCCTACTGGGTTACTGCATACTTGTCCTAATCCTACTAAGTTACTGCTGATCCCCCAAGTATTTAGAAATGTTGTTTTTGCCCGGGTCAAATTCTCCATGCATCACTTTCAGTCCACAAGCTTCCAGAAGCTGCCTTCCTTCTTACGTGAAGTTTCCTTTGGTGTCCAACAGTCCATAAAATGCTGAAATCTTCATCATTTATTCCTGAAAACTTGCTAATCACGTTGGTTAGCTCACTTACAGGAAAAAGGAGTAAAAGTGCAGGAATTATATATATTGTCCTTAAAACATAGCTAAAATATGGGTAAATTAAGGTGCTTTAGGCGTGTAAATACGCCTAACATCCACACCCCACACTTAAATCTTTTTTCATCCTCGAACAAAATATTACGTCCATGCAATCATCTACCTAGGGTTTCTAAGTAACAGCACAAAATGTTCAACCAGACAAGCACGACAATTATTAACAAAGAGTAGTTTTCTGATCACTACTAGAAACAATTAAACCTCCAATATAGACTCGTGATGATGGTTAATTCGTATCCACAAGTTAAGGCACAAAGAATCATCTAAAACTACCCAAAACTCATCAACCATGTGTGTCTCAGAATATATCACCCATAATTACTCACAAGTATTTGATTTCTCAAAACATGGGTATAAGATTATCCTTGCTCTCACTCTCACAAAGAATTCATATGTTGCAACTGATGACCATAGGCTTGCCCTTAGTGTAATGCTCTACTAATATCAGAATGTTAAGCTTAGGATCAATTAGGTCTTTTACAGGTTGTAATGTAGGCTAAGGGACGGGTTGGACTATTTTGGCCAGAAATAGTGACTATGTTCCTAAGCGCTTTAATACATCACATTATGCCATTAACACTCTCTTTTAATCAACCCTGCTACCTTTTTTTCATCTATCACCCCTTTTTACCTATTTTGCCATTCAAGCATAACTACCTTTTTATTTAATCATAAACACAATTTATCTTTTTGTTTTTCTATTTCTTTCTTTATTTTTTTATTTTTTTTAATAACACACCTCTATGATAGTCACTCTTTTTTTCATAACAAATTCAAGTACCAATTCACTTTAAGGCATCACTCTCACCCAATTTCCTCTTATTTTGTCACATGACTTCACAATTTAAAGTACTTAGGAATTTGGATCAAATTATGGTCTTGAAAAAAAATGGATTAGGCTTACATATGAGGCTGTCAAAGAAAATGGCTAAAGGCTCAAAGGGGGTTAACTAAGATAATGTCCATGGGTAGGTAAAAGGAAGGTAAACAAATACAGGTTGCCAAAGAAATGCCTAAATCATCTCCCAAACTTGCACTCTTTATTTCTCTTTACATACACACCAGGCAAGTTCTAGCATCAACCACAAACACAGAATATACTATAATCTCACACACACAAGGCACATGGTCAACTTTATTGGGAGCAGTATAGACTCTTGACCCAATAGATGAATGAATTAAACCACACAAATATCACACAGTGAGTCACACTTGGAGCCTAAACGTCTCAATAGCAATCATTTTAGCACAAACTCTTGTCATAATACCATGCCGCTTATCAGAACAATTTCATGCAAAATCTAAAAAAATCTAAAAATTAAAAAATTTAACTACAAACGAGAATAAATGCAGGCAATTAAGTACTCTACAGCATACAAATACCCTCACCCCACACTTAGATGGGACACACTGCCCTCAGTGAAAATAAGTAAGGAAAACCTGATTAGTCGGACTCCTTTTCTATGTCTGGGGTCAAACCCCCTGCGTAGGAATCATCATCAGAGTCGTCATTACCAGAGTTGTCCTTCACATCGTCATTCGAGGTATTTGCAGAGAGAAGGATTTAGCTTGCTCTTTTCTTCCCCTTTTCTGACCTTTCTGTGAGGTGGACGCTTTTTCTTTTCCTGGTCGACCTTTTGGTGCCATTTTACCTGAGATTGGTGTTGAACTCAGAAGATGATCTTGAAAGGTTAGATGAGAAAAAAGAAAAGTTTTGAGAGATTTGGGAGGCAAAGGCGGCGCCTATGCGATGACATTGTTGTGCATAGGCGGCGCCTATGCCATGGCATTCTAGATTCAGAGACAAAAGGATTTTGCATAGGCGGAGCCTATGCTATGGCATTGTTAGGCATAAGCGGAGCCTATGCTATGGCATTCTAGATTCAAAGAGCTTAGGCCATAGCATAGGCCTTTCCTTGTTCGTTGCCTAGATTTTCATAGGCAATGCCTAGCTCATAGCTTTTTGCTTCTTCATTACTCAACTTACCACCTTCAACATGCTCACTTTCAAATCAAAGTTTGACACGAAGTTCCTCCTTTATACGTCTTGCACCTACTCTTACTCAAAAACAACAAAAACGTTTAGAAAGATGGGTTGCCTCCAATCAAGCGCCTTAGCTTTGGTCGTGGCTCGACAAAATCCTAGGAAAACAAAAACAACAAAAACAATTAAAAACAATGGGTTGCCTCCCACCAAGCGCTTGATTTATTGTCGTGGCACGGCATAGTTATCTCGATTACTTAGACTTCATCGAGATATTTGGTGCATCGTTTTCTGAATGGATTCAGACGACGCTGATGCTTAATTGTGGGCATGCAATCTTCTTCGAGATGCATCTTGTGCATACATATCCCAAGTGGGATACCAATTATATCATCAATAG
Organism: Capsicum pubescens; assembly: GCA_030864215.1. Classification (NCBI taxonomy): domain Eukaryota; kingdom Viridiplantae; phylum Streptophyta; class Magnoliopsida; order Solanales; family Solanaceae; genus Capsicum; species Capsicum pubescens. The sequence goes on from CM061542.1 coordinate 305,456,239, forward strand.
ACCAACCCATATCTCTCTTGTACCCCTTCAGAGCAGAGATGAGAGCTTCTACGTGCTGTTCACCTAAATCAGCCGCAACACTCACCGGAAGTGTACTTGCACCTCCCAATAACGCATACCTTAGGTGACTGGGGAGCTCTTTTAATTCTAGCACTGGTGGCTCTTCAATGGAAGTCTTCCTTGTTGGTGAAGATTGATTCTTAAGATCAAGGGCCAACTTCTTAGGATCATGAGAATAGGACCTTATTCATGTTAGAGCAGGAACTGTTTCTTCTTGTTTCAACATCCTTATGCTCAACATTCAACAACACATCAGATAGTGGCTCAACAGTAAGCTGCTTCTATACAGATAATTCTTTCTTGTCCTTATAATAAACATCATCTACAGAGAACACATTCATATCGCTGGGTTGCTTCATTTCTTTGCATATATCAAAGCGGACCACTTCGTTATTCAACCGAAATAAAAGCTCATTAGCTCTCATGTCAATAAGCACACTTCCTATTGCAAGGAAAGGACGTCCCAAGATTATGGGAACTTCAAAATCCACATCACAATCCAAAATCACAAAGTCTGCAGGAAAGATGAAGGTGGAAACCTTCACCAACACATCATGTAGGATACCAACAGGTCATTTTACCGACCTATCTGCCATTACAAGCTGCATATTGGTTGGTGTAGGGTCTCCTAACCCCAACTTTCTATAAATATATAGTGGCATCAAATTGATGCTAGCTCCCAAATCGCAAAATGCCCTAGCAAAATCCAACGACCCAATTATGCAAGGAATAGTGAAAGCACCAGGGTCTTCCTTCTTTTGAACTAACGATCTCGTGGCAATCGCACTGCAATGATGAACCTCATCTGCCAAGTCATAACTTACTGCCCGCTTCATTGTCAAAAGGTCCTTCATGAATTTAGCGTATCCGAGCATTTGCTCTAGCGCTTCCACCAAAGGAACATTAATGGTCAGCTGCTTCAACATCGTCATGAATTCGATGAACCTGGTGTCATCAGCTTTCTTCTTCAGTCTCTGCGGAAAAGGTGGTGGTGGAAGGGGAATCGTTTTCTCCACCACTTCCTCTTTACCTTGGTTCCAATTATCAACCTTTATAGGAGTGTCATCAGCCTTCTTCTTTAGTCTCTGAGGAAAAGGTGGTGGTGGAAGAGGAATCGTTTTCTCCATCACTTCCTTTTTATCTTGCTTCCGATTATCACTCTTTTCAGGCTGGTGACGTCTAGGTGTAACATCATGAGCACTCACTTCATCTTCTACGGCATCTTCAAACTCTGCTTCATCAACATTCTCTGCTATATCATCAACCACCTGCTTGCCTTTGGATGGATTTTCCAACACTTTACCACTCCGGGTAGTAATAGCCATACATGTTCCGTCGTTCCTTGGGTTTTGCATAATGTCGCTAGGTAACTTTCCAGCCTTTCTTTGGTTGAATGCCGCTGATAGTTGACTCAATTGTTTCTCCAGCTGTTTTATTGCAGTAGAATGCGAGTCAACCAATTGTTTTATTGAAGACAAATTATTCTTTACCTCAGTAACGCCTCTATTGGTTGCCTCCACCCCTTTCAACAGCTTAGCCATCATATCATCCATGGACATCTTTCCAAAGCCAGACGCCACAGCCTCACAGTTTCCAGGAGGAATATACAAACCACTCCTGTCAGTCTTATTCTTCCAACCACCTTGATCGCGGTCCTTGTATCCAGATTTATCATAATAGTTCCGACCTTGGTTTTCTTAGGAATTGCCTCGAAAACCCCCCTGATTATTCAAGTTGTTCGCTTTTTCCTCATAGTCGGATTCATCTCTTCCCTGTGATACAACGGCCTTAACCTTGTTGGTCTTCCCTGATAATAAGTGCTTGGTAAGAAGATCCATCTGCGTTTTCATGTGAGCCATATCTTGGTCACATTCCTCTTGTCTACGCCTCTGCTCTGCAGTCAAGCCAATAGATACGGTAGAGCTTGCTACCTCAGAATTACTGGTATACCAAGCTCTACTCTGCTTTGTCATATGATCTAGTATATCACTTGCCTCAAGAAAAGTAAGGTCCTTGAATGACCCACCTGCAGCATTATCAACCACTGGCTTAGTCACTGAGGTCAAAGCCCTGTATAATATCTCCATCAAGTGGATGTTGGTCATCTGATGATTTGGGCACCACATAAGCTTCTTCTTGAACCTCTCCCATGTTTCATGGAGAGCTTCAGTTGGAAGCTGTCGGAAATTGTTGATCTCATCTCTCAACTGTGCTCTCTTGGATGGCGGAAAGAATCTTTCTAGGAAAGTGTCTTTCAATTGCCTCCAATTAGTAATAGAATCAGGAGTTAGCCCGTTCAGCCATAGAGTTGCCTCCCAGACAGATACAATGGAAATAAGAGCAGTCGAATTGCATTCTGCCACACTCCTGGATTGTCAAACGACTTGCATGTTGAAATAAAATTTACCAGATGCATATTCGGGTCATCGCCTGCAAGTCCACCAAATAAACCTTTGAGCTGCAATAGCTGAATCATGGTGCTAGTGATATTGAACTTGGCTCCAGGTGCCAAGGGCGGAGGAATAATAGCCCCTGTGGCACCAGCTCTATCAAGATCGTCATCATCATCATCTAAAGGAGCATGCACAGCTCGGCGTTCAAGTCTCATTCTAGCTTGACGATATCTCTTGTTCACAGGTGCTGCCACCTCATCTGCACGTCGTGGATTATGTAACTCATCATCACCCAGGTCCTCATCATCAGGATTTGTTGCCCGACCTGGGTTATCAATATTCTGTTGATGCACTTGAGCAGCTGCCAACGCAGCTAATCTGGCTTGCTCCTGTTGAGCTGCCCTTCTTTCAATGTCACATTGTGCATCCATTCTGCCAATAAGTTTAGGTTCAGGATTTATGTGTAATAACGGTTGACCTGAGCTTCGAGTTTTTGGAATACACTCAAATAAACCTGAATAAAAAAAAAACAACAACTAAAAGTAAAATCTAAGAATTTTTGACCAAAGGGTCTCGTAACTATCACAAACTTAGGTGACAACTGTATTCCCCAGCAGCGGTGCCAAAATTTGATAACGCTTAAACTACAACTCTCGTATGAGTGTAAGCGGTCGTTGTAAAATATAGAACCCAACTGGGTTGGGTGTCGAATCCCACATGGAATACTTGGTCACTAAGTATGCAACGATTAGTAGACTGTTGATCGAAAATTCTACGAAAAAAGGGGGATTTAATTGTAGCGTGAATTAAGAGTATGAAAGTAACAAACAAAAATGGAATGTTTAGTAGGTTTTAATCAATGAGAATTGTAAGTTAGGGTTATGTCCACCTTATGAGTTTTACGTATCTATTGGCTATGAGTTATGCGGAATTCAGACATGCATGCACTTATAGAGATTTGTATTCTATGGTAAATCCTAGTGTCTTTCGACCATTAAGGATTATATCACTTTAACTCTTTCGAGCTTAAAGCGTATACTAATGGTACGAATTCTCCAAGAGGTTAATCCAGTTACGGCACTAACTTTTAAACAGGGGTTGGTAGCCCTATTTCCTTGTCATTCTCTCTTTTCCAGGCATGTAACTTTTCTTTCGAACAAGTTAATGGTATACTGGCGTATTCTATATGTTTGCAACCACAAGAATTCAATTAAAATGAAGAGAATAATGATATAAGCAGCATACGTATCAAGAATTCACAAACTCATAGCAATAGATATTATCTCATAAGGCTTCCATAACCCTAATAGAGAAGTTTAGCTACTCATGAGTGCAACAGAAATCACAATAGATATAATCATCATACAACAACCTAGAATAATCTTGGCGATTGAAGTGATATGGCGTCAAAAGCTCTCAAAAGTTTTTCCCTAGCTGTTCTTCTCAAGAGAGCCAAGTTCTCTGTGTTAGACTTTGTAACGTGAATTAGGAGAAAAAGTCCAATGAAAAAGAATTGAATTAATGAATGAGTGAATAATAAAAAGCTTCCTGAAAAATTCAGCAAATAGGGTTTTTATAACATCCTTGTCCTAGTCCTACTGAAATAGGGATTTTATCCTTGTCCTAGTCCTACTCGGTTACTGCATACTTGTCCTAATCCTACCAAGTTACTGCTGATCCCCCAAGTCTTTAGAAATGCTGTTTTTGCCCGGGACAAATTCTCCATGCATCACTTTCAGTCCACAAGCTTCCAGAAGTTGCCTTCCTTCTTACGTGAAGTTTCCTTTGGCGTCCAACAATCCATAAAATGCTGAAATCTTCATCATTTATTCCTGAAAACTTCCTAATCACGTTGGTTAGCTCACTTATAGGAAAAAGGACTAAAAGTGCAGGAATTATATATTTTGTTCTTAAAACTTACCTAAAATATGGGTAAATTAAGGTCCTTTAGGCGTGTAAATACGCCTAACATCAATAGGTTAGGCGCCGCTTATACCATTGCCTATGCTCACTGCCTCACTTCTATAGGTTAGGCGCTGTCTATGTCCACATAGGGGATGGCTTAGGCGCCGCCTTAATGAACATAGGCGATAGGTTAGGCGCCGCTTATACCATTGCCTAAGTTCACTTCTTCACTTAGGCGATAGGTTAGTCGCCTCCTATGACAACATAGGCGATAGCTTAGGCGCCGCCTATATAAACAAAGGCGATAGGTTAGGAGCCACTTTTACCAAATCCTATGCTCACTACCTCACTTAGGCAATAGGTTAGGTGCCACCTATATCCACATTGGCGATATGTTAGGTGCCACTTATACCATTGCCTTTGCTCACAGCCTCACTTAGGCGATAGGTTAGGCGCCGCCTAGGTCAACATAGGCGTTGGCTTTGGCGCCGCCTATATCAACAAAGGCAATAGGTTAGGAGCCACTTTTACCACATCCGATGCTCACTACCTCACTTAGGCGATAGATTAGGCGCCGCCTATATCAACATAGACGATGGCTTAAGCACCGCCTATATCAACGTAGGAGATAGGTTAGGCACTGCTTATACCATTACCTATTCACACTTCCTCACTTAGGAGATAGTTTAGGGGCCGGCTACGTCAACATAGGCGATGGCTTAGTCTCCACCTATATCAACATAGGCGGTAGGTTAGGCGCCGCTTATACCATTGCCTATGCTCACTGCCTCACTTAGGTGATAGGTTAGGCGCCGCCCATGTCAACATAGGTGATGGGTTAGGTGCTGCCGATATCAACATAGGCAATAGGTTAGGAGCCGCTTATTCCATTGTCTATACTCAATGCCTCACTTAAGCGATAGGTTTGGTGCCACCTATATCAACATAGGGCATAGGTTAGGCGCCGCTTTTACCATTGCCTATGCTAACTTCCTCACTTAGGCGATAGGTTAGGCACCGCCTATGTCAATATAGCCGATGTCTTAGGTGCCACCTATATTAACATAGGCGATAGGTTAGGCGCCGCTTATACCATTGCCTATGCTCACTGCCTCACTCAAGCGATAGGAATGGTGCTGCCTATATCAACATAGGGGATAGGTTAGACGTCGCTTATACCATTGCCTATGCTTACTGCCTCACTTAGGCGATAGGTTAGGCGCCACCTATGTCCACATAGGGGATGTCATAGGCGCCGCCTATATTAACATAGGCGATAGGTTAGGCGCCGCTTATACCATTGCCTATGCTCACTGCCTCACTTAGGCGATAGGTTAGACGGCACCTATGTCAACATATTGGATGGCATAGGCGCCTCCTATATTAACATAGGAGATAGGATAGGCGCCGCTTATACCATTGCCTCTGCTCACTGCCTCACTTAGGCGATAGGTTAGGCGCTGCCTATGTCAACATAGGCATTGGCTTAGGTTCCGTGTATATCAACAAAGGAGATAGGTTAGGAGCCACTTATACTACGTCCTATGATCACTGCCTTACTCAGGCGATAGGTTAGGCCCCGCCTATGTCAACATAGACGATGGCTTAAGCACCGCCTATATCAACATAGGAGATAGGTTAGGCACCGTTTATACCATTACCTATTCACACTTCCTCACTTAGGCGATAGGTTAGGGGCCGCCTACGTCAACATAGGCGATGGCTTAGGAGCCGCCTATATCAACATAGGCGATAGGTTAGGCGCTGCTTATACCATTGCCTATGCTCATTGCCTTTCTTAGGCGATAGGTTAGGGGCTGCCTATGTCATCATTGGCGATGGCTTACGCGTCGCCCATATCAACATAGGCGAAAGGTTAGGCGCCGCTTATACCATTGCCTATGCTCACTGCCTCACTTAAGCGATAGGTTTGGTGCCGCCTATATCAACATAGGGGATAGGTCAGGCGCCGCTTATACCATTGCCTATGCTCACTGCCTCACTGAGGCGATAGGTTAGACGCCGCCTATGTCAACATAGGGGATGGCTTAGGCGCCGCCTATATCAACATAGGCGATAGGTTAGGCACCGCTTATACCACTGCCTATGCTCACTACCTCACTTAAGCGATAGGTTTGGTGCCGCCTATATCAACATATGGGATAGGTTAGGTGTAGCTTATACCAATGCCTATCCTCACAGCTTCACTTAGGCGATTGGTTAGGCGCCAGCTATGTCAACATAGGCGATGTCTTAGGCGCCGCCTATATCAACATAGGCGATAGGTTAGGCGCCGCTTATACCATTGCCTATTCTCTCTGCCTCACTTAGGTGATAGGTTATGGGCCGCCTATGATAACATAGGGGACGGCTTAGGAGCCGCCTATATCAACATAGGTGATAGGTTAGGCGCTACTTATACCATTGCCTATGCTCACTGCCTTACTTAGGCGATAGGTTAGGGGCCGCCAATGTCAACATAGGCGATGGCATACGCGCCGCCATTATCAGCATAGGCGATAGGTTAGGCGCCGATTATACCATTGCCTATGCTTACTGCCTCACTTAGGCGATAGGTTAGGCGCCGCCCATGTCAACATTGACGATGGCTTAGGCGCCGCCCATATCAACTTAGGCGATAGGTTAGGCGCCGCTTATACCAATTCCTATGCTCATTGCCTCACTTAAGCGATAGGTTTGGGTCCGCCTATATCAACATAGGGGATAGGTCAGGAGCCGCTTATACCATTGCCTATGCTCACTGCCTCACTGAGGCGATAGGTTAGGCGTCGCCTATGTCAACATAGGGGATGGCTTAGGCGCCGCCTATATCAACATAGGCGTTAGGTTAGGCGCCCGTTATACCACTGTCTATGCTCACTGCCTCACTTAAGCGATAGGTTTGGTGCCGCCTATATCAACATAGGGGATAGGTTAGGTGTAGCTTATACCAATACCTATCCTCACAGCTTCACTTAGGCGATAGGTTAGGCGCCACCTATGTCAACATAGGCGATGGCTTAGGCGCCGCCTATATCAACATAGGCGATAGGTTACGCGCCGCTTATACCATTGCCTATTCTCTCTGCCTCACTTAGGCGATAGGTTAGGGGCCGCCTATGATAACTTAGGCGATGGCTAAGGCGCCGCCTATATCAACATAGGTGATAGGTTAAGAGCCACATATACCATGTCCTATGCTCACTACCTCACTTAGGAGATAGGTTAGGCGCCGCCTATCTCAATATAGACGATGGCTTAAGCACCGCCTATATCAACATAGGAGATTGGTTAGCCACCGCTTATACCATTACCTATTCACACTTTCTCACTTAGGCGATAGGTTATGGGCCGCCTACCTCAACATAGGCGATGGCTTAGGTGCCGCCAATATCAACATAGGCGATAGGTTAGGCGCTGCTTATACCATTGCCTATGATCACTGCCTCACTTAGGCGATAGGTTAAGCGATGGCATAGGCGCCGCGTATATTAACATAGGAGATTGGTTAGGCACCGCTTATACCATTACCTATTCACACTTCCGCACTTAGGCGATATGTTAGGCGCCACCTATGTCCATATAGGGGATGGCATAGGCGCCGCCTGTATCAACATAGGCGATAGGTTAGGCGCCGCTTATACCATTGCCTATGCTCACTGCCTCACTTAGGCGACAGGTTAGACGGGACCTATGTCAACATATTGGATGGCATAGGCGCCTCCTATATCAACATAGGCGATAGGTTAGGCGCCGCTTATACCATTGCCTATGCTCACTGCCTCACTTAGGCGATAGCATAGGCCCCACTTATACCATTGCCTATGCTCACTGCCTCACTGAGGCGATAGGTTAGGCTCCGCCTATGTCAACATTGGGGATGGCTTAGGCGCCGCCTATATCAACATAGGCGATAGTTTAGGCGCCGCTTATACCATTGCCTATGCTCACTGCCTCACTTAGGCGATAGGTTAGGCGCCGCCCATGTGAACATAGGCGTTGGCTTAGGCGCCGCCTATATCAACATAGGCGATAGGTTAGGCGCCTCTTATACCATTGCCTATGCTCACTGCCTCACTGAGGCGATAGGTTAGGCTCCGCCTTTATCAATATAGGGGATGTCTTAGGCGCCGCCTATATCAACATAGGCGATAGGTTAGGCGCCACTTATACCATTGCCTATGCTCACTGCCTCACTTAAGTGATAGGTTTGGTGCCGCCTATATCAACATAGGGGATAGGTTAGGCGTAGCTTATACCAATGCCTATCCTTACAGCTTCACTTAGGCGATAGGTTAGGCGCCACCTATGTCAACATAGGCGATGGCTTAGGGGCCGCCTATAACAACATAGGCAATAGGTTCGGCGCCGATTATACCATTGCCTATTCTCAGTGCCTCACTTAGGCGATAGTTTAGGGGCCGCCTATGTTAACATAGGATCTGGCTTAGACGTCGCCTATATCAGCATAGGCGATAGGTTAGGAGGCACTTATACCACGTCCTATTCTCCCTGCCTCACTTAGGCGATAGGTTAGGCCCCGCCTATGTCAACATAGACAATGGCTTAAGCACCGTCTATATCAACATAGGAGATAGGTTAGGCACCGCTTATACCATTACCTATTCACACTTCCTCACTTAGGCGATAGGTTAGGGGCCGTCTACGTCAACATAGGCGATGGCTTAGGCGCCACCTATATCAACATAAGCGATAAGTTAGTCACTTCTTATACCCTTGCCTATGCTCACTGCCTCAGTGAGGCGATAGGTTAGGCGCCGCCTATGTAAACATAGGGTATGGCTTAAGCGACGCCTATATCAACATAGGCGATAGGTTAGGCGCCGCTAATACCGTTGCCTATGCTAACTTCCTCACTTAGGCGATAGGTTAGGCACCGCCTATGTCAACATAGCCGATGTCTAAGGCGCCACCTATATCAACATAGACAATAGGTTAGGCGCCGCTTATACCATCACCTATGCTTACTACCTCACTTAAGCGATAGGTTTTATGCTGCCTAAATCAACATAGGGGATAGGTTAGGCGTCGCTTATACCATTGCCTATGCGTACTTCCTCACTTAGGCGATAGGTTAGGCGCCACCTATGTCCACATAGGGGATGGCATAGGCACCGCCTATATCAACATAGGCGATAGGTTAGGCTTTGCTTATACCATTGCCTATGCTCACTGCCTCACTTAGGCGATAGGTTAGACGGCACCTATGTCAACATATTGGATGGCATAGCGCCGCCTATATCAACATAGGTGATAGGTTCGGCGCCGCTTATAGCATTGCCTTTGCTCACTGCCTCACTTAGGCGATAGGTTAGGCCCCGCTTATACCATTACCTATGCTCACTGCCTCACTGCGGCGATAGGTTAGGCGCCGCCTATACCAACATAGGCGTTAGATTAGGCGCCGCTTATACCATTGCCTATGATCACTGCCTCACTTAGGCGATAGGTTAGGCGCCGCCTATGTTAACATAGGCGTTGGCTTAGACGCCGCATTTATCAACAAAGGCGATAGGTTAGGAGCCACTTTCATAACGTCCTATGCTCACTGCCTCACTTGGGCAATAGGCTAGGTTCTTCCTATGTCAACATAGACGATGGCTTAAGCACCGCCTATATCAACATTGGAGATAGGTTAGGCACCACTTATACCATTACCTATTCACACTTCCTCACTTAGGCGATAGGTTAGGGGCGGCCTACATCAACATAGGCGATGGATTTCGCGCCGCCCATATCAACATAGGCGATATGTTAGGCGCCGCTTATACCATTGCCTATGCTCACTGCCTCACTGAGGCGATAGGTTAGGCACCGCCTTTGTCAATATAGGGGATGTCTTAGGCGCCGCCTATATCAACATAGGCGATAGGTTAGGCGCCGCTTATACCATTGCCTATGCTCACTGCCTCACTTAAGCGATAGGTTTGGTGCCGCCTATATCAACATAGGGGACAGGTTAGGATCCACTTATACCACGTCCTATGCTCACTGCCTCACTTAGGTGATAGGTTAGGCCCCGCCTATGTCAACATAGACGATGGCTTAAGCACCGCCTATATCAACATAGGAGATAGGTTAGGCACCGCTTATACCATTACCTATTCACACTTCCTCACTTAGGCGATAGGTTAGGGGACGCCTACATCAACATAGGCTATGTCTTAGGCGCCGCCTATATCAACATAGGCGCCGCCTATATCAACATAGGCGATAGGTTACGCGCCGCTTATACCATTTCCTATACTCACTGCCTCACTGAGGCGATAGGTTAGGCGTCGCCTATGTCAACATAGGGGATGGCTTAGGCGCCGCCTATATCAACATAGGCGATATGTTTGGCGTCGATTATACCATTGCCTATGCTCACTGCCTCACTTAAGCGATAGGTTTGGTGCCGCCTATATCAACATAGGGGATAGGTTAGGTGTAGCTTATACCAATACCTATCCTCACAGCTTCACTTAGGCGATAGGTTAGGCGCCACCTATGTCAACATAGGCGATGTCTTAGGCGCCGCCTATATCAACATAGGCGATAGGTTACGCGCCGCTTAAACCATTGCCTATTCTCTCTGCCTCACTTAGGCGATAGGTTAGGGGCCGCCTATGATAACTTAGGCGATGGCTAAGGCGCCGCCTATATCAACATAGGCGATAGGTTAAGAGCCACATATACCACGTCCTATGCTCACTACCTCACTTAGGAGATAGGTTAGGCGCCGCCTATCTCAATATAGACGATGGCTTAAGCACCGCCTATATCAACATAGGAGATTGGTTAGCCACCGCTTATACCATTACCTATTCACACTTCCTCACTTAGGCGATAGGTTATGGGCCGCCTACCTCAACATAGGCGATGGCTTAGGCGCCGCCAATATCAACATAGGCGATAGGTTAGGCGCTGCTTATACTATTGCCTATGCTCACTGCCTCACTTAGGCGATAGGTTAGGCGCCGCCCATGTCATCATAGGCGATGGTATAGGCGCCGCCTATATCAACATAGGAGATTGGTTAGGCACCGCTTATACCATTACCTATTCACACTTCCGCACTTAGGCGATAGGTTTGGCGCCACCTATGTCCATATAGGGGATGGCATAGGCGCCGCCTGTATCAACATAGGCGATAGGTTAGGCGCCGCTTATACCATTGCCTATGCTCACTGCCTCACTTAGGCGATAGGTTAGACGGGACCTATGTCAACATATTGGATGGCATAGGCGCCTCCTGTATCAACATAGGCGATAGGTTAGGCGCCGCTTATACCATTGCCAATGCTTCCTGCCTCACTTAGGCGATAGGTTAGGCCCCTCTTATCCCATTGCCTATGCTCACTGCCTCACTGAGGCGATAGGTTAGGCGCCGCCTATGTCAACATAGGGGATGGCTTAGACGCCGCCTATATCAACATAGGCGATAGTTTAGGCGCCGCTTATACCATTGCCTATGCTAACTGCCTCACTTTGGCAATAAGTTAGGTGCCGCCTATGTCAACATATGCGTTGGCTTAGGCGCCGCCTATATCAACAAAGGGGATAGGTTAGGAGCCACTTATACCACGTCCTATGATCACTGCCTCACTTAGGCGATAGGTTAGGCTCCGCCTAAGTCAACATAGATGATGGCTTAAGCACCGCCTATATCAACATAGGAGAGAGGTTAGGCACCGCATATACCATTACCTATTCACACTTTCTCAATTAGGCGATAGGTCAGGGGCCACCTACGTCAACATAGGCGATGGCCTACGCGCCGCCCATATCAACATAGGCCATAGGTTAGGCGCCGCTTATACCATCGCCTATGCTCACTACCTCACTTAGGCGATAGGTTAGGCGCCGCCCATGTCAACATAGGCGTTGGCTTAGGCGCCGCCTATATCAACATAGGCGATAGGATAGGCGCCGCTTATACCATTGCCAATGCTCACTACCTCACTTAAGCGATAGGTTTGGTGCCACCTATATCAACATAGGGGATAGGTTAGGCGCCGCTTATACCATTGCCTATGCTGACTGCCTCACTGAGGAGATAGGTTCGGCGCCGCTTATAGCATTGCCTATGCTCACTGCCTCACTTAGGCGATAGGTTAGGCCCCGCTTATACCATTACCTATGCTCACTGCCTCACTGCGGCGATAGGTTAGGCGCAACCTATATCAACATAGGCGATAGATTAGGCGTCGCTTATACCATTGCCTATGATCACTGCGTCACTTAGGTGATAGGTTAGGCGCCGTCTATGTTAACATAGGTGTTGGCTTAGGCGCCGCCTATATCAACAAAGGCGATAGGTTAGGAGCCTCTTATACAACGTCCTATGCTCACTGCCTCACTTAGGCGATAGGTTAGGTTCTGCCTATGTCAACATAGACGATGGCTTAAGCACCGCCTATATCAACATAGGAGATAGGTTAGGCACCGCTTATACCATTACCTATTCACACTTCCTCACTTAGGCGATAGGTTAGGGGCGGCCTACATCAACATAGGCGATGGATTACGCGCCGCCCATATCAACATAGGCGATATGTTAGGCGCCGTTTATACCATTACCTATGCTCACTGCCTCACTTAGGCGATAGGTTAGGCGCCGCCCATGTGAACATAGGCGTTGGCTTAGGCGCCGCCTATATCAACATAGGCGATAGGTTAGGCGCCGCTTATACCATTGCCTATGCTCACTGCCTCACTGAGGCGATAGGTTAGGCGCCGCCTTTGTCAATATAGGGGATGTCTTAGGCGCCGCCTATATCAACATAGGCGATAGGTTAGGCGCCGCTTATACCATTGCCTATGCTCACTGCCTCACTTAAGCGATAGGTTTGGTGCTGCCTATATAAACATAGGGGATAGGTTAGGCGTAGCTTATACCAATGCATATCCTTACACCTTCACTTAGGCGATAGGTTAGACGCCACCTATGTCAACATAGGCGATGGCTTAGGGGCCGCCTATAACAACATAGGCGATAGGTTCGGCGCCGCTTATACCATTACCTATTCTCACTGCCTCACTTAGGCGATAGGTTAGGGGCCGCCTATGTTAACATAGGATATGGCTTAGGCGACGCCTATATCAGCATAGGCGATAGGTTAGGAGCCACTTATACCACGTCCTATTCTCCCTCCCTCACTTAGGCGATAGGTTAGGCCCCGCCTATGTCAACATAGACGATGGCTTAAGCACCGTCTATATCAACATAGGAGATAGGTTAGGCACCGCTTATACCATTACCTATTCACACTTCCTCACTTAGGCGATAGGTTAGGGGTCGCCTACGTCAACATAGGCGATGGCTTAGGTGCCGCCTATATCAACATAAGCGATAAGTTAGTCACTTCTTATACCCTTGCCTATGCTCACTGCCTCAGTGAGGCGATAGGTTAGGCGCCGCCTATGTAAACATAGGGTATGGCTTAGGCGACGCCTATATCAACATAGGCGATAGGTTAGGCGCCGCTAATACCGTTGCCTATGCTAACTTCCTCACTTAGGCGATAGGTTAGGCACCGCCTATGTCAACATAGCCGATGTCTTAGGGGCCGCCTATATCATCATAGACGATAGGTTAGGTGCCGCTTATACCATTGCCTATGCTTACTACCTCACTTAAGCGATAGGTTTTGTGTCGCCTATATCAACATAGGGGATAGGTTAGGCGTCGCTTATACGATTGCCTATGCTTACTTCCTCACTTAGGCGATAGGTTAGGCGCCACCTATGTCCACATAGGGGATGGCATAGGCACCGCCTATATCAACATAAGCGATAGGTTAGGCTTTGCTTATACCATTGCCTATGCTCACTGCCTCACTTAGGCGATAGGTTAGACGGCACCTATGTCAACATATTGGATGGCATAGCGCCGCCTATATCAACATAGGCGATAGGTTCGGCGCCGCTTATAGCATTCCCTATGCTCACTGCCTCACTTAGGCGATAGGTTAGGCCCCGCTTAGACCATAACCTATGCTCACTGCCTCTCTGCGGCGATAGCTTAGGCGCCGCCTATACCAACATAGGCGTTAGATTAGGCGCCGCTTATACCATTACCTATGATCACTGCATCACTTAGGCGATAGGTTAGGCGCCGCCTATGTTAACATAGGCGTTGGCTTAGGCGTCGCCTATATCAACAAAGGCGATAGGTTAGGAGCCACTTATACTACGTCCTATGCTCACTGCCTCACTTGGGCGATAGGTTAGGTTCTGCCTATGTCAACATAGACGATGGCTTAAGAACCGCCTATATCAACATAGTAGATAGGTTAGGCACCGCTTATACCATTACCTATTCACACTTCCTCACTTAGGCGATAGGTTAGGGGCGGCCTACATCAACATAGGCGATGGATTTCGCGCCGCCCATATCAACATAGGCGATATGTTAGGCGCCGCCTATACCATTTCCAATGCTCACTGCCTCACTGAGGCGATAGGTTAGGCGCCGCCTTTGTCAATATAGGGGATGTCTTAGGCGCCGCCTATATCAACATAGGCGATAGGTTAGGCGCCGCTTATACCATTGCCTATGCTCACTGCCTCACTTAAGCGATAGGTTTGGTGCCGCCTATATCAACATAGGGGATAGGTTAGGAGCCACTTATACCACGTCCTATGCTCACTGCCTCACTTAGGTGATAGGTTAGGCCCCGCCTATGTCAACATAGACGATGGCTTAAGCACCGCCTATATCAACATAGGAGATAGGTTAGGCACCGCTTATACCATTACCTATTCACACTTACTCACTTAGGCGATAGGTTAGGGGACACCTACATCAACATAGGCTATGTCTTAGGCGCCGCCTATATCAACATAGGAGATAGGTTACGCGCCGCTTATACCATTTCCTAAGCTCACTGCCTCACTTAGGCGATAAGTTAGGCGCCACCTATATAAACATAGGCAATAGGTTAGGCGCCGCTTATACCATTGCCTATGCTCACGGCCTCACTTAAGCGATTGGTTTGGTGCCGCCTATACCAACATAGGGGATAGGTTAGGCGTCACTTATACCATTGCCTATGCTTACTATCTAACTTAGGCGATAGGTTAGGCGACACCTATGTCCACATAGGGGATGGCATAGGCGCCGCCTATATAAACATAGGCGATAGGTTAGGCGCCACTTATACCGTTGCCTATGCTCACTGCCTCACTTAGGCGATAGGTTAGACGACACCTATGTCAACATATTGGATGGCATAGGCGCCGCCTATATCAACATAGGCGATAGGTTAGGCGCCGCTTATACCATTACCTATGCTCACTGCCTCACTTAGGCGATAGGTTAGGTGCCGCCTATGTCAACATAGGCGTTGGCTTAGGCGCCGCCTATATCAACAAAGGCGATAGGTTAGGAGCCACTTATACCACGTCCTATGCTCACTTTCTCACTTGGGTAATAGGTTTGGCCCCGCCTATGTCAACATAGACGATGGCTTAAGCACCGCCTATATCAACATAGGAGATAGGTTATGCACCGCTTATACCATTACCTATTCACACTTCCTCACATAGGCGATAGGTTAGGGGCCGCCTACATCAACATAGGCTATGTCTTAGGCGCCGCCTATATCAACATAGGAGATAGGTTACGCGCCGCTTATACCATTGCCTATGCTCACTGCCTTACTTAGGCGATAGGTTAGGCGCCGCCCATGTCAACATAGGCGATGGCTTAGGCGCCGCCTATATCAACAAAGGCGATAGGTTAGGCGCCGCTTATACCATTGCCTATGCTCACTACCTCACTTAAGCGATAGGTTTGGTGCCACCTATATCAACATAGGGGATAGGTTAGGTGCCGCTTATACCATTGCCTATGCTCACTACCTCACTGAGTCGATAGGTTAGGCCTCGCCTATGTCAACATAGGGGATGGCTTAAGCGCCGCCTATATCAACGTAGATGATAGGTTAGGCGCCGCTTATACCATTGCCTATGCTCACTGCCTTACTTAGGTGATAGGTTAGGCGTCGTCTATGTCGACATAGGCGATGGCTTAGGCGCCGCCTATATTCACATAGGCGATATGTTAGGTTCCGCTTATACCAATGCCTATGCTCACTGCCTCACTAAGTCGATAGTTCAGGCGCCGCCCATGTCAACATAGGTAATGTCTTAGGCGCCCCCTATATTAACATAAGCGATAGGTTAGGCGCCGCATATACCATTGCCTATGCTCACTGCCTCACGTAGGCGATAGGTTTTGGCGCTGCTTATACCATCGCCTATGCTCACTGCCTCACCTAGGCGATAGGTTAGGCGCCGCCTATGTCAACATAGGCGATGTCTTAGGCGCCGCCTATATCCACAAAGGCGATATGTTACGCGCCGCTTATACCAATGCCTATGCTCACTGCCTCACTTAGGCGATAGGTTAGATGCCGCCCATGTCAACATAGGAGATGGCGTAGGTGCTGCCTATGTCAACATAGGCGATAGGTTAGGCGCCGCTTAAACCATTGTCTATGCTCACTGCCTCACATAGGTGATAGGTTATGCACCGCCTATGTCAACATAGAAGATGTCTTAGGCGCCGCCTATATCAACATAGGTGATAGGTTAGGCGTCGCTTATACCACTGCCTATGCTAACTACCTCACTTCGACGATATGTTAGGCGCCGCCTATGTCAACATAGGCGATGTCCTAGGCACCGCCTATATCAACATAGGCGATAGGTTGGGCGCGGCATATACCATTGCCTATGGTCATTGCCTCACTTAGGCGATAGGTTAGGCGCCGCCTATGTAAACATAGGAGATGGCTTAGGCGCCGTCTATATAAACATAGGCGATAGGTTAGGCGCTGCTTATACCATTGCCTATTCTCACTGCCTAACTTTGGCGATAGATTAGGCACCTCCAATTTTAACTTGGGCGATGGCTTAGACGCCCCCTATATCAACATAGGCGATAGGTTAGGTGACGCTTATACCGTTGCCTATGATCACTGCCTCACTTAGGCTATAGGTTAGGCTGCGCCTATACCAACATAGGCGATAGGTTAGGCGCCGCTTATACCAATACCTATGCTCACTGCCTCACTTAGGTGATAGGTTAAGCGCCGTCTATGTTGACATAGGCGATGGATTAGGCGCCGCCAATATTCACAGAGGCGATATGTTAGGCTCCGCTTATACGAATGCCTCTGCTCACTGCCTCACTTAGGCGATAGTTTAGGCGCCGCCCATGTCAACATAGGTGATGGCTTAGGCGCCGCCTATATCAACATAGGCGATAGGTTAGGCGACGCATATACCAATGCCTATGCTCACTGCCTCACATAGGTGATAGGTTATGCACCGCCTATGTCAACATAGAAGATGTCTTAGGCGCCACCTATATCAACATAGGTGATAGGTTAGGCGTCGCTTATACCACTGCCCATGTTAACTACCTCACTTCGACGATATGTTAGGCGCCGCCTATGTCAACATAGGCGATGTCCTAGGCACCGCCTATATCAACATAGGCGATAGGTTGGGCGCGGCATATACCATTGCCTATGCTCATTGCCTCACTTAGGCGATAGATTAGGCGCCGCCTATGTAAACATAGGAGATGGCTTAGGCGCCGTCTATATAAACATAGGCGATAGGTTAGGCGCTGCTTATACCATTGCCTATGCTCACTGCCTAACTTTGGCGATAGATTAGGCACCTCCAATTTTAACTTTGGCGATGGCTTAGACGCCCCCTATATCAACATAGGCGATAGGTTAGGTGACGCTTATACCGTTGCCTATGATCACTGCCTCACTTAGGCTATAGGTTAGGCTGCGCCTATACCAACATAGGCGATAGGTTAGGCGCCGCTTATACCAATACCTATGCTCACTGCCTCACTTAGGTGATAGGTTAAGCGTCGTCTATGTCGACATAGGCGATGGCTTAGGCGCCGCCAATATTCACAGAGGCGATATGTTAGGCTTCGCTTATATGAATGCCTCTGCTCACTGCCTCACTTAGGCGATAGTTTAGGCGCCGCCCATGTCAACATAGGTGATGGCTTAGGCGCCGCCTATATCAATATAGGCGATAGGTTAGGCACCGCATATACCAATGCCTATGCTCACTGCCTCACTTAGGCGATAGGTTTGGTGCCGCTTATACCATCGCCTATGCTAACTGCCTCACTTAGGAGATAGGTTAGGGGCATCTTATGTCAACATAGGAAATGGCTTAGGCGCCTCCTATATCAACATAGGCGATACATTAGGCGCTGCTTATACCATTGCCTATGCTCACTGCCTCACTTATGCGATAGGTTTGGCGCAGCATATGTCAACATAGGCGATGAATTAGGCACCGCCTATATAGACATAGGCGAAAGGTTAGGCACCGCTTATACCATTGCCTATGCTCACAGCCTCACTTAACCGAAAGGTTAGGCGCCGCCTATATCAACATAGGTGATAGGTTAGGTGTCGCTTATACCATTGCCTTTTCTCACTGACTTACTTAGACGATAGGTTAGGGGCCGCCTATGTCAATATAGATGGTGGCTTAGGCGCCGCCTATATCAATATTGGCGATAGGTTAGGCACCTCTTATACCATTACCTATGCTTACTGCCTCACCTAGGCGATAGGTTAGGCGCCACCTATTTTAACATAGGCGATGGCTTAGGCGCCGCCTATATCCACATAGGCGATATGTTAGGCGCCGCTTATACCAATGCCTATGCTCACTGCCTCACTTAGGCGATAGGCTAGGCACCGCCTATGTTAACATAGGTGATGGCTTAGGTGCTATCTATATCAACATAGGAGATAGGTTAGGCGCCGCTAATACCATTGCCTATGCTCACTGCCTCACTTAGGCGATAGGTTATGTAACGCCTATGTCAACATAGGAGATGGCTTAGGCGCCGCTATATCAACATAGGTGATAGGTTAGGCGTCGCTTATACCATTGCCTATGCTAACTACCTCACTTCAACGATATGTTAGACGCCGCCTATGTCAACATAGGCGATGTCTTAGGCACCGCCTATATCAACATAGGCGATAGGTTAGGCGCGGCTTATACCATTGCCTATGCTCACTGCCTCACTTAGGCGATAGGCTAGGCGCCGCCTATGTCAACATAGGTGATGGCTTAGGTGCTATCTATATCAACTTAGGAGATAGGTTAGGCGCCGCTAATACCATTGCCTATGCTCACTGCCTCACTTAGGCGATAGGTTATGTAACGCCTATGTCAACATAGGAGATGGCTTAGGCGCCGCTATATCAACATAGGTGATAGGTTAGTCGTCGCTTATACCATTGCCTATGCTAACTACCTCACTTCAACGATATGTTAGACGCCGCCTATGTCAACATAGGTGATGTCTTAGGCACCGCCTATATCAACATAGGCGATAGGTTAGGCGCGGCTTATACCATTGCCTATGCTCATTGCCTCACTTATGCGATAGGTTAGGCGCCGCCTATGTCAACATAGGCGATGGCTTAAGCGCCGCCTATATCAACATAGGCGATAGGTTAGGCGCCGCTTATACCATTACCTATGCTCACTGCCTCACTTAGGCGATAGGTGAGTCGCCGCCTATATCAACATAGGCGATAGGTTAGGCGCCGCTTATACCATTGCCTATGCTCACTGGCTAACTTAGGCGATAGGTTAGGCGCCGCCTATGTCAACATATGTGATGGCTTAGGCGCCGCCAATATCAACATAGGTGATAGGTTAGGTTCCTTATACCATTGCCTATGCTCATTGACTCACTTAGATGATAGGTTAGGCGCCGCCTATGTCAACATAGGTGATGGCTTAGGCGCTGCTTATGCCATAAGCTATGCTCAATGCCTTACTTAGGCGATTGGTTAGGCGCCGCCGATGTCAACATAGGCGATGTCTTAGGCACCACCTATATCAACATAAGTGATTGGTTAAGCGTCGCTTATACCATTCCCTATGCTCACTGCCTTACTTAGGCTATAGGTCAGGCGCCGCATATGTCAACATAGGCGATGGCTTAGGCACCGTCTATATAAACTTAAGCGATAGGTTAGGCGCCGCTTATACCATTGCCTATGCTCAATGCCTAACTTTGGCAATAGATTAGGCACGTCCTATTTCAACATGGGCGATGGCTTAGGTTCCCCCTGTATCAATATAGGCGAAAGGTTAGGCGCCGCTTATACCATTTCCTATGATCACTGCCTCACTTAGGCAATAGGTTAGGCGCTGCTTATACCATTGCTTATGCTCACTGCCTCACTTAGGCGATTGGTTAGGTGTCGCCTATGTCAACATAGGTGATGTCTTAGGCGCCGCCTATATTAACATAGGATATAGGTTAGGCATCGCTTATACCATTGCCTATTCTCACTACCTCACTTAGGCGATTGGTTAGGCGCCGGCTATGTTAACATAGGTGATGGCTTAGGTGCTCCCTATATCCATATTGGCGATACGTTAGGTGCCGCTTATACCATTACCTATGCTCACTGCCTCACTTAGTCGATAGGTGAGGCGCCGCCGATATCAACATAGGCGTTAGGTTAGGTGCCGCTTATACCATTACCTATGCTCACTGCCTCACTTAGTCGATAGGTGAGGCGCGCCTATATCAACATACGCGTTAGGTTAGGCGCCGTCTATGTCAACATAGATGATGGCTTAGGCGCTGCCTATATCAACATAGGTGATAGGTTAGGGGCCTTATACCATTGCCTATGCTCATTGACTCACTTAGGCGATAGGTTAGGCGCCGCCTATGTCAACATAGGGGATGGCTTAGGCGCCCCTTAGACCATTATCTATGCTCAATACCGTACTTAGACGATAGGTTAGGCGCCGCCTATGTCAACATAGGCGATGTCTTAGGAGCCATCTATATCAACATAGGCGATTGGTTAGGCGCCGCTTATACCATTACCTATGCTCACTGCCTTACATAGGCTATAGGTCAGGCGCCGCATATGTCAACATAGGCGATGGCTAAGGCGCCCCCGATATAAACATAGGCGATAGGTTAGGCGCCGCTTATACCATTTCCTATGCGCACTTCCTAACTTTGGCGATAGATAAGGCACCTCCTATTTCAACATGGGTGATGGCTTAGGCGCCCCCTATATTAACATAGGCGATAGGTTAGGCGCCGCTTATGTCAACAACGGCGATGGCTTAGGCGCTGCCTATATCCACATAGACGACAGGTTAGGCGCCGCTTATACCATAGCCTATGCTCACAGCCTCACTTAGGCGATAGGTTAGGTGCCCCCTATATCAACATAGGCGATGGCTTAGGCGCCGCCCGTATCAATATAGGCGATAGGTTAGGCACCGCTTATACCATGCCCTATGCTTACCGGCACACTTAGGCGATAGGTTAGGTGCCGCCTATGTAAAAATAGTAGATGGCTTAGGAGGCGCCTATATCAACATAGGTTATAGGCTAGGCGCCACTTATACCATTACCTATTCTCACTTCCTCACTTAGGCAATAGGTTAGGGGCCGCCTATGTAAGCATAGGCGATGGCTTAGGCGCCATCTATATCAACATAGGCGATAGGTTAGGCGCCGCTTATACCATTTCCTATGCTCACTCCCTCACTTAGGCGATAGGTTAGGAGCCACTTATACCATTGCCTATGCTCACAGCCTCACTTAGGCGATAGGTTAGGCGCCGCTTATATCAACATAAGCGATAGGTTAGGTGTCACTTATACTATTGCCTATGCTCACTACCTCACTTAGGCGATAGGTTAGGCGCCGCGTATTTAAACATGGGCGATGCCATAGGCGCCGCCTATATCAACGTAGGCGATAGGTTAGGCGCCGCTTATACCATTTCCTATTCTAACTGCCTTACTTAGGCGATAGGTTAGGGGCCGCCTATGTACATATTGGCGATGGCTTAGGCTCCACCAATATCAATATAAGCGATAGGTAGGCGCCGATTATACCATTAACTATGCTCACTGCCTCACTTAGGTGATAGGTTAGGCGCCGTCTATGTCAACATAGGCGATGGCTTAGGTGCCGCCTATATTCAATTAGGCGATATGTTAGGATCCGCTTATACCAATGCCTATGCTCACTGCCTCACTTAGGCGATAGGTTAGGCGCCGCCCATGTCAACATAGGTGATGGCTTAGGCGCCGCGAATATCAACATAGGCGATAGGTTAGGCGCCGCAAATACCATTGCCTATGATCACTGCCTCACTCAGGCGATAGGTTTGGCGCCGCTTACACCATCGCCTATGCTCACTGCCTCACTTAGGCGATAGGTTAGGGGAAGTCTATGTCAACATAGGCGATGTCTTAGGCGCCGCCTATATCAACATAGGCGATTGGTTAGGCACCGCTTATACCATTGCCTATGCTCACTTCCTCACTTAGGCGATAGGTTAGGCGCAGCCTATGTCAACTTAGGTGATGGATTAGGCGCCGCCTATATAGACATAGGCGAAAGGTTAGGCACCGCTTATACCATTGCCTATGCTCACAGACTAACTTAGGTGATAGGTTAGACGCCGCCTATATCAACATAGGCGATAGGATAGGTGCCGCTTATACCATTGCCTATGCTCACTACCTCACTTAGGCGATAGGTTAGGCGCCGCCTATGAAAACACAAGCGATTCCTTAGGCGCCGCCTATATCAACATAGGCGATAGGTTAGGCGCCGCTTATACCATTTCCTATTCTAAGTGCCTTACTTAGGCTATTGGTTAGGCGCCGTCCATGTCAATATTGGCGATGGCTTAGGCGCCGGCTATATCAACTTAGGTGATAGGCTAGGCGTCGCATATACCATTTCCTATGCTCACTCCCTCACTTAGGCGATAGGTTAGGAGCCACTTATACCATTTCCTATGCTCACAGCCTCACTTAGGCGATAGGTTAGGCGCCGCTTATATCAACATAAGCGATAGGTTAGGTGTCACTTATACTATTGCCTATGCTCACTACCTCACTTAGGCGATAGGTTAGGCGCCGCGTATTTAAACATGGGCGATGCCATAGGCGCCGCCTATATCAACGTAGGCGATAGGTTAGGCGCCGCTTATACCATTTCCTATTCTAACTGCCTTACTTAGGCGATAGGTTAGGGGCCGCCTATGTACATATTGGCGATGGCTTAGGCGCCACCAATATCAATATAAGCGATAGGTAGGCGCCGATTATACCATTAACTATGCTCACTGCCTCACATAGGTGATAGGTTAGGCGCCGTCTATGTCAACATAGGCGATGGCTTAGGTGCCGCCTATATTCAATTAGGCGATATGTTAGGATCCGCTTATACCAATGCCTATGCTCACTGCCTCACTTAGGCGATAGGTTAGGCGCCGCCCATGTCAACATAGGTGATGGCTTAGGCGCCGCGAATATCAACATAGGCGATAGGTTAGGCGCCGCAAATACCATTGCCTATGATCACTGCCTCACTCAGGCGATAGGTTTGGCGCCGCTTACACCATCGCCTATGCTCACTGCCTCACTTAGGCGATAGGTTAGGGGAAGTCTATGTCAACATAGGCGATGTCTTAGGCGCCGCCTATATCAACATAGGCGATTGGTTAGGCACCGCTTATACCATTGCCTATGCTCACTTCCTCACTTAGGCGATAGGTTAGGCGCAGCCTATGTCAACTTAGGTGATGGATTAGGCGCCGCCTATATAGACATAGGCGAAAGGTTAGGCACCGCTTATACCATTGCCTATGCTCACAGACTAACTTAGGTGATAGGTTAGACGCCGCCTATATCAACATAGGCGATAGGATAAGTGCCGCTTATACCATTGCCTATGCTCACTACCTCACTTAGGCGATAGGTTAGGCGCCGCCTATGAAAACACAAGCGATGCCTTAGGCGCCGCCTATATCAACATAGGCGATAGGTTAGGCGCCGCTTATACCATTTCCTATTCTAAGTGCCTTACTTAGGCTATTGGTTAGGCGCCGTCCATGTCAATATTGGCGATGGCTTAGGCGCCGGCTATATCAACTTAGGTGATAGGCTAGGCGTCGCATATACCATTGCCTATGCTCACTGCCTCACTTAGACGATAGGTTAGGCGTCTTCTATGTCAACATAGGCGATAGCTTAGGCGCCGCCTATATCAACATAGGCGATTGGTTAGGCGCTGCTTATACCATTTCCTATTCTTACTACCGCAATTAGGCGTTATGTTAGGCGCCACTTATGTCAACATAGGCGATGGCTTAGGCGCCGCCAAAATCAACATAGGCAATGGCTTAGGCGCCGCCTATATCAACATAGGTGATATGTTAGGCGCCGCTTATACCATGTCCTATCCTTACTTCCTCACTTAGGTGATTGGTTAGGCGTCGCCTATATCAACATAGGCGATAGGCTAGGCGCCTCTTATACCGTTACCTATTCTCACTGCCTCACTTAGGCAATAGGTTAGAGGCCGCCTATGTCAACATGGGCGATGGCTTAGGCGCCATGTATATCAACATAGGTGATAGGTTAGGCGCCACTTATACCATTGCCTATGCTCACCGCCTCACTTAGGCCATAGGTTAGGCGCCGCCCATGTCAACATAGGCGACAACTTAGGCGCCTCCTATATCAACATAGGCGATAGGTTAGGTGCTGCTTATACTATTGCCAATGCTCATTGCCTCACTTAGGCGATAGGTTAGGGGCCGCCTATATCAACAGAGGCGATAGGTTTGGCCCCGCTTATACCATTACCTATGCTCACTGCCTCACTTTGGCGATAGGTTAGGCGCCTTCTATGTCAACATAGGCGATAGCTTAGGCGCCGCCTATATCAACATAGGCGATTGGTTAGGCGCTGCTTATACCATTTCCTATTCTTACTACCGCAATTAGGCGTTATGTTAGGCGCCGCTTATGTCAACTTAGGCGCCGCCAAAATCAACATAGGCAATGGCTTAGGCGCCGCCTATATCAACATAGGTGATATGTTAGGCGCCACTTATACCATGTCCTATCCTTACTTCCTCACTTAGGTGATAGGTTAGGCGTCGCCTATATCAACATAGGCGATAGGCTAGGCGCCTCTTATACCGTTACCTATTCTCACTGCCTCACTTAGGCAATAGGTTAGAGGCCGCCTATGTCAACAGAGGCGATAGGTTTGGCGCCGCTTATACCATTACCTATGCTCACTGCCTCACTTTGGCGATAGGTTAGGCGCCGCCTATGTCAACATAGGCGATACGTTAGGCGCCGCTTATACCATTACCTATGCTCATTAACTCACTTAGGCGAAAGGTTAGGCAATGCCTATATCAACATTGGAGATAAGTTAGGTGCCGCTTATACCATTGCCTATGCTCACTGCCTCACTTAGGCGATAGGTTAGGCGCCGCCCATGTCAACATAGGCGACATCTTAGCCTCCGCCTATATGAACATAGGCGATAGGTTAGGCGCCGCTTATACTATTGCCTGTGCTCACATCCTCACTTAGGCGATAGGTTAGGCGCCTCCTATATCAACATAGGCGATTGGTTTGGCACCGCTTATACCATTGCCAATGCTCACTGTGTCACTTAGGTGATGGGTTAGGTACCGCCTATGTCAACATAGGCGATGGCTTAGGTGGTCCCTATATCAACATAGACGATAGGTTAGGCACCGCTTATACCATTACCTATGCTCATTGCCTCACTTACGCGATAGGTTAGGCACCGCCAATATCAACATAGGGGATAGGGTAGGCCACTTATACCATTACCTATTCTTACTACCTCACTTAGGCAATAGGTTAAGAGCCGCCTATGTCAACATAGGCGATGGCTTAGGCTCCATCTATATCAACATAGGCGGTAGATTAGGCGCCCCTTATACCATTGCCTATGCTCACTGCGTCACTTAGGAGATAGGTTAGGCGCCGCCCATGTTAACATAGGCGATGACTTAGGCGCCTCCCATATCAACATAGGCGATAGGTTAGGCGCCGTTTCTACCATTGCCTATGCTCACTTCCTCACTTAGGCGATAGGTTAGCCGCCGCCTATATCAACATAGGGGATAGTTTTGACGCTGCCTATACCAACATAGGGGATAGATTTGGTGCCGCTTATACCATTGCCTATGCTCACTACCTCACTTAGGCGATAGGTTTGGCGCCGCTTATACCATTACCTATGCTCACTACCTTACTTAGGAGATAGGTTAGGTGCCGCCTATGTCAACATAGGCTATGGATTTGGCTCCGACTATATAAACATAGGCGATAGGTTAGGCGCCGCTTATACCATTACCTATGCTCATTGCCTCACTTAGGCGATAGGTTAGGCGCCGCCTATGTCAACATAGGCGATGGCTTAAGCACCACCTATGTCAACATAGGCGATGAGTTAGGCGCCGCTTATACCATTTCCTATGCTCACTGGCTTACTTAGGCGATAGGTTAGGCGCCGCCTAAGTAAATATACGCGATGGCTTAGGCGCCACCTATATCAACCTAGGTGATAGATTAGGCCCCGCTTATACCATTACCTATGCTCACTGCCTTATTTAGGCGATAGGTCAGGCACCGCCTATGTCAACATAGGCAATGTCTTAGGCGCCGCATATGTGAGCATAGGCGATGGCTTAGGCGCCCTCTTTATCAACAAAGGAGATAGATTAGGCGCCTCTTATACCATTGCCTATGCTCACAGCCTCACTTCGGTGATAGGTCAGGCGCCGCCTATGTGAACATATGTTATGGCTTAGGCGCCGCCTATATCAACCTAGGAGATAGGGTTGGCGCTGCTTATACCATTTCCTATTCTCACTGCCTCACTTAGACGATTGGTTAGGCGCCACCTATGTCAACATAGGCGATGGTTTAGGCGCCGCCTATATCAACATAGGCGATAGGTTAGGCGCCGCCTATATCAATATAGGCGATAGGTTAGGGGCTGCCTATATTAACATAGAAGATAGGTTAGGCGACGCTTATACCATTCCGTATGCTCACTGCCACACTTAGGCGATAGGTTAGGTGACTCCTATGTCAACATAGGTGATGGCTTAGGCACCGCCTATATCAACATAGGAGATAGGTTAGGCACCGCTTATACCATTGCCTATTCTCACTGCCTCACTTAGGTGATTGGTTAGGAGTTGCCTATTGCAACAAAGGCGATGGCTTAGGTGCCGCCTATATCAACATAGGCGATAGGTTAGGCGACGTCTATATCAATATAGGCGATAGGTTAAGCGTTGCCTATATCAACAAAGGCGATAGGTTAGGTGCCACCTATGTTAACATAGGTGATGTCTTAGGCACCGCCTATATCAACATAGAAGATAGGTTAGGCACCGCTTATACCATTTCCTATTCTCACTGCCTCACTTAGGCGATTGGTTAGGCGCTGCGTATGTTAACAAAGTCGATGGCTTAGGCGCTGACTATATCCACATAGGCGATAGGTTAGGCGCCGCTTATACCATTGCCTATGCTCACAGCCTCATTTAGGCGATAGGTTAGGCGCCGCCTATGTCAACATTGGAGATGGATTAGGTGCCCCCTATATCAACATAGGCGAAAGGTTAGGTGCCGCTTATACCATTGCCTATGATCACTGCCTCACTTAGGCAATAGGTTAGGCACCGCCTATGTCAACATAGACGATGGCTTAGGCGCTGCCTATATCAACATAGGCGATAGGTTAGGCGCCGCTTATACCATGTCTTATGCTTACTACCTCACTTAGGCGATAGGTTAGGCGCCGCCTATGTAAACATAGGCGATGGCATAGGCGCCGCCTATATCAACATAGGTGATAGGCCAGGCGCCGCTTATACCATTACCTATTCTCACTGCCTCAATTAGGCAATAGGTTAGGGGCCGCCTATGTCAACATAGGCGATGGCTTAGGCGCCATCTATATCAACATAGGCGATAGGTTAGGCGCTGCTTATACCATTTCCTTTGCTTACAGCCTCACTTAGGCGATAGGTTAGGCGCCGCCCATGTCAACATAGGCGACGGCTTAGGCGCCGCCTTTATCAACATCGGCGATAGGTTAGGCGCCGCTTATACCATTGCCTATGCCCACTACCTCACTTAGGCGATAGGTTAGGCGCCGCTTATATCAACATAGGCGATAGGTTTGGCGCCGCCAATACCAACATAGGGGATAGATTTGGCTCCGCTTATACCATTGCCTATGCTCACTGCCTTACTTAGGCGTTAGGATTGGCGCCGCTAATACCATTATCTATGCTCACTGCCTTACTTAGGAGATAGGTTAGGCGCCGCCTATGTCAACATTGGCAATGGCTTAAGCGCCGCCTATATTAACATAGGCGATAGGTTAGGCTTTGCTTATACCATTACCTATGCTCATTGCCTCACTTAGGTGATAGGTTAGGCACCGCCTGTGTCAACATAGGCGATGGCTAAAGCGCCGCCTATATCAACATAGGCGATGGGTTAGGCGCCGTTTATACCATTGCGTATGCTCACTACCTTGCTTAGGCGATAGGTTAGGAGCCGTCTATGTCAACATAGGCGATGGCTTAGGCGCCGCCTATATCAACATAGGTGAAAGGTTAGGTGCCGCTTATACCATTGCCTATGCTCACTACCTCACTTAGGCGATAGGTCAGGCGCCGCCTATGTCAACATTGGTGATGCCTTAGGCGCCACCTATATCAACATAGGAGATAGGTTAGGCACCTCTTATACCATTGCCTATTCTCACTGCCTCACTTAGACGATTGGTTAGGCGCCGCCTATGTTAACATAGGCGATGGTTTAGGCGCCTCCTATATCAACATAGGCGATAGGTTAGGCACCGCTTATACCATTACCTATGCCCACTACCTCACTTAGGCGATAGGTTAGGCGCCGCTTATATCAACATAGGCGATAGGTTTGGCGCCGCCAATACCAACATAGGGGATAGATTTGGCTCTGCTTATACCATTGCCTATGCTCACTGACTTACTTAGGCGTTAGGGTTGGCGCCGCTAATACCATTACCTATGCTCACTGCCTTACTTAGGAGATAGGTTAGGCGCCGCCTATGTCAACATTGGCGATGGCTTAAGCGCCGCCTATATTAACATAGGCGATAGGTTAGGCTTTCCTTATACCATTACCTATGCTCATTGCCTCACTTAGGCGATAGGTTAGGCACCGCCTGTGTCAACATAGGCGATGGCTAAAGCGCCGCCTATATCAACATAGGCGATGGGTTAGGCACCGTTTATACCATTGCGTATGCTCACTACCTTGCTTAGGCGATAGGTTAGGAGCCGTCTATGTCAACATAGGCTATGGCTTAGGCGCCGCCTATATCAACATAGGTGAAAGGTTAGGTGCCGCTTATACCATTGCCTATGCTCACTACCTCACTTAGGCGATAGGTCAGGCGCCGCCTATGTCAACATTGGTGATGCCTTAGGCGCCACCTATATCAACATAGGAGATAGGTTAGGCACCTCTTATACCATTGCCTATTCTCACTGCCTCACTTAGACGATTGGTTAGGCGCCGCCTATGTTAACATAGGCGATGGTTTAGGCGCCTCCTATATCAACATAGGCGATAGGTTAGGCACCGCTTATACCATTACCTATGCTTATTTCCTCACTTATGCGACAGGTTAGGCGCCGCCTATATCAACATAGGCGATAGGTTAGGCCCAGCTTATACCATTACCTACGCTCACTGCCTCACTTAGGCGATAGGTTAGGCATCGCCTATGTCAACATAGGCGATGGCTTAGGCGCCGCCTATATCCACATAGGCGATATGTTAGGCTCCGCTTATACCAATGCCTATGCTCACTACCTCACTTAGGAGATAGGTTAGGCGCCGCCCATGTCAACATAGGTGATGGCTTTGGCGCCGCCTATATCAACATAGGCGATAGGTTAGGCGCCGCTTATACCATTGCCTATGCTCACTGCCTCACTTCTATAGGTTAGGCGTTGTCTATGTCCACATAGGGGATGGGTTAGGCGGCGCCATTATGAACATAGGCGATAGGTTAGGCGCCGCTTATACCATTGCCTAAGCTCACTTCTTCACTTAGGCGATAGGTTAGGCGCCTCCTATGACAACATAGGCGATAGCTTAGGCGCCGCCTATATAAACAAAGGCGATAGGTTAGGAGCCACTTTTACCAAATCCTATGCTCACTACCTCACTTAGGCAATAGGTTAGGTGCCACCTATATCCACATTAGCGATATTTTAGGTGCCACTTATACCATTGCCTTTGCTCACTGCCTCACTTAGGCGATAGGTTAGGCGCCGCCTAGGTCAACATAGGCGTTGGCTTAGGCGCCGCCTATATCAACAAAGGCAATAGTTTAGGAGCCACTTTTACCACATCCGATGCTCACTACCTCACTTAGGCGATAAATTAGGTGCCGCCTATGTCAACATAGACGATGGCTTAAGCACCGCCTATATCAACATAGGAGATAGGTTAGGCATAGCTTATACCATTACCTATTCACACTTCCTCACTTAGGAGATAGTTTAGGGGCCGGCTACGTCAACATAGGCGATGGCTTAGTCTCCACCTATATCAACATAGGCGGTAGGTTAGGCGCCGCTTATACCATTGCCTATGCTCACTGCCTCACTTAGGTGATAGGTTAGGCGCCGCCCATGTCAACATAGGCGATGGGTTAGGTGCTGCCGATATCAACATAGGAAATAGGTTAGGAGCCGCTTATTCCATTGCCTATACTCAATTCCGCACTTAAGCGATAGGTTTGGTGCCACCTATATCAACATAGGGCATAGGTTAGGCGTCGCTTTTACCATTGCCTATGCTAACTTCCTCACTTAGGCGATAGGTTAGGCACCGCCTATGTCAATATAGCCGATGGCTTAGGTGCCACCTATATTAACATAGGCGATAGGTTAGGCGCCGCTTATACCATTGCCTATGGTCACTGCCTCACTCAAGCGATAGGAATGGTGCCGCCTATATCAACATAGGGGATAGGTTAGACGTCGCTTATACCATTGCCTATGCTTACTGCCTCACTTAGGCGATTGGATAGGCGCCACCTATGTCCACATAGGGGATGTCATAGGCGCCGCCTATATTAACATAGGCGATAGGTTAGGCTTTGCTTATACCATTGCCTATGCTCACTGCCTCACTTAGGCGATAGGTTAGACGGCACCTATGTCAACATATTGGATGGCATAGGCGCCTCCTATATTAACATAGGAGATAGGATAGGCGCCGCTTATACCATTGCCTATGCTCAATGCCTCACTTAGGCGATAGGTTCGGCGCTGCCTATGTCAACATAGGCATTGGCTTAGGTGCCGTCTATATCAACAAAGGAGATAGGTTAGGAGCCACTTATACTACGTCCTATGCTCACTGCCTTACTTAGGCGATAGGTTAGGCCCCGCCTATGTCAACATAGACGATGGCTTAAGCACCGCCTATATCAACATAGGAGATAGTTTAGGCACCGTTTATACCATTACCTATTCACACTTCCTCACTTAGGCGATAGGTTAGGGGCCGCCTACGTCAACATAGGCGATGCCTTAGGAGCCGCCTATATCAACATAGGCGATAGGTTAGGCGCTGCTTATACCATTGCCTATGCTCATTGCCTTTCTTAGGCGATAGGTTAGGGGCTGCCTATGTCAACATTGGCGATGGCTTACGCGTCGCCCATATCAACATAGGCGAAAGGTTAGGCGCCACTTTTACCATTGCCTATGCTCACTGCCTCACTTAAGCGATAGGTTTGGTGCCGCCTATATCAACATAGGGGATAGGTCAGGCGCCGTTTATACCATTACCTATGCTCACTGCCTCACTGATGCGATAGGTTAGGCGCCGCCTATGTCAACATAGGGGATGGCTTAGGCGCCGCCTATATGAACATAGGCGATAGGTTAGGCACCGCTTATACCACTGCCTATGCTCACTGCCTCACTTAAGCGATAGGTTTGGTGCCGCCTATATCAACATATGGGATAGGTTAGGTGTAGCTTATACCAATGCCTATCCTCATAGCTTCACTTAGGCGATAGGTTAGGCGCCACCTATGTCAACATAGGCGATGTCTTAGGCGCCGCCTATATCAACATAGGCGATAGGTTAGGCGCCGCTTATACCATTGCCTATTCTCTCTGCCTCACTTAGGTGATAGGTTATGGGCCGCCTATGATAACATAGGGGATGGCTTAGGAGCCGCCTATATCAACATAGGTGATTAGTTAGGCGCTACTTATACCATTGCCTATGCTCACTGCCTTACTTAGGCGATAGGTTAGGGGCCGCCAATGTCAACAAAGGCGATGGCTTACACGCCGCCATTATCAACATAGGCAATAGGTTAGGCGCCGCTTATACCATTGCCTATGCTTACTGCCTCACTTAGGCGATAGGTTAGGCGCCGCCCATGTCAACATTGACGATTGCTTAGGCGCTGCCCATATCAACTTAGGCGATAGGTTAGGTGCCGCTTATACCATTTCCTATGCTCATTGCCTCACTTAAGCGATAGGTTTGGTGCCGCCTATATCAACATAGGGGATAGGTCAGGAGCCGCTTATACCATTGCCTATGCTCACTGCCTCACTGAGGCGATAGGTTAGGTGTCGCCTATGTCAACATAGGGGATGGCTTAGGCGCCGCCTATATCAACATAGGCGATAGGTTAGGCGCCGGTTATACCACTGCCTATGCTCACTGCCTCACTTAAGCGATAGGTTTGGTGCCGCCTATATCAACATAGGGGATAGGTTAGGTGTAGCTTATACCAATACCTATCCTCACAGCTTCACTTAGGCGATAGGTTAGGCGCCACCTATGTCAACATAGGCGATGTCTTAGGCGCCGCCTATAACAACATAGGCGATAGGTTACGCGCCGCTTATACCATTGCCTATTCTCTCTGCCTCACTTAGGCGATAGGTTAGGGGCCGCCTATGATAACTTAGGCGATGGCTAAGGCGCCGCCTATATCAACATAGGCGATAGGTTAAGAGCCACATATACCATGTCCTATGCTCACTACCGCTCTTAGGAGATAGGTTAGGCGCCGCCTATCTCAATATAGACGATGGCTTAAGCACCGCCAATATCAACATAGGAGATTGGTTAGCCACCGCTTATACCATTACCTATTCACACTTTCTCACTTAGGCGATAGGTTATGGGCTGCCTACCTCAACATAGGCGATGGCTTAGGCGCCGCCAATATAAACATAGGCGATAGGTTAGGCGCTTCTTATACCATTGCCTATTATCACTGCCTCACTTAGGCGATAGGTTAAGCGATGGCATAGGCGCCGCATATATCAACATAGGAGATTGGTTAGGCACTGCTTATACCATTACCTATTCACACTTCCGCACTTAGGCGATAGGTTAGGCGCCACCTATGTCCATATAGGGGATGGCATAGGCGCCGCCTGTATCAACATAGGCGATAGGTTAGGCGCCGCTTATACCATTGCCTATGCTCACTGCATCACTTAGGCGACAGGTTAGACGGGACCTATGTCAACATATTGGATGGCATAGTTGCCTCCTATATCAACATAGGCGATAGGTTAGGCGCCGCTTATACCATTGCCTATGCTTACTGCCTCACTTAGGCGATAGCATAGGCCCCACTTATACCATTGCCTATGCTCACTGCCTCACTGAGGCGATAGGTTAGGCGCCGCCTATGTCAACAAAGGGGATGGCTTAGGCGCCGCCTATATCAACATAGGCGATAGTTTAGGCGCCGCTTATACCATTGCCTATGCTCACTGCCTCACTTAGGCGATAGGTTAGGCGCCGCCCATGTGAACATAGGCGTTGGCTTAGGCGCCGCCTATATCAACATAGGCGATAGGTTAGGCGCCGCTTATACCATTGCCTATGCTCACTGCCTCACTGAGGCGATAGGTTAGGCGCTGCCTTTGTCAATATAGGGGATGTCTTAGGCGCCGCCTATATAAACATAGGCGATAGGTTAGGCGCCACTTATACCATTGCCTATGCTCACCGCCTCACTTAAGTGATAGGTTTGGTGCCGCCTATATCAACATAGGGGATAGGTTAGGCGTAGCTTATACCAATGCCTATCCTTACAGCTTCACTTAGGCGATAGGTTAGGCCTCGCCTATGTCAACATAGACGATGGATTAAGCACCGTCTATATCAACATAGGAGATAGGTTAGGCACCGCTTATACCATTCCCTATTCACACTTCCTCACTTAGGCGATAGGTTAGGGGCCGCCAACGTCAACATAGGCGATGGCTTAGGCGCCGCCTATATCAGCATAAGCGATAAGTTAGTCACTTCTTATACCCTTGCCTATGCTCACTGCCTCAGTGAGGCGATAGGTTAGGCGCCGCCTATGTAAACATAGGGTATGGCTTAAGCGACGCCTATATCAACATAGGCGATAGGTTAGGCGCCGCTAATACCGTTGCCTATGCTAACTTCCTCACTTAGGTGATAGGTTAGGCACCGCCTATGTCAACATAGCCGATATCTTAGGCGCCGCCTATATCAACATAGGCGATAGGTTAGGCGCCGCTTATACCATTGCTTATGCTTACTACCTCACTTAAGCGATAGGTTTTATGCTGCCTAAATCAACATAGGGGATAGGTTAGGCGTCGCTTATACCATGGCCTATGCTTACTTCCTCACTTAGGCGATAGGTTAGGCGCCACCTATGTCCACATAGGGGATGGCATAGGCACCGCCTATATCAACATAGGCGATAGGTTAGGCTTTGCTTATACCATTGCCTATGCTCGCTGCCTCACTTAGGCGATAGGTTAGACGGCACCTATGTCAACATATTGGATGGCATAGCGCCGCCTATATCAACATAGGCGATAGGTTCGGCGCCACTTATAGCATTGCCTATGCTCACTGCCTCACTTAGGCGATAGGTTAGGCCCCGCTTATACCATTACCTATGCTCACTGCCTCACTGCGGCGATAGGTTAGGCGCCGCCTATACCAACATAGGCGTTAGATTAGGCGCCGCTTATACCATTGCCTATGATCACTGCCTCACTTAGGCGATAGGTTAGGCGCCGCCTATGTTAACATAGGCGTTGGCTTAGGCACCGCCTATATCAACAAAGGCGATAGGTTAGGAGCCACTTACACAACGTCCTATGCTCACTGCCTCACTTGGGCGATAGGTTAGGTTCTGCCTATGTCAACATAGACGATGGCTTAAGCACCGCCTATATCAACATTGGAGATAGGTTAGGCACCGCTTATACCATTATCTATTCACACTTCCTCACTTAGACGATAGGTTAGGGGCGGCCTACATCAACATAGGCGATGGATTTCGCGCCGCCCATATCAACATAGGCGATATGTTAGGCGCCGCTTATACCATTGCCTATGCTCACTGCCTCACTGAGGCGATAGGTTAGGCGCCGCCTTTGTCAATATAGGGGATGTCTTAGGCGCCGCCTATATCAACATAGGCGATAGGTTAGGCGCCGCTTATACCATTGCCTATGCTCACTGCCTCACTTAAGCGATAGGTTTGGTGCCGCCTATATCAACATAGGGGATAGGTTAGGAGCCACTTATACCACATCCTATGCTCACTGCCTCACTTAGGTGATAGGTTAGTCCCCGCCTATGTCAACATAGACGATGGCTTAAGCACCGCCTATCTCAACATAGGAGATAGGTTAGGCACCGCTTATACCATTACCTATTCACACTTTCTCACTTAGGCGATAGGTTAGGGGACGCCTACATCAACATAGGCTATGTCTTAGGCGCCGCCTATATCAACATAGGCGATAGGTTACGCGCCGCTTATACCATTTCCTATGCTCACTGCCTCACTGAGGCGATAGGTTAGGCGTCGCCTATGTCAACATAGGGGATGGCTTAGGCGCCGCCTATATCAACATAGGCGATAGGTTAGGCACCGGTTATACCACTGCCTATGCTCACTGCCTCTCTTAAGCGATAGGTTTGGTGCCGCCTATATCAACATAGGGGATAGGTTAGGTGTAGCTTATACCAATACCTAACCTCACAGCTTCACTTAGGCGATAGGTTAGGCGCCACCTATGTCAACATAGGCGATGTCTTAGGCGCCACCTATATCAACATAGGCGATAGGTTACGTGCCGCTTAAACCATTGCCTATTCTCTCTGCCTCACTTAGGCGATAGGTTAGGGGCCGCCTATGATAACTTAGGCGATGGCTAAGGCGCCGCCTATATCAACATAGGCGATAGGTTAAGAGCCACATATACCACGTCCTATGCTCACTACCTCACTTAGGAGATAGGTTAGGCACCGCCTATCTCAATATAGACGATGGCTTAAGCACCGCCTATATCAACATAGGAGATTGGTTAGCCACCGCTTATACCATTACCTATTCACACTTCCTCACTTAGGCGATAGGTTATGGGCCGCCTACCTCAACATAGGCGATGGCTTAGGCGCCGCCAATATCAACATAGGCGATAGGTTAGGCGCTGCTTATACCATTGCCTATGCTCACTGCCTCACTTAGGCGATAGGTTAGGCGCCGCCCATGTCAACATAGGAGATGGTATCGGCGCCGCCTATATCAACATAGGAGATTGGTTAGGCACCGCTTATACCATTACCTATTCACACTTCCGCACTTAGGCGATAGGTTAGGCGCCACCTATGTCCATATAGGGGATGGCATAGGCGCTGCCTGTATCAACATAGGCGATAGGTTAGGCGCCGCTTATACCATTGCCTATGCTCACTGCCTCACTTAGGCGATAGGTTAGATGGGACCTATGTCAACATATTGGATGGCATAGGCGCCTCCTATATCAACATAGGCGATAGGCTAGGCGCCGCTTATACCATTGCCAATGCTCCCTGCCTCACTTAGGCGATAGGTTAGGCCCCGCTTATACCATTGCCTATGCTCACTGCCTCACTGAGGCGATAGGTTAGGCGCCGCCTATGTCAACATAGGGGATGGCTTAGGCGCCGCCTATATCAACATAGGCGATAGTTTAGGTGCCGCTTATACCATTGCCTATGCTCACTGCCTCACTTAGGCAATAAGTTAGGTTCCGCCTATGTCAACATATGCGTTGGCTTAGGCGCCGCCTATATCAACAAAGGGGATAGGTTAGGAGCCACTTATACCACGTCCTATGCTCACTGCCTCACTTAGGCGATAGGTTAGGCTTCGCCTATGTCAACATAGACGATGGCTTAAGCACCGCCTATATCAACATAGGAGAGAGGTTAGGCACCGCTTATACCATTACCTATTCACACTTTCTCAATTAGGCGATAGGTGAGGGGCCACCTACGTCAACATAGGCGATGGCCTACGCGCCACCCATATCAACATAGGCCATAGGTTAGGCGCCGCTTATACCATCGCCTATGATCACTGCCTCACTTAGGCGATAGGTTAGGCGCCGCCCATGTCAACATAGGCGTTGGCTTAGGCGCCGCCTATATCAACTTAGGCGATAGGATAGGCGCCGCTTATACCATTACCAATGCTCACTACCTCACTTAAGCGATAGGTTTGGTGCCACCTATATCAACATAGGGGATAGGTTAGGCGCCGCTTATACCTTTGCCTATGCTGACTGCCTCACTGAGGCGATAGGTTCGGCGCCGCTTATAGCATTGCCTATGCTCACTGCCTCACTTAGGCGATAGGTTAGGCCCCGCTTATACCATTACCTATGCTAACTGCTTCACTGCGGCGATAGGTTAGGCGCCGCCTATATCAACATAGGCGATAGATTAGGCGCCGCTTATACCATTGCCTATGATCACTGCATCACTTAGGTGATAGGTTAGGCGCCGCCTATGTTAACATAGGTGTTGGCTTAGGCCCTGCCTATATCAACAAAGGCGATAGGTTAGGAGCCACTTATACAACGTCCTATGCTCACTGCCTCACTTAGCCGATAGGTTAGGTTCTGCCTATGTCAACATAGACGATGGCTTAAGCACCGCCTATATCAACATAGGAGATAGGTTAGGCACCGCTTATACCATTACCTATTCACACTTTCTCACTTAGGCGATAGGTTAGGGGCGGCCTACATCAACATAGGCGATGGATTACGCGCCGCCCATATCAACATAGGCGATATGTTAGGCGCCGTTTATACCATTACCTATGCTCACTGCCTCACTTAGGCGATAGGTTAGGCGCCGCCCATGTGAACATAGGCGTTGGCTTAGGCGCCGCCTATATCAACATAGGCGATAGGTTGGGCACCGCTTATACCATTGCCTATGCTCACTGCCTCACTGAGGCGATAGGTTAGGCGCCGCCTTTGCCAATATACGGGATGTCTTAGGCGCCGCCTATATCAACATAGACGATAGGTTAGGCGCCGCTTATACCATTTCCTATGCTACTGCCTCACTTAAGCGATAGGTTTGGTGCCGCCTATATAAACATAGGGGTTAGGTTAGGCGTAACTTATACCAATGCCTATCCTTACAGCTTCACTTAGGCGATAGGTTAGACGCCACCTATGTCAACATAGGCGATGGCTTAGGGGCCGCCTATAACAACATAGGCGATAGGTTCGGCGCCGCTTATACCATTGCCTATTCTCACTGCCTCACTTAGGCGATAGGTTAGGGGCCGCCTATGTTAACATAGGATATGGCTTAGGCGACGCCTATATCAGCATAGGCGATAGGTTAGGAGCCACTTATACCACGTCCTATTCTCCCTGCCTCACTTAGGCGATAGGTTAGGCCCCGCCTATGTCAACATAGACGATGGCTTAAGCACCGTCTATATCAACATAGGAGATAGGTTAGGCACCGCTTATACCATTACCTATTCACACTTCCTCACTTAGGCGATATGTTAGGGGCCGCCTACGTCAACATAGGCGATGGCTTAGGCGCCGCCTATATCAACACAAGCGATAAGTTAGTCACTTCTTATACCCTTGCCTATGCTCACTGCCTCAGTGAGGCGATAGGTTAGGCGCCGCCTATGTAAACATAGGGTATGGCTTAGGTGACGCCTATATCAACATAGGCGATAGGTTAGGCGCCGCTAATACCGTTGCCTATGCTAACTTCCTCACTTAGGCGATAGGTTAGGCACCGCCTATGTCAACATAGCCGATGTCTTAGGGGCCGCCTATATCAACATAGACGATAGGTTAGGCGCCGCTTATACCATGACCTATGCTTACTACCTCACTTAAGCGATAGGTTTTTTTCCGCCTATATCAACATAGGGGATAGGTTAGGCGTCGCTTATACCATTGCCTATGCTTACTTCCTCACTTAGGCGATAGGTTAGGCGCCACCTATGTCCACATAGGGGATGGCATAGGCACCGCCTATATCAACATAGGCGATAGGTTAGGCTTTGCTTATACCATTGCCTATGCTCACTGCCTCACTTAGGCGATAGGTTAGACGGCACATATGTCAACATATTGGATGGCATAGCGCCGCCTATATAAACATAGGCGATAGGTTCGGCGCAGCTTATAGCATTCCCTATGCTCACTGCCTCACTTAGGCGATTGGTTAGGCCCCGCTTAGACCATAACCTATGCTCACTGCCTCACTGCGGTGATAGGTTAGGCGCCGCCTATACAAACATAGGCGTTAGATTAGGCGCCGCTTATACCATTGCCTATGATCACTTCATCACTTAGGCGATAGGTTAGGCGCCGCCTATGTTAACATAGGCGTTGGCTTAGGCGCCGCCTATATCAACAAAGGCGATAGGTTAGGAGCCACTTATACAACGTCCTATGCTCACTGCCTCACTTGGGCGATAGTTTAGGTTCTGCCTATGTCAACATAGACGATGGCTTAAGCACCGCCTATATCAACATAGGAGATAGGTTAGGCACCGCTTATACCATTACCTATTCACACTTCCTCACTTAGGCGATAGGTTAGGGGCGGCCTACATCAACATAGGCGATGGATTTCGCGCCGCCCATATCAACATAGGCGATATGTTAGGCGCCGCCTATACCATTGCCAATGCTCACTACCTCACAGAGGCGATAGGTTAGGCGCCGCCTTTGTCAATATAGGGGATGTCTTAGGCACCGCCTATATCAACATAGGCGATAGGTTAGGCGCCGCTTATACCATTGCCTATGCTCACTGCCTCACTTAAGCGATAGGTTTGGTGCCGCCTATATCAATATAGGGGATAGGTTAGGAGCCACTTATACCACGTCCTATGCTCACTGCCTCACTTAGGTGATAGGTTAGGCCCCGCCTATGTCAACATAGACGATGGATTAAGCACCGCCTATATCAACATAGGAGATAGGTTAGGCACCGCTTATACCTTTACCTATTCACACTTCCTCACTTAGGCGATAGGTTAGGGGCGGCCTACATCAACATAGGCGATGGATTACGCGCCGCCCATATCAACATAGGCGATATGTTAGGCACCGTTTATACCATTACCTATGCTCACTGCCTCACTTAGGCGATAGGTTAGGCGCCGCCCATGTGAACATAGGCGTTGGCTTAGGCGCCGCCTTAATCAACATAGGCGATAGGTTAGGTGCCGCTTATACCATTGCCTATGCTCACTGCCTCACTGAGGCGATAGGTTAGGTACCGCATTTGTTAATATAGGGGATGTCTTAGGCGCCGCCTATATCAACATAGGCGATAGGTTAGGCGCCGCTTATACCATTGCCTATGCTACTGCCTCACTTAAGCGATAGGTTTGGTGCCGCCTATATAAACATAGGGGATAGGTTAGGCGTAGCTTATACCAATGCCTATCCTTACAGCTTCACTTAGGCGATAGGTTAGACGCCACCTATGTCAACATAGGCGATGGCTTAGGGGCCGCCTATAACAACATAGGCGATAGGTTCGGCGCCGCTTATACCATTGCCTATTCTCACTGCCTCACTTAGGCGATAGGTTAGGGGCCGCCTATGTTAACATAGGATATGGCTTAGGCGACGCCTATATCAGCATAGGCGATAGGTTAGGAGCCACTTATACCACGTCCTATTCTCCCTGCCTCACTTAGGCGATAGGTTAGGCCCCGCTTATGTCAACATAGACGATGGCTTAAGCACCGTCTATATCAACATAGGAGATAGGTTAGGCACCGCTTATACCATTACCTATTCACACTTCCTCACTTAGGCGATATGTTAGGGGCCGCCTACGTCAACATAGGCGATGGCTTAGGCGCCGCCTATATCAACATAAGCGATAAGTTAGTCACTTCTTATACCCTTGCCTATGCTCACTGCCTCAGTGAGGCGATAGGTTAGGCGCCGCCTATGTAAACATAGGGTATGGCTTAGGCGACGCCTATATCAACATAGGCGATAGGTTAGGCGCCGCTAATACCGTTGCCTATGCTAACTTCCTCACTTAGGCGATAGGTTAGGCACCGCCTATGTCAACATAGCAGATGTCTTAGGGGCCGCCTATATCAACATAGACGATAGGTTAGGCGCCGCTTATACCATTGCCTATGCTTACTACCTCACTTAAGCGATAGGTTTTGTGCCGCCTATATCAACATAGGGGATAGGTTAGGCGTCGCTTATACCATTGCCTATGCTTACTTCCTCACTTAGGCGATAGGTTAGGCGCCACCTATGTCCACATAGGGGATGGCATAGGCACCGCCTATATCAACATAGGCGATAGGTTAGGCTTTGCTTATACCATTGCCTATGCTCACTGCCTCACTTAGGCGATAGGTTAGACGGCACATATGTCAACATATTGGATGGCATAGCGCCGCCTATATCAACATTGGCGATAGGTTCGGCGCCGCTTATAGCATTCCCTATGCTCACTGCCTCACTTAGGCGATAGGTTAGGCCCCGCTTAGACCATAACCTATGCTCACTGCCTCACTGCGGCGATAGGTTAGGCGCCGCCTATACGAACATAGGCGTTAGATTAGGCGCCGCTTATACCATTGCCTATGATCACTGCATCACTTAGGCGATAGGTTAGGCGCCGCCTATGTTAACATAGGCGTTGGCTTCGGCGCCGCCTATATCAACAAAGGCGATAGGTTATGAGCCTCTTATACAACGTCCTATGCTCACTGCCTCACTTGGGCGATAGTTTAGGTTCTGCCTATGTCAACATAGACGATGGCTTAAGCACCGCCTATATCAACATAGGAGATAGGTTAGGCACCGCTTATACCATTACCTATTCACACTTCCTCACTTAGGCGATAGGTTAGGGGCGGCCTACATCAACATAGGCGATGGATTTCGCGCCGCCCATATCAACATAGGCGATATGTTAGGCGACGCCTATACCATTGCCAATGCTCACTGCCTCACAGAGGCGATAGGTTAGGCGCCGCCTTTGTCAATATAGGGGATGTCTTAGGCGCCGCCTATATCAACATAGGCGATAGGTTAGGCGCCGCTTATACCATTGCCTATACTCACTGCCACACTTAAGCGATAGGTTTGGTGCCGCCTATATCAACATAGGGGATAGGTTAGGAGCCACTTATACCACGTCCTATGCTCACTGCCTTACTTAGGTGATAGGTTAGGCCCCGCCTATGTCAACATAGACGATGGCTTAAGCACCGCCTATATCAACATAGGAGATAGGTTAGGCACCGCTTATACCATTACCTATTCATACTTCCTCACTTAGGCGATAGGTTAGGGGACACCTACATCAACATAGGCTATGTCTTAGGCGCCGCCTATATCAACATAGGCGATAGGTTACGCGCCGCTTATACCATTTCCTAAGCTCACTACCTCACTTAGGCGATAGGTTAGGCGCCACCTATATAAACATAGGCAATAGGTTAGGCGCCGCTTATACCATTGCCTATGCTCACGGACTCACTTAAGCGATAGGTTTGGTGCCGCCTATACCAACATAGGGGATAGGTTAGGCATCACTTATACCATTGCCTATGCTTACTACCTAACTTAGGCGATAGGTTAGGCGACACCTATGTCCACATAGGGGATGGCATAGGCGCCGCCTATATAAACATAGGCGATAGGTTAGGCGCCACTTATACCGTTGCCTATGCTCACTGCCTCACTTAGGCGATAGGTTAGACGACACCTATGTCAACATATTGGATGGCATAGGCGTCGCCTATATCAACATACGCGATAGGTTAGGCGCCGCTTATACCATTCCCTATGCTCACTGCCTCACTTAGGCGATAGGTTAGGCGCCGCCTATGTCAACATGGGTGTTGGCTTAGGCGCCGCCTATATCAACAAAGGCGATAGGTTAGGAGCCACTTATACCACGTCCTATGCTCACTGCCTCACTTGGTTAATAGGTTAGGCCCCGCCTATGTCAACATAGACGATGGCTTAAGCACCACCTATATCAACATAGTAGATAGGTTATGCACTGCTTATACCATTACCTATTCACACTTCCTCACATAGGCGATAGGTTAGGGGCCGCCTACATCAACATAGGCTATGTCTTAGACGCCGCCTATATCAACATAGGAGATAGGTTACGCGCCGCTTATACCATTGCCTATGCTCACTGCCTCACTTAGGCGATAGGTTAGGCGCCGCCCATGTCAACATAGGCGATGGCTTAGGCGCCGCCTATATCAACATAGGCGATAGGTTAGGCGCCGCTTATACCATTGCCTATGCTCACTGCCTCACTTAAGCGATAGGTTTGGTGCCACCTATATCAACATAGGGGATAGGTTAGGTGTCGCTTATACCATTGCCTATGCTCACTACCTCACTGAGTCGATAGGTTAGGCGCCGCCTATGTCAACATAGGTTATGGCTTAAGCGCCACCTATATCAACGTAGACGATAGGTTAGGCGCCGCTTATACCATTGCCTATGCTCACTGCCTCACTTAGGTGATAGGTTAGGCGTCGTCTATGTCGACATAGGCGATGGCTTAGGCGCCGCCTATATTCACATAGGCGATATGTTAGGTTCCGCTTATACCAATGCCTATTCTCACTGCCTCACTAAGTCGATAGTTCAGGCGCCGCCCATGTCAACATAGGTAATGGCTTAGGCGCCGCCTATATCAACATAAGCGATAGGTTAGGCGCCGCATATACCATTGCCTATGCTCACTGCCTCACGTAGGCGATAGGTTTGGCGCTGCTTATACCATCGCCTATGCTCACTGCCTCACTTAGGCGATAGGTTAGGGGCAGCCTATGTCAACAAAGGCGATGGCTTAGGCTCCTCCTATATCAACATAGGCGATAGGTTAGGCGACACTTATACCATTGCCTATGCTCACTGCCTCACTTATGCGATAGGTTTGGCGCCGCTTATACCATTGCCTATGCTCACTGTCTCACTTAGGCGATAGGTTAGGCGCAACCTATGTCA
Organism: Capsicum pubescens; assembly: GCA_030864215.1. Lineage (NCBI taxonomy): Eukaryota > Viridiplantae > Streptophyta > Magnoliopsida > Solanales > Solanaceae > Capsicum > Capsicum pubescens. Next base: position 305,500,928 of record CM061542.1, read on the forward strand.
ACATAGGAGATGGATTAGGCACCGCCTATATAGACATAGGCGAAAGGTTAGGCACCGCTTATACCATTGCCAATGCTCACATCCTCACTTAGGTGATAGGTTAGGCGCCACCTATATCAACATAGGCGATAGGTTAGGTGTCGCTTATACCATTGCCTATACTCACTGCCTCACTTAGGCGATAGGTTTGGCGCCGCTTATACCATTTCCTATGCTCACTCCCTCACTTAGCCGATAGGTTAGGCGCAACCTATGTCAACATAGGCGATGGATTAGGCACCGCCTATATAGACATAGACGAAAGGTTAGGCACCGCTTATACCATTGCCTATGCTCACAGCCTCACTTAGGCGATAGGTTAGGCGCCGCCTATATCAACATAGGCGATAGGTTAGGTGTCGCTTATACCATTGCCGATGCTCACTTCCTCATTTAGGCGATAGGTTTGGCGCCGCTTATACCATTGCATGTGCTCACTGCCTCCCTTAGGGGATAGGTTAGGCGCAGCCTATGTCAACATAGGTGAAAGGTTTGGCACCGCTTATACCATTGCCTATGCTCACAGCCTCACTTAGGCGATAGGTTAGGCACCACCTATATCAACATAGGCGATAGGTTAGGTGTCGCTTATACCATTGCCTTTTCTCACTGCCTTACTTAGGCGATAGGTTAGGGGCCGCCTATGTCAATATAGGCGGTGGCTTAGGCGCTGCCTATATCAATATTGACGATAGGTTAGGCACCTCTTATACCATTACCTATGCTCACTGCCTCACCTAGTCGATAGGTTAGGCGCCGCCTATGTCAACATAGGCGATGTCTTAGGCGCCGCCAATATCCACATAGGCGATATGTTACGCGTCGCTTATACCAATGCCTATGCTCACTTCCTCACTTAGGCGATAGGTTAGCTGCCGCCCATGTCAACATAGGTGATGGCGTAGGTGCTGCCTATGTCAACATAGGCGATAGGTTAGGCGCCGCTTAAACAATTTGCCTATGCTTACTTCCTCACATAGGTGATAGGTTATGCACCGCCTATGTAAACATAGAAGATGTCTTAGACGCCGCCTATATCAACATAGGTGATAGGTTAGGCGTCGCTTATACCACTGCCTATGCTAACTACCTCACTTCGACGATATGTTAGGCGCCGCCTATGTCAACATAGGAGATGTCCTAGGCACCGCCTATATCAACATAGGCGATAGGTTGGGCGCGACATATACCAGTGCCTATGCTCATTGCCTCACTTAGGCGATAGGTTAGGCGCCGCCTATGTAAACATAGGAGATGGCTTAGGCGCCGTCTATATAAACATAGGCGATAGGTTAGGCGCTGCTTATACCATTGCCTATGCTCACTGCCTAACTTTGGCGATAGATTAGGCACCTCCAATTTTAACTTGGGCGATGGCTTAGACGCCCCCTATATCAACATAGGCGATAGGTTAGGTGACGCTTATACCGTTGCCTATGATCACTGCCTCACTTAGGCTATAGGTTAGGCTGCGCCTATACCATCATAGGCGATAGGTTAGGCGCCGCTTATACCAATACCTATGCTCACTGCCTCACTTAGGTGATAGGTTAAGCGCCGTCTATGTCGACATAGGCGATGGCTTAGGCGCCGAGAATATTCACAGAGGCGATATGTTAGGCTCCGCTTATACGAATGCCTCTGCTCACTGCCTCACTTAGGCGATAGTTTAGGCGCCGCCCATGTCAACATAGGTGATGGCTTAGGCGCCGCCTATATCAACATAGGCGATAGGTTAGGCGCCGCATATACTAATGCCTATGCTCACTGCCTCATATAGGTGATAGGTTATGCACCGCCTATGTCAACATAGAAGATGTCTTAGGCGCTGCCTATATCAACATAGGTGATAGGTTAGGTGTCGCTTATACCACTGCCTATGCTAACTACCTCACTTCGACGATATGTTTGGCGCCGCCTATGTCAACATAGGCGATGTCCTAGGCACCACCTATATCAACATAGGCGATAGGTTGGGCGTGGCATATACCATTGCCTATGCTCATTGCCTAACTTAGGCGACAGGTTAGGCGCCGCCTATGTAAACATAGGAGATGGCTTAGGCGCCGTCTATATAAACATAAGCGATAGGTTAGGCGCTGCTTATACCATTGCCTATGCTCACTGCCTAACTTTGGCGATAGATTAGGCACCTCCAATTTTAACTTGGGCGATGGCTTAGACGCCCCCTATATCAACATAGGGGATAGGTTAGGTGACGCTTATACCGTTGCCTATGATCACTGCCTCACTTAGGCGATAGGTTAGGCACCACCTATATCAACATAGGCGATAGGTTAGGTGTCGCTTATACCATTGCCTTTTCTCACTGCCTTACTTAGGCGATAGGTTAGGGGCCGCCTATGTCAATATAGGCGGTGGCTTAGGCGCCGCCTATATCAATATTGACGATAGGTTAGGCACCTCTTATACCATTACCTATGCTCACTGCCTCACCTAGGCGATAGGTTAGGCGCCGCCTATGTCAACATAGGCGATGTCTTAGGCGCCGCCTATATCCACATAGGTGATATGTTACGCGCCGCTTATACCAATGCCTATGCTCACTGCCTCACTTAGGCGATAGGTTAGCTGCCGCCCATGTCAACATAGGTGATGGCGTAGGTGCTGCCTATGTCAACATAGGCAATAGGTTAGGCGCCGCTTAAACCATTGCCTATGCTCACTGCCTCACATAGGTGATAGGTTATGCACCGCCTATGTAAACATAGAAGATGTCTTAGGCGCTGCCTATATCATCATAGGTGATAGGTTAGGCGTCGCTTATACCACTGCCTATGCTAACTACCTCACTTCGACGATATGTTAGGCACCGCCTATGTTAACATAGGCGATGACCTAGGCACCGCCTATATCAACATAGGCGATAGGTTGGGCGCGGCATATACCATTGCCTATGCTCATTGCCTCACTTAGGCGATAGGTTAGGCGCCGCCTATGTAAACATAGGAGATGGCTTAGGCGCCGTCTATATAAACATAGGCGATAGGTTAGGCGCTGCTTATACCATTGCCTATGCTCACTGCCTAACTTTGGCGATAGATTAGGCACCTCCAATTTTAACTTGGGTGATGGCTTAGACGCCCCCTATATCAACATAGGCGATAGGTTAGGTGACGCTTATACCGTTGCCTATGATCACTGCCTCACTTAGGCTATAGGTTAGGCTGCGCCTATACCAACATAGGCGATAGGTTAGGCACCGCTTATACCAATACCTATGCTCACTGCCTCACTTAGGTGATAGGTTAAGCGCCGTCTATGTCGACATAGGCGATGGCTTAGGCGCCGCCAATATTCACAGAGGCGATATATTAGGCTCCGCTTTTACGAATGCCTCTGCTCACTGCCTCACTTAGGCGATAGTTTAGGCGCCGCCCATGTCAACATAGGTGATGGCTTAGGCGCCGCCTATATCAACATAGGCGATAGGTTAGGCGCCGCATATACCAATGCCTCACATAGGTGATAGGTTATGCACCGCCTATGTCAACATAGAAGATATCTTAGGCGCCGCCTATATCAACATAGGTGATAGGTTAGGTGTCGCTTATACCACTGCCTATGCTAACTACCTCACTTCGATGATATGTTAGGCGCCACCTATGTCAACATAGGCGATGTCCTAGGCACCGCCTATATCAACATAGGCGATAGGTTGGGCGCGGCATATACCATTGCCTATGCTCATTGCCTCACTTAGGCGATAGGTTAGGCGCCGCCTATGTAAACATAGGAGATGGCTTAGGCGCCGTCTATATAAACATAGGCGATAGGTTAGGCGCTGCTTATACCATTGCCTATGCTCACTGCCTAACTTTGGCGATAGATTAGGCACCTCCAATTTTAACTTGGGCGATGGCTTAGATGCCCCCTATATCAACATAGGCGATAGGTTAGGTGACGCTTATACCGTTGCCTATGATCACTGCCTCACTTAGGCTATAGGTTAGGCTGCGCCTATACCAACATAGGCGATAGGTTAGGCGCCGCTTATACCAATACCTATGCTCACTGCCTTACTTAGGTGATAGGTTAAGCGCCGTCTATGTCGACATAGGCAATGGCTTAGGCGCCGCCAATATTCACAGAGGCGATATGTTAGGCTCCGCTTATACGAATGCCTCTGCTCACTGCCTCACTTAGGCGATAGTTTAGGTGCCGCCCATGTCAACATAGGTGATGGCTTAGGCTCCACCTATATCAACATAGGTGATAGGTTAGGCGCCGCATATACCAATGCCTATGCTCACTGCCTCACTTAGGCGATAGGTTTGGTGCCGCTTATACCATCGCCTATGCTAACTGCCTCACGTAGGAGATAGGTTAGGGGTATCTTATGTCAACATTGGCAATGGCTTAGGCGCCTCCTATATCAACATAGGCGATACATTAGGCGCTCCTTATACCATTGCCTATGCTCACTGCCTCACTTATACGATAGGTTTGGCGCAGCATATGTCAACATAGGCGATGAATTAGGCACCGCCTATATAGACATAGGCGAAAGGTTAGGCACCGCTTATACCATTGCCTATGCTCACAGCCTCACTTAGCCAAAAGGTTAGGCGCCGCCAATATCAACATAGGTGATAGGTTAGTTGTCGCTTATACCATTGCCTTTTCTCACTGACTTACTTAGATGATAGGTTAGGGGCCGCCTATGGCAATATAGATCTTGTCTTAGGCGCCGCCTATATCAACATTGGCGATAGGTTAGGCACCTCTTATACCATTTCCTATGCTTACTGCCTCACCTAGGCGATAGGTTAGGCGCCGCCTATTTTAACATAGGCGATGGCTTAGGCGCCGCCTATATCCACATAGGCGATATGTTAGGAGCCGCTTATACCAATGCCTATGCTCACTGCCTCACTTAGGCGATAGGCTAGGCGCCGCCTATGTCAACATAGGTGATGGCTTAGGTGCTATCTATATCAACATAGGAGATAGGTTAGGCGCCGCTAATACCATTGCCTATGCTCACTGCCTCACTTAGGCGATAGGTTATGTAACGCCTATGTCAACATAGGAGATGGCTTAGGCGCCGCCTATATCAACATAGGTGATAGGTTAGGCGTCGCTTATACCATTGCCTATGCTAACTACCTCACTTCAACGATATGTTAGGCGCCGCCTATGTCAACATAGGCGATGTCTTAGGCACCGCCTATATCAACATAGGCGATAGGTTAGGCGCGGCTTATACCATTGCCTATGCTCATTGCCTCACTTATGCGATAGGTTAGGCGCCACCTATGTCAACATAGGCGATGGCTTAAGCGCCGCCTATATCAACATAGGCGATAGGTTAGGCGCCGCTTATACCATTACCTATGCTCACTGCCTCACTTAGGCGATAGGTGAGTCGCCGCCTATATCAACATAGGCGATAGGTTAGGCGCCGCTTATACCATTGCCTATGCTCACTGGCTAACTTAGGTGATAGGTTAGGCGCCGCCTATGTCAACATATGTGATGGCTTAGGCGCCGCCAATATCAATATAGGTGATAGGTTAGGTGCCTTATACCATTGCCTATGCTCATTGACTCACTTAGATGATAGGTTAGGCGCCGCCTATGTCAACATATGTGATGGCTTAGGCGTCGCTTATGCCATAAGCTATGCTCAATGCGTTACTTAGGCGATTGGTTAGGCGCCGCCGATGTCAACATAGGCGATGTCTTAGGCACCACCTATATCAACATAAGTGATTGGTTAAGCGTCGCTTATACCATTCCCTATGCTCACTGCCTTACTTAGGCTATAGCTCAGGCGCCGCATATGTCAACATAGGCGATGGCTTAGGCACCGTCTATATAAACTTAGGCGATAGGTTAGGCGCCGCTTATAGCATTGCCTATGCTCACTGCCTAACTTTGGCAATAGATTAGGCACGTCCTATTTCAACATGGGCGATGGCTTAGGTGCCCCCTATATCAATATAGGCGAAAGGTTAGGCGCCGCTTATACCATTGCCTATGATCACTGCCTCACTTAGGCAATAGGTTAGGCGCTGCTTATACCATTGCTTATGCTCACTGCCTCACTTAGGCGATTGGTTAGGTGCCGCCTATGTCAACATAGGTGATGTCTTAGGCGCCGCCTATATCAACATAGGAGATAGGTTAGGCATCGCTTATACCATTGCCTATTCTCACTGCCTCACTTAGGCGATTGGTTAGGCGCCGGCTATGTTAACATAGGCGATGGCTTAGGCGCTCCCTATATCCATATTGGCGATATGTTAGGTGCCGCTTATACCATTACCTATGCTCACTGCCTCACTTAGTCGATAGGTCAGGCGCCGCCTATATCAACGTAGGCGTTAGGTTAGGTGCCACTTATACCATTACCTATGCTCACTACCTCACTTAGTCGATAGGTGAGGCGCGCCTATATCAACATACGCGTTAGGTTAGGCGCCGTCTATGTCAACATAGGTGATGGCTTAGGCGCTGCCTATATCAACATAGGTGATAGGTTTGGGGCCTTATACCATTGCCTATGCTCATTGACTCACTTAGGCGATAGGTTAGGCGCCGCCTATGTCAACATAGGTGATGGCTTAGGCGCCCCTTAGACCATTATCTATGCTCAATACCGTACTTAGACGATAGGTTAGGCGCCGCCTATGTCAACATAGGCGATGTCTTAGGAGCCACCTATATCAACATAGGCGATTGGTTAGGCGCCGCTTATACCATTGCCTATGCTCACTGCCTTACATAGGCTATAGGTCAGGCGCCGCATATGTCAACATAGGCGATGGCTTAGGCGCCCCCGATATAAACATAGGCGATAGGTTAGGCGCCGCTTATACCATTTCCTATGCGCACTTCCTAACTTTGGCGATAGATAAGGCACCTCCTATTTCAACATGGGTGATGGCTTAGGCGCCCCCTATATTAACATAGGCGATAGGTTAGGCTCCGCCTATATCAATATAGGAGATAGGTTAGGCGCCGCTTATGTCAACAACGGCGATGGCTTAGGCGCTGCCTATATCCACATAGATGACAGGTTAGGCGCCGCTTATACCATAGCCTATGCTCACAGCCTCACTTAGGCGATAGGTTAGGTGCCCCCTATATCAACATAGGCGATGGCTTAGGCGCCTCCCGTATCAATATAGGCGATAGGTTAGGCACCGCTTATACCATGTCCTATGCTTACCGGCTCACTTAGGCGATAGGTTAGGTGCCGCCTATGTAAAAATAGGAGATGGCTTAGGAGGCGCCTATATCAACATAGGTTATAGGCTAGGCGCCACTTATACCATTACCTATTCTCACTTCCTCACTTAGGCAATAGGTTAGGGGCCGCCTATGTAAACATAGGCGATGGCTTAGGCGCCATCTATATCAACATAGGCGATAGGTTAGGCGCCGCTTATACCATTTCCTATGCTCACTCCCTCACTTAGGCGATAGGTTAGGAGCCACTTATACCATTGCCTATGCTCACAGCCTCACTTAGGCGATAGGTTAGGCGCCGCTTATATCAACATAAGCGATAGGTTAGGTGTCGCTTATACTATTGCCTATGCTCACTACCTCACTTAGGCGATAGGTTAGGCGCCGCGTATTTAAACATGGGCGATGCCATAGGCGGCGCCTATATCAACGTAGGCGATAGGTTAGGCGCCGCTTATACCATTTCCTATTCTAACTGCCTTACTTAGGCGATAGGTTAGGGGCTGCCTATGTACATATTGGCGATGGCTTAGGCGCCACCTATATCAATATAAGCGATAGGTAGGCGCCGATTATACCATTAACTATGCTCACTGCCTCACTTAGGTGATAGGTTAGGCGCCGTCTATCTCAACATAGGCGATGGCTTAGGTGCCGCCTATATTCAATTAGGCGATATGTTAGGATCCGCTTATACCAATGCCTATGCTCACTGCCTCACTTAGGCGATAGGTTAGGCGCCGCCCATGTCAACATAGGTGATGGCTTAGGCGCCGCGAATATCAACAAAGGCGATAGGTTAGGCGCCGCATATACCATTGCCTATGATCACTGCCTCACTCAGGCGATAGGTTTGGCGCCGCTTATACCCTCGCCTATGCTCACTGCCTCACTTAGGCGATAGGTTAGGCGCAGCCTATGTCAACTTAGGCGATGGATTAGGCGCCGCCTATATAGACATAGGCGAAAGGTTAGGCACCGCTTATACCATTGACTATGCTCACAGACTAACTTAGGCGATAGGTTAGACGCCGCCTATATCAACATAGGCGATAGGATAGGTGCCGCTTATACCATTGCCTATGCTCACTACCTCACTTAGGCGATAGGTTAGGCGCCGCCTATGTAAACACAAGCGATGCCTTAGGCGCCGCCTATATCAACATAGGCGATAGGTTAGGCGCCGCTTATACCATTTCCTATTCTAAGTGCCTTACTTAGGCTATTGGTTAGGCGCCGTCCATGTCAATATTGGCGATGGCTTAGGCGCCGGCTATATCAACTTAGGTGATAGGCTAGGTGTCGCATATACCATTGCCTATGCTCACTGCCTCACTTAGACGATAGGTTAGACGCCTTTTATGTCAACATAGGCGATAGCTTAGGCGCCGCCTATATCAACATAGGCGATTGGTTAGGCGCTGCTTATACCATTTCCTATTCTTACTACCGCAATTAGGCGTTATGTTAGGCGCCGCTTATGTCAACATAGGCGATGGCTTAGGCGCCGCCAAAATCAACATAGGCAATGGCTTAGGCGCCGCCTATATCAACATAGGTGATATGTTAGGCGCCGCTAATACCATGTCCTATCCTTACTTCCTCACTTAGGTGATAGGTTAGGCGCCGCCTATATCAACCTAGGCGATAGGCTAGGCGCCTCTTATACCGTTACCTATTCTCACTGCTTCACTTAGGCAATAGGTTAGAGGCCGCCTATGTCAACATGGGCGATGGCTTAGGCGCCATGTATATCAACATAGGTGATAGGTTAGGCGCCACTTATACCATTGCCTATGCTCACCGCCTCACTTAAGCCATAGGTTAGGCGCCGCCCATGTCAACATAGGCGACAGCTTAGGCGCCTCCTATATCAACATAGGCGATAGGTTAGGTGCCGCTTATACTATTGCCAATGCTCATTGCCTCACTTAGGCGATAGGTTAGGGGCCGCCTATATCAACAGAGGCGATAGGTTTGGCGCCGCTTATACCATTACCTATGCTCACTGCCTCACTTTGGCGATAGGTTAGGTGCCGCCTTTGTCAACATAGGCGATACGTTAGGCGCCGATTATACCATTACCTATGCTCATTAACTCACTTAGGCGAAAGGTTAGGCAATGCCTATATCAACATAGGAGATAAGTTAGGTGCCGCTTATACCATTGCCTATGCTCACTGCCTCACTTAGGCGATAGGTTAGGCGCCGCCCATGTCAACATAGGCGACAGCTTAGCCTCCGCCTATATGAACATAGGCGATAGGTTAGGCGCCGCTTATACCATTGCCTGTGCTCACTTCCTCACTTAGGCGATAGGTTAGGCGCCTCCTATATCAACATAGGCGATTGGTTTGGCACCGCTTATACCATTGCCTATGCTCACTGTCTCACTTAGGTGATAGGTTAGGCACCGCCTATGACAACATAGGCGATGGCTTAGGTGGCCCCTATATCAACATAGACGATAGGTTAGGCACCGCTTATACCATTACCTATGCTCATTGCCTCACTTACGCGATAGGTTAGGCACCGCCTATATCAACATAGGGGATAGGGTAGGCCACTTATACCATTACCTATTCTCACTGCCTCACTTAGGCAATAGGTTAAGAGCCGCCTATGTCAACATTGGCGATGGCTTAGGCTCCATCTATATCAACATAGGCGGTAGATAAAGCGCCCCTTATACCATTGCCTATGCTCACTGCGACACTTAGGAGATAGGTTAGGCGCCGCCCATGTTAACATAGGCGACGACTTAGGCGCCTCCCATATCAACATAGGCGATAGGTTAGGCGCCGCTTCTACCATTGCCTATGCTCACTTCCTCACTTAGGCGATAGGTTAGGCGCCGCCTATATCAACATAGGCGATAGGTTTGACGCCGCCTATACCAACATAGGGGATAGATTTGGTGCCGCTTATACCATTGCCTATGCTTACTACCTCACTTAGGCGATAGGTTTGGCGCCTCTTATACCATTACCTATGCTCACTACCTCACTTAGGAGATAGGTTAGGTGCCGCCTATGTCAACATAGGCGATGGATTTGGCTCCGACTATATAAACATAGGCGATAGGTTAGGCGCCGCTTATACCATTACCTATGCTCATTGCCTCACTTAGGAGATAGGTTAGGCGCCGCCTATGTCAACATAGGCGATGGCTTAAGCACCACCTATGTCAACATAGGCGATGAGTTAGGCGCCGCTTATACCATTTCCTATGCTCACTGGCTTACTTAGGCGATAGGTTAGGCGCCGCCTAAGTAAATATACGCGATGGCTTAGGCGCCACCTCTATCAACATAGGTGATAGATTAGGCCCCGCTTATACCATTACCTATGCTCACTACCTTATTTAGGCGATAGGTCAGGCACCGCCTATGTCAACATAGGCAATGTCTTAGGCGCCGCATATGTCAGCATAGGCGATGGCTTAGGCGCCTCTTATACCATTGCCTATGCTCACTGCCTCACTTCGGTGATAGGTCAGGCGCCGCCTATGTGAACATATGTTATGGCTTAGGCGCCGCCTATATCAACATAGGAGATAGGGTTGGCGCCGCTTATACCATTTCCTATTCTCACTGCCTCACTTAGACGATTGGTTAGGCGCCACCTTTGTCAACATAGGCGATGGTTTAGGCGCCGCCTATATCAACATAGGCGATAGGTTAGGCGCCGCCTATATCAATATAGGCGATAGGTTAGGGGCGGCCTATATTAACATAGGAGATAGGTTAGGCGACGCTTATACCATTCCGTATGCTCACTTCCTCACTTAGGCGATAGGTTAGGTGACTCCTATGTCAACATAGGTGATGGCTTAGGCACCGCCTATATCAACATAGGAGATAGGTTAGGCGTCGCCTATTGCAACAAAGGCGATGGCTTAGGTGCCGCCTATATCAACATAGGCGATAGGTTAGGCGACGTCTATATCAATATAGGCGATAGGTTAAGCGTTGCCTATATCAACAAAGGCGATAGGTTAGGCGCCGCTTATACCATTAACTATGCTCACAGCCTTACTTAGGCGATAGGTTGGGTGCCACCTATGTTAACATAGGTGATGGCTTAGGCACCGCCTATATCAACATAGGAGATAGGTTAGGCACCGCTTATACCATTTCCTATTCTCACTGCCTCACTTAGGCGATTGGTTAGGCACTGCGTATGTTAACAAAGTCGATGGCTTAGGCGCTACCTATATCCACATAGGCGATAGGTTAGGCGCCGCTTATACCATTGCCTATGCTTACAACCTCATTTAGGCGATAGGTTAGGCGCCACCTATGTCAACATTGGAGATGGCTTAGGTGCCCCCTATATCAACATAGGCGAAAGGTTAGGTGCCTCTTATACCATTGCCTATGATCACTGCCTCACTTAGGCAATAGGTTAGGCACCGCCTATGTCAACATAGACGATGGCTTAGCCGTTTCCTATATCAACATAGGCGATAGGTTAGGCGCCGCTTATACCATGTCTTATGCTTACTACCTCACTTAGGCGATAGGTTAGGCGCCGCCTATGTAAACATAGGCGATAGGCGATGGCATAGGCGCCGCCTATATCAACATAGGTGATAGGCCAGGCGCCGCTTATACCATTACCTATTCTCACTGCCTCAATTAGCCAATAAGTTAGGGGCCGCCTATGTCAACATAGGCGATGGCTTAGGCGCCATCTATATCAACATAGGCGATAGGTTAGGCGCCGCTTATACCATTTCCTTTGCTTACAGCCTCACTTAGGCGATAGGTTAGGCGCCGCCCATGTCAACATAGGCGACGGATTAGGCGCCGCCTATATCAACATCGGCGATAGGTTAGGCGCCGCTTATACCATTGCCTATGCTCACTACCTCACTTAGGCGATAGGTTAGGCGCCGCCTATATCAACATAGGCGATAGGTTTAGCGCCGCCAATACCAACATAGGGGATAGATTTGGCTCCGCTTATACCATTGCCTATGCTCACTGCCTTACTTAGGCGTTAGGGTTTGCGCTGCTAATACCATTACCTATGCTCACTGCCTTACTTAGGAGATAGGTTAGGCGCCGCCTATGTCAACATTGGCGATGGCTTAAGCGCCGCCTATATTAACATAGGCGATAGGTTAGGCTTTGCTTATACCATTACCTATGCTCATTGCCTCACTTAGGCGATAGGTTAGGCACCGCCTGTGTCAACATAGGCGATGGCTAAAGCGCCGCCTATATCAACATAGGCGATGGGTTAGGCGCCGTTTATACCATTGCGTATGCTCACTACCTTGCTTAGGCGATAGGTTAGGAGCCGCCTATGTCAACATAGGCGATGGCTTAGGCGCCGCCTATATCAACATAGGTGAAAGGTTAGGTTCCGCTTATACCATTGCCTATGCTCACTACCTCACTTAGGCGATAGGTCAGGCGCCGGCTATGTCAACATTGGTGATGCCTTAGGCGCCACCTATATCAACATAGGATATAGGTTAGGCACCTCTTATACCATTGCCTATTCTCACTGCCTCACTTAGACGATTGGTTAGGCGCCGCCTATGTTAACATAGGCGATGGTTTAGGCGCCTCCTATATCAACATAGGCGATAGGTTAGGCACCGCTTATACCATTACCTATGCTTATTTCCTCACTTATGCGATAGGTTAGGCGCCGCCTATATCAACATAGGCGATAGGTTAGGCCCAGCTTATACCATTACCTACGCTCACTGCCTCACTAATGCGATAGGTTAGGCATCGCCTATGTCAACATAGACGATGGCTTAGGCGCCGCCTATATCCACATAGGAGATATGTTAGGCTCCGCTTATACCAATGCCTATGCTCACTACCTCACTTAGGCGATAGGTTAGGCGCCGCCCATGTCAACATAGGTGATGGCTTTGGCGCCGCCTATATCAACATAGGCGATAGGTTAGGCGCCGCTTATACCATTGCCTATGCTCACTTCCTCACTAAGGCAATAGGTTAGGCGCCGCCTATGTCAACATAGATGATGTCTTAGGCGCTGCCTATATCAACATAGGCGATAGGTTAGGCGCCGCTTATACCATTGCCTATGCTCACTACCGCACTTAGGCGATATGTTAGGCGCCGCCTATGTCATCATAGGCGATGGCTTTAGTGCCGCCTATATCAACATAGGCGATGGCTTGTGCGCTGCCTATATCAATATAGGCGATAGGTTAGGCGCCGCCTATGTCAACAAAGGTGATGGCTTAGGTGCCGCCTATATCAACATAGGCGATAGGTTAGGCGTCGTCTATATCAATATAGGCGATAGGTTAAGCGCTGCCTATATCAACAAAGTCGATAGGTTAGTCGCCGCTTATACCATTGCCTATGCTCACTGCCTCACTTAGGCGATAGGTTAGGCTACGCATATGTCAACATTGACGATGGCCTAGGCACTGCCTATATCAAGATAGGAGATAGGTTAGGCACCGCTTATACCATTGCCTATGCTCACTACCGCATTTAGGCTATATGTTAGGCGCCGCCAATGTCAACTGAGGTGATGTCTTAGGCCCCGCCTATATCAACATAGGCGATGGCTTAGGCGCGGACTATATCAACATAGGCGATAGGTTATAAGCCGTTTATACCATGTCCTATGCTTACTTACTCACTTAGGAGATAGGTTAGGCGCCACCTATGAAAACATAGGCGATGGCTTAGGCGCCGTCTATATCAACATAGGCGATAGGCTAGGCGCCGCTTATACCATTACCTATTCTCACTGCCTCACTTAGGCAAAAGGTTAGGGGCCGCATATGTCAACATAGGCGATGGCTTAGGCGCCATCTATATCAACATAGGCGGTAGGTTAGGCGCTACTTTTAACATTGCCTATGCTCACTGCCTCACTTTGGCGGTAGGTTAGGCGCCGCCCATGTTAACATAGGCTACGGCTTAGGCGCCGCCTATATCAACATAGGCGATAGTTTAGGCGCCGCTTATACCATTGCCTATGCACACTTCCTCACTTAGGCGATAGGTTAGGCGCCGCCTATATCAACATAGGCGATAGGTTTTGCGCCTCCTTTATCAACATAGGGGATAGATATTGCGCTGCTTATACCATTGCCTATGCTCACTGTCTTACTTAGGTGATAGGTTTTGCGCCGCTTATTCCATTACCTATGCTCACTGCCTCACTTAAGCGATAGGTTACGCGCCGCCTATGTCAACATAGGCGATGGCATAGGCTCCGCCTATATCAACAAAGGCGATAGGTTAGGCGCCGCTTATACCATTACCTATGCTCATTGCCTCACTTACGCGATAGGTTTGGCGCCGCCTATGTCAACATAGGCAATGGCTTTAGCGCCGCCTATATCAACATAGGCGATGGGTTAGGCGCCGCTTATACCATTGCCTATGCTCACTGCCTTACTTAGGCGATAGGTTAGGCGCCGCCTATGTCATCATATGCGATGGCTTAGGCGCCGCCTATATCAACATAGGTGATAGGTTAGGCGCCTCTTATACCATTGCCTATGATCACTGCCTCATTTAGGCGATAGGTTCGGCACTGCCTCTGTCAACATATGCGATGTCTTAGACACCGCTTATACCATTGTCTATGCTGAATGCTTTACATAGGCGATAGGTTAGGCGCCTCTTATGTCAGCATAGGCGAAGGCTTAGGCGCCACCTATATCAACATAGGCGATAGGTTTGGCGCCGCTTATACCATTGCCTATGCTCACTGCCTCACTTCGGCGATAAGTCAGGCGCCGCCTATGTCAACATAGGAGATGGCTTAGGCACCACCTATATCAACATAGGAGATAGATTAGGTGCCGCTTATACCATTGCCTATTCTCACTGCCTCACTTAGACGATTGGTTAGGCGCCGCCTATGTCAACATAGGCGATGGTTTAGGCGCCACCTATATCAACATAGGCGATAGGTTAGGCACCGCCTATATCAATATAGCCGATAGGTTAAGGGCTTCCTATATCAATATAGGAGATAGGTTAGGCGCCGCTTATACCATTCCCTATACTCACTTCCTCAGTTAGGAGAAAGGTTAGGTGCCGTCTATGTTAACATAGGTGATGGCTTAGGTGCCACCTATATCAACATAGGATATAAGTTAGGCGCCGCTTATACCATTGCCTATTCTCACTGCCTCACTTAGGAGATTGGTTAGGCGCCGCCTATGTCAACAAAGGCGATGGCTTAGGTGCCGCCTATATCAACATAGGTGATAGGTTAGGCGCCGTCTATATCAATATAGGCGATAGGTTAAGCTCTGCCTATATCAACAAAGACGATAGGTTAGGCGCCGCTTATACCATTGCCTATGCTCACAGCCTCACTTAGGCGATAGGTTAGGTGCCACATATGTCAACATAGGTGATGGCTTAGGCGCTACCTATATCAACATAGGAGATAGGTTAGGCACCGCTTATACCATTTAATAATGTCACTGCCTCACTTAGGAGATTGGTTAGGCGCCGCCTATGTCAACAAAGGCGATGGCTTAGGTGCCGCCTATATCAACATAGGCGATAGATTAGGCGTCGTCTATATCAATATAGGCGATTGGTTAAGCGCTGCCTATATCAACAAATGCGATAGGTTAGGCACCGCTTATACCATTGCTTATGCTCACTGCCTCACTTAGGCGATAGGTTAGGCTCCGCATATGTCAAAATTGACGATGGCTTAGGCGCCTCCTATATTAACATAGGCGATAGGTTAGGCGCCGCTTAAACCATTGCCTATGCTCACTCCCGCACTTAGGCGATATGTTAGGCGCCGCCTATGTCAACATAGGCGATGTCTTAGGCCCCGCCTATATCAACATAGGCGATGGCTTAGGCGCTGCCTATATCAACATAGGCGATAGTTTAGGCACCGCTTATACCATGTCCTATGCTTACTTACTCACTTAGGAGATATGTTAGGCATCACCTATGTAAACATAGGCGATGGCATAGGCGCCGCCTATATCAACATAGGTGATAGGCTAGGCTTCTCTTATACCATTACCTATTCTCACTGCCTCACTTAGGCAATAGGTTAAGGGCCGCCTATGTCAACATAGGCGATGGCTTAGGCGCCATCTATATCAACACAAGCGGTAGGTTAGGCGCCACTTATACCATTGCCTATGCTCACTGCCTCACTTTGGCGATAGGTTAGGCGCCGCCCATGTTAACATAGGCTATGGCTTAGGCGCCGCCACTATCAACATAGGCGATAGTTTAGGCGCCGCTTATACCATTGCCTATGCACACTTCCTCGCTTAGGCAATAAGTTAGGCGCCGCCTATATCAACATAGGCGATAGGTTTGGCGCCGCCTATATCAACATAGGGGATAGATTTGGCGCTGCTTATACCATTGCCTATGCTCATTGCCTCACTTAGGCGATAGGTTTTGCACCGCTTAATAAATTACCTATGCTCACTGCCTCACTTATGTGATAGGTTAGGCGTCGCCTATGTCAGCATAGGCGATGGCATAGGCTCCGCCTATATCAACAAAGGCGATAGGTTAGGCGCCGCTTATACCATTACCTATGCTCATTGACTTACTTACGCGATAGGTTAGGCACCGCCTATGTCAACATAGGCGATGGCTTAAGTACCGCCTATATCAACATAGGCGATGGGTTAGGCGCCGCTTATACCATTGCCTATGCTCACTGCCTTACTTAGGCGATAGGTTAGGTGCCGCCTATGTAAAACATACGCGATGGTTTAGGCACCGCCTATATCAACATAGGTGATAGGTTAGGCACCTCTTATACCATTTCCTATGATCACTGCCTCATTTAGGCGATAGGTTCGGCACCACTTCTGTCAATATAGGCGATGTCTTAGGCGCCGCTTATACCATTGTCTATGCCTAATGCCTTACTTAGGCGATAGGATAGGCGCCTCCTATGTCAGCAAAGGCGATGGCTTAGGTGCCACCTATATCAACATAGGCGATAGGTTTGGCGCCGCTTATACCATTGCCTATGCTCACTGCCTCACTTCGACGATAAGTCAGTTGCCGCCTATGTCAACATAGGTGATGGCTTAGGCACCGCCTATATCAACATTGGAGATAGGTTAGGTGCCGCTTATACCATTGCCTATTCTCATTGCCTCACTTAGACGATTGGTTAGGCGCCGCCTATGTCAACATAGGAGATAGTTTAGGCGCCGCCTATATTAACATAGGCGATAGGTTAGGCGCCGTCTATATCAATATAGGTGATAGATTAGGGGCTTCCTATATCAACATAGGAGATAGGTTAGGCGCCGCTTATACCATTGCCTATGCTCATAGCCTCACTTATGCGATAGGTTAGGTGCCACATATGTCAACATAGGTGATGGCTTAGGCGCCGCCTATATCAACATAGGAGATAGGTTATTCGCCGCTTATACCATTACCTATGCTCACTGCCTCACTTAGGCGATAGGTTAGGCGCCGCCTATGTCATCATAGACGATGTCTTAGGCCCCGCCTATAAAAACATAGGCGATAGGTTAGGCGCCGCTTATAACATTGCCTATGCTCTCTACCGCACTTAGGTAATATTTTAGGCGCCGCCTATGTCAACATAGACGATGGCTTAAGTGCCGCCTATACTAACATAGGCGATGGCTTATGCGCTTCCTATATCTACATAGGCGATAGGTTAGGAGCCGCTTATACCATGTCCTATGCTTACTTACTCACTTAGGAGATAGGTTAGGCGCCACCTATGAAAACATAGGCGATGGCTTAGGCGCCGCCTATATCAACATAGGCGAAAGGCTACGCTCCGTTTATACCATTACCTATTCTCACTACCTCACTTAGGCAATAGGTTAGGGGCCGTCTATGTCAACATAGGCGATGGCTTAGGAGCCATCTATATCAACATAGGCGATAGGTTAGGAGCCACTTATAACATTGCCTATGCTCACTACCGCACTTAGGCGATATTTTAGGCGCCACCTATGTCAACATAGGCGATGGCTTAAGTGCCGCCTATATCAACATAGGCGATGGCTTATGCGCTGCCTATATCAACATAGGAGATGTATTAGGCGCCGCTTATATCATTGTCTATGCTCAATGCCTTTCTTAGGCGATTGGTAAGGCGCCGCCTATGTAAGCATAGGCGATGGCTTAGGCGCCACCTATATCAACATAGGCGATACTTTAGGCGCCGCTTATACCATTGCTATGCTCACTGCCTCACTTCGGCGATAAGTCAGGCGCCGCCTATGTCAACATAGGTGATGGCTTAGGCGCCGCCTATATCAACATAGGAGATGGGTTAGGTGCCGATTATACCATTGCCTATTCTCACTAATTCACTAAGACAATTGGTTAGGCGCCGCCTATATCAACATAGGCGATTGGTTAGGCGCCGCCTATATCAACATAGGCGATAGGTTAGGCGCCGCCTATATAAACATAGGCGATATGTTAGGGGCTGCCTATATCAACATAGGAGATAGGTTACGCGCCGCTTATACCATTTCCTATGCTCACTTCCTTACTTAGGCGATAGGTTAGGTGCCGCCTATGTCAACATAGGTGATGGCTTAGGCGCCGCCTATATCAACATAGGAGATAGGTTAGGCGCCGCTTATACCATTGCCTATTCTCACTGCCTCACTTAGGAGATTAGTTAGGCGCCGCCTATGTCAACAAAGGCGATGGCTTAGGTGCCGCCTATATCAACATAGGCGATAGGTTAGGCGTCGTCTATATCAATAAAGGCGATAGGTTAAGAGCTGCCTATATCAACAAAGGCGATAGGTTAGGCTCCGCATATGCCATTGCCTATGCTCACTGCCTCACTTAGGTGATAGGTTAGGCTCCGCATCTGTCAACATTTACTATGGCGTAGGCGCCGCCTATATCAACATAGGCGAGAGGTTAGGCGCCGCTTATACCATTGCCTATGCTTACTACCGTACTTAGGCAATATGTTAGGCACCGCCTATGTCAACATAGGCGATGGCTTAGGCCCCGCCTATATCAACATAGGCGATGGCTTAGGTGCTGCCTATACCAACATAGGCGATAGGTTAGGAGCCGCTTATACCATGTCCTATGCTTACTTACTCACTTAGGAGATAGGTTAGGCGCCACCTATGTAAACATAGGCGATGGCTTAGGCGCCGCCTATATCAACATAGGCGAAAGGCTAGGCTCCGCTTATACCATTACCTATTCTCACTGCCTCACATAGGCAATAGGTTAGGGGCCTCCTATGTTAACATAGGCGATGGCTTAGGCGCCATCTATATCAACATATGCGGTAGGTTAGGCGCCGCTTATACCATTGCCTATGCTCACTGCCTCACTAAGACGATAGGTTAGGCGTCGCCTATGTCAACATAGGCGATGGCTTAGGCACCTCCTATATCCACATAGGCGATATGTTAGGCTCCGCTTATACCAATGCCTATGCTCACTACCTTACTTAGTCGATTGGTTAGGCGCCGCCCATGTCAACATAGCTGATGGCTTAGGCGCCGCCTATATCAACATAGGCGATAGGTTAGGCGCTACCTATATCAACATAGGAGATAGGTTAGGCACCGCTTATACCATTTAATAATGTCACTGCCTCACTTAGGAGATTGGTTAGGCGCCGCCTATGTCAACATAGGCGATAGATTAGGCGTCGTCTATATCAATATAGGCGATTGGTTAAGCGCTGCCTATATCACAAATGCGATAGGTTAGGCACCGCTTATACCATTGCTTATGCTCACTGCCTCACTTAGGCGATAGGTTAGGCTCCGCATATGTCAAAATTGACGATGGCTTAGGCGCCTCCTATATTAACATAGGCGATAGGTTAGGCGCCGCTTAAACCATTGCCTATGCTCACTCCCGCACTTAGGCGATATGTTAGGCGCCGCCTATGTCAACATAGGCGATGTCTTAGGCCCCGCCTATATCAACATAGGCGATGGCTTAGGCGCTGCCTATATCAACATAGGCGATAGTTTAGGCACCGCTTATACCATGTCCTATGCTTACTTACTCACTTAGGAGATATGTTAGGCATCACCTATGTAAACATAGGCGATGGCATAGGCGCCGCCTATATCAACATAGGTGATAGGCTAGGCTCCTCTTATACCATTACCTATTCTCACTGCCTCACTTAGGCAATAGGTTAAGGGCCGCCTATGTCAACATAGGCGATGGCTTAGGCGCCATCTATATCAACACAAACGGTAGGTTAGGCGCCACTTATACCATTGCCTATGCTCACTGCCTCACTTTGGCGATAGGTTAGGCGCCGCCCATGTTAACATAGGCTATGGCTTAGGCGCCGCCACTATCAACATAGGCGATAGTTTAGGCGCCGCTTATACCATTGCCTATGCACACTTCCTCGCTTAGGCAATAAGTTAGGCGCCGCCTATATCAACATAGGCGATAGGTTTGGCGCCGCCTATATCAACATAGGGGATAGATTTGGCGCTGCTTATACCATTGCCTATGCTCATTGCCTCACTTAGGCGATAGGTTTTGCACCGCTTAATAAATTACCTATGCTCACTGCCTCACTTATGTGATAGGTTAGGCGTCGCCTATGTCAGCATAGGCGATGGCATAGGCTCCGCCTATATCAACAAAGGCGATAGGTTAGGCGCCGCTTATACCATTACCTATGCTCATTGACTTACTTACGCGATAGGTTAGGCACCGCCTATGTCAACATAGGCGATGGCTTAAGTACCGCCTATATCAACATAGGCGATGGGTTAGGCGCCGCTTATACCATTGCCTATGCTCACTGCCTTACTTAGGCGATAGGTTAGGTGCCGCCTATGTAAAACATACGCGATGGTTTAGGCACCGCCTATATCAACATAGGTGATAGGTTAGGCACCTCTTATACCATTTCCTATGATCACTGCCTCATTTAGGCGATAGGTTCGGCACCACTTCTGTCAATATAGGCGATGTCTTAGGCGCCGCTTATACCATTGTCTATGCCTAATGCCTTACTTAGGCGATAGGATAGGCGCCTCCTATGTCAGCAAAGGCGATGGCTTAGGTGCCACCTATATCAACATAGGCGATAGGTTTGGCGCCGCTTATACCATTGCCTATGCTCACTGCCTCACTTCGACGATAAGTCAGTTGCCGCCTATGTCAACATAGGTGATGGCTTAGGCACCGCCTATATCAACATTGGAGATAGGTTAGGTGCCGCTTATACCATTGCCTATTCTCATTGCCTCACTTAGACGATTGGTTAGGCGCCGCCTATGTCAACATAGGAGATAGTTTAGGCGCCGCCTATATTAACATAGGCGATAGGTTAGGCGCCGTCTATATCAATATAGGTGATAGATTAGGGGCTTCCTATATCAACATAGGAGATAGGTTAGGCGCCGCTTATACCATTGCCTATGCTCATAGCCTCACTTATGCGATAGGTTAGGTGCCACATATGTCAACATAGGTGATGGCTTAGGCGCCGCCTATATCAACATAGGAGATAGGTTATTCGCCGCTTATACCATTACCTATGCTCACTGCCTCACTTAGGCGATAGGTTAGGCGCCGCCTATGTCATCATAGACGATGTCTTAGGCCCCGCCTATAAAAACATAGGCGATAGGTTAGGCGCCGCTTATAACATTGCCTATGCTCTCTACCGCACTTAGGTAATATTTTAGGCGCCGCCTATGTCAACATAGACGATGGCTTAAGTGCCGCCTATACTAACATAGGCGATGGCTTATGCGCTGCCTATATCTACATAGGCGATAGGTTAGGAGCCGCTTATACCATGTCCTATGCTTACTTACTCACTTAGGAGATAGGTTAGGCGCCACCTATGAAAACATAGGCGATGGCTTAGGCGCCGCCTATATCAACATAGGCGAAAGGCTACGCTCCGTTTATACCATTACCTATTCTCACTACCTCACTTAGGCAATAGGTTAGGGGCCGTCTATGTCAACATAGGCGATGGCTTAGGAGCCATCTATATCAACATAGGCGATAGGTTAGGAGCCACTTATAACATTGCCTATGCTCACTACCGCACTTAGGCGATATTTTAGGCGCCACCTATGTCAACATAGGCGATGGCTTAAGTGCCGCCTATATCAACATAGGCGATGGCTTATGCGCTGCCTATATCAACATAGGAGATGTATTAGGCGCCGCTTATATCATTGTCTATGCTCAATGCCTTTCTTAGGCGATTGGTAAGGCGCCGCCTATGTAAGCATAGGCGATGGCTTAGGCGCCACCTATATCAACATAGGCGATACTTTAGGCGCCGCTTATACCATTGCTATGCTCACTGCCTCACTTCGGCGATAAGTCAGGCGCCGCCTATGTCAACATAGGTGATGGCTTAGGCGCCGCCTATATCAACATAGGAGATGGGTTAGGTGCCGATTATACCATTGCCTATTCTCACTAATTCACTAAGACAATTGGTTAGGCGCCGCCTATATCAACATAGGCGATTGGTTAGGCGCCGCCTATATCAACATAGGCGATAGGTTAGGCGCCGCCTATATAAACATAGGCGATATGTTAGGGGCTGCCTATATCAACATAGGAGATAGGTTACGCGCCGCTTATACCATTTCCTATGCTCACTTCCTTACTTAGGCGATAGGTTAGGTGCCGCCTATGTCAACATAGGTGATGGCTTAGGCGCCGCCTATATCAACATAGGAGATAGGTTAGGCGCCGCTTATACCATTGCCTATTCTCACTGCCTCACTTAGGAGATTAGTTAGGCGCCGCCTATGTCAACAAAGGCGATGGCTTAGGTGCCGCCTATATCAACATAGGCGATAGGTTAGGCGTCGTCTATATCAATAAAGGCGATAGGTTAAGAGCTGCCTATATCAACAAAGGCGATAGGTTAGGCTCCGCATATGCCATTGCCTATGCTCACTGCCTCACTTAGGTGATAGGTTAGGCTCCGCATCTGTCAACATTTACTATGGCGTAGGCGCCGCCTATATCAACATAGGCGAGAGGTTAGGCGCCGCTTATACCATTGCCTATGCTTACTACCGTACTTAGGCAATATGTTAGGCACCGCCTATGTCAACATAGGCGATGGCTTAGGCCCCGCCTATATCAACATAGGCGATGGCTTAGGTGCTGCCTATACCAACATAGGCGATAGGTTAGGAGCCGCTTATACCATGTCCTATGCTTACTTACTCACTTAGGAGATAGGTTAGGCGCCACCTATGTAAACATAGGCGATGGCTTAGGCGCCGCCTATATCAACATAGGCGAAAGGCTAGGCTCCGCTTATACCATTACCTATTCTCACTGCCTCACATAGGCAATAGGTTAGGGGCCTCCTATGTTAACATAGGCGATGGCTTAGGCGCCATCTATATCAACATATGCGGTAGGTTAGGCGCCGCTTATACCATTGCCTATGCTCACTGCCTCACTAAGACGATAGGTTAGGCGTCGCCTATGTCAACATAGGCGATGGCTTAGGCACCTCCTATATCCACATAGGCGATATGTTAGGCTCCGCTTATACCAATGCCTATGCTCACTACCTTACTTAGTCGATTGGTTAGGCGCCGCCCATGTCAACATAGCTGATGGCTTAGGCGCCGCCTATATCAACATAGGCGATAGGTTAGGCGCTACCTATATCAACATAGGAGATAGGTTAGGCACCGCTTATACCATTTAATAATGTCACTGCCTCACTTAGGAGATTGGTTAGGCGCCGCCTATGTCAACATAGGCGATAGATTAGGCGTCGTCTATATCAATATAGGCGATTGGTTAAGCGCTGCCTATATCACAAATGCGATAGGTTAGGCACCGCTTATACCATTGCTTATGCTCACTGCCTCACTTAGGCGATAGGTTAGGCTCCGCATATGTCAAAATTGACGATGGCTTAGGCGCCTCCTATATTAACATAGGCGATAGGTTAGGCGCCGCTTAAACCATTGCCTATGCTCACTCCCGCACTTAGGCGATATGTTAGGCGCCGCCTATGTCAACATAGGCGATGTCTTAGGCCCCGCCTATATCAACATAGGCGATGGCTTAGGCGCTGCCTATATCAACATAGGCGATAGTTTAGGCACCGCTTATACCATGTCCTATGCTTACTTACTCACTTAGGAGATATGTTAGGCATCACCTATGTAAACATAGGCGATGGCATAGGCGCCGCCTATATCAACATAGGTGATAGGCTAGGCTCCTCTTATACCATTACCTATTCTCACTGCCTCACTTAGGCAATAGGTTGAGGGCCGCCTATGTAAACATAGGCGATGGCTTAGGCGCCATCTATATCAACACAAACGGTAGGTTAGGCGCCACTTATACCATTGCCTATGCTCACTGCCTCACTTTGGCGATAGGTTAGGCGCCGCCCATGTTAACATAGGCTATGGCTTAGGCGCCGCCACTATCAACATAGGCGATAGTTTAGGCGCCGCTTATACCATTGCCTATGCACACTTCCTCGCTTAGGCAATAAGTTAGGCGCCGCCTATATCAACATAGGCGATAGGTTTGGCGCCGCCTATATCAACATAGGGGATAGATTTGGCGCTGCTTATACCATTGCCTATGCTCATTGCCTCACTTAGGCGATAGGTTTTGCACCGCTTAATAAATTACCTATGCTCACTGCCTCACTTATGTGATAGGTTAGGCGTCGCCTATGTCAGCATAGGCGATGGCATAGGCTCCGCCTATATCAACAAAGGCGATAGGTTAGGCGCCGCTTATACCATTACCTATGCTCATTGACTTACTTACGCGATAGGTTAGGCACCGCCTATGTCAACATAGGCGATGGCTTAAGTACCGCCTATATCAACATAGGCGATGGGTTAGGCGCCGCTTATACCATTGCCTATGCTCACTGCCTTACTTAGGCGATAGGTTAGGTGCCGCCTATGTAAAACATACGCGATGGTTTAGGCACCGCCTATATCAACATAGGTGATAGGTTAGGCACCTCTTATACCATTTCCTATGATCACTGCCTCATTTAGGCGATAGGTTCGGCACCACTTCTGTCAATATAGGCGATGTCTTAGGCGCCGCTTATACCATTGTCTATGCCTAATGCCTTACTTAGGCGATAGGATAGGCGCCTCCTATGTCAGCAAAGGCGATGGCTTAGGTGCCACCTATATCAACATAGGCGATAGGTTTGGCGCCGCTTATACCATTGCCTATGCTCACTGCCTCACTTCGACGATAAGTCAGTTGCCGCCTATGTCAACATAGGTGATGGCTTAGGCACCGCCTATATCAACATTGGAGATAGGTTAGGTGCCGCTTATACCATTGCCTATTCTCATTGCCTCACTTAGACGATTGGTTAGGCGCCGCCTATGTCAACATAGGAGATGGTTTAGGCGCCGCCTATATTAACATAGGCGATAGGTTAGGCGCCGTCTATATCAATATAGGTGATAGATTAGGGGCTTCCTATATCAACATAGGAGATAGGTTAGGCGCCGCTTATACCATTGCCTATGCTCATAGCCTCACTTGTGCGATAGGTTAGGTGCCACATATGTCAACATAGGTGATGGCTTAGGCGCCGCCTATATCAACATAGGAGATAGGTTATTCGCCGCTTATACCATTACCTATGCTCACTGCCTCACTTAGGCGATAGGTTAGGCGCCGCCTATGTCATCATAGACGATGTCTTAGGCCCCGCCTATAAAAACATAGGCGATAGGTTAGGCGCCGCTTATAACATTGCCTATGCTCTCTACCGCACTTAAGTAATATTTTAGGCGCCGCCTATGTCAACATAGACGATGGCTTAAGTGCCGCCTATATCAACATAGGCGATGGCTTATGCGCTGCCTATATCTACATAGGCGATAGGTTAGGAGCCGCTTATACCATGTCCTATGCTTACTTACTCACTTAGGAGATAGGTTAGGCGCCACCTATGAAAACATAGGCGATGGCTTAGGCGCCGCCTATATCAACATAGGCGAAAGGCTAGGCTCCGTTTATACCATTACCTATTCTCACTACCTCACTTAGGCAATAGGTTAGGGGCCGTCTATGTCAACATAGGCGATGGCTTAGGAGCCATCTATATCAACATAGGCGATAGGTTAGGAGCCACTTATAACATTGCCTATGCTCACTACCGCACTTAGGCGATATTTTAGGCGCCACCTATGTCAACATAGGCGATGGCTTAAGTGCCGCCTATATCAACATAGGCGATGGCTTATGCGCTGCCTATATCAACATAGGAGATGTATTAGGCGCCGCTTATATCATTGTCTATGCTCAATGCCTTTCTTAGGCGATTGGTAAGGCGCCGCCTATGTAAGCATAGGCGATGGCTTAGGCGCCACCTATATCAACATAGGCGATACTTTAGGCGCCGCTTATACCATTGCTATGCTCACTGCCTCACTTCGGCGATAAGTCAGGCGCCGCCTATGTCAACATAGGTGATGGCTTAGGCGCCGCCTATATCAACATAGGAGATGGGTTAGGTGCCGATTATACCATTGCCTATTCTCACTAATTCACTAAGACAATTGGTTAGGCGCCGCCTATATCAACATAGGCGATTGGTTAGGCGCCGCCTATATCAACATAGGCGATAGGTTAGGCGCCGCCTATATAAACATAGGCGATATGTTAGGGGCTGCCTATATCAACATAGGAGATAGGTTACGCGCCGCTTATACCATTTCCTATGCTCACTTCCTTACTTAGGCGATAGGTTAGGTGTCGCCTATGTCAACATAGGTGATGGCTTAGGCGCCGCCTATATCAACATAGGAGATAGGTTAGGCGCCGCTTATACCATTGCCTATTCTCACTGCCTCACTTAGGAGATTAGTTAGGCGCCGCCTATGTCAACAAAGGCGATGGCTTAGGTGCCGCCTATATCAACATAGGCGATAGGTTAGGCGTCGTCTATATCAATAAAGGCGATAGGTTAAGAGCTGCCTATATCAACAAAGGCGATAGGTTAGGCTCCGCATATGCCATTGCCTATGCTCACTGCCTCACTTAGGTGATAGGTTAGGCTCCGCATCTGTCAACATTTACTATGGCGTAGGCGCCGCCTATATCAACATAGGCGAGAGGTTAGGCGCCGCTTATACCATTGCCTATGCTTACTACCGTACTTAGGCAATATGTTAGGCACCGCCTATGTCAACATAGGCGATGGCTTAGGCCCCGCCTATATCAACATAGGCGATGGCTTAGGTGCTGCCTATACCAACATAGGCGATAGGTTAGGAGCCGCTTATACCATGTCCTATGCTTACTTACTCACTTAGGAGATAGGTTAGGCGCCACCTATGTAAACATAGGCGATGGCTTAGGCGCCGCCTATATTAACATAGGCGAAAGGCTAGGCTCCGCTTATACCATTACCTATTCTCACTGCCTCACATAGGCAATAGGTTAGGGGCCTCCTATGTTAACATAGGCGATGGCTTAGGCGCCATCTATATCAACATATGCGGTAGGTTAGGCGCCGCTTATACCATTGCCTATGCTCACTGCCTCACTAAGGCGATAGGTTAGGCGTCGCCTATGTCAACATAGGCGATGGCTTAGGCACCTCCTATATCCACATAGGCGATATGTTAGGCTCCGCTTATACCAATGCCTATGCTCACTACCTTACTTAGTCGATTGGTTAGGCGCCGCCCATGTCAACATAGCTGATGGCTTAGGCGCCGCCTATATCAACATAGGCGATAGGTTAGACGCCGCTTATACCATTGCCTATGCTCACTGCCTCACTTAGGCGATAGGTTAGGCGCCGCATATGTCAACATTGATGATGGCTTAGGCGCTGCCTATATCAACATAGGCGATAGGTTAGGCGCCGCTTATACCATTGTCTTTGCTCACTACCGCACTTAGGCGATATGTTAGGCGCCGCCTATGTCAACATAAGCGATGGCTTAGGCCCCGCCTATATCAACATAGGCGATGGCTTAGGCGCTTCCTATATCAACATAGGCGATAGGTTAGGCGCCGCTTATACCATTACCTATGCTCATTGGCTCACTTAGGCGATAGGTTAGGCGCCGCCTATTTCAAAATAGGCGATGGATTAAGCGCCGCCTATATCAACATAGGCGATGGGTTAGGCGCCGCTTATACCATTAGCTATGCTCACTGCCTTACGTAGGCGATAGGTTAGGCGCCGCTTATGTCAACATACGCGATGGCTTAGGCTCCGCCTATATCACCATAGGTGATAGGTTAGGCGCCGCTTATACCATTGCCTATGATCACTGCCTTATTTAGGCAATAGGTTGGGCACCGCCTATGTCAACATAGGCGATATCTTAGGCGCTGCTTATACCATTGTCTGTGCTCAATGCCTTACTTAGGAGATAGGTTAGGCGCTGCCTATGTCAGCATCGGCGATGGCTTAGGCGCTACCTATATCAGCATAGGAGATAGGTTAGGCGCCGCTTATACTATTGCCTATGCACACTGCCTTATTTAGGCAATAGGTTAGGCGCCGCCTATGTCAACATTGGCAATGGCTTAGGCGCCGCTTATACCATTGTCTATGCTCAATGCCTTACTTAGGCGATAGGTTAGGCGCCGTCTATGTTAACATAGGCGATGGCATAGGCGCCACCTATATCAACATAGGCGATAGGTTAGGCGCCGCTTATACCATTGCCTATGCTCACTGCCTCAGTTAGGCGATGGGTCAGGGGCCGCCTATGTCAACATTGGTGATGCCTTAGGCGCCCCCTATATCAACATAGGACATAGTTTAGGCACTGTTTATACCATTTCCTAGTATCACTGCCTCACTTAGACGATTGGTTAGGCACCGCCTATGTTAACCTAGGCGATGGTTTAGGCGCCTCCTATATCAACATTTGCGATAGGTTAGGCACCTCTTATACCATTACCTATGCTCATTTCCTCACCTACGCGATAGGTTAGGCGTCGCCTATATCAACACAGGCGATAGGTTAGGCCCCGCTTATACCATTACCTATGCTCAGTGCCTCACTTAAGCGATAGGTTAGGCGTCGCCTCTGTCAACATAGGCGATGTCTTAGGCGCCGCCTATATCCACATAGGCGATATGTTAGGCTCCGCTTATACCAATGCCTATGCTCACTACCTCACTTAGTCGATAGGTTAGACGCCACCCATGTCAACATAGGTGATGGCTTAGGCTCCACCTATACAACATAGGCGATAGGTTAGGCGCCCCTTATACCATTGCCTATGCTCACTGCCTCACTTACGTGATAGGTTAGGCGCCGCATATGTCAACAATGACGATGGCTTAGGCGCCGCCTTTATCAGCATAGGCGATTTGTTAGGCGCCGCTTATACCATTGCCTATGCTCACTACCGCACTTAGGCGATATGTTAGGCGTCGCCTATGTCAACATAGGCGATGACTTAGGCCCTGCCTATATCAACATAGTCTATGGCTTAGGCGCTACCTATATAAATATAGGCGATAGGTTAGGCTCCGCTTATACCATGTACTATGCTTACTTAATCACTTTGGAGATAGGTTAGGTGCCATATATGTACACATAGGCGATGGCTTAGGCGCCGCCTATATCAACATAGGCGATAGGCTAGGCTCCTCTTATACCATTACCTATTCTCACTACCTCACTTAGGCAATAGGTTAGGGGGCGCCTAAGTCAACATAGGCGATGGATTAGGCGCCATCTATATCAATATAGGAGGTTGGTTAGGTTCCGCTTATACCATTGCCTATGCTCACTGCCTCACTTAGGAAATAGGTTAGGCGTCGTCCATGTTAACATAGGCGACGGCTTAGGCACCGCCTATATCAACATAGGCGATAGTTTAGGCGCCGCTTATACCATTGCCTATGCTCACTTCCTCACTTAGGCGATAGGTTAGTTGCCGCCTATATCAACATAGGCGATAGGTTTGGCGCCGCCTATATCAACATAGGGGATGGATTTGGCGCCGTTTATACCATTGCCTATGCTCACTGCCTTACTTAGGCGATAGGTTTGGCGCCGCTTATACCATTACCTATGCTCACTGCCTTACTTAGGCGATATGTTAGGCGTCGTCTATGTCAACATAGGAGATGGCATAGGCTCCGCCTATATCAATATAGGCGATAGGTTAGGCGCCGCTTATACAATTACCTATGCTCATTGCCTCACTAAGGCGATAGGTTAGGTGCCGCCTATGTCAACATAGGTTATGGCTTAAGCGCCGCCTATTTCAACATAGGCGATGGGTTAGGCGCCGCTTATACCATTGCCTATGCTCACTGCCTTACTTAGGCGATAGGTTACGCGCCGCCTATGTCAACATAAGCGATGGCTTAGGCACCGCCTATATCAACATAGGTGATAGGTTAGGCGCCGCTTATACCAATTCCTATGATCACTGCCTCATTTAGGCGATAGGTTCGGCACCGCCTATGTCAACATAGGTAATGGCTTAGGCGCCGCCTATATCAACATTGGAGATAGGTTAGGCGCCCCTTATACCATTGCCTATTCTCACTGCCTAACTTAGGAGATTGGTTAGGCGCCGCCTATGTCAACAAAGGCGATGGCTTAGGTGCCGCCTATATCAACATAGGCGATAGGTTAGGCACCGTCTATATCAATATACGCGATAGGTTAAGCGCTGCCTATATAAACAAAGAAGATAGGTTAGGCGCCGCTTATACCATTGCCTATGCTCACTGCCTCACTTAGGTGATAGGTTAGGCTCTGCATATGTCAACATTGACGATGGCTTAGGCGCCACCTATATCAACATAGGCGATAGGTTTGGGGCCGCATATACCATTGCCTATGCTCACTACCGCACTTAAGAGATATGTTAGGCGCCGCCTATGTCAACATAGGCGATGGCTTAGGCCCCGCCTCTATCAACATAGGCGATGGCTTAGGCGCTGCCTATATCAACATAGGCGATGGCTTAGGCGCCACCTATATCAGCATAGGCGATAGGTTAGGCGCCGCTTATACCAATGCCTATGCTCACTGCCTCATTCAGGCGATAGGTTAGGCGCCGCCTATGTCAACATTGGCGATGGCTTAGGCGCCGCTTATACCATTGTCTATGCTCAATGCCTTACTTAGGCGATAGGTTAGGCGCCGTCTATGTCAACATAGGCGATGGCATAGGCACCACCTATATCAACATTGGCGATAGGTTAGGCGCCGCTTATACCATTGCCTATGCTCACTGCCTCACTTAGGCGATGGGTCAGGCGCCGCCTATGTCAACATTGGTGATGCCTTAGGCGCCCCCTATATCAACATAGGAGATAGGTTAGGCACTGCTTATACCATTGCCTATTCTCACTGCCTCACTTAGATGATTGGTTAGGCGCCGCCTATGTTAACCTAGGCGATGGTTTAGGCGCCTCTTATATCAACATAGGGGATAGGTTAGGCACCTCTTATACCATTACCTATGCTCATTTCCTCACTTACGTGATAGGTTAGGCGCCGCCTATATCAACATAGGCGATAGGGTAGGCCCCGCTTATACCATTACCTATGCTCATTGCCTCACTTAGGCGATACGTTAGGCGTCGCCTATGTCAACATAGGCGATGGCTTAGGCTCCCCATATATCCACATAGGCGATATGTTAGGCTCCGCTTATAACAATGCCTATGATCAATACCTCACTTAGGCAATAGGTTAGACGCCGCCCATTTCAACATAGGTGATGGCTTAGGCTCCGCCTATACAACATAGGCGATAGGTTAGGCGCCGCTTATACCATTTCCTATGCTCACTGCCTCACTTAGGCGATAGGTTAGGCGCCGCATATGTCAACATTGACGATGGCTTAGATGCCGCTTATATCAACATAGGCGATTGGTTAGGCGCCGCTTATACTATTGCCTATGCTCACTACCGCACTTAGGCGATTGGTTAGACGCCGCCCATGTCAACATAGGTGATGGCTTAGGCTCCTCCTATACAACATAGGCGATAGGTTAGGCGCCCCTTATACCATTGCCTATGCTCACTGCCTCACTTACGTGATAGGTTAGGCGCCGCATATGTCAACAATGACGATGGCTTAGGCCCCGCCTCTATCAACATAGGCGATGGCTTAGGCGCTGCCTATATCAACATAGGCGATGGCTTAGGCGCCACCTATATCAGCATAGGCGATAGGTTAGGCGCCGCTTATACCAATGCCTATGCTCACTGCCTCATTCAGGCGATAGGTTAGGCGCCGCCTATGTCAACATTGGCGATGGCTTAGGCGCCGCTTATACCATTGTCTATGCTCAATGCCTTACTTAGGCGATAGGTTAGGCGCCGTCTATGTCAACATAGGCGATGGCATAGGCACCACCTATATCAACATTGGCGATAGGTTAGGCGCCGCTTATACCATTGCCTATGCTCACTGCCTCACTTAGGCGATGGGTCAGGCGCCGCCTATGTCAACATTGGTGATGCCTTAGGCGCCCCCTATATCAACATAGGAGATAGGTTAGGCACTGCTTATACCATTGCCTATTCTCACTGCCTCACTTAGATGATTGGTTAGGCGCCGCCTATGTTAACCTAGGCGATGGTTTAGGCGCCTCTTATATCAACATAGGGGATAGGTTAGGCACCTCTTATACCATTACCTATGCTCATTTCCTCACTTACGTGATAGGTTAGGCGCCGCCTATATCAACATAGGCGATAGGGTAGGCCCCGCTTATACCATTACCTATGCTCATTGCCTCACTTAGGCGATACGTTAGGCGTCCCCTATGTCAACATAGGCGATGGCTTAGGCTCCCCATATATCCACATAGGCGATATGTTAGGCTCCGCTTATAACAATGCCTATGATCAATACCTCACTTAGGCAATAGGTTAGACGCCGCCCATTTCAACATAGGTGATGGCTTAGGCTCCGCCTATACAACATAGGCGATAGGTTAGGCGCCGCTTATACCATTTCCTATGCTCACTGCCTCACTTAGGCGATAGGTTAGGCGCCGCATATGTCAACATTGACGATGGCTTAGATGCCGCTTATATCAACATAGGCGATTGGTTAGGCACCGCTTATACTATTGCCTATGCTCACTACCGCACTTAGGCGATTGGTTAGACGCCGCCCATGTCAACATAGGTGATGGCTTAGGCTCCGCCTATACAACATAGGCGATAGGTTAGGCGCCCCTTATACCATTGCCTATGCTCACTGCCTCACTTACGTGATAGGTTAGGCGCCGCATATGTCAACAATGACGATGGCTTAGGCGCCGCCTATATCAACATAGGCGATTGGTTAGGCGCCACTTATGCCATTGCCTATGCTCACTACCACACTTAGGCGATATGTTAGGCATCGCCTATGTCAACATAGGCGATGGCTTAGGCCCCGCCTATATCAACATAGTCTATGGCTTAGGCGCTACCTATATAAATATAGGCGATAGGTTAGGCTCCGCTTATACCTTGTCCTATGCTTACTTACTCACTTTGGAGATAGGTTAGGTGCCATATATGTACACATAGGCGATGGCTTATGCGCCGACTATATCAACATAGGCGATAGGCTAGGCTCCTCTTATACCATTACCTATTCTCACTGCCTCACTTAGGCAATAGGTTAGGGGCCACCTAAGAAAACATAGGAGATGGATTAGGCGCCATCTATATCAATATAGGAGGTAGGTTAGGTTCCGCTTATACCATTGCCTATGCTCACTGCCTCACTTAGGCAATAGGTTAGGCGTCGTCCATGTTAACATAGGCGAAGGCTTAGGCACCGTCTATATCAACATAAGCGATGGGTTAGGCGCCGCTTATACCATTGCCTATGCTCACTGCCTTACTTAGGCGATAGGTTAGGGGCTGCCTATATCAACGTAGGAGATAGGTTAGGCACCGCTTATACCATTTCCTATTCTCACTTCCTTACTTAGGTGATAGGTTAGGCGCCGCCTATATCAACATAGGAGATAGGTTAGGCACCGCCTATGTCAACAAAGGCGATGGCTTAGGTGCCGCCTATATAAACATAGGCGATAGGTTAGGCACCGTCTATATCAATATACGCGTTAGGTTAAGCGCTGCCTATATCAACAAAGAAGTTAGGTTAGGCGCCGCTTATACCATTGCCTATGCTCATTGCCTCACTTAGGCGATAGGTTAGGCTCCGCATATGTCAACATTGACGATGCCTTAGGCGCCGCCTATATCAACATAGGCGATAGGTTTGGGGGCCGCTTATACCATTGTCTGTGCTCAATGCCTTACTTAGGAGATAGGTTAGGCACTTCTTATGTCAGCATCGGCGATGGCTTAGGTGCCACCTATATCAGCATAGGCGATAGGTTAGGCGCCGCTTATACCAATGCCTACGCTCACTGCCTCATTCAGGCGATAGGTTAGGCGCCGCCTATGTCAACATTGGCGATGGCTTAGGCGCCGCTTATACCATTGTCTATGCTCAATGCCTTACTTAGGCGATAGGTTAGGCGCCGTCTATGTCAACATAGGCGATGGCATAGGCGCCACCTATATCAACATTGGCGATAGGTTAGGCGCCGCTTATACCATTTCCTATGCTCACTGCCTCACTTAGGCGATGGGTCAGGCGCCGCCTATGTCAACATTTGTGATTCCTTAGGCGCCCCTTATATCAACATAGGAGATAGGTTAGGCACTGCTTATACCATTGCCTATTCTCACTGCCTCACTTAGATGATTGGTTAGGCGCCGCCTATGTTAACCTAGGCGTTGGTTTAGGCGCCTCCTATATCAACATAGGGGATAGGTTAGGCACCTCTTATACCATTACCTATGCTCATTTCCTCACTTACGCGATAGGTTAGGCGCCACCTATATCAACATAGGCGATAGGGTAGGCCCCGCTTATACCATTACCTATGCTCACTGCCTCACTTAGGCGATAGGTTAGGCGTCGCCTATGTCAACATAGGCGATGGCTTAGGCGCCCCCTATATCCACATAGGCGATATGTTAGGCTCCGCTTATACCAATGCCTATAATCAATACCTCACTTAGGCGATAGGTTAGACGCCGCCCATGTCAACATAGGTGATGGCTTAGGCTCCGCCTATACAACATAGGCGATAGGTTAGGTGCCGCTTATACCATTTCCTATGCTCACTGCCTCACTTAGGCGATAGGTTAGGCGCCGCATATGTCAACATTGACGATGGCTTAGGCGCCGCCTATATTAACATAGGCGATTGGTTAGGCGCCGCTTATACTATTGCCTATGCTCACTACCGCACTTAGGCGATTGGTTAGACGCCGCCCATGTCAACATAGGTGATGGCTTAGGCTCCGCCTATACAACATAGGCGATAGGTTAGGCGCCCCTTATACTATTGCCTATGCTCACTGCCTCACTTAGGTGATAGGTTAGGCGCCGCATATGTCAACAATGATGATGGCTTAGGCGCCGCCTATATCAACATAGGCGATTGGTTAGGTGCCGCTTATACCATTGCCTATGCTCACTACCGCACTTTGGCGATATGTTAGGTGTCGCCTATGTCAACATAGGCGATGGCTTAGGCCCCGCCTATATCAACATAGTCTATGGCTTAGGCGCTACCTATATAAATATAGGCGATAGGTTAGGCACTTAAGAGATATGTTAGGCGCCGCCTATGTCAACATAGGCGATGGCTTAGGCTCCGCCTCTATCAACATAGGCGATGGCTTCGGCGCTGCCTATATCAACATAGGCGATGGCTTAGGCGCCGCCTATGTCAACATACGCGATGGCTTAGGCACCGCCTATATCACCATAGGCGATAGGTTAGGCGCCTCTTATACCATTGCCTATGCTCACTGCCTATCTTTGGCGATAGATTAGGCACCTCTTATTTCAACATTGGCGATAGGTTAGGTGCCGCTTAAACCATTGCCTATGCTCACTGCTACAATTAGGCGATAGGTTAGGCGCCGCCAATATCAACATAGGTGATGGCTTAGGAGCCGCCTATATCAACATAGGATATAGGTTAGGCGCCGCTTATAAAATTGCGTAATCTCACTGCCTCACTTAGGGGATTGGTTAGGTGCTACCTATGTCAGCATAGGCGATGGCTTAGGCGCCGCCGATATCAACATATGCGATTGGTTAGGCGCCGCTTATACCATGGCCTATTCTCACTGACTCACTTAGGCGATTGTTTAGATGCCGCCTATGTCAACAAAGGCGATCGCTTAAGCGCCGCCTATATCCACATAGGCGATACGTTAGGCGCAGCTTATACCATTGCCTATACTCACAGACTCACTTAGGCGATAGGTTAGGTGCCGCCTATGTCAACATAGGGGATGAATTAGGTGTCGCCTATATCAACATAGGCGATTGGTTAGGCGCCGCTTATACCAATGCCTATGCTCACTGCCTCACTTAGGCGATAGGTTAGGCGCCGCCGATATCAACATAGGCGATAGGTTAGGCGCCACTTATACCATTCCCTATGCTCACTGCCTCACTTAGGCGATAGGTTAGGCGCCACCTATATCAACATAGGCGATAGGTTAGGCGCCGCTTATACCATTGCTTATGCTCACTGCCTCACATAGGCGATAGATGAGGCACCGCCTATATCAACATAGGCGATAGGTTAGGCTCCGCTTATACTATTGCCTATGCTAACTTCCTCACTTAGGTGATAGGTTAGGCACCGCCTATGTCAACATAGGCGATGGCTTAGGCGCCACCTATATCAACATAGGGGATAGGTTAGGAGCCGCTTATGCCATTGCCTATTCTCACTGCCTCACTTAGGCGATAGGTTAGGGGCCGCCTATGTCAACATAGGCGATGGATTAGGCTCCGCCTATATCAACATAGGCGATATGTTAGGAGCCGCTTATACCATTGCCTATGCTCAGTGCCGTACTTAGGCGATAGGTAAGGCGCCGCCTATGTCAACATAGGGGATGGATTAGGCGCCGCCTATAAAAACATAGGCGATAGGTTAGGCGCTGCTTATACCATTGCCTATGCTCACTGCCTTACATAGGCGATAGGTTAGGCGCCGCCTATATCATTATAGGGGATAGGTTAGGCGTCGCTTATACAATTTCCTATGCTAACTTCCTCACTTAGGCGATAGGTTAGGCACTGCCTATGTCAACATAGGCGATGGCATAGGCACCGTCTATATCAACATAGGTGATATGTTAGGCGCCGCTTATACCATTTCCTATGCTCACTGCCTCACTTAAGAGATAGGTTTGGTGCTGCCTATATCAACATAGGGGATAGGTTAGGTGCCACTTATACCATTGCCTATGCTCACTGCCTCACTTAGGCGATAGGTTAGGCGCCGCCTATGTCAACATAAGGGGTGGCTTAGGCACCGCCTATATCAACGTAGGCGATAGTTTAGGCACCGTTTATACCATTGCCTATGCTCACTGCCTTACTTAGGCGATAGGTTAGGCGCCTCCTCTATCAACATTGGCGATAGGTTAGGCGCCGCTTATACCATTGCCGATGCTAACTTCCTCACTTAGGCCATAGGTTAAGCACCGCCTATGTCAACATAGGCGATGGATTAGGCGCCGCCTATATCAACATTGGTGATAGTATAGGCGCCGCTTATACCATTGCCTATTTTCACTTCCTCACTTAGGCGATAGGTTAGGGGCCGCCTATGTAAACATAGGTGAGGGATTAGGCGCTGCCTATATCAACATAGGCGATAGGATAGGCGCCGCTTATAACATTGCTTATGCTCACTGCCTATCTTTGGCGATAGATTAGGCGCTTCTTATTTCAACATTGTCGATAGGTTAGGTGCTGCTTAAACCATTGCCTATGCTCACTGCCTCACTTAGGCGATAGGTTAGGCGCCGCCTATATCAACATAGGTGATGGCTTAGGCGCCGCCTATATCAACATAGGCGATAGGTTAGGCGCCGCTTATAACATTGCCTAATCTGACTGCCTCACTTAGGCGATTGGTTAGGCGCTACCTATGTCAACATAGGCGATGGCTTAGGCGCCGCTTATACCATTGCCTATTCTCACTTCCTCACTTAGGCGATAAGTTAGGGGCCGCCTATGTCAACATAGGCGATGGCTTAGGCACCGCCTATATCAACATAGGTGATAGGTTAGGCGCCGCTTATACCATTGCCTATGCTCACTGCCTATCTTTGGCGATAGATTAGGCGCCTCTTATTTCAACATTGGGGATAGGTTAGGTGCCACTTAAACCATTGCCTATGCTCACTGCTACACTTAGGCGATAGGTTAGGCACTGCCTATATAAACATAGGTGATGGCTTAGGAGCCGCCTATATCAACTAGGATATAGGTTAGGCGCCGCATATATCATTGCGTAATCTCACTGCCTCACTTAGGCGATTGGTTAGGCGCTACCTATGTCAACATAGGCGATGGCTTAGATTCCGCCTATATCAACATAGGCGATAGGTTAGGCGCCGCTTATATCAATGCCTATGCTCACTGCCTCACTTAGGCGATAGGTTAGGCGCCGCCTAAGTCAACATAGGGGATGGATTAGGCTCCGCCTATATCAACATAGGCGATAGGTTAGGCGCCGCTTATACCATTGCCTATGCTCACTGCCTCACGTAGGCGATAGGTTAGGCGCCGCCTATATCAACATAGGCGATAGGTTAGGCTCCTCTTATACCATTGCCTATGTTAACTTCCTCACTTAGGCGATAGGTTAGGGGCCGCCTATGTCATCACAGGCGATGGCTTAGGCGCCGCCTATATCAACATAGGCGATAGGTTAGGCGCCGCTTATACCATTGCCTATGCTCACTGCCTCACTTATGCGATAGGTTTGGTGCCGCCTCTATCAACATAGGGGATAGGTTAGGCACCGCTTATACCATTTCCTATGCTCACTACCTCACATTGGCGAAAAGTTAGGCGCTGCCTATGTAAAAATAGGGGATGGCTTAGGCGCCGCCTATATCAACATAGGCGATAGGTTAGGCGCCGCTTATACCATTCCCAATGCTCACTTCCTTACTTAGGCGATAGGTTAGGCACCGCCTATATCAATATAGGCGATAGGTTAGGAGTCGCTTATACCTTTTCCTATGCTAACTTCCACACTTACGCGATAGGTTAGGCACTGCCTATGTCAACATAGGTGATGGCTTAGGCGCCACCTATATCAACATAGGGGATAGGTTTGGAGCTGCTTATGCCATTGCCTATTCTCCCTGCCTCAGTTAGGCAATAGGTTACGGGCCGCCTATGTCAACATAGGCGATGGCTTAGGCTCCGCCTATATCAAAGTAGGCGATAGGTTAGGAGCCGATTATACCATTGCCTATGCTCACTGCCGCACTTAGGCGATAGGTTAGGCGCTGCCTATGTCATCATAGGGGATGGATTAGGCACCGCCTTTATCAAAATAGGCGATAGGTTAGGCGCCGCTTATACCATTGCCTATGCTCACTGCCTCCCTTAGGCGATAGGTTAGGCGCCGCCTATGTCAACATAGGGGATGGATTAGGCGACGCCTATATCAACATTGGTGATAGGTTAGGCGCCGCTTATACAATTTCCTATGCTCACTGCCATACTTAGGCGATAGGTTAGGCACCGCCTATATCAACATAGGTTATGGCTTAGGTGCCGCCTATATCAACATAGGAGATAGGTTAGGCGCCGCATATAACATTACCTAATCTCACTGCCTCACTTAGGCGATTGGTTAGGCGCCGCTTATACCATTGCCTATTCTCAGTGCCTCACTTAGGCGATTGTTTAGGCACCGCCTTTGTAAGCAAAGGCGATGGCTTAAGCGTCGCCTATATCCACATAGGCGATACGTATGGCGAAGCTTATACCATTGCCTATACTCATAGCCTCACTTATGCGATAGGTTAGGCGCCGCCTATGTCAACATAATGGATGGATTAGGCGCCACCTATATCAACATAGGCGAGAGGTTAGGGGCCTCTTATACCAATGCCTATGCTCACTGCCTCACTTAGGCGATAGGTTAGGCACTGCCTATGTCAACATAGGCGATGGCTTAGGCGCCGCCTATATCAACATAGGTGATAGGTTAGGCGCCGCTTATACCATTGTCTATGCTCACTGCCTCACTTAAGCGATAGGTTTGGTGTCACCTCTATCAACATAGGGGATAGGTTAGGTGCTGCTTATACCGTTGCCTATGCTCACTACCTCTCATTGGCGATAGGTTAGGCGCTGCCTATGTAAAAATAGGGGATGGCTTAGGCGATGCCTATATCAACCTTGGCGATAGGTTAGGCGCCGCTTATACCATTCCCAATGCTCACTCCCTTACTTAGGCGATAGTTTAGGCACCGCCTATATCAACGTAGGCGATAGGTTAGGAGTCGCTTATACCATTGCCTATGCTAACTTCCACACTTAGGCGATAGGTTAGGCACAACCTATGTCAACATAGGCGATGGCTTAGGCGCCACCTATATCAACATAGGGGATAGGTTAGGATCCGCTTATGCCATTGCCTATACTAACTGCCTCACTTAGGCGATAGGTTAGGGGCCGCCTATGTCAACATAGGCGATGGCTTAGGCTCCGCCTATATAAACATAGGCGATAGGTTAGGAGCCACTTATACCATTGCCTATGCTCACTGCCGTACTTAGGCGATAGGTAAGGCGCCGCCTATATCAACATAGGGGATGGATTAGGCGCCGCCTATATCAACATAGGCGATAGGTTAGGCGCTGCTTGTACCATTGCCTATGCTCACTGCCTCACATAGGCGATAGGTTAGGCGCCTATATATCATTATAGGGGATAGGTTAGGCGCCGCTTATACAATTTCCAATGCTAACTTCCTCACTTAGGCGATAGGTTAGGCACCGCCTATGTCAACATAGGCGATGGCTTAGGCACCGTCTATATCAACATAGGCGATATGTTAGGCGCCGCTTATACCATTGCCTATGCTCACTGCCTCACTTAAGAGATAGGTTTGGTGCCGCCTATATCAACATAGGGGATAGGTTAGATGCCACTTATACCATTGCCTATGCTCACTGACTCAGTGAGGTGATAGGTTAGGCGCCGCCTATGTCAACATAAGGGGTGGATTAGGCGCCGCCTATTTCAATATAGGCGATAGTTTAGGCGCCGCTTATACCATTGCCTATGTTCACTTCCTTACTTAGGCGATAGGTTAGGCGCCTCCTCTATCAACATTGGCGATAGGTTAGGCGCCGCTTATACCATTGCCTATGCTAACTTCTTCACTTAGGCCATAGGTTAAGCACCGCCTATGTCAACATAGGCGATGGATTAGGCACCGCCTATATCAACATTGGCGATAGGTTAGGCGCCGCTTATACCATTGCCTATTTTCACTTCCTCACTTAGGCGATATGTTAGGGGTCGCCTATGTAAACATAGGTGATGGATTAGGCACTGCATATATCAACATAGGCGATAGGTTAGGCGCCGCTTATACCATTGCTTATGTTCACTGCCTATCTTTGGCGATAGATTAGGCGCCTCTTATTTCAACATTGTCGATAGGTTAGGTGCCGCTTAAACCATTGCCTATGCTCACTACCACGCTTAGGCGATAGGTTAGGCGCCGCCTATATCAACATAGGTGATGTCTTAGACGCCGCCT
The DNA here is from genome assembly GCA_030864215.1 of Capsicum pubescens. Taxonomy (NCBI): domain Eukaryota; kingdom Viridiplantae; phylum Streptophyta; class Magnoliopsida; order Solanales; family Solanaceae; genus Capsicum; species Capsicum pubescens. Next base: position 305,542,814 of record CM061542.1, read on the forward strand.
ATATCAACATAGGCGATAGGTTAGGCGCCGCTTATAACATTGCCTAATCTGACTGCCTCACTTAGGCGCTGCTTATAACATTGCCTAATCTGACTGCCTCACTTAGGCGATTGGTTAGGCGCTACCTATGTCAACATAGGAGATGGCTTAGGCGCCGCTTATACCATTGCCTATTCTCACTACCTCACTTAGGCGATAGGTTAGGGTTCGCCTATGTCAACATAGGCGATGGCTTAGGCGCCTCCTATATTAACATAGACGATAGGTTAGGTGCCGCTTATACCAATGCCTATGCTCACTGCCTCACTTAGGCGATAGGTTAGGCGCTGCCTATGTCAACATAGGGGATGGATTAGGCTCCGCCTATATCAACATAGGCGATAGGTTAGGCGCCGCTTATACCATTGCCTATGCTCACTTCCTCACGTAGGCGATAGGTTAGGCGCCGCCTATATCAACATAGGCGATAGGTTAGGCTCCGCTTATACCATGGCCTATGCTAACTTCCTCACATAGGCGATAGGTTAGGGACCGCCTATGTCAACACAGGCGATGGCTTAGGCGCCGCCTATATCAACATCGGCGATAGGTTAGGCGCCTCTTATAACATTGCCTAATCTGACTGCCTCACTTAGGCGATTGGTTAGGCGCTACCTATGTCAACATAGGCGATGGCTTAGGCGCCGCTTATACCATTGCCTATTCTCACTTCCTCACTTAGGCGATAAGTTAGGGGCCGCCTATGTAAACATAGGCGATGGCTTAGGCACCGCATATATCAACATAGGTGATAGGTTAGGCGACGCTTATACCATTGCCTATGTTCACTGCCTATCTTTGGCGATAGATTAGGCGCCTCTTATTTCAACATTGGCGATAGGTTAGGTGCCGCTTAAACCATTGCCTATGCTCACTGCTACACTTAGGCGATAGGTTAGGCGCTGCCTATATCAACATAGGTGATGGCTTAGGAGCCGCCTATATCAACTAGGATATAGGTTAGGCGCCGCATATAACATTGCATAATCTCACTGCCTCACTTAGGCTATTTGTTAGGCGCTACCTATGTCAACATAGGCGATGGCTTAGGTGCCGCCTCTATCAACATAGGCGATAGGTTAGGCGCCGCTTATATCAATGCCTATGCTTACTGCCTCACTTAGGCGATAGGTTAGGCGCCGCTTATACCATTGCCTATGCTCACTGCCTCACTTAGGCGATAGGTTAGGCGCCGCTTATACCATTGCCTATGCTAACTTCCTCACTTAGGCGATAGGTTAGGGACCGCCTATGTCAACACAGGCGATGGCTTAGGCGCCGCCTATATCAACATAGGCGATAGGTTAGGCGCCGCTTATACCATTGCCTATGCTCACTGCCTAACTTATGCGATAGGTTTGGTGCCGCCTCTATCAACATAGCGGATAGGTTAGGCGCCGCTTATACCATTTCCTATGCTCACTCCCTTACTTAGGTGATAGGTTAGGCACCGCCTATATCAACATAGGCGATAGGTTAGGAGTCGCTTATACCATTGCCTATGCTAACTTCCACACTTAGGCGATAGGTTAGGCACAGCCTATGTCAACATAGGCGATGGCTTAGGCGCCACCTATATCAACATAGGGTATAGTTTAGAGCTGCTTATGCCATTGCCTATTCTCACTGCCTCACTTAGGCGATAGGTTAGGGGCCGCCTATGTCAACATAGGCGATGGCTTAGGCTCTGCCTATATCAACATAAGCGATAGGTTAGTCGCCGCTTATACCATTGCCTATGCTCACTGCCTCACATAGGCGATAGGTTAGGCGCCCCCTATATTAACATAGACGATAGGTTAGGTGCCGCTTATACCAATGCCTATGCTCACTGCCTCACTTAGGCGATAGGTTAGGCGCCGCCTATGTCAACATAGGGGATGGATTATGCTCCGTCTATATCAACATAGGCGATAGGTTAGGCGCCGCTTATACCATTGCCTATGCTCACTGCCTCACTTAAGAGATAGGTTTGGTGCCGCCTATATCAACATAGGGGATAGGTTAGGTGCCACTTATACCATTGCCTATGCTCACTGCCTCACTTAGGCGATAGGTTAGGCGCCACCTATGTCAACATAAGGGGTGGCTTAGGCGCCGCCTATATCAACATAGGCGATAGGTTAGGCGCCGCTTATAACATTGCCTAATCTGACTGCCTCACTTAGGCGATTGGTTAGGCGCTACCTATGTCAACATAGGCGATGGCTTAGGCGCCGCTTATACCATTGCCTATTCTCACTTCCTCACTTAGGCGATAAGTTAGGGGCCGCCTATGTCAACATAGGCGATGGTTTAGGCACCGCCTATATCAACATAGGTGATAGGTTAGGCGCCGCTTATACCATTGCCTATGCTCACTGCCTATCTTTGGCGATAGATTAGGCGCCTCTTATTTCAACATTGGCGATAGGTTAGGTGCCACTTAAACCATTGCCTATGCTCACTGCTACACTTAGGCGATAGGTTAGGCGCTGCCTATATCAACATAGGTGATGGCTTAGGAGCCGCCTATATCAACTAGGATATAGGTTAGGCGCCGCATATATCATTGCGTAATCTCACTGCCTCACTTAGGCGATTGGTTAGGCGCTACCTATGTCAACATAGGCGATGGCTTAGGTTCCGCCTATATCAACATAGGCGATAGGTTAGGCGCCGCTTATATCAATGCCTATGCTCAGTGCCTCACTTAGGCGATAGGTTAGGCGCCGCCTAAGTCAACTTAGGGGATGGATTAGGCTCCGCCTATATCAACATAGGCGATAGGTTAGGCGCCGCTTATACCATTGCCTATGCTCACTGCCTCACGTAGGCGATAGGTTAGGCGCCACCTATATCAACATAGGCGATAGGTTAGGCTCCTCTTATACCATTGCCTATGTTAACTTCCTCACTTAGGCGATAGGTTAGGGGCCGCCTATGTCAACACAGGCGATGTCTTAGGCGCCGCCTATATCAACATAGGCGATAGGTTAGGCGCCGCTTATACCATTGCCTATGCTCACTGCCTCACTTATGCGATAGGTTTGGTGCCGCCTCTATCAACATAGGGGATAGGTTAGGCGCCGCTTATACCATTTCCTATGCTCACTACCTCACATTGGCGAAAAGTTAGGCGCTGCCTATGTAAAAATAGGGGATGGCTTAGGCGCCTCCTATATCAACATAGGCGATAGGTTAGGCGCCGCTTATACCATTCCCAATGCTCACTGCCTTACTTAGGCGATAGGTTAGGCACCGCCTATATCAATATAGGCGATAGGTTAGGAGTCGCTTATACCATTTCCTATTTAAACTTCCACACTTACGCGATAGGTTAGGCACCGCCTATGTCAACATAGGTGATGGCTTAGGCGCCACCTATATCAACATAGGGGATAGGTTAGGAGCTGCTTATGCCATTGCCTATTCTCCCTGCCTCAGTTAGGCAATAGGTTACGGGCCGCCTATGTCGACATAGGCGATGGCTTAGGCTCCGCCTATATCAAAGTAGGCGATAGGTTAGGAGCCGCTTATACCATTGCCTATGCTCACTGCCTTCCTTAGGCGATAGGTTAGGCGCCGCCTATGTCAACATAGGGGATGGATTAGGCGACGCCTATATCAACATTGGTGATAGGTTAGGCGCCGCTTATACAATTTCCTATGCTCACTGCCATACTTAGGCGATAGGTTAGGCACCGCCTATATCAACATAGGTTATGGCTTAGGTGCCGCCTATATCAACATAGGAGATAGGTTAGGCGCCGCATATAACATTACCTAATCACACTGCCTCACTTAGGCGATTGGTTAGGCGCCGCTTATACCATTGCCTATTCTCAGTGCCTCACTTAGTCAATTGTTTAGGCACCGCCTATGTAAGCAAAGGTGATGGCTTAAGCGTCGCCTATATCCACATAGGCGATACGTATGGCGAAGCTTATACCATTGCCTATGTTCACTTCCTTACTTATGCGATAGGTTAGGCGCCTCCTCTATCAACATTGGCGATAGGTTAGGCGCCGCTTATACCATTGCCTATGCTAACTTCTTCACTTAGGCCATAGGTTAAGCACCGCCTATGTCAACATAGGCGATGGATTAGGCACCGCCTATATCAACATTGGCGATAGGTTAGGCGCCGCTTATACCATTGCCTATTTTCACTTCCTCACTTAGGCGATAGGTTAGGGGTCGCCTATGTAAACATAGGTGATGGATTAGGCACTGCATATATCAACATAGGCGATAGGTTAGGCGCCGCTTATACCATTGCTTATGCTCACTGCCTATCTTTGGCGATAGATTAGGTGCCTCTTATTTCAACATTGTCGATAGGTTAGGTGCCGCTTAAACCATTGCCTATGCTCACTACCACGCTTAGGCGATAGGTTAGGAGCCGCCTATATCAACATAGGTGATGGCTTAGGCGCCGCCTATATCAACATAGGCGATAGGTTAGGCACCGCTTATAACATTGCCTAATCTGACTGCCTCACTTAGGCGTTGCTTATAACATTGCCTAATCTGACTGCCTCACTTAGGCGATTGGTTAGGCGCTACCTATGTCAACATAGGAGATGGCTTAGGCGCCGCTTATACCATTGCCTATTCTCACTACCTCACTTAGGCGATAGGTTAGGGGTCGCCTATGTCAACATAGGCGATGGCTTAGGCGCCTCCTATATTAACATAGACGATAGGTTAGGTGCCGCTTATACCAATGCCTATGCTCACTGCCTCACTTAGGCGATAGGTTAGGCGCCGCCTATGTCAACATAGGGGATGGATTATGCTCCGCCTATATCAACATAGGCGATAGGTTAGGCGCCGCTTATACCATTGCCTATGCTCACTACCTCACGTAGGCGATAGGTTAGGCGCCGCCTATATCAACATAGGCGATAGGTTAGGCTCCGCATATACCATGGCCTATGCTAACTTCCTCACATAGGCGATAGGTTAGGGACCGCCTATGTCAACACAGGCGATGGCTTAGGCGCCACTTATATCAACATCGGCGATAGGTTAGGCGCCTCTTATAACATTGCCTAATCTGACTGCCTCACTTAGGCGATTGGTTAGGCGCTACCTATGTCAACATAGGCGATGGCTTAGGCGCCGCTTATACCATTGCCTATTCTCACTTCCTCACTTAGGCGATAAGTTAGGGGCCGCCTATGTAAACATAGGCGATGGCTTAGGCACCGCATATATCAACATAGGTGATAGGTTAGGCGCCGCTTATACCATTGCCTATGTTCACTGCCTATCTTTGGCGATAGATTAGGCCCCTCTTATTTCAACATTGGCGATAGGTTAGGTGCCGCTTAAACCATTGCCTATGCTCACTGCTACACTTAGGCGATAGGTTAGGCGCTGCCTATATCAACATAGGTGATGGCTTAGGAGCCGCCTATATCAACTAGGATATAGGTTAGGCACCGCATATAACATTGCATAATCTCACTGCCTCACTTAGGCTATTTGTTAGGCGCTACCTATGTCAACATAGGCGATGGCTTAGGTGCCACCTATATCAACATAGGCGATAGGTTAGGCGCCGCTTATATCAATGCCTATGCTCACTGCCTCACTTAGGCGATAGGTTAGGCGCCGCTTATACCATTGCCTATGCTCACTGCCTCACTTAGGCGATAGGTTTGGCGCCGCTTATACCATTGCCTATGCTAACTTCCTCACTTAGGCGATAGGTTAGGGACCGCCTATGTCAACACAGGCGAAGGCTTAAGCGCCGCTTATATCAACATAGGCGATAGGTTAGGCGCCTCTTATACCATTGCCTATGCTCACTGCCTCACTTATGCGATAGGTTTGGTGCCGCCTCTATCAACATAGCGGATAGGTTAGGCGCCGCTTATACCATTTCCTATGCTCACTCCCTTACTTAGGTGATAGGTTAGGCACCGCCTATATCAACATAGGCGATAGGTTAGGAGTCTCTTATACCATTGCCTATGCTAACTTCCACACTTAGGCGATAGGTTAGGCGCCGCCTATGTCAACATAATGGATGGATTAGGCGCCACCTATATCAACATAGGCGAGAGGTTAGGGGCCTCTTATACCAATGCCTATGCTCACTGCCTCACTTAGGCGATAGGTTAGGCACTGCCTATGTCAACATAGGCGATGGCTTAGGTGCCGCCTATATCAACATAGGTGATAGGTTAGGCGCCGCTTATACCATTGCCTATGCTCACTGCCTCACTTAAGCGATAGGTTTGGTGTCGCCTCTATCAACATAGGGGTTAGGTTAGGTGCTGCTTATACCGTTGCCTATGCTCACTACCTCACATTGGCGATAGGTTAGGCGCTGCCTATGTAAAAATAGGGGATGGCTTAGGCGACGCCTATATCAACATTGGCGATAGGTTAGGCGCCGCTTATACCATTCCCAATGCTCACTCCCTTACTTAGGCGATAGGTTAGGCACCGCCTATATCAACGTAGGCGATAGGTTAGGAGTCTCTTATACCATTGCCTATGCTAACTTCCACACTTAGGCGATAGGTTAGGCACAACCTATGTCAACATAGGCGATGGCTTAGGCGCCACCTATATCAACATAGGGGATAGGTTAGGATCCGCTTATGCCATTGCCTATTCTAACTGCCTCACTTAGGCGATAGGTTAGGTGCCGCCTATGTCAACATAGGCGATGGCTTAGGCTCCGTCTATATAAACATAGGAGATAGGTTAGGAGCCGCTTATACCATTGCCTATGCTCACTGCCTTACTTAGGCGATAGGTAAGGCGCCGCCTATGTCAACATAGGGGATGGATTAGGCGCCGCCTATATCAACATAGGCGATAGGTTAGGCACTGCTTAGACCATTGCCTATGCTCACTGCCTCACATAGGCGATAGGTTAGGCGCCGCCTATATCATTATAGGGGATAGGTTAGGCGCCGCTTATACAATTTCCTATGCTAACTTCCTCACTTAGGCGATAGGTTAGGCACCGCCTATGTCAACATAGGCGATGGCTTAGGCACCGTCTATATCAACATAGGCGATATGTTAGGCGCCGCTTATACCATTGCCTATGCTCACTGCCTAACTTAAGAGATAGGTTTGGTGCCGCCTATATCAACATAGGGGATAGGTTAGGTGCCACTTATACCATTGCCTATGCTCACTGACTCACTGAGGTGATAGGTTAGGCGCCGCCTATGTCAACATAATGGGTGGATTAGGCGCCGCCTATTTCAACATAGGCGATAGTTTAGGCGCCGCTTATACCATTGCCTATGTTCACTTCCTTACTTATGCGATAGGTTAGGCGCCTCCTCTATCAACATTGGCGATAGGTTAGGCGCCGCTTATACCATTGCCTATGCTAACTTCTTCACTTAGGCCATAGGTTAAGCACCGCCTATGTCAACATAGGCGATGGATTAGGCACCGCCTATATCAACATTGGCGATAGGTTAGGCGCCGCTTATACCATTGCCTATTTTCACTTCCTCACTTAGGCGATAGGTTAGGGGTCGCCTATGTAAACATAGGTGATGGATTAGGCACTGCATATATCAACATAGGCGATAGGTTAGGCGCCGCTTATACCATTGCTTATGCTCACTGCCTATCTTTGGCGATAGATTAGGTGCCTCTTATTTCAACATTGTCGATAGGTTAGGTGCCGCTTAAACCATTGCCTATGCTCACTACCACGCTTAGGCGATAGGTTAGGAGCCGCCTATATCAACATAGGTGATGGCTTAGGCGCCGCCTATATCAACATAGGCGATAGGTTAGGCACCGCTTATAACATTGCCTAATCTGACTGCCTCACTTAGGCGTTGCTTATAACATTGCCTAATCTGACTGCCTCACTTAGGCGATTGGTTAGGCGCTACCTATGTCAACATAGGAGATGGCTTAGGCGCCGCTTATACCATTGCCTATTCTCACTACCTCACTTAGGCGATAGGTTAGGGGTCGCCTATGTCAACATAGGCGATGGCTTAGGCGCCTCCTATATTAACATAGACGATAGGTTAGGTGCCGCTTATACCAATGCCTATGCTCACTGCCTCACTTAGGCGATAGGTTAGGCGCCGACTATGTCAACATAGGGGATGGATTATGCTCCGTCTATATCAACATAGGCGATAGGTTAGGCGCCGCTTATACCATTGCCTATGCTCACTGCCTCACTTAAGAGATAGGTTTGGTGCCGCCTATATCAACATAGGGGATAGGTTAGGTGCCACTTATACCATTGCCTATGCTCACTGCCTCACTTAGGCGATAGGTTAGGCGCCACCTATGTCAACATAAGGGGTGGCTTAGGCGCCGCCTATATCAACATAGGCGATAGGTTAGGCGCCGCTTATAACATTGCCTAATCTGACTGCCTCACTTAGGCGATTGGTTAGGCGCTACCTATGTCAACATAGGCGATGGCTTAGGCGCCGCTTATACCATTGCCTATTCTCACTTCCTCACTTAGGCGATAAGTTAGGGGCCGCCTATGTCAACATAGGCGATGGCTTAGGCACCGCCTATATCAACATAGGTGATAGGTTAGGCGCCGCTTATACCATTGCCTATGCTCACTGCCTATCTTTGGCGATAGATTAGGCGCCTCTTATTTCAACATTGGCGATAGGTTAGGTGCCACTTAAACCATTGCCTATGCTCACTGCTACACTTAGGCGATAGGTTAGGCGCTGCCTATATCAACATAGGTGATGGCTTAGGAGCCGCCTATATCAACTAGGATATAGGTTAGGCGCCGCATATATCATTGCGTAATCTCACTGCCTCACTTAGGCGATTGGTTAGGCGCTACCTATGTCAACATAGGCGATGGCTTAGGTTCCGCCTATATCAACATAGGCGATAGGTTAGGCGCCGCTTATATCAATGCCTATGCTCAGTGCCTCACTTAGGCGATAGGTTAGGCGCCGCCTAAGTCAACTTAGGGGATGGATTAGGCTCCGCCTATATCAACATAGGCGATAGGTTAGGCGCCGCTTATACCATTGCCTATGCTCACTGCCTCACGTAGGCGATAGGTTAGGCGCCACCTATATCAACATAGGCGATAGGTTAGGCTCCTCTTATACCATTGCCTATGTTAACTTCCTCACTTAGGCGATAGGTTAGGGGCCGCCTATGTCAACACAGGCGATGTCTTAGGCGCCGCCTATATCAACATAGGCGATAGGTTAGGCGCCGCTTATACCATTGCCTATGCTCACTGCCTCACTTATGCGATAGGTTTGGTGCCGCCTCTATCAACATAGGGGATAGGTTAGGCGCCGCTTATACCATTTCCTATGCTCACTACCTCACATTGGCGAAAAGTTAGGCGCTACCTATGTAAAAATAGGGGATGGCTTAGGCGCCTCCTATATCAACATAGGCGATAGGTTAGGCGCCGCTTATACCATTCCCAATGCTCACTGCCTTACTTAGGCGATAGGTTAGGCACCGCCTATATCAATATAGGCGATAGGTTAGGAGTCGCTTATACCATTTCCTATTTTAACTTCCACACTTACGCGATAGGTTAGGCACCGCCTATGTCAACATAGGTGATGGCTTAGGCGCCACCTATATCAACATAGGGGATAGGTTAGGAGCTGCTTATGCCATTGCCTATTCTCCCTGCCTCAGTTAGGCAATAGGTTACGGGCCGCCTATGTCGACATAGGCGATGGCTTAGGCTCCGCCTATATCAAAGTAGGCGATAGGTTAGGAGCCGCTTATACCATTGCCTATGCTCACTGCCTTCCTTAGGCGATAGGTTAGGCGCCGCCTATGTCAACATAGGGGATGGATTAGGCGACGCCTATATCAACATTGGTGATAGGTTAGGCGCCGCTTATACAATTTCCTATGCTCACTGCCATACTTAGGCGATAGGTTAGGCACCGCCTATATCAACATAGGTTATGGCTTAGGTGCCGCCTATATCAACATAGGAGATAGGTTAGGCGCCGCATATAACATTACCTAATCACACTGCCTCACTTAGGCGATTGGTTAGGCGCCGCTTATACCATTGCCTATTCTCAGTGCCTCACTTAGTCAATTGTTTAGGCACCGCCTATGTAAGCAAAGGTGATGGCTTAAGCGTCGCCTATATCCACATAGGCGATACGTATGGCGAAGCTTATACCATTGCCTATACTCATAGCCTCACTTAGGCGATAGGTTAGGCGCCGCCTATGTCAACATAATGGATGGATTAGGCGCCACCTATATCAACATAGGCGAGAGGTTAGGGGCCTCTTATACCAATGCCTATGCTCACTGCCTCACTTAGGCGATAGGTTAGGCACTGCCTATGTCAACATAGGCGATGGCTTAGGTGCCGCCTATATCAACATAGGTGATAGGTTAGGCGCCGCTTATACCATTGCCTATGCTCACTGCCTCACTTAAGCGATAGGTTTGGTGTCGCCTCTATCAACATAGGGGTTAGGTTAGGTGCTGCTTATACCGTTGCCTATGCTCACTACCTCTCATTGGCGATAGGTTAGGCGCTGCCTATGTAAAAATAGGGGATGGCTTAGGCGACGCCTATATCAACATTGGCGATAGGTTAGGCGCCGCTTATACCATTCCCAATGCTCACTCCCTTACTTAGGCGATAGGTTAGGCACCGCCTATATCAACGTAGGCGATAGGTTAGGAGTCTCTTATACCATTGCCTATGCTAACTTCCACACTTAGGCGATAGGTTAGGCACAACCTATGTCAACATAGGCGATGGCTTAGGCGCCACCTATATCAACATAGGGGATAGGTTAGGATCCGCTTATGCCATTGCCTATTCTAACTGCCTCACTTAGGCGATAGGTTAGGTGCCGCCTATGTCAACATAGGCGATGGCTTAGGCTCCGTCTATATAAACATAGGAGATAGGTTAGGAGCCGCTTATACCATTGCCTATGCTCACTGCCGTACTTAGGCGATAGGTAAGGCGCCGCCTATGTCAACATAGGGGATGGATTAGGCGCCGCCTATATCAACATAGGCGATAGGTTAGGCACTGCTTGGACCATTGCCTATGCTCACTGCCTCACATAGGCGATAGGTTAGGCGCCGCCTATATCATTATAGGGGATAGGTTAGGCGCCGCTTATACAATTTCCTATGCTAACTTCCTCACTTAGGCGATAGGTTAGGCACCGCCTATGTCAACATAGGCGATGGCTTAGGCACCGTCTATATCAACATAGGCGATATGTTAGGCGCCGCTTATACCATTGCCTATGCTCACTGCCTCACTTAAGAGATAGGTTTGGTGCCGCCTATATCAACATAGGGGATAGGTTAGGTGCCACTTATACCATTGCCTATGCTCACTGACTCACTGAGGCGATAGGTTAGGCGCCGCCTATGTCAACATAAGGGGTGGATTAGGCGCCGCCTATTTCAACATAGGCGATAGTTTAGGCGCCGCTTATACCATTGCCTATGTTCACTTCCTTACTTATGCGATAGGTTAGGCGCCTCCTCTATCAACATTGGCGATAGGTTAGGCGCCGCTTATACCATTGCCTATGCTAACTTCTTCACTTAGGCCATAGGTTAAGCACCGCCTATGTCAACATAGGCGATGGATTAGGCACCGCCTATATCAACATTGGCAATAGGTTAGGCGCCGCTTATACCATTGCCTATTTTCACTTCCTCACTTAGGCGATAGGTTAGGGGTCGCCTATGTAAACATAGGTGATGGATTAGGCACTGCATATATCAACATAGGCGATAGGTTAGGCGCCGCTTATACCATTGCTTATGCTCACTGCCTATCTTTGGCGATAGATTAGGTGCCTCTTATTTCAACATTGTCGATAGGTTAGGTGCCGCTTAAACCATTGCCTATGCTCACTACCACGCTTAGGCGATAGGTTAGGAGCCGCCTATATCAACATAGGTGATGGCTTAGGCGCCGCCTATATCAACATAGGCGATAGGTTAGGCACCGCTTATAACATTGCCTAATCTGACTGCCTCACTTAGGCGTTGCTTATAACATTGCCTAATCTGACTGCCTCACTTAGGCGATTGGTTAGGCGCTACCTATGTCAACATAGGAGATGGCTTAGGCGCCGCTTATACCATTGCCTATTCTCACTACCTCACTTAGGCGATAGGTTAGGGGTCGCCTATGTCAACATAGGCGATGGCTTAGGCGCCTCCTATATTAACATAGACGATAGGTTAGGTGCCGCTTATACCAATGCCTATGCTCACTGCCTCACTTAGGCGATAGGTTAGGCGCCGCCTATGTCAACATAGGGGATGGATTATGCTCCGCCTATATCAACATAGGCGATAGGTTAGGCGCCGCTTATACCATTGCCTATGCTCACTACCTCACGTAGGCGATAGGTTAGGCGCCGCCTATATCAACATAGGCGATAGGTTAGGCTCCGCATATACCATGGCCTATGCTAACTTCCTCACATAGGCGATAGGTTAGGGACCGCCTATGTCAACACAGGCGATGGCTTAGGCGCCGCTTATATCAACATCGGCGATAGGTTAGGCGCCTCTTATAACATTGCCTAATCTGACTGCCTCACTTAGGCGATTGGTTAGGCGCTACCTATGTCAACATAGGCGATGGCTTAGGCGCCGCTTATACCATTGCCTATTCTCACTTCCTCACTTAGGCGATAAGTTAGGGGCCGCCTATGTAAACATAGGCGATGGCTTAGGCACCGCATATATCAACATAGGTGATAGGTTAGGCGCCGCTTATACCATTGCCTATGTTCACTGCCTATCTTTGGCGATAGATTAGGCCCCTCTTATTTCAACATTGGCGATAGGTTAGGTGCCGCTTAAACCATTGCCTATGCTCACTGCTACACTTAGGCGATAGGTTAGGCGCTGCCTATATCAACATAGGTGATGGCTTAGGAGCCGCCTATATCAACTAGGATATAGGTTAGGCGCCGCATATAACATTGCATAATCTCACTGCCTCACTTAGGCTATTTGTTAGGCGCTACCTATGTCAACATAGGCGATGGCTTAGGTGCCACCTATATAAACATAGGCGATAGGTTACGCGCCGCTTATATCAATGCCTATGCTCACTGCCTCACTTAGGCGATAGGTTAGGCGCCGCTTATACCATTGCCTATGCTCACTGCCTCACTTAGGCGATAGGTTAGGCGCCGCTTATACCATTGCCTATGCTAACTTCCTCACTTAGGCGATAGGTTAGGGACCGCCTATGTCAACACAGGCGATGGCTTAGGCGCCGCTTATATCAACATAGGCGATAGGTTAGGCGCCTCTTATACCATTGCCTATGCTCACTGCCTCACTTATGCGATAGGTTTGGTGCCGCCTCTATCAACATAGCGGATAGGTTAGGCGCCGCTTATACCATTTCCTATGCTCACTCCCTTACTTAGGTGATAGGTTAGGCACCGCCTATATCAACATAGGCGATAGGTTAGGAGTCTCTTATACCATTGCCTATGCTAACTTCCACACTTAGGCGATAGGTTAGGCACAGCCTATGTCAACATAGGCGATGGCTTAGGCGCCACCTATATCAACATAGGGTATAGTTTAGAGCTGCTTATGCCATTGCCTATTCTCACAGCCTCACTTAGGCGATAGGTTAGGCACAGCCTATGTCAACATAGGCGATGGCTTAGGCGCCACCTATATCAACATAGGGTATAGTTTAGAGCTGCTTATGCCATTGCCTATTCTCACTGCCTCACTTAGGCGATAGGTTAGGGGCCGCCTATGTCAACATAGGCGATGGCTTAGGCTCTGCCTATATCAACATAAGCGATAGGTTAGGCGCCGCTTATACCATTGCCTATGCTCACTGCCTCACATAGGCGATAGGTTAGGCGCCCCCTATATCATCATAGGGGATAGGTTAGGCACCGCTTATATAATTTCCTATGCTAACTTCCTAACTTAGGCGATTGGTTAGGCACCGCCTATGTCAACATAGGCGATGGCTTAGGCACCGTCTATATCAACATAGGCGATAGGTTAGGCGCCGCTTATACCATTGCCTATGCTCACTGCCTCACTTAAGAGATAGGTTTGGTGCCGCCTATATCAACATAGGGGATAGGTTAGGTGCCACTTATACCATTGCCTATGCTCACTGCCTCACTTAGGCGATAGGTTAGGCGCCGCCTATGTCAACATAAGGGGTGGCTTAGGCACCGCCTATATCAACATAGGCGATAGTTTAGGCGCCGCTTATACCATTGCCTTTGCTCACTGCCTTACTTAGGCGATAGGTTAGGCGCATCCTCTATAAACATTGGCGATAGGTTAGGCGCCGCTTATACCATTTGCTATGCTAACTTCCTCAATTAGGCCATAGGTTAGGCACCGCCTATTTCAACATAGGCGATGGACTAGGCGCCGCCTATATCAACATTGGCGATAGGTTAGACTCTGCTTATACCATTGCCTATTTTCACTATCTCACTTAGGCGATAGGTTAGGGGCCGCCTATGTAAACATAGGTGATGGATTAGGCGTCGCCTATATCAACATAGGCGATAGGTTAGGCGCCGCTTATACCATTGCTTATGCTCACTGCCTATCTTTGGCGATAGATTAGGCGCCTCTTATTTCAACATTGGAAATAGGTTAGGTGACTCTTAACCCATTGCCTATGCTCACTGCCACACTTAGGCGATAGGTTAGGCGCCGCCTATATCATCATAGGTGATGGCTTAGGCGCCGCCTATATAAATATAGGCGATAGGTTAGGCGCCGCTTATAACATTGCCTAATCTGACTACCTCACTTAGGTGATTGGTTAGGCGCTACCTATGTCAACATTGGCGATGGCTTAGGCGCCGCTTATACCATTGCCTATTCTCACTACCTCACTTAGGCGCCTCCTATATCAACATAGGCGGTAGGTTAGGCGCCGCTTATACCAATGCCTATGCTCACTGCCTCACTTAGGCGATAGGTTAGGCACCGCCTATGTCAATATAGGGGATGGATTAGGATCCGCCTATATCAACATAGGCGATAGGTTAGGCGCCGCTTATACCATTGCCTATGCTCACTGCCACACGTAGGCGATAGGTTAGGCGCCGCCTATATCAACATAGGCGATAGGTTAGGCTCCGCTTATACCATGGCGTATGCTAACTTCCTTACATAGGCTATAGGTTTTGGGACCGCCTATGTCAACACAGGCGATGGCTTAGGCGCCGCCTATATCAACATAGGCGATAGGTTAGGCGCCGCTTATACCATTGCCTATGCTCACTGCCTCACTTAAGCGATAGGTTTGGTGTCGCCTCTATCAACATAGGGGATAGGTTAGGCGCTGCTTATACCATTGCCTATGCTCACTACCTCACATTGGCGATAGGTTAGGCGCTGCCTATGTAAAAATAGGGGATGGCTTAGGCAATGCCTATATCAACATAGGCGATAGGTTAGGAGCCGCTTGTACCATTCCCAATGCTCACTGCCTTACATAGGCGATAGGTTAGGAGTCGCTTATACCATTGCCTATGCTAACTTCCACATTTAGGCGATAGGTTAGGCACAACCTATGTTAACATAGGCGATGGCTTAGGCGCCACCTATATCAACATAGGGGATAGGTTAGGAGCCGCTTATGCCATTACCTATTCTCACTGCCTCACTTAGGCGATAGGTTAGGGTCCGCCTATGTCAACATAGGCGATGGGTTAGGCTCCGCCTATATCAACATAGGCGATAGGTTAGGAGCCGCTTATACCATTACCTATGCTCACTGCCTCACTTAGGCGATAGGTTAGGCGCCGCCTATGTCAACATAAGGGGTGGCTTAGGCGCCGCCTATATCAATATAGGCGATAGTTTAGGCGCCGCTTATACCATTGCCTATGCGCAATGCCTTACTTAGGCGATAGGTTAGGCGCCTCCTCTATCAACATTGGCGATAGGTTAGGAGCCGCTTATACCATTGCCTATGATAACTTCCTCACTTAGGCCATAGGTTAGGCACCGCCTATGTCAACTTAGGCGATGGATTAGGCGCCGCCTATATCAACATTGGCGATAGGTTAGGCGCCTCTTATACCATTGCCTATTTTCTCTTCTAACATAGGCGATAGGTTAGGGGCTGCCTATGTAAACATAGGTGATGGATTAGGCGTCGCCTATATCAATATAGGCGATAGGTTAGGCGCCGCTTATACCATTGCTTATGCTCACTGCCTATCTTTGGTGATAGATTAGGCGCCTCTTATTTCAACATTGGCAATTGGTTAGGTGCCGCTTAAACCATTGGCTATGCTCACTGCCTCACTTAGGCGATAGGTTAGGCGCCGCCTATGTAAAAATAGAGGATGGATTAGGCTCCACCTATATCAACATAGGCGATAGGTTAGGCGCCGCTTATACCATTGCCTATGCTCACTGCCTCACTTAAGCAATAGGTTTGGTGTCGCCTCTATCAACATAGGGGATAGGTTAGGCGCTGCTTATACCATTTCCTATGCTCACTACCTCACATTGGAGATAGGTTAGGCGCTGCCTATGTAAAAATAGGGGATGGCTTAGGCGACGCCTATATCAACATAGGCGATAGGTTAGGCGCCGCTTGTACCATTCCCAATGCTCACTGTTGTACTTAGGTGATAGGTTAGGCACCGCCTATATCAACATAGGCGATAGGTTAGGAGTTGCTTATACCATTGCCAATGCTAACTTCCACACTTAGGCGATAGGTTAGGCACAACCTATGTCAACATAGGCGATGGCTTAGGCGCCACCTATATCAACATAGGGGATAGGTTAGGAGCCGCTTATGCCATTGCCTATTCTCACTGCCTCACTTAGGCGATAGGTTAGGGGCCGCCTATGTCAACATAGGCGATGGCTTAGGCTCCGCCTATATCATCATAGGCGATAGGTTAGGAGCCGCTTATACCATTACCTATGCTCACTGTCGTACTTAGGCGATAGGTTAGGCGCCGCCTATGTCAACATAGGGGATGGATTAGGCGCCGCCTATATCAACATAGGCGATAAGTTAGGCGCCGCTTATACCATTGCCTATGCTCACTGACTCACATAGGTGATAGGTTAGGCGCCGCCTATATCATCATAGGGGATAGGTTAGGCACCGCTTATACAATTTCCTATGCTAACTTCCTCACTTAGGCGATAGGTTAGGCACCGCCTATGTCAACATAGGCGATGGCTTAGGCACCGTCTATATCAACATAGGCGATATGTTAGGCGCCGCTTATACCATTGCCTATGCTAACTGCCTCACTTAAGAGATAGCTTTGGTGCCGCCAATATCAACATAAGGGATAGGTTAGGTGCCACTTATACCATTGCCTATGCTCACTGCCTCACTTAGGCGATAGGTTAGGCGCCGCCTATGTCAACATAAGGGGTGGCTTAGGCTCATCCTATATCAACATAGGCGATAGTTTAGGCGCCTCTTATACCATTGCCTATGCTCACTGCCTTACTTAGGCGATAGGTTAGGCGCCTCCTCTATCAACATTGGCGATAGGTTAGGCGCCGCTTATACCATTGCCTATGCTAACTTTCTCACATAGGCCATAGGTTAGGCACCGCCTATGTCAACATAGGCGATGGATTAGGCGCCGCCTATATCAACATTGGCGATAGGTTAGGCGCCTCTTATACCATTGCCTATTTTCACTTCCTCACATAGGCGATAGGTTAGGGGCTGCCTATGTAGACATAGGTGATGGATTAGGTGTCGCCTATATCAACATAGGCGATAGGTTAGGCGCCGCTTATACCATTGCTTATGCTCACTGCCTATCTTTGGCGATAGATTAGGCGCCTCTTATTTCAACATTGGCAATAGGTTAGGTGCCGCTTAAACCATTGCCTATGCTCACTGCCACACTTAGGCGATAGGTTAGGCGCCGCCTATATCAACATAGGTGATGGATTAGGCGCCGCCTATATCAATATAGGCGATAGGTTAGGCGCCGCTTATAACATTGCCAAATCTGACTGCGTCACTTAGGCGATTGGTTAGGCGCTACCTATGTCAACATAGGCGATTGCTTAGGCGCCGCTTATACCATTGCCTATTCTCACTACCTCACTTAGGCGATAGGTTAGGGGTCGCCTATGTCAACATAGGCGATGGCTTAGGCTCCTCCTATATCAACATAGGCGATAGGTTAGGCGCCGCTTATACCAATGCCTATGCTCACTGCCTTACTTAGGCGATAGGTTAGGCGCTGCCTATGTCAACATAGGGGATGGATTAGGCTTCGCCTATATCAACATAGGCGATAGGTTAGGCGCCGCTTATACCATTGCCTATGCTCACTGCCTCACGTAGGCGATAGGTTAGGCGCCGCCTATATCAACATAGGCGATAGGTTAGGCTCCGCTTATACCATGGCCTATGCTAACTTCCTCACATAGGCGATAGGTTAGGGACCGCCTATGTCAACACAGGCGATGGCTTAGGAGCCGCCTATATCAACATAGGCGATAGGTTAGGCGCCTCTTATAACATTGCCTAATCTGACTGCCTCACTTAGGCGATTGGTTAGGCGCTACCTATGTCAACATAGGCGATGGCTTAGGCGCCGCTTATACCATTGCCTATTCTCACTTCCTCACTTAGGCGATAATTTAGGGGCCGCCTATGTCAACATAGACGATGGATTAGGCACCGCCTATATCAACATAGGTGATAGGTTAGGCGCCGCTTATACCATTGCCTATGCTCACTGCCTATCTTTGGCGATAGATTAGGCGCCTCTTATTTCAACATTGGTGATAGTTTAGGTGCCGCTTAAACCATTGCCTATGCTCACTGCTACACATAGGCGATAGGTTAGGCACCGCCTATATCAACATAGGTGATGGATTAGGAGCCGCCTATATCAACATAGGATATAGGTTAGGCGCCGCATATAACATTGCGTAATCTCACTGCCTCACTTAGGGGATTGGTTAGGCGTTACCTATGTCAACATAGGCGATGGCTTAGGTGCCGCCTATATCAACATAGGCGATAGGTTAGGCGCCGCTTATACCAATGCCTATGCTCACTGCCTCACTTAGGCGATAGGTTAGGCGCCGCCTATGTCAACATAGGGGATGGATTAGGCGCCGCCTATATCAACATAGGCGATAGGTTAGGCGCCGCTTATACCATTTCCTATGCTCACTGCCTTATGTAGGCGATAGGTTAGGTGCCACCTATATCAACATAGGCGATAGGTTAGGCTCCGCTTATACCATTGCCAATGCTAACTTCCTCACTTAGGTGATAGGTTAGGGACCGCCTATGTCAACACAGGCGATGGCTTAGGCGCCGCCTATATCAACATAGGCGATAGGTTAGGCGCCTCTTATACCATTGCCTATTCTCACTTCCTCACTTAGGCGATAAGTTAGGGGCCGCCTATGTCAACATAGGCGATGGCTTAGGCACCGCCTATATGAACATAGGTGATAGGTTAGGCGCCACTTATACCATTGCCTATGCTCACTGCTTATCTTTGGCGATAGATTAGGCGCCTCTTATTTCAACATTGGCGATAGGTTAGGTGCCGCTTAAACCATTGCCTATGCTCACTGCTACACTTAGGCGATAGGTTAGGCGCCGCCTATATCAACATAGGTGATGGCTTAGGAGCCGCCTATATCAACATAGGGTATAGGTTAGGCGCCGCTTATAACATTGCGTAATCTCACTGCCTCACTTAGGGGATTGGTTAGGTGCTACCTATGTCAACATAGGCGATGGCTTAGGCGCCGCCGATATCAACATAGGCGATTGGTTAGGCGCAGCTTATACCGTGGCCTATTCTCACTGACTCACTTAGGCGATTGTTTAGATGCCGCCTATGTCAACAAAGGCGATCGCTTAAGCGCCTCCTATATCCACATAGGCGATACGTTAGGCGCAGCTTATACCATTGCCTATACTCACAGCCTCACATAGGAGATAGGTTAGGCGCCGCCTATGAAACCATAGGGGATGGATTTGGCGCCGCCTATACCAACATAGGCGATTGGTTACGCGCCGCTTATACCAATGCCTATGCTCAGTGCCTCACTTAGGCGATAGGTTAGGCGCCGCCGATATCAACATAGGCGATAGGTTAGGCGCCACTTATACAATTGCCTATGCTCACTGCCTCACTTAGGCGATAGGTTAGGCGCTGCCTATGTCAACATAGGGGATGGATTAGGCGCCACCTATATCAACATAGGCGATAGGTTAGGCGCCGCTTATACCATTGCTTATGCTCACTGCCTCACATAGGCGATAGATGAGGCACCGCCTATATCAACATAGGCGATAGGTTAGGCGCCGCTTATACTATTGCCTATGCTAACTTCCACACTTAGGCGATACGATAGGCACCACCTATGTAAACATAGGCGATGGGTTAGGCGCCGCCTATATCAACATAGGCGATAGGTTAGGAGCCGCTTATACCATTGCCTATTCTCACTGCCTCACTTAGGAGATAGGTTAGGGGACGCCTATGTCAACATAGGCGATGGATTAGGCGCCGCCTATATCTACATAGGCGATAGGTTAGGCGTCGCTTATACCAATGCCTATGCTCACTGCCTTACTTAGGCGATAGGTTAGGCGCCGCCTATGTCAACATAGGGGATGGATTAAGTACCGCCTATATCAACATTGGCGATAGGTTAGGCGCCGTTTGTACCATTGCCTATGCTCACTGCCTCACATAGGCGATAGGTTAGGCGCCGCCAATATCAACATAGGCGATAGGTTAGGCTCCGCTTATACCATTGCCTATGCTAACTTCCTCTCTTAGGCGATAGATTAGGCACCGCCTATGTCAACATAGGCGATGGCTTAGGCGCCGCCTATATCAACATAGGCGATAGGTTAGGCGCCGCTTATACCATTGCCTATGCTCACGGCCTCACTTAAGCGATAGGTTTGGTGTCGCCTCTATCAACATAGGGGATATGTTAGGCGCCGCTTATACCATTGCCTATGCTCACTACCTCACATTGGCGATAGGTTAGGCGCTGCCTATGTAAAAATAGGGAATGGCTTAGGCGCCGCCTATATCAACATAGGCGATAGGTTAGGCGCCGCTTATACCATTCCCAATGCTCACTGCATTACTTAGGCGATAGGTTAGGCACCGCCTATATCAACATAGGCGATAGGTTAGGAGTCGCTTATACCATTGCCTATGCTAACTTCCATACTTAGGCGATAGGTTAGGCACCGTCTATGTCAACATAGGTGATGGCTTAGGCGCCACCTATATCAACATAGGGGATAGGTTAGGAGCCGCTTACGCCATTGCCTATTCTCACTGCCTCACTTAGGCAATAGGTTAGGTGCCGCCTATGTCAACATAGGCGATGGCTTAGGCTCCGCCTATATCAACATAGGCGATAGGTTAGGAGCGGCATATTCCATTGCCTATGCTCACTGCCGCACTTAGGCGATAGGTTATGCACGCCGCCTATATCAAAATAGGCGATAGGTTAGGCACCGCTTATACCATTGCCTATGCTCACTGCCTCACTTAGGCGCTAAGTTAGGCGCCGCCTATGTCAACATAGGGGATGGATTAGGCGCCGCCTATATCAACATAGGTGATAGGTTAGGCGCCGCTTATACCATTGCCTATGCTCACTGCCATACTTAGGCGATAGGTTAGGCACCGCCTATATCAACATAGGTGATGTCTTAGGTGCTTCCTATATCAACATAGGAGATAGGTTAGGTGCCGCTTATAACATTGCCTAATATCACTACCTCACTCAGGTGATTGTTTAGGCGCCGCTTATACCATTGCCTATTCTCAGTGCCTCACTTAGGCAATTGTTTAGGCACCGCCTATGTAAGAAAAGGCGATGCCTTAAGCATCGCCGATATCCACATAGGTGATACGTAAGCCGAAGCTTATACCAATGCCTATACTCATAGCCTCACTTAGGCGATAGGTTAGGCGCCGCTTATGTAAACATAGTGGATGGATTAGGCGCCACCTATATCAACATAGGCGATAGGTTAGGCGCCGCTTATACCAATGCGTATGCTTACTGCCTCACTTAGGCGATAGGTTAGGCACCACCTATGTCAACATAGGCGATGGCTTAGGCGCTGCCTATATCAACATAGGCGATAGGTTAGGCGCCGCTTATACCATTGCCTATGCTCACTGCCTCACTTAAGCGATAGGTTTGGTGTCGCCTCTATCAACATAGGGGATAGGTTAGGCGCCGCTTATACCATTGCCTATGCTCACTACCTTACATTGGCGATAGGTTATGCGCTGCCTATGTAAAAATAGGAGATGGCTTAGGCGCCTCCTATATCAACATAGGCGATAGGTTAGGCGCCGCTTATACCATTCCCAATGCTCACTGCCTTACTTAGGCCATAGGTTAGGCAACGCCTATATCAACATAGGCGATAGGTTAGGAGTCGCTTATACCATTGCCTATGCTAACTTCCACACTTAGGCGATAGGTTAGGCACAGCCTTTGTCAACATAGGCGATGGCTTAGGCGCCGCCTATATCAACATTGGCGATAGGTTAGGCGCCGCTTATACCATTTCCTATGCTCACTACCTCACTTAGGCGATAGGTTAGGCACCGCCTATGTTAACATAGGTGATGACTTAGGCGCCGTCTATATCAACATAGGCGATATGTTAGGCGCCGCTTACACCATTGCCTATTCTCACTGCCTCACTTAAGAGATAGGTTTGGTGCCGCCTATATCAAAATAGGGGATAGGTTAGGTGCAACTTATACCATTGCCTATGCTCACTGCCTCACTTAGGCGATAGGTTAGGCGCCGCCTATGTAAACATAAGGGGTGTCTTAGGCGCCGCCTATATCAACATAGGCGATAATTTAGGCGTTGCTTATACCATTGCCTATGCTCACTGCCTTACTTACGCGATAGGTTAGGCGCCTCCTATATCAACATTGGCGATAGGTTAGGCGCCGCTTATACCATTGCCTATGCTAACTTCCTCACTTAGGCCATAGGTTAGGCACCGCCTATGTCAACATAGGCGATGGATTAGGCGTCGCCTATATCAACATAGGCGATAGGTTAGGCGCTGCTTATACCATTGCTTATGCTCACTGCCTATCTTTGGCGATAGATTAGGCGCCTCTTATTTCAACATTGGCGATAGGTTAGGTGCCGATTATACCATTGCCTATGCTCACTGCCGCACTTAGGCGATAGGTTAGGCGCTGCCTATGTCAACATAGGGGATGGATTAGGCACCGCCTTTATCAAAATAGGCGATAGGTTAGGCGCCGCTTATACTATTGCCTATGCTCACTGCCTCCCTTAGGCGATAGGTTAGGCGCCGCCTATGACAACATAGGGGATGGATTAGGCGACGCCTATATCAACATTGGTGATAGGTTAGGCGCCGCTTATTCAATTTCCTATGCTCACTGCCATACTTAGGCGATAGGTTAGGCACCGCCTATATCAACATAGGTTATGGCTTAGGTGCCGCCTATATCAACATAGGAGATAGGTTAGGCGCCGCATATAACATTACCTAATCTCACTGCCTCACTTAGGCGATTGGTTAGGCGCCGCTTATACCATTGCCTATTCTCAGTGCCTCACTTAGGCGATTGTTTAGGCACCGCCTATGTAAGCAAAGGCGATGGCTTAAGCGTCGCCTATATCCACATAGGCGATACGTATGGCGAAGCTTATACCATTGCCTATACTCATAGCCTCACTTAGGCGATAGGTTAGGCGCCGCCTATGTCAACATAATGGATGGATTAGGCGCCATCTATATCAACATAGGCGGGAGGTTAGGGGCCTCTTATACCAATGCCTATGCTCACTGCCTCACTTAGGCGATAGGTTAGGCACTGCCTATGGCAACATAGGCGATGGCTTAGGCGCCGCCTATATCAACATAGGCGATAGGTTAGGCGCCGCTTATACCATTGCCAATGCTCACTGCCTCACGTAAGCGATAGGTTTGGTGTCGCCTCTATCATCATAGGGGATAGGTTAGGTGCTGCTTATACTGTTGCCTATGCTCACTACCTCTCATTGGCGATAGGTTAGGCGCTGCCTATGTAAAAATAGGGGATGGCTTAGGCGACGCCTATATCAACATAGGCGATAGGTTAGGCGCCGCTTATACCATTCCCAATGCTCACTCCCTTACTTAGGCGATAGGTTAGGCACCGCCTATATCAACATAGGCGATAGGTTAGGAGTCGCTTATACCATTGCCTATGCTAAATTCCACACTTAGGCGATAGGTTAGGCATAACCTATGTCAACATAGGCGATGGCTTAGGCGCCACCTATATCAACATAGGGGATGGATTAGGCGCCGCCTATTTCAACATAGGCGATAGTTTAGGCGCCGCTTATACCATTGCCTATGTTCACTTCCTTACTTAGGCGATAGGTTAGGCGCCTCCTCTATCAACATTGGCGATAGGTTAGGCGCCGCTTATACCATTGCCAATGCTAACTTCTTCACTTAGGCCATAGGTTAAGCACCGCCTATGTCAACATAGGCGATGGATTAGGCACCGCCTATATCAACATTGGCGATAGGTTAGGCGCCGCTTATACCATTGCCTATTTTGACTTCCTCACTTAGGCGATAGGTTAGGGGTTGCCTATGTAAACATAGGTGATGGATTAGGCACTGCATATATCAACAGGCGATAGGTTAGGCGCCAATTATACCATTGCTTATGCTCACTGCCTATCTTTGGCGATAGATTAGGCGTCTCTTATTTCAACATTGTCGATAGGTTAGGTGCCGCTTAAACCATTGCCTATGCTCACTGCCACGCTTAGGCGATAGGTTAGGCGCCGCCTATATCAACATAGGTGATGGCTTAGGCGCCGCCTATATCAACATAGGCGATAGGTTAGGCGCCGCTTATAACATTGCCTAATCTGACTGCCTCACTTAGGCGCCGCTTATAACATTGCCTAATCTGACTGCCTCACTTAGGCGATTGGTTAGGCGCTACCTATGTCAACATAGGAGATGGCTTAGGCGCCGCTTATACCATTGCCTATTCTCACTACCTCACTTAGGCGATAGGTTAGGGGTCGCCTATGTCAACATAGGCGATGGCTTAGGCACCTCCTATATTAACATAGATGATAGGTTAGGTGCCGCTTATACCAATGCCTATGTTCACTGCCTCACTTAGGCGATAGGTTAGGCGCCGCCTATGTCAACATAGGGGATGGATTAGGCTCCGCCTATATCAACATAGGCGATAGGTTAGGCGCCGCTTATACCATTTCCTATGCTCACTACCTCACGTAGGCGATAGGTTAGGCGCCGCCTATATCAACATAGGCGATAGGTTAGGCTCCGCTTATACCATGGCCTATGCTAACTTCCTCACATAGGCGATAGGTTAGGGACCGCCTATGTCAACACAGGCGATGGCTTAGGCGCCGCCTATATCAACATCGGCGATAGGTTAGGCGCCTCTTATAACATTGCCTAATCTGACTGCCTCACTTAGGCGATTGGTTAGGCGCTACCTATGTCAACATAGGCGATGGCTTAGGCGCCGCTTATACCATTGCCTATTCTCACTTCCTCACATAGGCGATAAGTTAGGGGCCGCCTATGTAAACATAGACGATGGCTTAGGCACCGCATATATCAACATAGGTGATAGGTTAGGCGCCGCTTATACCATTGCCTATGTTCACTGCCTATCTTTGGCGATAGATTAGGCGCCTCTTATTTCAACATTGGCGATAGGTTAGGTGCCTCTTAAACCATTGCCTATGCTCACTGCTACACTTAGGCGATAGGTTAGGCGCTGCCTATATCAACATAGGTGATGGCTTAGGAGCCGCCTATATCAACTAGGATATAGGTTAGGCGCCGCTTATAACATTGCGCTACCTATGTCAACATAGGCGATGGCTTAGGTGCCGCCTATATCAACATAGGCGATAGGTTAGGCGCCGCTTATATCAATGCCTATGCTCACTGCCTCACTTAGGCGATAGATTAGGCGCCGCTTATACCATTGCCTATGCTCACTGCCTCACTTAGGCGATAGGTTAGGCGCCGCTTATACCATTTCCTATGCTAACTTCCTCACTTAGGCGATAGGTTAGGGACCGCCTATGTCAACACAGGCGATGGCTTAGGCGCCGCCTATATCAACATAGGCGATAGGTTAGGCGCCGCTTATACCATTGCCTATGCTCACTGCCTCACTTATGCGATAGGTTTGGTGCCGCCTCTATCAACATAGGGGATAGGTTAGGCGCCGCTTATACCATTTCCTATGCTCACTCCCTTACTTAGGTGATAGGTTAGGCACTGCCTATATCAACATAGGCGATAGGTTAGGAGTCGCTTATACCATTGCCTATGCTAACTTCCACACTTAGGCGATAGGTTAGGCACAGCCTATGTCAACATAGGCGATGGCTTAGGCGCCACCTATATCAACATAGGGTATAGTTTAGATCTGCTTATGCCATTGCCTATTCTCACTGCCTCACTTAGGCGATAGGTTAGGGGCCGCCTATGTCAACATAGGCGATGGCTTAGGCTCTGCCTATATCAACATAGGCGATAGGTTAGGCGCCGCTTATACCATTGCCTATGCTCACTGCCTCACATAGGCGATAGGTTAGGCGCCGCCTATATCATCATAGGGGATAGGTTAGGCACCGCTTATACAATTTCCTATGCTAACTTCCTAACTTAGGCGATTGGTTAGGCACC
This sequence comes from Capsicum pubescens, assembly GCA_030864215.1. Taxonomy (NCBI): domain Eukaryota; kingdom Viridiplantae; phylum Streptophyta; class Magnoliopsida; order Solanales; family Solanaceae; genus Capsicum; species Capsicum pubescens. The sequence continues at coordinate 305,569,593 of CM061542.1, forward strand.
GCCTATGTCATCATAGGCGATGGCTTAGGCACCGTCTATATCAACATAGGCGATAGGTTAGGCGCCGCTTATACCATTGCCTATGCTCACTGCCTCACTTAAGAGATAGGTTTGGTGCCGCCTATATCAACATAGAGGATAGGTTAGGTGCCACTTATACCATTGCCTATGCTCACTGCCTCACTTAGGCGATAGGTTAGGCGCCGCCTATGTCAACATAAGGGGTGGCTTAGGCGCCGCCTATATCAACATAGGCGTTAGTTTAGGCGCCGCTTATACCATTGCCTTTGCTCACTGCCTTACTTAGGCGATAGGTTAGGCGCATCCTCTATCAACATTGGCGATAGGTTAGGCGCCGCTTATACCATTTTCTATGCTAACTTCCTCAATTAGGCCATAGGTTAGGCACCGCCTATTTCAACATAGGCGATGGACTAGGCGCCGCCTATATCAACATTGGCGATAGGTTAGGCGCCGCTTATACCATTGCCTATTTTCACTATCTCACTTAGGCGATAGGTTAGGGGCCGCCTATGTAAACATAGGTGATGGATTAGGCATCGCCTATATCAACATAGGCGATAGGTTAGGCGCCGCTTATACCATTGCTTATGCTCACTGCCTATCTTTGGCGATAGATTAGGCGCCTCATATTTCAACATTGGAAATAGGTTAGGTGACGCTTAACCCATTGCCTATGCTCACTGCCACACTTAGGCGATAGGTTAGGCGCCTCCTATATCAACATAGGTGATGGCTTAGGCGCCGCCTATATAAATATAGGCGATAGGTTAGGCGCCGCTTCTAACATTGCCTAATCTGACTACCTCACTTAGGTGATTGGTTAGGCGCTACCTATGTCAACATTGGCGATGGCTTAGGCGCAGCTTATACCATTGCCTATTCTCACTACCTCACTTAGGCGATAGGTTAGGGGTCGCCTATGTCAACATAGGCGATGGCTTAGGCACCTCCTATATCAACATAGGCGATAGGTTAGGCGCCGCTTATACCAATGCCTATGCTCACTGCCTCACTTAGGCGATAGGTTAGGCACCGCCTATGTCAATATAGTGGATGGATTACGATCCGCCTATATCAACATAGACGATAGGTTAGGCGCCGCTTATACCATTGCCTATGCTCACTGCCACACGTAGGCGATAGGTTAGGCGCCGCCTATATCAACATAGGCGATAGGTTAGGCTCCGCTTATACCATGGCGTATGCTAACTTCCTCACATAGGCTATAGGTTAGGGACCGCCTATGTCAACACAGGCGATGGCTTAGGCGCCGCCTATATCAACATAGGCGATAGGTTAGGCACCGCTTATACCATTGCCTATGCTCACTGCCTCACTTAAGCGATAGGTTTGGTGTCGCCTCTATCAACATAGGGGATAGGTTAGGCGCTGCTTATACCATTGCCTATGCTCACTACCTCACATTGGCGATAGGTAAGGCGCTGCCTATGTAAAAATAGGGGATGGCTTAGGCAATGCCTATATCAACATAGGCGATAGGTTAGGAGCCGCTTGTACCATTCCCAATGCTCACTGCCTTACATAGGCGATAGGTTAGGAGTTGCTTATACCATTGCCAATGCTAACTTCCACACTTAGGCGATAGGTTAGGCACAACCTATGTCAACATAGGCGATGGCTTAGGCGCCACCTATTTCAACATAGGGGATAGGTTAGGAGCCGCTTATGCCATTGCCTATTCTCACTGCCTCACTTAGGCGATAGGTTAGGGGCCGCCTATGTCAACATAGGCGATGGCTTAGGCTCCGCCTATATCAACATAGGCGATAGGTTAGGAGCCGCTTATACCATTACCTATGCTCACTGCCGTACTTAGCCGATAGGTTAGGCGCCGCCTATGTCAACATAGGGGATGGATTAGGCGCCGCCTATATCAACATAGGCGATAAGTTAGGCGCCGCTTATACCATTGCCTATGCTCACTGACTCACATAGGTGATAGGTTAGGCGCCGCCTATATCATCATAGGGGATAGGTTAGGCACCGCTTATACAATTTCCTATGCTAACTTCCTCACTTAGGCGATAGGTTAGGCACCGCTTATACAATTTCCTATGATAACTTCCTCACTTAGGCGATAGGTTAGGCACCGCCTATGTCAACATAGGCGATGGCTTAGGCACCGTCTATATCAACATAGGCGATATGTTAGGAGCCGCTTATACCATTGCCTATGCTAACTGCCTCACTTAAGAGATAGCTTTGGTGACGCCAATATCAACATAAGGGATAGGTTAGGTGCCACTTATACCATTGCCTATGCTCACTGCCTCACTTAGGCGATAGGTTAGGCGCCGCCTATGTCAACATAAGGGGTGGCTTAGGCTCCTCCTATATCAACATAGGCGATAGTTTAGGCGCCGCTTATACCATTGCCTATGCTCACTGCCTTACTTAGGCGATAGGTTAGGCGCCTCCTCTATCAACATTGGCGATAGGTTAGGCGCCGCTTATACCATTGCCTATGCTAACTTTCTCACATAGGCCATAGGTTAGGCACCGCCTATGTCAACATAGGCGATGGATTAGGCGCTGCCTATATCAACATTGGCGATAGGTTAGGCGCCTCTTATACCATTGCTTATTTTCACTTCCTCACATAGGCGATAGGTTAGGGGCTGCCTATGTAAACATAGGTGATGGATTAGGCGTCGCCTATATTAACATAGGCGATAGGTTAGGTGCCGCTTATACCATTGCTTATGCTCACTGCCTATCTTTGGCGATAGATTAGGCGCCTCTTATTTCAACATTGGCAATAGGTTAGGTGCCGCTTAAACCATTGCCTATGCTCACTGCCACACTTAGGCGATAGGTTAGGCGCCGCCTATATCAACATAGGTGATGGCTTAGGCGCCGCCTATATCAATATAGGCGATAGGTTAGGCGCCGCTTATAACATTGCCTAATCTGACTGCGTCACTTAGGCGATTGGTTAGGCTCTACCTATGTCAACATAGGCAATTGCTTAGGCGCCGCTTATACCATTGCCTATTCTCACTACCTCGCTTAGGCGATAGGTTAGGGGTCGCCTATGTCAACATAGGCGATGGCTTAGGCTCCTCTTATATCAACATAGGCGATAGGTTAGGCGCCGCTTATACCAATGCCTATGCTCACTGCCTCACTTAGGCGATAGGTTAGGCGCTGCCTATGTCAACATAGGGGATGGATTAGGCTTCGCCTATATCAACATAGGCGATAGGTTAGGCGCCGCTTATACCATTGCCTATGCTCACTGCCTCACGTAGGCGATAGGTTAGGCGCCGCCTATATCAACATAGGCGATAGGTTAGGCTCCGCTTATACCATGGCCTATGCTAACTTCCTCACATAGGCGATAGGTTAGGGACCGCCTATGTCAACACAGGCGATGGCTTAGGAGCCGCCTATATCAACATAGGCGATAGGTTAGGCGCCTCTTATAACATTGCCTAATCTGACTGCCTCTCTTAGGCGATTGGTTAGGCGCTACCTATGTCAACATAGGCGATGGCTTAGGTGTCTCTTATACCATTGCCTATTCTCACTTCCTCACTTAGGCGATAATTTAGGGGCCGCCTATGTCAACATAGGCGATGGCTTAGGCACCGCCTATATCAACATAGGTGATAGGTTAGGCGCCGCTTATACCATTGCCTATGCTCACTGCCTATCTTTGGCGATAGATTAGGCGCCTCTTATTTCAACATTGGCGATAGTTTAGGTGCCGCTTAAACCATTGCCTATGCTCACTGCTACACTTAGGCGATAGGTTAGGCACCGCCTATATCAACATAGGTGATGGATTAGGAGCCGCCTATATCAACATAGGATATAGGTTAGGCGCCGCATATAACATTGCGTAATCTCACTGCCTCACTTAGGGGATTGATTAGGCGCTACCTATGTCAACATTGGCGATGGCTTAGGTGCCGCCTATATCAACATAGGCGATAGGTTAGGCGCCGCCTATGTCAACATAGGGGATGGATTAGGCGCCGCCTATATCAACATAGGCGATAGGTTAGGCGCCGCTTATACCATTTCCTATGCTCACTGCCTTATGTAGGCGATAGGTTAGGTGCCACCTATATCAACATAGGCGATAGGTTAGGCTCCGCTTATACCATTGCCTATTGTAACTTCCTCACTTAGGTGATAGGTCAGGGACCGCCTATGTCAACACAGGCGATGGCTTAGGCGCCGCCTATATCAACATAGGCGATAGGTTAGGCGCCTCTTATACCATTGCCTATTCTCACTTCCTCACTTAGGCGATAAGTTAGGGGCCGCCTAAGTCAACATAGGCGATGGCTTAGGCACCGCCTATATGAACATAGGTGATAGGTTAGGCGCCACTTATACCATTGCCTATGCTCACTGCCTATCTTTGGCGATAGATTAGGCACCTCTTATTTCAACATTGGTGATAGGTTAGGTGCCGCTTAAACCATTGCCTATGCTCACTGCTACACTTAGGCGATAGGTTAGGCGCCGCCTATATCAACATAGGTGATGGCTTAGGAGCCGCCTATATCAACATAGGGTATAGGTTAGGCGCCGCTTATAACATTTCGTAATCTCACTGCCTCACTTAGGGGATTGGTTAGGTGCTACCTATGTCAACATAGGCGATGGCTTAGGCGCCGCCGATATCAACATAGGCGATTGGTTAGGCGCCGCTTATAGCATGGCCTATTCTCACTGACTCACTTAGGCGATTGTTTAGATGCCGCCTATGTCAACAAAGGCGATCGCTTAAGCGCCTCCTATATCCACATAGGCGATACGTTAGGCGCAGCTTATACCATTGCCTATACTCACAGCCTCACATAGGCGATAGGTTAGGCGCCGCCTATGAAAACATAGGGGATGGATTAGGCGCCGCCTATACCAACATAGGCGATTGGTTAGGAGCCGCTTATACCAATGCCTATGCTCAGTGCCTCACTTAGGCGATAGGTTAGGCGCCGCCGATATCAACATAGGCGATAGGTTAGGCGCCACTTATACCATTGCCTATGCTCACTGCCTCACTTAGGCGATAGGTTAGGCGCCGCCTATGTCAACATAGGGGATGGATTAGGCGCCACCTATATCAACATAGGCGATAGGTTAGGCGCAGCTTATACCATTGCTTATGCTCACTGCCTCACATAGGCGATAGATGAGGCACCGCCTATATCAACATAGGCGATAGGTTAGGCGCCGCTTATACTATTGCCTATGCTAACTTCCACACTTAGGCGATACAATAGGCACCACCTATGTAAACATAGGCGATGGGTTAGGTGCCGCCTATATCAACATAAGCGATAGGTTAGGAGCCGCTTATACCATTGCCTATTCTCACTGCCTCACTTAGGAGATAGGTTAGGGGACGCCTATGTCAACATAGGCGATGGATTAGGCGCCGCCTATATCGACATAGGCGATAGGTTAGGCGTCGCTTATACCAATGCCTATGCTCACTGCCTTACTTAGGTGATAGGTTAGGCGCCGCCTATGTCAACATAGGGGATGGATTAAGTGCTGCCTATATCAACATTGGCAATAGGTTAGGCGCCGTTTATACCATTGCCTATGCTCACTGCCTCACATAGGCGATAGGTTAGGCGCCGCCAATATCAACATAGGCGATAGGTTAGGCTCCGCTTATACCATTGCCTATGCTAACTTCCTCTCTTAGGTGATAGATTAGGCACCGCCTATGTCAACATAGGCGATGGCTTAGGCGCCGCCTATATCAACATAGGCGATAGGTTAGGCGCCGCTTATACCATTGCCTATGCTCACGGCCTCACTTAAGAGATAGGTTTGGTGTCGCCTCTATCAACATAGGGGATATGTTAGGCGCCGCTTATACCATTGCCTATGCTCACTACCTCACATTGGCGATAGGTTAGGCGCTGCCTATGTAAAAATAGGGGATGGCTTAGGCGCCGCCTATATCAACATAGGCGATAGGTTAGGCGCCGGTTATACCATTCCCAATGCTCACTGCATTACTTAGGCGATAGGTTAGGCACCGCCTATATCAACATAGGCGATAGGTTAGGAGTCGCTTATACCATTGCCTATGCTAACTTCCATACTTAGGCGATAGGTTAGGCACCGCCTATGTCAACATAGGTGATGGCTTAGGCGCCACCTATATCAACATAGGGGATAGGTTAGGAGCCGCTTACGCCATTGCCTATTCTCACTGCCTCACTTAGGCAATAGGTTAGGTGCCGCCTATGTCAACATAGGCGATGGCTTAGGCTCCGCCTATATCAACATAGGCGATAGGTTAGGAGCGGCTTATTCCATTGCCTATGCTCACTGCCGCACTTAGGCGATAGGTTATGCGCGCCGCCTATATCAAAATAGGCGATAGGTTAGGCACCACTTATACCATTTCCTATGCTCACTGCCTCACTTAGGCGCTAAGTTAGGCACCGCCTATGTCAACATAGGGGATGGATTAGGCGCCGCCTATATCAACATAGGTGATAGGTTAGGCGCAGCTTATACCATTGCCTACGCTCACTGCCATACTTAGGCGATAGGTTAGGCACCGCCTATATCAACATAGGTGATGTCTTAGGTGCTGCCTATATCAACATAGGAGATAGGTTAGGCACTGCTTATAACATTGCCTAATATCACTGCCTCACTCAGGTGATTGTTTAGGCGCCGCTTATACCATTGCCTATTCTCAGTGCCTCACTTAGGCAATTGTTTAGGCACCGCCTATGTAAGAAAAGGCGATGCCTTAAGCATCGCCTATATCCACATAGGCGATACGTAAGCCGAAGCTTATACCAATGCCTATACTCATAGCCTCACTTAGGCGATAGGTTAGGCGCCGCTTATGTCAACATAGGGGATGGATTAGGCGCCACCTATATCAACATAGGCGATAGGTTAGGCGCCGCTTATACCAATGTGTATGCTTACTGCCTCACTTAGGCGATAGGTTAGGCACCACCTATGTCAACATAGGCGATGGCTTAGGCGCTGCCTATATCAACATAGGCGATAGGTTAGGCGCCGCTTATACCATTGCCTATGCTCACTGCCTCACTTAAGCGTTAGGTTTGGTGTCGCCTCTATCAACATAGGGGAAAGGTTAGGCGCCGCTTATACCATTGCCTATGCTCACTACCTCACATTGGCGATAGGTTAGGCGCTGCCTATGTAAAAATAGGAGATGGCTTAGGCGCCGCCTATATCAACATAGGCGATAGGTTAGGCGCCGCTTATACCATTCCCAATGCTCACTGCCTTACTTAGGCCATAGGTTAGGCAACGCCTATATCAACATAGGTGATAGGTTAGGAGTCGCTTATACCATTGCCTATGCTAACTTCCACACTTAGGCGATAGGTTAGGCACAGCCTATGTCAACATAGGCGATGGCTTAGGCGCCACCTATATCAACATAGGGGATAGGTTAGGAGCCGCTTATGCCATTGCCTATTCTCACTGCCTCACTTAGGCGATAGGTTAGGGGCCGCCGATGTCAACATAGGCGATGGCTTAGGCTCCGCCTATATCAACATAGGCGATAGGTTAGGAGCCGCTTATACCATTGCCTATGCTCACTGCCATACTTAGGCGATATGTTAGGCACCGCCTATATCAACATAGGTGATGGCTTAGGTGCCGCCGATATCAACATAGGAGATAGGTTAGGCACCGCTTATAACATTGCCTAATCTCACTACCTCTCTTAGGCGATTGGTTAGGCGCCGCTTATACCATTGCCTATTCTCAGTACCTCACTTAGGCGATTGTTTAGGAACCGCCTATGTAAGCAAAGGTGATGGCTTAAGCGTCGCCTATATCCACATAGGCGATACGTAAGGCGAAACTTATACCATTGCCTATACTCATAGCCTCACTTAGGCGATAGGTTTGGCGCCGCCTATGTCAACATAAGGGATGGATTAGGCGCCACCTATATCAACATAGGCGATAGGTTAGGCGCCGCTTATACCAATGCGTATGCTCACTGCCTCACTTAGGCGATAGGTTAGGCACCGCCTATGTCAACATAGGCGATGGCTTAGGCGCCGCCTATATCAACATAGGCGATAGGTTAGGCGCCCCTTATAGCATTGCCTATGCTCACTGCCTCACTTAAGCGATAGGTTTGGTGTCGCCTCTATCAACATAGGGGATAGGTTAGGAGCCGCTTATACCATTGCCTATGCTCACTACCTCACATTGGCGATAGGTTAGGCGCTGTCTATGTAAAAATAGGGGATGTCTTAGGCGCCGCCTATATCAACACAGGCGATAGGTTAGGCGCCGCTTATACCATTCCCAATGCTCACTGCCTTACTTAGGCGATAGGTTAGGCACCGCCTATAACAACATAGGCGATAGGTTAGGAGTCGCTTATACCATTGCCTATGCTAACTTCCACACTTAGGCGATAGGTTAGGCACAACCTATGTCAACATAGGCGATGGCTTAGGCGCCACCTATATCAACATAGGGGATAGGTTAGGAGCCGCTTATGCCATTGCCTATTCTTACTGCCTCAGTTAGGCGATAGGTTAGGGGCCGCCGATGTAAACATTGGCGATGACTTAGGCTCCGCCTATATCAACATAGGCGATATGTTAGGAGCCGCTTATACCATTGCCTATGCTCACTGCCGTACTTAGGCGATAGGTTAGGGGCTGCCTATGTCAACATAGGGGATGGATTAGGCGCCGCCTATATCAACATTGGCGATAGGTTAGGCGCCGCTTATACCATTGCCTATGCTCACTGCCTCACATAGGCGATAGGTTAGGAGCCACCTATATCATCATAGGGGCTAGGTTAGGCACCGCTTATACAATTTCCTATGCTAACTTCCTCACTTAGGCGATAGGTTAGGCACCGCCTATGTTAACATAGGCGATGGCTTAGGCGCCGTCTATATCAACATAGGCGATATGTTAGGCGTCGCTTACACCATTGCCTATTCTCACTGCTTCACTTAAGAGATAGGTTAGGCGCCGCTTATACCATTGCCTATGCTAACTTCCTCACTTAGGCCATAGGTTAGGCACCGCCTATGTCAACATAGGCGATGGATTAGGCGTCGCCTATATCAACATAGGCGATAGGTTAGGCGCTGCTTATACCATTGCTTATGCTCACTGCCTATCTTTGGCGATAGATTAGGCGCCTCTTATTTTAACATTGGCGATAGGTTAGGTGCCGCTTAAACCATTGCCTATGCTCACTGCCACACTTAGGCGATAGGTTAGGCGCCGCCAATATCAACATAGGTGATGGCTTAGGTGCCACCTATATCAATATAGACGATAGGTTAGTCGACGCTTATAACATTGCCTAATCTGACTGCCTCACTTAGGCGATTGGTTAGGCGCTACCTATGTCAACATAGGCGATGGCTTAGGCGTCGCTTATAGCATTGCCTATTCTCACTACCTCACTTAGGCGATAGGTTAGGGGTCGTCTATGTCAACAGTGGCGATGGCTTAGGCGCCTCCTATATCAACATAGACAATAGGTTAGGCGCCGCCTATACCAATGCCTATGCTCACTGCCTCACTGAAGCGATAGGTTAGGCGCCGCCTATATCAACATAGGCGATAGGTTAGGCTCCGCTTATACCATTGCCTATGCTAACTTCCTCACTTAGGCGATAGGTTAGGGACCACCTATGTCAACACAGGCGATGGCTTAGGCGCCGCCTATATCAACATAGGCGATAGGTTAGGCGCCTCTTATAACATTGCCTAATCTGACTGCCTCACTTAGGCGATTGGTTAGGCGCTACCTATGTCACCATTGGCGATGGCTTAGGCGCCGCTTATACCATTGCCTATTCTCACTTCCTCACTTAGGAGATAAGTTAGGGGCCGCGTATGTCAACATAGGCGATGGCTTAGGCACCGCATATATCAACATAGGTGATAGGTTAGGCGCCGCTTATACCATTGCCTATGCTCACGACCTATCTTTGGCAATAGATTAGGCGCCTCTTATTTCAACATTGGCGATAGGTTAGGTGCCGCTTAAACCATTGCCTATGCTCACTGCTCCACTTAGGCGATAGGTTAGGCGCCGCCTATATCAACATAGGTGATGGCTTAGGAGCCGCCTATATCAACATAGGATATAGGTTAGACGCCGCATATAACATTGCGTAATCTCACTGCCTCACTTAGGTGATTGGTTAGGCGCTACCTATCTCAACATAGGCGATGGCTTAGGCGCCGCCGATATCAACATAGGCGATTGGTTAGGCGCCGCTTATACCATGGCCTATTCTAACTGACTCACTTAGGTGATTGTTTAGGTGCCGCCTATGTCAACAAAGGCGATCACTTAAGCGCCGCCTATATCCACATAGGCGATACGTTAGGCGCTGCTTGTACCATTGCCTATACTCACAGCCTCACTTAGGCGGTAGGTTAGGCGCCGCCTATGTCAACATAGGGGATGGATTAGGCGCCGCCTATATCAATATAGGCGATAGGTTAGGCGCCGCTTATACCAATGCCTATGTTTATTGCCTCAATTAGGCGATAGGTTAGGCACCGCCGATATCAACATAGGCGATAGGTTAGGCGCCATTTATACCATTGCCTATGCTCACTGCCTCACTTAGGCGATAGGTTAGGCGCCGCCTATGTGAACATAGGGGATGGATTAGGCGCCGCCTATATCAACATAGGCGATTGGTTAGGATCCGCTTATACCATTGCCTATTCTCACTGCCTCACTTAGGAGATAGGTTAGGGGACGCCTATGTCAACATAAGCGATGGATTAGGCGCCGCCTATAGGTTAGGGGCCGCCTATGTCAACATAGGTGATGGATTAGGCGCCACCTATATCGACATAGGCGATAGGTTAGGCGCCGCATATACCAATGCATATGCTCACTGCCTCACTTTGGCGATAGGTTAGGCGCCGCCTATGTCAACATAGGGGATGGATTAGGCGCCGCCTATATCAACATAGGCGATAGGTTAGGCACCGTTTATACCATTGCCTATGCTCACTGCCTCACATAGGCGATAGGTTTGGCGCCGCCTATATCAACATTGGCGATAGGTTAGGCTTCGCTTATACCATTGCCTATGCTAACTTCCTCTCTTAGGTGATAGGTTAGGCACCACCTATGTCAACATAGGCGATGTCTTAGGCGTCGCCTATATCAACATAGACGATAGGTTAGGCGCCGCTTATACCATCGCCTAATCTCACTTTCTCACTTAGGCGATAAGTTAGGGGCCGCCTATGTCAACATAGGTGATGGCTTAGGCGCCGCCTATATCAACATGGGCAATAGGTTAGGCGCCGCTTATACCATTGCCTATGCTCACTGCCTATCTTTGGGGAAAGATTAGGCGCCTCTTATAACATTGCGTAATCTCACTGCCTCACTTAGGCGATTGGTTAGGCGCTACCTATGTCAACATAGGCGATGGCTTAGGCGCCGCTTATACCATTGCCTATACTCGCAGCCTCACTTAGGCGATAGGTTAGGCGCCGCCTATGTCAACATAGGGGATGGATTAGGCGTCGCCTATATCAATATAGGCGACAGGTTAGGCGCCGCCTATACCAATGCCTATGCTCACTTCCTCACTTAGGCGATAGGTTAGGCGCCGCCGATATCAACATTGGCGATAGGTTAGGCGCCACTTATACCATTGCCTATGCTCACTGCCTTACTTAGGCGATAGGTTAGGCGCCGCCTATGTCAACATAAGGGATTGATTAGGCGCCGCCTATATCAACATAGGCGATAGGTTAGGCGCCGCTTATACCATTGCTTATGCTCACTGCCTCACATAGGCGATAGATGAGGCGCCGCCTATGTCAACATAGGCGATAGGTTAGGCGCCGCTTATACTATTGCCTATGCTAACTTCCACACTTAGGCGATAGGATAGGCACCGCCTATGTCAACATAGGCGATGGCATAGGCTCCGCCTATATCAACATAGGCGATAGGTTAGGAGCCGCTTATACCATTGCCTATTATCACTACCTCACTTAGGAGATAGGTTAGGGGACGCCTATGTCAACATAGGCGATGGATTAGGCGCCGCCTATATCGACATAGGCGATAGGTTAGGCGCCGCTTATACCAATGCCTATGCTCACTGCCTCACTTAGGCGATAGGTTAGGCGCCGCCTATGTCAACGTAGGGGATGGATTAAGCACAGCCTATATCAACATAGGCGATAGGTTAGGCGCCGTTTATACCATTGCCTATGCTCACTTCCTCACATAGGCGATAGGTTAGGCGCCGCCTATATCAACATAGGCGATAGGTTACGCACCGCTTATACCATTGCCTATGCTCACTTCCTTACTTAGGCGATAGGTTAGGCACGGCCTATGTCGACTTAGGCGATGGCTTAGGCGCCGCCTATGTCAACATAGACAACAGGTTATGCGCCGCTTATACCATTGCCTATGCTCACAGCATCACTTATGCGATAGGTTAGGCGCCGCCTATGTCAACATAGGCGATGGCTTAGGCGCCGCCTATATCAACATAGGCGATAGGTTAGGAGCCGCTTATACCATTGCCTATGCTCACTACCTCACTTAGACGATAGGTTTGGCGCCGCCTATGTCAACATAGGATATGGCTTAGGCGCCGCCTATATCAACATAGGGGATAGGTTAGGCACCCATTATACCATTGCCTATACTCACTGCCTCACATAGGCAATAGGTTAGGCACTCACTATGTCAACATAGGCGATCGCTTAGGCGCCGCCTATGTTAACATAGGCGATCGCTTAGGCGCCGCCTATGTCAACATAGGCGATAGGCTAGGCGCCGCTTATACCATTCCCTATGCTCACTGCCTCTCTTAGATGATAGGTTAGGCCCCGCCTATGTCAACATAGTTGATCGCTTAGGCGCCGCCTATATAAACATAGGCGATAGGTTACGCTCCGCTGATACCATTGCCTATGCTCACTGCCTCACTTCGGAGAAAGGTTAGGCGCCGCCTATGTCAATATAGGCGATGGCTTAGGCGCCACCTATATGAACATAGGCGATAGGTTAGGCGCCGCTTATACCATTGACTATGCTCACTGCCTCACTTAGGCGAAAGGTTAGGCGCCGCCTATGTCAAAATAGACAATGGCTTAGGCGCCGCCAATATAAACTTATGCAATAGGTTAGGCGCCGCTCATACCATTGCCTATGCTCACTGCCTCACTTTGGCGATAGGTTTGGGGCCGCCTATGTCAACATAGGCAATGGCTTAGGCGCCTCCTATATCAACATAGGCGATAGGTTAGGCGCCGCTTATACCATTGCCTATGCTAACTTCCTGTCATTGGCGATAGGTTAGGAACCGCCTACGTCAACATAGGCGATGGCTTAGGCGCCGCCTATATCAACTTAGGCGATAGGTTAGGTGCCGCTTATACCATTGCCTATGCTCACTGCCTCACTTAAGCGATAGGTTTGGTGCCGCCTCTATCAATATAGGGGATAGGTTAGGCGCCGCTTATACCATTGCCTATGCTCACTGCCTCACTTTGGCGATAGGTTAGGCGCTGCCTATGTCAATATAGTGGATGACTTAGGTGCCGCCTATATCAACATAGGCGATTGGTTAGGCACCGCTTATACCATTCCCTATGCTTACTGCCTTACTTAGGCGATAGGTTAGGCGCCGCCTATATCAACATAGGCGATAGGTTAGGCGCCGCTTATACCATTGCCTATGCTAACTTCCAAACTTAGGCTATAGGTTAGGCAACGCCTATGTCAACATAGGCGATGGCTTAGGCGCCGTCTATATCAACAATGGCGATAGGTTAGGAGCGACTTATACCATTGCCTATTCTCACTGCCTCACTTACGCGATAGGTTAGGGGCCGCCTATGTCAATATAGGCGATGGCTTAGGCGCCGCCTATATCAACATAGGCGATAGGTTGGGCGCCGCTTATACCATTGCCTATGCTCACTGACTCACTTAGGCGATAGGTTAGGCGCCGCCTATGTCAACATAGGGGATGGATTAGGTGCCGCCTATATCAAAATAGGTGATAGGTTAGGCGCCGCTTATACCATTGCCTATGCTCACTGCCTCACTTTGGCGATAGGTTAGGCGCCGCCTATGTCAACATAGGGGATGGATTAGTCGCTGCCTATATCAACATAGGTTATAGGTTAGGCGCCGCTTCTACCATTGCCTATGCTCACTGCCTCACATAGGCGATAGGTTAGGCGCTGCATATATCAACATAGGCGATAGGTTAGGCGCCGCATATACCAATGCCTATGCTAACTTCCTGACTTATGCGATAGCTTAGGCACCACCTATGTCAACATAGGCAATGGCTTCGGCGCCATCTATATGAACATAGGCGATAGGTTAGGAGCCGCATATACCATTGCCTATGCTCACTGCCTCACTTAAGGTATAGGTTTGGTGCCGTCTATATCAACATAGGGGATAGGTTAGGTGCCTCTGATACCATTGCCTATACTCACTGCCTCACTTAGGCGATAGGCTAGGCACCGCCTCTGTCAACATAGGCGGTGGCTTTGGCGCTGCCTATATCAACATAGGGGATAGGTTAGGCACCACGTATACCATTTCCTAAGCTCACTGCCTCACACAGGCAATAGGTTAGGCGCTGCCTATGTCAACATAGGCGATCGCTTAGGCGCCGCCTATGTCAATATAGGCGATAGGTTAGGAACCGCTGATACCATTGCCTATGCTCACTGCCTTACTTAGGTGATAGGTTAGGCGTCGCCTATGTCAACAGGGGTGATGGCTTAGGCGCCACCTATATAAACATAGGCGATAAGTTAGGCACCGCTTATACCATTGCCTATCCTCTCTGCCTCACTTAGGTGATAGGTTAGGCGACGCCTATGTCAAAATAGGCGATGGATTAGGCACCGCCTATATAAACTTATGCGATAGGTTAGGCACCGCTTATTCCATTGCCTATGCTAACTGCCTCACATAAGTGATAGGTTAGGCGCCGCCTATGTCAACATAGGCGATGGCTTAGGCGCCACCTATATCAACATAGGCGATAAGTTAGGCACCGCTTATACCATTGCCTATTCTCACTACCTCACATTGGCGATAGGTTTGGTGCTACCTATGTCAACATAGGCGATGGATTAGGCGCCTCCTATATGAACATAGATGATAGGTTAGACGCCGCTTATACCATTGCCTATGCTCACTGCCTCACTATGGCGATATGTTAGGCTTCACCTATATCAATATAGGGGATAGGTTAGGCACCGCTTATACCGTTGCCTCTACTCACTCCCTCACTTAGGCAATAGGTTAGGCGCCGCCTATGTCAACATAGGCGTTAGGTTAGGCGTTGCTTATACCATTGGTTATGCTCAATGCCTCTCTTAGGTGATAGGTTAGGTGCCGCCTTTGTCAACATAGGTGATGGTTTAGGCGCCGCCTATATCAACATAGGCGATAGGTTAGGCGCCGCGAATACCATTGCCTATGCTCACTGCCTCACTTAGGCGATAGGTTAGTAGCCGCCTATGTCAACACAGGCAATGGCTTAGGCGTCGCTTATATCAACAAAGGCGATAGGTTAGGCGCCGTTTATACAATTTCCTATGCTGACTTCCTTACTTAGGCGATAGGTAAGGCGCCGTCTATGTGAACATAGGCGATCGCTTAGGCGCCGCTATATCAACATAAGCGATAGGTTTGGCACTTCTTATACCATTGCCTACGCTCACTGCCTTACTTAGGCGATAGGTTAGGTGCCGCCTATGTCAACATAGGCGATGGATTAGGCGCTGCCTATATCAACGTAGATGATAGGTTATGTGCCGTTTTTACCATTTCTTATGCTCACTGACTCACTTAGGCGATAGGTTAGGTGCCGTCTATGTTAACATAGGAGATGGCTTAGGCTTTGCCTATATCAACATATACGATAGGTTAGGTGCCGCTTATACCATTGCCTATGCTCACTGCCTCACTTTGGTGATAGGTTATGTGCCGCCTATGTCAACATAGGCGATGGCTTAGGAGCCGCCTATATTAATATATACTATAGGATAGGCGTCGCTTATACTATTTCCTATTCTCACTACCTCACATAGGTGAGAGGATAGGCGCCGCCTATGTCAAAATAGGCAATGTGTTATGTGCCGCCTATATCAACATAGGCGATAGGTTAGGAGCCTCTTATACCATTGCCTGTGCTCACTGCCTCACATAGGCGATAGGTTAGGCGCTGCCCATATAAACATAGGAGATAGGTTCGGCGCCGCTTATACCATTGCCTATGCTCACTACCTCACTTAGATGATAGGTTTGGCACCGCCTATGTTAACCCAGGAGATGTCTTAGGCCCCTCCTATATCAACATAGGCGATAGGTTAGGCGCCGTTTATACCATTGCCTATGCTCACTGCCTTACTTAGGCAATAGGTTAGGCGCTGCCTATGTCAACATAGGCGATCGCTTAGGCGCCGCCTATGTCAACATATGAGATAGGTTAGGCGCCGCTTATTCCATTGCCTATGCTCACGTCCTCACTTAGATGATAGGTTGGGTGCCGCCAATGTCAACATAGGTGATCGCTTAGGCGCCGCCTATATCAACATAGGCGATAGGCTAGGCGATTGCCTATGCTCACTGCCTCACTTAGGCGATTGGTTAGGCGCCGCCTATTTCAACATAGGGGATGGCATTGGTGCCACTTATATCAACATAGGAGATAAGTTACGCATATACCATTTCCTATGCTCACCTTCTTACTTAGGTGATAGGTTAGGCACGGCCAATGTCGACATAGGCGATTGCTTAGGCTCTGCCTATATCAACATTGGCAATAGGTTAGGTTCCGCTTATACCATTTCCTATGCTCACTTCCTCAATTAGGCGATAGGTTAGGCACCGCCAATGTCAACATAGGCGATGGCTTAGGCGCCACCTATATCAACATAGGCGATAGGTTAGGCGCCGCTTATACCATTGCCTATGCTCACTGCCTCACATAGGCGATAGGTTAGGCGCCGCCTATGTCAACATAGGCGATGTCTTAGGCGCCACCTATATCAACATAGGCGATAGGTTAGGCGCCGCTTATGACAACATTGGCGATGGCTTAGGCGCCTCCTATATAAACATTGGCGATAGGATAGGCGCCGCCTATACTATTTCCTATGCTCACTGCCTCACTTAGGCGATACGTTAGGCGCAACCTATGTCAACATAGGCAATAGGTTAGGCACCTCTTATACCATTGCCTATGCTCACTGCCTCACTTAGGTGATAGGTTAGGCGCTGCCTATGTCAACATAGGCAATGGCTTAGGCGCCGCCTATATCATAATAGGCGATAGGTTAGGCGTCGCTTGTACCATTGCCTATGCTCACTGCCTCACTTTGGCGATGGGTTAGGTGCTGCCTATGTCAACAGAGGCGATGGTTTAGGCGCTGCCTTTATTAATATAGACGATAGGATAGGCGCCGCTTATACTATTGCCTATGCTCACTACCTCACATAGGTGATAGGTTAGGCGCCGCCTATGTCAATATAGGTAATGTGTTAGGCGCCGCCTATGTCAACATAGGCGATGGATTAGGCGCTGCCTATATCAACGTAGGTGATAGGTTATGGGCCGCTTTTACCATTTCCTATGCTCACTGACTCACTTAGGCGATAGGTTCGGTGCCGCCTATGTTAACATAGGCGATGGGTTAGGATTTGCCTATATCAACATATAGGATAGGTTAGGTGCCGCTTATACCATTGCCTATGCTCACTGCCTCACTTTGGCGATAGGTTAGGTGCCACCTATGTCAACATAGGCGATGGCTTAGGCGCCTCCTATATTAATATAGACGATAGGATAGGCGTCGCTTATACTATAGCGTATTCTCACTACCTCACATAGGTGAGAGGATAAGCGCCACCTATGTCAAAATAGGCAATGTGTAAGGCGCCGCCTATATCAACATAGGCGATATGTTAGGCGCCTCTTATACCATTGCCTGTGCTCACTTTCTCTCATAGGCGATAGGTTAGGCGCCGCCTATGTCTACATAGGCGATGGCTTAGGCGCCGCCTATATCAACATAGGCGATAGGTTAGGCGCCGCTTATACCATTGCCTATGCTCACTGCCCCACTTAGGTGATAGGTTAGGCACCGCCTATGTCAAAATAGGCGATGGCTTAGGCGCCGCTTATATAAACTTATGTGATAGGTTAGGTGCCGCTTAATCCATTGCCTATGCTCACTGCCTCACTTTGGCGATAGGTTAGGTGTCGCTTATACCATTGCCTATGCTCACTGCCTCACATAGGCAATAGGTTAGGCGCTGACTATGTCAACATAGGCGATCGCTTAGGCGCCGCCCATGTCAACATAGGCGATTGCTTAGGCGCCGCCTATGTCAACATAGGCGATAGTCTGGGTGCCGCTTATACCATTGGCTATGCTCACTGCCTCACTTAGGTGAATGGTTAGGCGCCGCCTATGTCAACATAGTTGATCGATTAGGCGCCGCCTAGATAAACATAGGCGATAGGTTAGGCGCCGCTGATACCATTGCCTATGCTCACTGCCTCACTTAGGAGATAGTTTAGGCGCCGCCTATGTCAACATAGACGATGGCTTAGGCGCCATCTATATCAACATAGTCGATAGGTTAGGCGCCGCTTATACCATTGCCTATGCTCACTGCCTCACTTAGGTGATAGGTTAGGTGCCGCCTATGTTAAAATAGGCGATGGCTTAGGCGCCGCCTATATAAACTTATGCGATAGGTTAGGTGCCGCTTATACCATTGCCTATGCTCACTGCCTCACTGTGGTGATAGGTTAGTTGCCGCCTATGTCAACATAGGCGATGGCATAGGTGCCGCCTAAATCATAATAGGCAATAGATTAGGCGCCGCTTATGTCAACATAGGCGATGGCTTAGGCGCCTCCTATATCAACATAGGCGATAGGGTAGGCGCCGCGTATACCATTGCCTATGCTCACTGCCTCACTTAGGGGATAGGTTAGGCGCCGCCTATGACAACATAGGCGATGGATTAGGCGCCGCTTATATCAACATAGGTGATAGATTAGGCGCCGCTTATACCATTTCCTATGCTGACTTCCTTACTTAGGTGATAGGTTAGGCGCCGCTTATGTTGACATAGACGATCGCTTAGGCGCCGCTATATCAACATAGGTGATAGGTTTGGCACCGCTTATACCATTGCTTACGCTCACAGCCTTACTTAGGCGATTGGTTAGGCGCCGCGTAATACAACATAGGCGATGGCTTAGGCGCCGCCTATATCAACATAAGTGATAGGTTATGTGCCGCTTATACCATTTCCTATGCTCACTGCCTAACTTAGGTGATAGGTTAGGTTACGCTTATGTTAATATAGGCGATGTCTTAGTCTTCACCTATATCAACATATGCGATAGGTTAGGTGCCGCTTATACCATTGCCTATGCTCACTCCCTCACTTTGGCGATAGGTTAGGCGCCACCTATGCAACATAGGCGATGGCTTAGGCGCCGCCTATATCAACATAGACGATAGGATAGGCGCCGCTTATACCATTGCCTATTCTCATTACCTCACTTAGGCGATAGGTTGGGTACCACCTATGTCAACATAGGCGATGGCTTCGGCACCGCCTATATCAAAATAGGTGATAGGGTACGCGCCGCTTATACCATTGCCTCAGATCACTTCCTCACGTATGCGATAGGTTAGGCACGGCCTATGTCGACATAGGTGATGGCTTAGGCACCACCTATGTCAACATAGACAAAAGGTTATGCGCCGTTTATACCATTGCCAATGCTCACAGCCTCACTTAGGCGATAGGTTAGGCGCCGCCTATGTAAATATAGGCGATGGCTTAGGCGCCACCTATATCAACATAGCGATAGGCTAGGCGCCAATTATAGCATTGCCTATGCTCACTGCCTCACATAGGTGATAGGTTAGGCGCCGTCTATGTCAAAATAGGCAATGTCTTAGGCGACGCGTATATCAACATATGAGATAAGTTAAGCGCCGCTTATACCATTGCCTGTGCTCACTGCCTCACATACGAGATAGGTTAGGTGCCACCCATGTCAACATAGTCTATGGCTTAGGCGCCTTCTATATAAACATAGGCGATAGGTTAGGCGCAACTTATACCATTGCCTATGCTCACTACCTCACTTAGATGATAGGTTTGGCGCCGCCTATGTCAAAATAGGCGATGGCTTAGGCGCCACCTATATCAACATAGGCAATAGGTTAGGCTCCGCTCATGACAACATTGGAGATGGCTTAGGTGCCGCCTATATAAACATTGGCGATAGGATAGGTGCCGCTTGTACTATTTCCTATGCTCACTGCCTCACTTAGGCGATACGTTAGGCGCAACCTATGTCAACATAGGCAATAGGTTAGGCACCGCTTATACCATTGCCTATGCTCACTGCCTCACTTAGGCGATAGGTTAGGGGCCCTTATGTCAACATAGGCGATGGCTTAGGTGCCGCCTATATCAACATAGGCGATAGGATACGCGCCGATTATTCCATTGCCTATGCTCACTTTCTTATTTAGGCGATAGGTTAGGCACGGCCTATGTCGACTTAGGCGATGGCTTAGGCGCCGCCAATGTCAACATACATAATAGGTTATGCGCCGCTTATACCATTGCCTATGCTCACAGCCTCACTTAGGCGATAGCTTAGGCACCGGCTATATCAACATAGGCGATAGATTAGGCGCTGCTTATACCATTTCCTATGCTCACTGCCTCTCTTAGGTAATAGGTTAGGCGCCGCCTATGTCAACATAGGCGATGGCTTAGGCGCCTCCTATATCAACATAGGTGATAGGTTAGGCACCGCGTATACCATTGCCTATGCTCACTGCCTCACTTAGGCGATAGGATAGGCGCCGCCTATGTCAACATAGGCGATGGATTAGGCGCCGCTTATATCAACATAGGCGATAGATTTGGCGCCGCTTATATCATTTCCTATGCTGACTTCCTTACTTAGGCGATAGGTTAGGCGCCGCCTATGTTAACATAGGCGATTGATTAGGCGGCGCCTATATCAACATAAGTGATAGGTTATGTGCCGCTTATACCATTTCCTATGCTCACTGCCTCACTTAGGAGATAGCTTAGTCTTCGCCTATATCAACATATGCGATAGGTTAGGTGCCGCTTATACCATTGCCTATGCTCACTTCCTCACTGTGGCGCTAGCTTAGTTGCCGCCTATGTCAACATAGGCGATGGCTTAGGCGCCGCCTAAATCATAATAGGCAATAGGTTAGGCGCCGCTTATGTCAACATAGGCGATGGCTTAGGCGCCTCCTATATCAACATAGGCGATAGGGTAGGCGCCGCGTATACCATTGCCTATGCTCACTGCCTCACTTAGAGGATAGGTTAGGCGCCGCCTATGACAACATAGGCGATGGATTAGGCGCCGCTTATATCAACATAGGCGATAGATTAGGCGCCGCTTATACGATTTCCTATGCTGACTTCCTTACTTAGGCGATAGGTTAGGCGCCGCTTATGTTGACATAGGCGATCGCTTAGGCGCCGCTATATCAACATAGGTGATAGGTTTGGCACCGCTTATACCATTGCCTACGCTCACAGCCTTACTTAGGCGATTGGTTAGGCGCCGCGTAATACAACATAGGCGATGGCTTAGGCGCCGCCTATATCAACATAAGTGATAGGTTATGTGCCGCTTATACCATTTACTATGCTCACTGCCTAACTTAGGTGATAGGTTAGGTTACGCCTATGTTAATATTGGTGATGGCTTAGTATTCACCTATATCAAAATATGCGATAGGTTAGGTGCCGCTTATACCATTGCCTATGCTCACTCCCTCACTTTGGCGATAGGTTAGGCGCCACCTATGCAACATAGGCGATGGCTTAGGCGCCGCCTATATCAACATAGACGATAGGATAGGCGCCGCTTATACCATTGCCTATGCTCAGTACCTCACTTAGGCGATAGGTTGGGTACCACCTATGTCAACATAGGCGATGGCTTCGGCACCGCCTATATCAAAATAGGCGATAGGTTACGCGCCGCTTATACCATTGCCTCAGATCACTTCCTCACGTATGCCATAGGTTAGGCACGGCCTATGTCGACATAGGTAATGGCTTAGGCGCCGCCTATGCCAACATAGACAAAAGGTTATGCGACGTTTATACCATTGCCAATGCTCACAGCCTCACTTAGGCGATAGGTTAGGCGCCGCCTATGTAAATATAGGCGATGGCTTAGGCGCCACCTATATCAACATAGAGATAGGTTAGGCGCCAATTATAGCATTGCCTATGCTCACTGCCTCACATAGGTGATAGGTTAGGCGCCGTCTATGTCAAAATAGGCAATGTCTTAGGCGACGCCTATATCAACATATGAGATAGGTTAAGCGCCGCTTATACCATTGCCTGCGCTCACTGCCTCACATACGAGATATGTTAGGTGCCACCCATGTCAACATAGTCTATGGCTTAGGCGCCTTCTATATGAACATAGGCGATAGGTTAGGCGCCACTTATACCATTGCCTATGCTCACTACCTCACTTAGATGATAGGTTTGGCGCCGCCTATGTCAAAATAGGCGATGGCTTAGGCGCCACCTATATCAACATAGTCAATAGGTTAGGCGCCGCTTATGACAACATTGGCGATGGCTTAGGCGCCGCCTATATAAACATTGGCGATAGGATAGGTGCCGCTTGTACTATTTCCTATGCTCACTGCCTCACTTAGGCGATACGTTAGGCGCAACCTATGTCAACATAGGCAATAGGTTAGGAACCGCTTATACCATTGCCTATGCTCACTGCCTCACTTAGGCGATAGGTTAGGGGCCCTTATGTCAACATAGGCGATGGCTTAGGTGCCGCCTATATCAACATAGGCGATAGGATACGCGCCGATTATACCATTGCCTATGCTCACTTTCTTATTTAGGCGATAGGTTAGGCACGGCCTATGTCGACTTAGGCGATGGCTAGGCGCCGCCTATGTCAACATACATAATAGGTTATGCGCCGCTTATACCATTGCCTATGCTCACAGCCTCACTTAGGCGATAGCTTAGGCACCGGCTATATCAACATAGGCGATAGGTTAGGCGCTGCTTATACCATTTCCTATGCTCACTGCCGCTCTCATAGGTAATAGGTTAGGCGCCGCCTATGTCAACATAGGCGATGGCTTAGGCGCCTCCTATATCAACATAGGTGATAGGTTAGGCACCGCGTATACCATTGCCTATGCTCACTGCCTCACTTAGGCGATAGGATAGGCGCCGCCTATGTCAACATAGGCGATGGATTAGGCGCCGTCTATGTCAAAATAGGCAATTTCTTAGGCACCGCCTATATCAATATATGAGATAGGTAAGGCGCCGCTTATACCATTTCCTGTGCTCACTGCCTCACATAGGACATAGGTTAGGCACCACCCATGTCAACATAGGAGATGGCTTAGGCGCCTCCTATATAAACATAGGCGATTGGTTAGGCGCCTCTTATACCATTGCCTATGCTAACTACCTCACTTAGATGATAGGTTTGGCGCCGCCTATGTCAACATAGGAGATGCCTTAGGCGCCGCCTATATCAACATAGGCGATAGGTTAGGCACCGCCTATACCATTGCCTATGCTCACTGCCTCACTTAGGCAATAGGTTAGGCGCTGCCTATGTCAACATAGGCGATCGCTTAGGCACCGCCTATGTCAACATAGGCGATAGGTTAGGCGCCGCTTATACCATTACCTATGCTCACTGCCTTAGTTAGGTGATAGGTTAGGCGCCGCCTATGTCAACATAGGTGATCGCTTAGGCGCCGCCAATATCAACTTAGGTGATAGGTTAGGCGCCGCTGATACCATTGCCTATGGTCACTTCCTCACTTAGGCGATAGGTTAGGCGCCGCCCATGACAACATAGGCGATGGCTTAGGCACCACCTATATCAACATAGGCGATAGGTTACGTTCCGTTTATACCATTTCCTATACTCACCTCCTCAGTTAGGCGATAGGTTAGGTACGACCTATGTAGAAATAGGCGATGGCTTAGGCTCCGCCTATATCAACATAGGCAATAGGTTAGGCGCCGCTTATACCATTTCCTATGCTCACATCCTCACTTAGGCGATAGGTTAGGCACCGCCTATGTCAACATAGGCGATGGCATAGGCTCCGCTTATATCATCATAGGCGATAGATTAGGCGCCGCTTATACCATTTCCTATGCTGACTTCCTTACTTAGGCGATAGGTTAGGCGCCGCCTATGTTAACATAGGTGATCGCTTAGGCCCCGCTATATCAACATAGGCGATAGGTTTGCCACCTCTTATACCATTGCCTATGCTCACTGCCTTACTTAGGCGATTGGTTATGCGCCGCCTAATACAACATAGGCGATGGCTTAGGCACCGCCTATATCAACTTAAGTGATAGGTTATGTGTCGCTTATACCATTACCTATGCTCACTGCGTCACTTAGGCGATAATTTAGGTGCCGCCTATGTTAACATAGGCGATGTCTTAGGCTTCGCCTATATCAACATATGCGATAGGTTAGGTGCCGCTTATACCATTGCCTATGCACACTGCCTCACTTTGGCGATAGGTTAGGCGCCGCCTATGTCAACATAGGCGATGGCTTAGGCGCCGCCTATATCAACATAGACGATAGGATAGGCGCCGCTTATACTATTTCCTATGCTCACTACCTCACTTAGGAGATAGGTTGGGCGCCGCCTATATCAACATAGACCATAGGTTAGGCGCCGCTTATACTATTGCCTATCTAACTGCCTCACTTAGGCAATTGGTTTGGTGTCGCCTATGTTATCATAGGTGATGGCTTAGGCGCAAGCCTATATAAACATAGGCGATAGGTTAGGCTCCACTTATACCATTGCCTATGCTCACTGCCTCACTTAGGCGATACGTTAGGTGCAGCGTATGTCACCATAGACAATAGGTTAGGCACCGCTTATACCATTGCCTATGCTCACTGCCTCACTTAGGTGATAGGTTAGGCGCTCCCTATGTCAACATAGGTGATGGCTTAGGCGCCGCCTATATAATAATTGGCGATAGGTTAGGCTCTGCTTAAACCATTGCCTATGCTGACTGACTCACTTAGGTGATAGGTTAGGCGCCGCTAATGTCAACATAGGTGACGCTTAGGCGCCGTCTATATCAACATAAGCGATAAGTTAGGCCCTGCTGATACCATTGACTATGCTCACTGCCTCACTTAGGCGATAGGTTAGGCACCGCCTATGTCATCATAGGCGATGGCTCAGGCGCCGCCTATATCAACATACGCGATAGGTTACGCGCCACTTATACCATTGCCTATGCTCACTTCCTCACTTAGGAGATTGGTTAGGCACGACCTATGTCGACATAGGCGATGGCTTAGGCGCCGCCTATATTAACATAGAAAATAGGTTATGCGTCGCTTAAACCATTGCCTATGCTCACAGCCTCACTTAGGCGATAGGTTAGGCGCTTCCTATGTCGACATAGGCGATGGCTTAGTCGCCGCCTATATCAACATATGCGATAGGTTAGTCGCCACCTATGTCAATATAGGCGATGTCTTAGGCACCGCTTATATCAACATAGGCGATAGGTTAGGCGCCATTTATACCATTTCCTATGCTGACTTCCTTACTCAGGCGTTAGGTTAGGCGCCGCCTAAGTTAACATAGGCGATCTCTTAGGCGCCGCTATATCAACATAAGCGATAGGTTTTGGCATCGCTTATACCATTGCCAATGCTCACTGCCTCACTGTGGCGATAGGTTAGGCGCCGCCTATGACAACATAGACGATAGGATAGGCGCCGCTATACTATTGCCTATGCTCACTGCCTCACTTAGGCCATAGGTTGGGCGCCACCTAAGTCAACATAGGCGATGGCTTAGGCGCCGCCAATATAAACATAGGCGATAGGATAGGCGCCGCTTATATTATTGCCTATGCTCACTGCCTCACTTAGGCGATAGGTTTGGCACTGCCTATGTCAACATTGGCGATGGCTTAGGATCCGCCTATATAAACATAGGCGATAGGTTAGGCGCCGCTTGTACCATTGCCTATGCTTACTGCCTCACTTAGGTGATAGGTTAGGCGCTACCTATGTCAACATAGGCAATGTCTTAGGCGCCGCCTATATCATAATAGGCGATTTAATAGGCGCTGCTTATATCATTGCCTATGCTCAATGCCTCACATAGGTGATAGGTTAGGCGCCGCATATGTCAACATAGGAGACAGGTTAGGCACCGCCGATACCATTGCCTATGCTCAATGCCTCACTTAGGTGATAGGTTAGGCGCCGCCTATGTGAACATAGGAGACAGGTTAGGCACCGCCGATACCATTGCCTATGCTCATTGCCTCACTTAGGCGATAGGTTAGGCGCCGCCTATGTCAACATAGGCGATGGCTTAGGTGCCGCCTATATCAACAGAGGCGATAGGTTACACGCCATTTATACCTTTGCCTCAGCTCACTTCCTCACTTAGGCGATAAGTTAGGCACGGCCTATGTCGACATAGGCGATGGCTTAGGGG
The DNA here is from genome assembly GCA_030864215.1 of Capsicum pubescens. NCBI lineage: Eukaryota > Viridiplantae > Streptophyta > Magnoliopsida > Solanales > Solanaceae > Capsicum > Capsicum pubescens. Next base: position 305,596,256 of record CM061542.1, read on the forward strand.
CCGCCTATGTCAACATAGACAATAGGTTATATGCCGCTTATACCTTTTCCTATGCTCACAGCCTCACTTAGGTGATAGGTTAGGCGCCGTGTATGTCAACATAGACGATGGCTTAGGCGCCGCCTATATCAACATTTGTGATAGGTTAGGTGCCGCTTATACCATTGCCTATGCTCACTACCTCACTTAGATGATAGGTTTGGCACCGCCTATGTCAACATAGGAGATGGCTTAGGCTCCGCCTATATCAACATAGGCAATAGGCTAGGGGCCGCTTATACCATTGCCTATACTCACTGCCTCACATAGGCAATAGGTTAGGCGGTGCCTATGTCAACATAGGTGATTGCTTAGGCACCGCCTATGTCAACATAGGCGATAGGCTAGGCGCTGCTTATACCATTGCCTATGCTCACTGCCTTACTTAGGTGATAGGTTAGGCGCCGCCTATGTCAACATAGGTGATCTCTTAGGCGCCGCCAATATCAACATTGGCGATAGGTTAGGCGCCGCTGATACCATTGCCTATGCTCACTGCCTCACTTAGGCGATAGGTTAGGCGCCTCCTATGTCAACATAGGGGATGGCTTAGGCACTGCCTATATAAACATAGGCGATAGATTAGGCGCCGCTTGTACCATTGCCTATGCTCACTGCCTCACATAGGCGATACGTTAGGCGCATCCTATGTCAACATAGGCAATACGTTAGGCACCGCTTATACCATTCCCTATGCTCACTGCCTCACTTAGTCAATAGGTTAGGTGCTGCCTATGTCAACATAGGCAATGTCTTAGGCGCCACCTATATCATAATAGGCGATAGGTTAGGCGCCGCTTATACCATTGCCTATGCTCACTGCCTCACTTAGGTGATAGGTTAGGCACCTCCTATGTCAACATAGGTGATTTCTTAGGCGCCGCCTATATCAACATATGCGATAGGTTAGGCACCGCTGATACCATTGCCTATGCTCACTGCCTCACTTAGGCGATATGTTAGGCGCCGCCTATGTCATCATAGGCAATGTCTTAGGCACCGCCTATATCAAGATAGGCGATAGGTTACACGCCGTTAATACAATTGCCTTAGCTCACTTCCTCACATAGGCGATCGCTTAGGTGCCGCTATTTAAACATAAGAGATAGGTTTGGCACCGTTTATTCCATTGCCTACGCTCACTGCATTACTTTGGCGATAGGTTAGGTGCCGTCTATGTCAACATAGGCGATGGATTAGGCACCGCCTATATCAACGTAGGTGATAGCTTATGTTTCGCTGATACCATTTCCTATGCTCACTGACTCACTTAGGAGATAGGTTAGGTGCCGCATATGTTAACATAGGCGATGGCTTAGGCTTCGCCAATATCAACATATGCGATAGGTTAGGTGTCGCTTATACCATTGCCTATGCTCACTGCCTCAATTTGGTGATAAGTTAGGCGCCGCCTATGCCAACATAGGGGATGGCTTAGGCGCCGCCTATATCAACATAGACAATAGGATAGGCGCCACTTATACTATTGCCTATGCTCTAAGGCTCACTTAGGCGATAGGTTGGGAGCCACCTATGTCAACATAGGCGATGGCTTAGGCGCCGCCTATATCAACATAGGCGATAGGTTAGGCGCCGCTTATACTATTGCCTATGCTCACTGCCTCACTTAGGCGATAGGCTTGGCGCCGCCTATGTCAACATTGGCGATGGCTTAGGCGCCGCCTATATCAACATAGGATATAGGTTAGGCGCCGGTTGTCCCATTGCCTATGCTCACTTCTTCACTTAGGCGATACGTTAGGCGCAGCCTATGTCAAAATAGGCAATAGGTTAGGCACCGCTTATACCATTGCCTATGCTCACTGCCTCACTTAGGAGATAGGTTAGGCACCGCCAATATCATAATAGGTGATAGGTTAGGCACCACTTATACCATTGCCTATGCCCACTGCCTCACTTAGGTGATAGGTTAGGCACCGCCTATGTCAACATAGGTGATCGCTTATGCGCCGCCTATATCAACATAGGCGATAGGTTAGGCACCTCTGATACCATTGCCTATGCTTACTGCCTCACATTTGCGATAGGTTAGGAGCTGCCTATGTCAACATAGGCGATGTCTTAGGAACCGCCTATATCAACATAGGCGATAGGTTACGCGCCGCTTATACCATTGCCTCAATTCACTTCCTCACATACGCGATAGGTTAGGCACGGCCTATGTCGACATAGGCGATGGCTTAGGCGCCGCCTATGTCAACATAGACAATAGGTTATGCGTCGTTTATACCATTGCAAATGCTCACAGCCTCACTTAGGAGATAGGTTAGGCGCCGCCTATGTAAACATAGGCGATGGCTTTCCTGCCACCTATATCAACATAGGCTATAGTTTTGGCGCTGGTTGTACCATTTCCCTTGCTCACTGCCTCATATAGGTGATAGGTTAGGCTCCACCTATGTCAACATAGGTGATCGCTTAGGCGCCGCCTATATCAACATAGGCGATAGGTTAGGCGCCGCTGATACCATTTCCTATGCTCACTGCCTTACTTAGGCGATAGGTTAGGCGCCGCCTATGTCAACATAGGCGATGGCTTAGGCGCCACCTATATCAACATAGGTGATAGGTTACGCGCCGTTTATACAATTTCCTATGCTCACCTCATCACTTAGGCGATAGGTTAGGCACGGCCTATGTCTACATAGGCGATGGCTTAGGCTCCTCCTATATCAACATAGGCAATAGGTTAGGCGCCGCTTATACCATTTCCTATTCTCATATCTTCACTTAGGCGATAGATTAGGCACCGCCTATCTCAACATAGGGGATGGCTTTGGAGACGCCTATATTAACATAGGCGATAGGTTAGGCGCCGCTTATACCATTTCCTATGCTCACTGCCTTACTTAGGCGATAGGTTAGGCGCCGCCTGTGTCAACATAGGCGATGGCTTAGGAGCCACCTAAATCAACATAGGCGATAGGCTAGGCGCTTCTTATACCATTACCTATGTTCACTACCTCACTTAGGCGATAGGTTTGGTGTTGCCTATGTCAACATAAGCGATGGCTTAGGCGCCTACTATCTGAACATAGACGATAGGTTAGGCGCCGCTTATACCATTGCCTATGCTCACTGGCTCACTTAGGCGATATGTTAGGAGACGCCTATATCAATATAGGGGATAGGATAGGCTTCGCTTATACCGTTGGTTGTGCTCACTTCCTCACTTAGGCGATAGGTTAGGTACCGCCTATGTCAACATAGGTGATGGATTGGACGCCACCTATATCAACATAGACGATAGGTTAGGCGCTGCTTATACCATTGCCTATGCTCACTGCCTCACTTAGGTGATAGGTTAGGCGCCGCGTATGTCAACATAGGCGATGTCTTACGCGCCTCCTATATCAACATAGGTGATAGGTTAGGCTCCGCGTATACCATTGCCTATGCTTACTGCCTCACTTAGGCGATAGGATAGGCGCCGCTTATATTATTGCCTATGCTCACTGCCTCACTTAGGCGATAGGTTTGGCACTGCCTATGTCAACATTGGTGATGGCTTAGGAGCCGCCTATATAAACATAGGCGATAGGTTAGGCGCCGCTTGTACCATTGCCTATGCTTACTGCCTCACTTAGGTGATAGGTTAGGCGCTACCTATGTCAACATAGGCAATGTCTTAGGCGCCGCCTATATCATAATAGGCGATTGAATAGGCGCTTCTTATACCATTGCCTATGCTCAATGCCTCACTTAGGTGATAGGTTAGGCGCCGCCAATGTCAACATAGGTGATTTCTTAGGCGCCGCAAATATCAACATAGGAGATAGGTTAGGCACCGCCGATACCATTGCCTATGCTCATTGCCTCACTTAGGCGATAGGTTAGGCGCCGCCTATGTCAACATAGGCGATGGCTTAGGCGCCGCCTATATCAACAGAGGCGATAGGTTACACGCCATTTATACCTTTGCCTCAGCTCACTTCCTCACTTAGGCGATAAGTTAGGCACGGCCTATGTCGACATAGGCGATGGCTTAGGGGCCGCCTATGTCAACATAGACAATAGGTTATATGCCGCTTATACCTTTGCCTATGCTCACAGCCTCACTAAGGAGATAGGTTAGGCGCCGTGAATGTCAACATAGACGATGGCTTAGGCGCCGCCTATATCAACATTGGTGATAGGTTAGGCGCCGCTTATACCATTGCCTATGCTCACTACCTCACTTAGATGATAGGTTTGGAACCGCCTATGTCAACATAGGAGATGGCTTAGGCTCCGCCTATATCAACATAGGCAGTAGGCTAGGGGCCGCTTATACCATTGCCTATACTCACTGCCTCACATAGGCAATAGGTTAGGCGGTGCCTATGTCAACATAGGTGATTTCTTAGGCACCGCCTATGTCAACATAGGCGATAGGCTAGGCGCCGCTTATACCATTTCCTATGCTCACTGCCTTACTTAGGTGATAGGTTAGGCGCCGCCTATGTCAACATAGGTGATCTCTTAGGCGCCGCCAATATCAACATTGGCGATAGGTTAGGCGCCGCTGATACCATTGCCTATGCTCACTGCCTCACTTAGGCGATAGGTTAGGCGCCTCCTATGTCAACATAGGAGATGGCTTAGGCACTGCCTATATAAACATAGGCGATAGATTAGGCGCCGCTTGTACCATTGCCTATGCTCACTGCCTCACATAGGCGATACGTTAGGCGCATCCTATGTTAACATAGGCAATACGTTAGGCACCGCTTATACCATTCCCTATGCTCACTGCCTCACTTAGTCAATAGGTTAGGTGCTGCCTATGTCAACATAGGCAATGTCTTAGGCGCAACCTATACCATAATAGGCGATAGGTTAGGCGCCGCTTATACCATTGCCTATGCTCACTGCCTCACTTAGGTGATAGGTTAGGCACCTCCTATGTCAACATAGGTGATTTCTTAGGCGCCGCCTATATCAACATATGCGATAGGTTAGGCAGCGCTGATACCATTGCCTATGCTCACTGCCTCACTTAGGCGATATGTTAGGCGCCGCCTATGTCATCATAGGCGATGTCTTAGGCACCGCCTATATCAACATAGGCGATAGGTTACACACCGTTAATACAATTGCCTTAGCTCACTTCCTCACATAGGCGATCGCTTAGGTGCCGCTATTTAAACATAAGAGATAGGTTTGGCACCATTTATTCCATTTCCTACGCTCACTGCATTACTTTGGCGATAGGTTAGGTGCCGTCTATGTCAACATAGGCGATGGATTAGGCACCGCCTATATCAACGTAGGTGATAGCTTATGTTTCGCTTATACCATTTCCTATGCTCACTGACTCACTTAGGAGATAGGTTAGGTGCCGCATATGTTAACATAGGCGATGGCTTAGGCTTCGCCAATATCAACATATGCGATAGGTTAGGTGCCGCTTATACCATTGCCTATGCTCACTGCCTCAATTTGGCGATAAATTAGGCGCCGCGTATGCCAACATAGGGGATGGCTTAGGCGCCGCCTATATCAACATAGACAATAGGATAGGCGTCGCTTATACTATTGCCTATGCTCTCTGGCTCACTTAGGCGATAGGTTGGGCGCCACCTATGTCAACATAGGCGATGGCTTAGGCGCCGCCTATATCAACATAGGCGATAGGTTAGGCGCCGCTTATGCTATTGCCTATGCTCACTGCCTCACTTAGGCGATAGGCTTGGCGCCGCCTATGTCAACATTGGCGATGGCTTAGGCGCCGCCTATATCAACATAGGATATAGGTTAGGCGTCGCTTGTCCCATTGCCTATGCTCACTTCTTCACTTAGGCGATACGTTAGGCGCAGCCTATGTCAAAATAGGCAATAGGTTAGGCACCGCTTATACCATTGCCAATGCTCACTGCCTCACTTAAGCGATAGGTTAGGCACCGCCAATATCATAATAGGTGATAGGTTAGGCACCGATTATACCATTGCCTATGCCCACTGCCTCACTTAGGTGATAGGTTAGGCACCGCCTATGTCAACATAGGTGATCGCTTATGCGCCGCCTATATCAACATAGGCGATAGGTTAGGCACCTCTGATACCATTGCCTATGCTCACTTCCTCACATAGGCGATAGGTTAGGAGCTGCCTATGTCAACATAGGCGATGGCTTAGGAGCCGCCTATATCAACATAGGCGATAGGTTACGCGCCGCTTATACCATTGCCTCAATTCACTTCCTCACATACGCGATAGGTTAGGCACGACCTATGTCGACATAGGCGATGGCTTAGGCGCCGCCTATGTCAACATAGACAATAGGTTATGCGTCGTTTATACCATTGCCAATGCTCACAGCCTCACTTAGGAGATAGGTTAGGCGCCGCCTATGTAAACATAAGCGATGGCTTTCCTGCCACCTATATCAACATAGGCGATAGTTTTGGCGCTGGTTGTACCATTTCCCTTGCTCACTGCCTCACATAGATGATAGGTTAGGCTCCACCTATGTCAACATAGGTGATCGCTTAGGCGCCGCCTATATCAACATAGGTGATAGGTTAGGTGCCGCTTATACGATTTCCTATGCTGACTTCCTTACTTAGGCGATAGGTTAGGCGCCGCCTATGTTAACACAGGCAGTAGCTTAGGTGCCGCTATATCAACATAGGTGATAGGTTTGGCACCGCTTATACCATGGCCTATGCTCACTGCCTTACTTAGGCGATAGGTTAGGCACCGCCTATGTCAACATAGGCGATGGATTAGGCGCCGCCTATATCAACATAAGTGATAGGTTATCTGCCACTTATACCATTTCCAATGCTCACTGCCTCACTTAGGCGATAGGTTAGGTTCTACCTATGTTAACATAGGCAATGGCTTAGGCTTCACCTATATCAACATATGCGATAGGTTAGGCGCCGCTGATACCATTTCTTATGCTCACTGCCTTACTTAGGCGATAGGTTAGGCGCCGCCTATGTCAACATAGGCGATGGCTTAGGCGCCACCTATATCAACATAGGTGATAGGTTACGCGCCGTTTTTACAATTTCCTATGCTCACCTCCTCACTTAGGCGATAGGTTAGGCACGGCCTATGTCTACATAGGCGATGGCTTAGGCTCCTCCTATATCAACATAGGCAATAGGTTAGGCGTCGCTTATACCATTTCCTATTCTCACATCCTCACTTAGGCGATAGATTAGGCACCGCCTATCTCAACATAGGCGATGGCTTTGGAGACGCCTATATCAACATAGGCGATAGGTTAGGCGCCGCTTATACCATTGCCTATGCTCACTGCCTTACTTAGGCGATAGGTTAAGCGCCGCCTGTGTCAACATAGGCGATGGCTTAGGAGCCACCTAAATCAACATAGGCGATAGGTTAGGCACCGCTTATACCATTACCTATGTTCACTACCTCACTTAGGCGATAGGTTTGGTGTTGCCTATGTCAACATAAGCGATGGCTTAGGCACCTACTATCTGAACATAGACGATAGGTTAGGCGCCGCTTATACCATTGCCTATGCTCACTGGCTCACTTAGGCGATATGTTAGGAGACGCCTATATCAATATAGGGGATAGGATAGGCTTCGCTTATACCGTTGGTTGTGCTCACTTCCTCACTTAGGCGATAGGTTAGGTACCGCCTATGTCAACATAGGTGATGGATTGGACGCCACCTATATCAACATAGACGATAGGTTAGGCGCTGCTTATACCTTTGCCTATGCTCACTGCCTCACTTAGGTGATAGGTTAGGCGCCGCGTATGTCAACATAGGCGATGTCTTACGTGCCTCCTATATCAACATAGGTGATAGGTTAGGCGCCGCGTATACCATTGCCTATGCTTACTGCCTCACTTAGGCGATAGGTTAGGCACCGCCTATGTCAACATAGGCGATAGGTTAGGTGCCGCTTATACGATTTCCTATGCTGACTTCCTTACTTAGGCGATAGGTTAGGCGCCGCCTATGTTAACACAGGCAGTAGCTTAGGTGCCGCTATATCAACATTGGTGATAGGTTTGGCACCGCTTATACCATGGCCTATGCTCACTGCCTTACTTAGGCGATAGGTTAGGCACCGCCTATGTCAACATAGGCGATGGATTAGGCGCCGCCTATATCAACATAAGTGATAGGTTATCTGCCACTTATACCATTTCCAATGCTCACTGCCTCACTTAGGCGATAGGTTAGGTTCTACCTATGTTAACATAGGCAATGGCTTAGGCTTCACCTATATCAACATATGCGATAGGTTAGGTGCCGCTTATACCATTGCCTATGCTCACTGCCTCACTTTGGCGATAGTTTAGGCGCCGCTAATGTTAACATAGGCGATGTCTTAGGCACCACCTATCTCAACATAGACGATAGGATAGGCGCCGCTTATACTATTTCCTATGCTCACTGCCTCACTTAGTCGATAGGTTGGGCGCCACCTATGTCAACAAAGGCAATGGCTTAGGCACTGCCTATATCAACCTAGGTGATAGGTTAGGCGCTGCGTATACCATTGCCTATGCTCACTGCCTCACTTAGGCGATAGGTTAGGAACCACCTATGTCAACATAGGAGATGGCTTAGGCACCGCCTATATCAGCATAAGTGATAGGTTATGTGCCGCTTATACCATTTCCTATGCTCACTACCTCACTTAGGCGATTGGTTAGGTGCCGCCTTCGTTAACATAGGCGATGACTTAGGCTTCGCCTATATCAACATGTGCGATAGGTTAGGGGACGCTAATACCATTGCCTATGCCCACTGCCTCACTTTGGTGATAGGTTAGGCGCCGCCTATATCAACATAGGCGATTGCTTAGGCTCCGCCTATATCAACATAGGCGATAGGTTAGGCCCCACTTATACTATTGCCTATGCTAACTACCTCACTTAGGCGATAGGTTAGGCGCCGCTTATACTATTGCCTATGCCAACATAGGCGAAGGCTTAGGCGCCGCCTATATCCACATAAGTGATAGGTTATGTGCCGCTTATACTATTTACTATGCTCACTGCCTCACTTAGGCGATAGGTTAGGTGACGCCTTCGTTAACATAGGCGATGGCTTAGGCGCCTATATCAACCTAGGAGATAGGTCAGGCGTCGCGTATACCATTGCCTATGCCCACTGCCTCACTTAGGCGATAGGTTAGATACCGCCTAATTCAACATATGCGATGGATTAGGCGCCGCCTATTTCAACATAGGCGATCTCTTAGGTGCTGCCTAAATCAACATAGGAGATAGGTTAGGCCCCGCTTATACCATTTCCTATGCTCACTCCCTCACTTTGACGATAGGTTAGGCGCTGCCTATATCAACATAGGCGATATTTTAGGCACCGTTTCTACCGTTCCTTGTGCTCACTGCCTCACTTAGGCAATAGGTTAGGCGCCGCCTATGTCAACATAGGCAATGGCTTAGGCTCCGCATATATAAACATAGGTGATAGATTAATCACCGCTTACACCATTTCCTATGCTCACTCCCTCACTTAGGCGATAGGTTACACGCCGCCTATGTCAACATAGGTGATGGCTTAGGCGCCGACTATATCAGCATAGGCGATAGGTTAGGCGCCGCTTATACCATTGCCTATGCTCACTGCCTCACTTAGGCGATAGGTTAGGAGCAGCCTATGTCAACATAGGCGATGTCTTAGGCACCGCCTATATAAACATAGGCGATATGTTAGGCGCCGCTTATAGCATTTCCTTTGCTGACTCCCTCACTTAGGCGATAGGTTAGGCTCTGCGTATGTCAACATAGGCGATGGATTAGACGCCGCTATATCAACATAGGCGATAGGTTAGGTGCCTCCTCTACAATGTAGGCGATAGGTTATGTGCCGCTTATACCATTGCCTATGCTCACTGCCTCACTTAGGCGATAGGTTAGGTGCTGCATATGTCAAAGTAGGGGATAGCTGATAGGTTAGGCGCCGCTTATACCATTGCCTATGCTCACTGGCTCACATAGGCGATAGGTTACGTGACGACTATATCAATATAGGGGATAGGATAGGCACCGCTTATACCGTTGCCTGTGCTCACTGCCTCAGTTAGGCGATAGGTTAGGCACCGCCTATATCAACATAGGCGATGGATTGGACGCCACCTATATCAACATAGGCGATAGGTTAGGCGCTGCTTATACCATTGCCTAAGCTCACTGCCTCACTTAGGTGATAGGTTAGGCGCCGCCTATCTCAACATAGGCGATGGCTTAGGCGCCTCCTATATCAACATAGGCGATAGGTTAGGCGCCGCGTATACCATTGCCTATGCTCACTTCCTCACTTAGGCTATAGGTTAGGCGCCGCCTATGTCAACATAGGAGATGGCTTAGGCGCCGCCTATGTCAACATAGGCGATAGGTTAGGCACCGCTTATACAATTTCCTATGCTCACTTTCTTACTTAGGCGATAGGTTAGGCGCCGCCTATGTTAACATAGGCGATTGCTTAGGCGCCGCTATATCAACATAGTTGATAGGTTTGGCACCGCTTATACCGTTGCCTATGCTCACTGCCTTACTTAGACGATAGGTTAGGCGCCGCCTATGTCAACATAGGTGATAGGTTAGGCACCGCTTATACCATTGCCTATGCTCACTGCCTCACTTAGGCGATGGGTCAGGAGCCGCCTATCTCAACTTAGGTGATGGTATAGGCGCCACTGATATCGTCATAGGCAATAGGTTAGGCGCCGCTTATACCTTTGCCTTTGCTCAGTGCCTCACTTAGGTGACAGGTTAGGCGCCGCCTATGTCAACATAGGGGATGTCTTAGGCGCTGCCTATATCAACATATATGATAGGTTAGGCGCCGCGTATACCATTGCCTATGCTCAGAGCCTTACTTAGGCGATAGGTTAGATGCCGTCTATGTCAACATAGGCGATGGTTTAGGCGCCTCCTTTATCAATATAGGTGATAGGTTTGGAGCCTCTTATACCAATGCCTATGCTTAGTACCTCACTTAGGCGATAGGTTAGGCTCCGCCTATGTCAACATAGGCAATAGGTTATGCACCGCTTATACTATTGCCTATGCTCAGTGCCTCACTTAGGCAATAGGTTAGGCGCTGCCTATGTAAACATAGGCAATGGCTTAAGTGCCGCCTATGATATAATAGGCGATAGGTTAGGCGACGCTTATACCATTGCCTATGCTCACTGCCTCACTTAGGTGATAGGTTAGGCGCCGCCTATGTCAACATAGGTGATTGCTTAGTCGCTGCTTATATAAATATATGAGATAGGTTAGGCACCGCTTATACCTTTGCCTATGCTCACTTCCTTACTTAGGCGATAGGTTAGGCGCTGCCTATGTCAATATAGGCGATGGCTTAGGCTCCACCTATATCAACATAGTCGATAGGTTACGCGCCGCTTATACCCTTTCCTATACTCACTGTCTCACTTAGGTGATAGGTTAGGTGCCGCCTATATCAAAATAGGCGATGGCTTAGGCGCCGCCTATATAAACATATGCGATAGGTTAGGCACCGCCTATGTCAACATAGGCGATGGCTTAGGCACCGCCTATATCAATAAAGGCGATAGGCTAGGCACCTCATATACCATTGCCTATGCTTACTACCTAACTTAGGAGATAGGTTTGGTGCTGCCTATGTCAACATAGGCGATGGCTTAGGCGTCTCATATATGAACATAGGCTATAGGTTATGCACCGCATATACCATTGCCTATGCTCACTGCCTCACTTTGGAGATAGGTTAGGCGACACCTATATCAATATAGGGGATAGGTTAGGCACTGCTTATACCGTTGCCTGTGATCACTGCCTCACTTAGGCAATTGGTTAGGCGCCACCTATGTCAACATAGGTGATGGCTTGGACGCCACCTATCTCATCTTAGGCGATAGGTTAGGCGCTATTTATACCATTGCCTATGCTCAATACCTCACTTAGGTGATAGGGTAGACTCCGCCTATGACAACATAGGCGATGGCTTAAGCGCCGCCTATATAAACATAGGCGATTGGTTAGGCACCGCATATACCATTGCCTATGCTCACTGCCTCACTTAGGAGATAGGTTAGTCGCCGCCTATTTCAACATAGGCGATGGCTTAGGCGCCGCTTATATCAACATAGGCAATAGGTTAGGCGCCGTTTATACTATTTCCTATGCTGACTTCCTTACTTAGGAGATAGGTTAGGCGCCGCCTATGTAAACATAGGCGATCGCTTAGGATCCATTATATCAACATAAGCGATAGGTTTGGCACCGCTTATACCATTGCCTACGCACACTACCTTACTTAGGCGATAAATTAGGTGCCGCCTATGTCAACATAGGCGATGGATTAGGCGCCCCCTATATCAACGTAGGTGATAGGTTATGTGCCGCTTATACCATTTCCTATGCTCACAGACCTACTTAGGCGATAGGTTAGGTACCGCCTATGTTAACATAGGCGATGGCTTAGGCTTCGCCTATATCAACATATGCGATAGGTTAGGTGCCGCTTAAAGCATTGCCTATGCTCACTGCCTCACTTTGGCGATAGGTTAGGCGCCGCCTATGTCAACATAGGTGATGGCTTAGGTGCCGCCTATATCAACATAGACGATAGGATAGGCGCCGCTTATACTATTGCCTATGCTCACTGCCTCACTTAGGCGATAGGTTGGGCGCCACCTATGTCAACATAGGCGATGGCTTAGGCGCCTCCTATATCAACATAGGCGATAGGTTAGGCGCCGCGTATACCATTGCCTATGCTCACTTCCTCACTTAGGCTATAGGTTAGGCGCCGCCTATGTCAACATAGGAGATGGCTTAGGTGCCGCCTATGTCAACATAGGCGATAGGTTAGGCACCGCTTATACCATTTCCTATGCTCACTTTCTTACTTAGGCGATAGGTTAGGCGCCGCCTATGTTAACATAGGCGATTGCTTAGGCGCCGCTATATCAACATAGTTGATAGGTTTGGCACCGCTTATACCGTTGCCTATGCTCACTGCCTTACTTAGGCGATAGGTTAGGCGCCGCCAATGTCAACATAGGTGATAGGTTAGGCACCGCTTATACCATTGCCTATGCTCACTGCCTCACTTAGGCGATGGGTCAGGAGCCGCCTATCTCAACTTAGGTGATGGTATAGGCGCCACTGATATCGTCATAGGCAATAGGTTAGGCGCCGCTTATACCTTTGCCTTTGCTCAGTGCCTCACTTAGGTGACAGGTTAGGCGCCGCCTATGTCAACATAGGGGATGTCTTAGGCGCTGCCTATATCAACATATATGATAGGTTAGGCGCCGCGTATACCATTGCCTATGCTCAGAGCCTTACTTAGGCGATAGGTTAGATGCCGTCTATGTCAACATAGGCGATGGTTTAGGCGCCTCCTTTATCAATATAGGTGATAGGTTAGGAGCCTCTTATACCAATGCCTATGCTCAGTACCTCACTTAGGCGATAGGTTAGGCTCCGCCTATGTCAACATAGGCAATAGATTATGCACCGCTTATACCATTGCCTATGCTCACTGCCTCACTTAGGCGATAGGTTAGGCGCTGCCTATGTAAACATAGGCAATGGCTTAAGTGCCTCCTATGACATAATAGGCGATAGGTTAGGCGACGCTTATACCATTGCCTATGCTCACTGCCTCACTTAGGTGATAGGTTAGGCGCTGCCTATGTCAACATAGGTGATTGCTTAGTCGCTGCATATATAAATATATGAGATAGGTTAGGCACCGCTTATACCTTTGCCTATGCTCACTTCCTTACTTAGGCGATAGGTTAGGCGCTGCCTATGTCAATATAGGCGATGGCTTAGGCTCCACCTATATCAACATAGTCGATAGGTTACGCGCCGCTTATACCCTTTCCTATACTCACTGTCTCACTTAGGTGATAGGTTAGGTGCCGCCTATATCAAAATAGGCGATGGCTTAGGCGCCGCCTATATAAACATATGCGATAGGTTAGGCACCGCCTATGTCAACATAGGCGATGGCTTAGGCACCGCCTATATCAATAAAGGCGATAGGCTAGGCACCTCTTATACCATTGCCTATGCTTACTACCTAACTTAGGAGATAGGTTTGGTGCTGCCTATGTCAACATAGGCGATGGCTTAGGCGTCTCATATATGAACATAGGCTATAGGTTAGGCACCGCATATACCATTGCCTATGCTCACTGCCTCACTTTTGAGATAGGTTAGGCGACACCTATATCAATATAGGGGATAGGTTAGGCACTGCTTATACCGTTGCCTGTGATCACTGCCTCACTTAGGCATTTGGTTAGGCGCCACCTATGTCAACATAGGTGATGGCTTGGACGCCACCTATCTCATCTTAGGCGATAGGTTAGGCGCTATTTATACCATTGCCTATGCTCAATACCTCACTAAGGTGATAGGGTAGACTCCGCCTATGACAACATAGGCGATGGCTTAAGCGCCGCCTATATAAACATAGGCGATTGGTTAGGCAGCGCATATACCATTGCCTATGCTCACTGCCTCACTTAGGAGATAGGTTAGTCGCCGCCTATTTCAACATAGGCGATGGCTTAGGCGCCGCTTATATCAACATAGGCAATAGGTTAGGCGCCGTTTATACTATTTCCTATGCTGACTTCCTTACTTAGGCTATAGGTTAGGCGCCGCCTATGTAAACATAGGCGATCGCTTTGGATCCATTATATCAACATAAGCGATAGGTTTGGCACCGCTTATACCATTGCCTACGCACACTACCTTACTTAGGCGATAAATTAGGTGCCCCCTATGTCAACATAGGCGATGGATTAGGCGCCCCCTATATCAACGTAGGTGATAGGTTATGTGCCGCTTATACCATTTCCTATGCTCACAGACCTACTTAGGCGATAGGTTAGGTACCGCCTATGTTAACATAGGCGATGGCTTAGGCTTCGCCTATATCAACATATGCGATAGGTTAGGTGCCGCTTAAAGCATTGCCTATGCTCACTGCCTCACTTTGGCGATAGGTTAGGCGCCGCCTATGTCAACATAGGTGATGGCTTAGGTGCCGCCTATATCAACATAGACGATAGGATAGGCGCCGCTTATACTATTGCCTATGCTCACTGCCTCACTTAGGCGATAGGTTGGGCGCCACCTATGTCAACATAGGCGATGGCTTAGGAGCCGCCTATATCAACATAGGCAATAGGTTAGGCGCCGCTTATACTATTGCCTATGCTCACTGCCTCACTTATGCTATAGGCTTGGCGCCGCCTATTTCAACATTGGCAATGGCTTAGGCGCCGCCTATATCAACATATGCGCCGCCTATATCCACATAGGCGATAGCTTAGGCGCCGTTTGTTCATTGCCTATGCTCACTGCGTCACTTAGGCGATACGTTAGGCGCAGCCTATGTCAACATAGGCAATCGGTTAAGCACCGCTTATACCATTGCCTATGCTCACTGCCTTACTTAGGCGATAGGTTAGTTGCCGCCTATGTTAACATAGGCGATGGCTTAGACTTCGCCTATATATACATATGCGATAGGTTAGGTGCCGCTTATACCATTGCCTATGCTCAGTGCCTCACTTTGGCGATAGGTTAGGCGCCGCCTATGTCAACATAGGCAATGGCTTAGGCACCGCCTATATCAACATAGACGATAGGATAGGCGCCACTTATTCTATTTCCCATGCTCACTGCCTCACTTAGGCGATAGGTTTGGCAACGCCTATGTCAACATAGGTAATGGCTTCGGCGCCGCCTATATCAGCATAGGCGATAGGTTAGGCGCTGCTTGTACCATTGCCTATGCTCACTGCCTCACTTAGGCTATACGTTAGGTTCAGCCTATGTCGACATAGGCAATAGGTTAGGCACCGCTTATTCCATTGCCTATGCTCACTGCCTCACTTAGGCGATAGGTTAGGCACTTTCTATGTCAACATAGGCGATGGCTTAGGTGCTGCCTATATCATAATAGGCGATAGGTTATGCGCTGCTTATACCATTGCCTTTGATCACTTCCTCACTTAGGTGATAGGTTAGGCGCCGCCATTGTCAACATAGGTGATCGCTTAGGAGCCGTCTATATCAACATAGGCGATAGGTTAGGAACTGCTGATACCATTGCTATACTCACTGCCTCACTTAGGAGATAGGTTAGGTTCCCCCTATGTCAACATAGGTGATGGCTTATGCGCGGCCTATATCAACATAGGCGATAGGTTACGCGCCGCTTATACCATTGCCTATGATCACTTCATCACTTAGGCGATAGGTTAGGCACGACCTATGTCGACATAGGCGATGGCTTAGGCGCCGCCTATATCAACATAGACAATAGGTTATGCGCCGCTTATAGCATTGCCTATGCTCACAGCCTCACTTAGGCGATAGGTTAGGCGCCGCTCATACCATTGCCTATGCTCACTGCCTTACATAGGTGATAGGTTAGGCGCCGCCTATGTCAAAATATGCAATGGCTTAGGCGCCGCTTATATCAACATATGCGATAGGTTAGACGCTGCTTATACCATTTCTTGTGCTCACTGCCTCACATAGGAGATAGGTTAGGCACCACATATGTCAACATAGGGGATGTCTTAGGTGCATCCTATATCAACATAGGCGTTAGGTTAGGCGCCGCTTCCACCATTGCCTATGCTTACTACCTCACTTAGACTATAGGTTTTCCGCCGCCAATGTCAACATAGGAGATGGCTTAGGAGCCGCCTATATCAACATAGGCGATAGGTTAGGCGCCTCTTATACCATTACCTATGCTCACATAGGCAATAGGTTAGGCGCTGCCTATGTCAACATAGGCGCTGCCTATGTCAACATAGGCGGTCGCTTAGGCCCCTCCAATGTCAACATAGCCGATAGGTTAGGCGCCGCTTATACCATTGCCTATGCTTACTGCCTCACATAGGTGATAGGTTAGGTGCTGCCTATGTCAACATAGGTGATCGCTTAGGCGCCGCCTATATCAACATAGGCGATAGGTTAGGCGCCGCTGATACCATTGCCTATGCTCACTGCCTCACTTAGGCGATAGGTTAGGCGTTACCTATGTTAACATAGGCGCCACCTATATCAACATAGGCGATTGGTTACGTGCCGTTTATACCATTGCCTATGATCACTTCCTCACTTAGGCGATAGGTTAGGAACGGTCTATGTCGACATAGGCGATGACTTATTCTAGGTTGTGGTATGATGATTATATCTGTTGTCATTTCCGTTGCACTCATGAGTAGCTAAAATTCTCTGTTAGGGTTATGGAAGCCTTATGATATACTATCTATTGCTATGAGTTTGTGAATTCTTGATACGTATGCTTCTTATATCATTACTCTCTTCATCTTAATTGAATTCTTGTGGTTGCAAACATATTGAATACGTCATTATAGCATTAACTTGTTTGAAAGAAAAGTTACATGTCTGGAAAAGAGAGAATGATAAGGAATTAGGGATACCAACCCCTGTTTAAAAGCTAGTGCCGTAACTGGATTAACCTCTTGGAGAATTTGTACCATTAGTATACGTTTTAATCTCGAAAGAGTTAAAGTGATATAATCCTTGATGGTCGAAAGACACTAGGATTTACCATAGAATACGAATCTCTATAAGCGCATGCATGTCTGAATTCCGCATAACTCATAGCCAATAGATACGTAAAACTCATAAGGTGGACATAACCCTAACTTACAATTCTCATTGATTAAAACCTACTAAACATTCCGTTTTTCTTTGTTACTTTAATACTCTTAATTTACGCTACAATTAAATCCCCCCTTTTTCATAGAATTTTCGATCAATAGTCTATTAATCTTTGCATACTTAGTTACCAAGTATTCCCTGTGGGATTCGACACCCAACCCAGTTGGGTTCTATATTTGACAACTACCACTTACACTCTTACGAGAGCTGTAGTTTGAGCGTTATCAAATTTTGGCACCGTTGCCGGGGAATACAGTTGTCAACTAAGTTTGTGATAGTTACTAGACCCTTTGGTCAAAGATTTTTAGATTTTACTTTTAGTTGTTGTTTTTTCTTTATTCAGGTTTTATTCGGTGCATGCCAAACACTCGAAGTTTAGGACAACCGTTATTACCTATCAATCCTGAACCACATCGTATTGGCAGAACGGAGGCGCAACATGACATTGAAAGAAGGGCTGCTCAGTAGGAGCAGGCTAGACTATCCGCGTTGGCCGCTGCCCAAGTACATCAACAGAATATTGATAACCCTGGGCGAGTAACAAATCCTGACGATAAGGACCTAGGTGATGATGAGTTACTAAAACCTAGGCGTGATGCTGAGGTGGCAACACCTGCTAATAGAAGAGATCGTCAAGCTAGACTTAGACCTGAACGCCGAGTTATGCAGATTCCTTTTGATGATGATTATGACAATCTGGACGGAGATGGTGCCACAGGAGCTATTATTCTGCCGCCCTTGGCACCCGGAGCCAAGTTCAATATCACGAGCACCATGATTCAGTTATTGCAGCTCAAGGGGTTATTTGGTGGACTTGCAGGTGATGATCCGAATATGCATCTGATCAACTTTATTTCTATATGCAAGTCATTCGACAATCCTGGCGTTCGACATAATGAAATTCGGCTGCGCTTATTTCCATTGTCTCTATCTGGGGAGGCAACTCTATGGTTGAATGGGCTGACTCCTGATTCTATCACCAATTGGAGGCAATTGAAAGACACTTTCCTAGAAAGATTCATTCCGCCATCCAAGAGAGCACAGTTGAGAGATAAGATCAACAACTTTCGACAGCTTCCAACTGAAGCTCTCCACGAAACATGGGAGAGATTCAAGAAGAAGCTTATGCGGTGCCCAAATCATCATATGACCAATGTCCACTTGATGGAGATATTATACAAATCTTTGAATTCGGTGACTAAGCCAGTGGTTGATAACGCAGCAGGTGGGTCATTCATGGAGCTCACTTTTATACAGGCAAGTGATATGTTAGATCGTAAGACAAAGCAAAGTAGAGCTTGGCACACCAGGGATTCTGAGGTAGCAAGCTCTACTGTATCGATTAGCATGACTGTAGAACAAAGGCGAAGAGAAGAAGAACGTGATCAAGATATGGCGCACATGAAAATGCAGATGGATCTTATTACCAAGCATTTATTATCAGGGAAGATCGAAAAAGTCAAAGCAGTTGCGTCAAAAGGAAGAGACGAATCCGATTCCGAGGAAGAAGCCAACTACTTGAATAATCAGGGGGGTTTCCAAGGCAATGCCTAAGGAAACCAAGGTAGGAACTATTATGATAAATCTGGAAACAAGAACCGTGATCAAGGAAGTTGGAAGAATAAGACTGACAGGAGTGGTTTGTATATTCCTCCTGGAAGTCGGGAGGTCGCGGCATCTGGTTCGGGGAAGATGTCCATGGAAGATATGATGGAAAAGTTGTTGAAGGTAGTAGAGGCAACCAACATGGGTGTAACTGAAGTTAAGAATGATTTGTCATCAATAAATCAATTGGTTAACTCACATTCCACTTCAATAAAACAACTAGAGCAGCAATTGAGTCAACTTTCAGGGTCATTAAATCAAAGAAAAGTTAGAATTCTATCTAGCGACACAGTGCAAAATCCAAGGAATGATGGATCGTGTATGGCTATTACTACTCGAAGTGGTAAAGTGTTGGAAAATCCATCCAAAGGCAAGCAGGTAGTTGATGATATAGCGGATAATGTTATTGATGCAAAATATGAAGAGGCCGAAGAAGCTGAAGAGTGTGTTCATGACGTCACCCCTAGACGTCCACAGCCTGAAAAGATCGCCAATCTGAAGCAAGAGGAAAAGAAAGTCGTGGAGAAAACTATTCCCCTTCCACCACCACCTTTTCCTCAGAGATTGAAGAAGAAAGCTGATGATACCAGGTTCAGTAAATTCATGACTATGTTGAAGCAGCTGACTATTAATGTTCCTTTGGTCGACGTGCTGGAACAAATGCCTGGGTATGCTAAATTCATGAAGGACCTGTTGATAAAGAAACGGGAAGTAAGTTATGAGCTGGCAGATGATGTTCATCATTGCAGTGCGATTGCCATAAGATCACTAGTTCAGAAGAAGGCAGATCCTGGTGCTTTCACTATCCCTTGCAAGATTGGATCATTGGATTTTGCCAAGGCATTGTGCGATCTGGGTGCTAGCATCAATTTGATGCCACTATCCGTCTACAGGAAGTTGGGGTTAGGTGACCCTACACCAACCAATATGCGGCTTGTGATGGCAGATAGGTCGGTAAAATGACCTGTGGGTATCTTGAATGATGTGTTGGTGAAGGTTTCCACCTTCATATTCCCTGCAGACTTTGTCATTTTGGATTGCGAGGTGGATTCTTAAGTTCCCATAATCTTGGGGCACCCTTTTCTCGCAACTGGAAGCGTGCTTATTTACATGAGAGATAATGAGCTTTTATTTCGAAATTATGACAAAATGATTCTCTTTGATATATGCAAAGCAATGAAGCATCCAAGCGATATGAATGTGTTCTCTGTAGCTGATGTTCATTATGAAGATAAGAAAGCATTATCTGTAGAGAAACAACTTACTGTTGAGCCATTGTCTGTTGCGCTGCTTAATGTTGAGCATGAGGATGATGAAGATTATGAAGAAACTATATGTGCTCTAACAGAAATAGGGTCCTATTCTCATACTCCTAAACAGCCGGACCTTGATCTTAAGAATCAACCGTCACCAACAACGAAGACTTCCATTGAAGATCCCCCAGTGCTAGAATTGAAAGAGCTCCCCAATTATCTAAGGTATGAACGCTTGGGAAGTAGAAATACACTTCCGGTGAGTGTGACAGATGATTTAAGTGAACAGCACGTAGAGGCTCTCATCTCTGCTCTGAAGAGATACAAGAGAGCTATGGGTTGGACTATTGATGATATAATTGGTATCCCTCTTTGGATATGTACGCACAAGATTCATCTCAAAGGAGATTCCATGCCTACAAGTAAGCATCAGCGTCGTCTGAATCCATTCAGAAAATGATGCCCCATCTATCTCGATGAAGTCTAAGTAATCGAGATAGCTATGTCGCGCCACGACAATAAATCAAGCGCTTGGTGGGAGGCAACCCATCATTTTTAATTGTTTTGTTTTCTTAAGATTTTGTCGAGCCATGAAAAAAACTAAGGCGCTTGATGGGAGGCAACCCATCGTTCTAATTGTTTTTGTTGTTTTTGAGTAAATGTAGGTGCAAGAGGTGTAAAGGTGAAGATTGGTTTCAAATTTTCATTTGGAAGTATTGCATGTTGAAGGTGGTAAGTTAGGAATGAAGAAGCAAAAGGTTATGGGTTAGGCATTGCCTATGAAAATATAGGCAAAGAACAAGGCAAGGCCTATGGAAATATAGGCCACGAACAAGGCATGGCCTATGCTATGGCCTAAGCTCTCAGATTCTAGAGTGTCATAGCATAGGCGCCGCCTATGCTCAACAATGCCATAGCATAGGCACCGCCTATGCAAAGGCATTTTGTCTCTGAATCTAGTATGCCATAGCATAGGCGCCTCCTATGCTTAACAATGCCATAGCATAGGCGCCGCCTATGCCAAGCATAGGCAAAGCATTAGGCGCCGCCTATGGTCACTTTTGGTCTCCAAATCCGATTCCAAATGGGTCAAAACCCGACCCAAGCTTGTCCTATAAATAGAACCTTAGTCTTAGAACAAAAATACATTGCAACATCACCCTAGGCGCCACCTACCTCTCTAAAATCTCTCAAAAATTTTCCTTTTGCTCTTTTACTTTGCAAGAACATCTTCCGAGGCCATCATCCAAGTAAGTACTTCTTTGTTCTTCTTTTATATTCCGTAAGTACTACACTACTACGCCTATAATAAATTGTTAAATCTTGAAGTAGTATTGGTGATTTGAATATGGTTGATTTGTTGTGATACAACTAAGTGAGTGAAAGAATACGTAATGATGCTCTTGATTTGGTTCCGACTTGTATTTGATTGTTATACACTGTCATACTTTTGTGGAGTTGACATGGTGAAGTTAAGTGCATAATTTTCAAAATTGAATGCTTGAATGTTTGAATGACTCGTTCATCGAGATAAAGATCATGATTGAATACAAGCATGCGATGTTGTGATTATTTCTATACCATAACTTGATATGATCTCTATGCAGTAGTCTTGTTCAAAAAAGTGCATTAATCCAAACATGAGAGTATGATCAAGATTACATGAAATAGAGTTGGAAAGTATAGTTAAGACGACATGAAAGTATGACTGTGCTGAACATATTGTTGGAACATATCTCCCAAATGTATGACGATGAAGTCTGAGTAGTCGACATCACTCACTTAATTAGTCTGTGTCAACAAATTAAGTGTGGGGTGGTGTCATTACTGTTTGTTTATCAATTGAATCTTCAGAGATGAAGCTATCATGACTCTATTAGGATCTCAGGTAGAATGGCCTCAAAAGGACGACAAGAAAAACAAAAAGTATCCACCTCACAGAAAGGTTAGGAAAGCGGAAGAAAAGAGCAAGCTGAATCCTCCTCTCTACAAATACCTCGACGTACTTTTGGGATCAAGTGGGGTACATTTTGAGGAAACTCTGAGGATGACGACTCTGCTGATTATTTCGACGCAGGGGGAATGACCCCAGACATAGAATAGGAGCCCGACTAATCAGGTTTTCCGTATTTATTTTCCACTGAGGGCAGTGTGTCCCGTCTAAGTGTGGGGTGCTGGTATTCGTATGCTGTACTTCTTTGCCTACATTTATGGTCATATTTTTTTTGTTTGTCATAGATTTTGATGCATGAAATTGTTCTGATAAGCGGCATGGTGTTATGACAAGAGTTTGTGCTAGAATCATTACTATTGAGACATTTAGGCTCTAAATGTGACTCATTATGTGATAAGTGTGTGGTTTAATTCCTTCATCTATTGGGTCAAGAGTCTGTACTGCTCCCAATAAAGTCGACCATGTGCCTTGTGTGTGTGAGATGATAGTATATTCTATGTTTGTGACTGATGCTAGAACTTGCCTGGTGTGTGTGTAAAGCGAAATAAAGAGTGTGAGTTTAGGAGATGATTTGGGCATTTCTTTGGCATCCTGTGATTGTTTACCTTCTGTTTACCTACTCGTGGAAATTATCCTAGTCAACCATTTTGAGCCTTTAAGCCATTTTCTTTGACAGCCTCATATGTAAGCCTAATCCATTTTTTTCAAGACCATAATTTGATCCAAATTCCTAAGTGCTTTAAATTGTGAAGTCATGTGACAAAATAAGAGGAAATTGGGTGAGAGTGATGCCTTAGAGTGTATTGGTGCTTGAATTTGTTATGAAAAAGAGTGGCTATCATAAGAGGTGTGCTATAGAGAAGAAAAGAAAAAGAAATAAAAAGATAAATTGTGTTTATGATTAAATAAAAAGATAGTTATGTTTGAATGGAAAAATAGGTGAAAAGGGGTGAGAGATGAAAGAAAGGTAGCAAGGTTGATTAAAAGAGAGTGTTAATGTCATAATGTGATGTATTAAAGCGCTTAGGAACATAGTCACTATTTCTGGCAAAAATAGTCCTACCCGTCCCTTAGCCTACATTACAACATGTAAAAGACCTATTTGATCCTAAGCTTAGCATTCTGATATTAGTTGCACATTACACTAAGGGAAAGCCTATGGTCATCAGTTACAACATATGAATTCTTTGTGAGAATGAGAGCAAGGATAATCTTATACCCATGTTCTGAAAAATGCAATATTTAAGAGTGATTATGGGTAATATCTTATGTGAGACACACATGGTTGATAAGTTTTGGGTAGTCTTGTAGTATTCTTTGTGGCTTAACTTGTGGATACAAATTAACCATCATCACGAGTCTATATTAGAGGTTGAATTGTTTCTAGAAGTGATTAGAAAACTACTCTTTGTTAATAATTGTTGTGCCTGTCTTGATGACTATTTTGTGTTGTTACTGTGAAACCCTAAGTAGATGTTTATATGGACATGATATATTGTTCGAGGACGAACAAATCTTTAAGTGTGGGGTGTTGATGATAGGCGTATTTACACGCCTAAAGCACCTTAATTTACCCATATTTTAGCTAAGTTTTGAGAACAAAATATATAATTCATGCACTTTTAGTCCTTTTTCCTGTAAGTGAGCTAACAAACGTGATTAGCAAGTTTTCAGGTATAAACGATGAAGATTCCAGCACTTTATGGATAACTTGACGCCCTAGGAAGCTTCAAGAAAGAAGGAAAGCAACGTTTGGACGCCTATGGACTGAAAGTGATGCATGGATAACTTGTCCCGGGCAAAAACAGCATTTCTAAAGACTTTGGGGATCAACAGTAACTTAGTAGGATTAGGATAAGGATGCAGTAACCTAGTAGGATTAGGATAAGTACGCAGTAGCCTAGTAGGAATAGGATATGGGTGTTATAAATACCCTATGTTGCTGAAGTTTTTATTATTATCTCTCTCCATTCATACAATTCATTCAACTTTTACAATTCACTCATTCATTAATTCAAGTCTTTTTCATTCGACTTTTTCTCCTAATTCACGTTACAATTTCTGACAGAGGACAGGGCTCTCTTGAGAGCAACGGACCAAGAGGAAAAAAACGTCCAACCCTAAGTTGACGTCTAAATCATCTCCATCGCCAAGATTATTCTAGGTTGTGGTATGATGATTATATCTGTTGTGATTTCCGTTTCACTCATGAGTAGCTAAACATCTCTGTTAGGTTTATGGAAGCCTTATGATATACTATCTATTGCTATGAGTTTGTGAATTCTTGATACGTATGCTGCTTATATCATTACTCTCTTCATCTTAATTGAATTCTTGTGGTTGCAAACATATAGAATACGCCAGTATAGCATTACCTTGTTCGAAAGAAAAGTTACATGTCTGGAAAAGAGAGAATGACAAGGAAATAGGGCTACCAACCCCTGTTTAAAAGTTAGTGCCGTAACTGGATTAACCTCTTGGAAAATTCGTACCATTAGTATACGCTTTAAGCTCGAAAGAATTAAAGTGATATAATCCTTGATGGTCGAAAGACACTAGCATTTACCATAGAATACGAATCTCTATAAGCGCATGCATGTCTGAATACTGCATAACTCATAGCCAATAGATACGTAAAACTCATAAGGTGGACATAACCCTAACTTACAATTCTCATTGATTAAAACCTACTAAACATTCTGTTTTTCTTTGTTACTTTGATACTCTTAATTCACGCTACAATTAAATCCCCCCTTTTTCATAGAATTTTCGATCAACAGTCTACTAATCGTTGCATACTTAGTTACCAAGTATTCCCTGTGGGATTCGACACCCAACCCAGTTGGGTTCTATATTTGACAACGACCGCTTACACTCTTACGAGAGCTGTAGTTTGAGCGTTATCAGCGATAGGTTAGGCACCACCTATGTCAACATAGGCGATGTCTTAGGCGCCGCCTATATCAACATAGGCGATATGTTAGGCGCCGCTTATACCATTGTCTATGCTCACTGCCTCACTTAGGCGATAGGTTTGGGGCTGCCTATGTCAACATAGGTGATGGCGTAGGCGCCTCCTATATCACCATAGGAGATAGGTTAGGCATTGTTTATACCATTGCCTATGCTCACTCCCTCACTTAGGAAATAGTTTAGGTGCCGCCTATGTGATCATAGGCGATAGCTTAGGCGCCGCCTATATATATATAGGAGATAGGTTAGGCGCCGCTTATACTATTGCCTATGCTCACTACCTCACTTAGGCGATAGGTTAGGTGCCGCCTATGTCTACATAGGCGATGGATTAGGTACCGCCTATATCAACATAGGTGATAGGTTAGGCACCACTAATACCATTTCCAATGCTTACTGCCTCACTTAGGAGATAGGTTAGGCGCTGCTTATATCACCATAGGCATAGGTTAGGCCTCGCTAATACCATTGCCTGTGCTTACTGCCTCACCTAGGCGATAGGTTAGGCGCCTCCTATGTCAACATAGGCGATGGATTGGGCACCGCCTATATCAACATAGGCGATTGGTTAGGCACCGCTTATACCATTGCCAATGCTTACTGCCTCACATAGGCGATAGGTTAGGCGCCGCCTATGTCTACATAGGCGATGGCTTAGCCGCCGCCTATATCAACATAGGTGATAGGTTAGGTGCCGCTTATACCATTGCCTATGCTCACAACCTCACTTAGGCGATAGGTTAGGCTCAACCTATGTCAGCATAGGAGATGGCTTAGGATCCGCCTATATCAACATAGGAGAAAGGTTAGGCTCCGCTTATACCATTGCCTATGCTCACTACCTCACATAGGCGATAGGTTAGGCACCGCCTATATAATCATAGCATATTTTTTAGGCGCCGCTTATACCATTGCCTATGCTCACTGCCTCACATAGGCGATAGGTTAGGCACCGCTTGTGTCAAAATAGGTGATGGCTTTGGCGCCGCCTATATCAACTTATGCGATAGGTTAGGCACCGCTTATACCATTACTTCTGCTCACTGCCTCACATAGGCGATAGGTTAGGCGCCGCCTATGTCAACATAGGCGATGGCGTAATAATATTTAATCACAGAGATTGATAAGTTAGGGTTATGTCCACCTTATAAGTTCTACTTCTCTATTAACTATGAGTAACGCGGAATTTAGACATGCATGCTCTTATAGAGAATCGTATTATAATTCTAAGTCCAAGTGTTTCTCAATCTTCAAGGATTTATTTTGCTTTAGCTCTCTCGAGCCTAATGTGTATAAAAAATGGTACAAATTTCCAAGAAGTTAATCCGGTTAAGGCATTAACATGTAAATAGGGGTTGGAAACCCTATTTCCTTGTCACACTCTCTTTTCCAAACATGTAACTTTTCTCTCGAACAAGTTAATGCTATAATGGCATATTCTCTATGTTTGCAACCATAAGAATTCAATCAAAACGAAGAGAGTAATGATATAAGTAGCATAACACATCAAGAAATCACAAACTCATAGTAATAGATAGTATCTTACAAGGTTTCCATTACCCTAACAGATAAGTTTAGGTACTCATGAATACGAAGGAAATCAAAGTAGACATCATCATCATACCAAAACTTTGAGAAATCTCGACTATGGAGATGAAACGTGTTTTCTTTCTCCGTTGCTCAAGTGAGTCGTTTTCTGTTCTCAAAACTAGTACAAAATCTCCCACGTCAATTGTCAAAAATAATCGAATGATAATGATAATGTTGCTGAAAAATTCAGCAATAAGGTTTTTAATAGCATCCTTGTCTAATAAGTTGCTACTGCATCCTTAAGTATTTAAAAATACTGGGTTTGCCTGGGAAAAAGTTCCCATGCATCACTTTCAGTCCAAAAGCTGCCTTCCCTCTAATGTGAAGTTTTCCTTTGCTGCCCACAGGTCTACAAAGTGCTGAAATCTTCATCATTAGTACCTGAGAACATGCTAATCACATAGGTCAGCTCACTTAAAGGAAAATCGACTAAAAGTGCAAGAATTATATATTTTATCCTCAAAACTTAGCTGAAACATGGGTAAATTATGGTGCTTAGGCGTGTAAATACGCCCAACATCACCACCCCACACTTAAAGCTTTGTTTGTCCTTGAACAAAATATTACATCCATGCAAACACCTAACTAGAATTTCACAATAGCAACACAAAATTTTCAACAAGACATGCACAACAATCATTAACAAAGAGTAGGTTTCTCAATCACTACTAGAAACAACTCAACCTCCAACATAGACTCATTAGGATGGTTAATTCGTATCCATAAGTTAAGCCACAAAGAATCATATAAAACCACCCAACAATCATCAACCATGTGTGCTCACAAAATATATCACCCACAAACACTCATATTTTTGCATTTTTCGAAACATGGGTATAATATTTTCCTTGTGCTCACTCTCACAAGGAATTCTTATATTACAACTGATGACCATAGGCTTTCCCTTAGTGTAATGCTCCACTAATATCAGAATTTTAAGCTTAGGATCAAATAGGTCTTTACAGGTTGTAATGTAGGCTAACGGACAGGTACGACTATTTTGGCCGGAAATAGTGACTATGTTCCCTAAGCGCTTTAATACACTACATTATGCCATTTACACTATCTTTTAACAACCACTTTACCTCTCTTTCATCTACCAACCCCTTTTCACCCATTTTGTTATTCAATCATAAACACAACTATCTTTTTGTTTTTCTAAATTTTTTATTTTATTTTATTTTATTCTAAACACTACATTATGCCGCTTATACCATTGCCTATGCTCACTGCCTCACTTTGGCGAGAGGTTAGGCGCCGCCTATGTCAACATAGGCGATGGCTTAGGCGCCACCTATATCAACATAGACGATAGGATAGGCGCCGCTTATACTATTGCCTATACTCACTGCATCACTTAGGCGATAGGTTGGGCGCCACCTATGTCAACAAAGGCGATGGCTTAGGCGCCTCCTATATCAACCTAGGCGATAGGTTAGGCACCGCGTATACCATTGCCTATGCTCACTGCCTCACATAGGCGATAGGTTAGGAGCCGCCTATGTCAACATAGGCGATGGCTTAGGCGCCACTTATACCATTACCTATGCTCACTGCCTCACTAAGGTGATAGGTTTGGCGCCGCCTATGTCAACATATGCGATGGATTAGGCTCCGCCTATATCAACATAGGCGATAGGTTAGGCGCCGCTTATACCATTGCCTTTACTCACTGCCTCACTTAGGCGATAGGTTAGGCGCTGCCTATGTCAACATAGGCGATCGGTTAGGTTCTGCTTATATCAACATAGGCGATAGGTTAGGCGCCCCTTATACCATTTCCTATGCTCACTCCCTCACTTAGGAGATAGGTTAGGCGTTGCCTATATCAACATAGGCGATATTTTAGGCACCGTTTCTAATGTTCCCTGTGCTCACTGCCTCACTTAGGCGATAGGTTAGGCGCCGCCTATGTCAACATAGGCGATGGCTTAGGCTCCGCCTATATAAACATAGGCGATAGGTTAGGCACCGCTTATACCATTACCTATGCTTACTCCCTCACTTAGGTGATAGGTTAGGCGCCGCCTATGTCAACATAGGCGATGGATTAGGCGCCGCCTATATCAACATAGGCGATAGGTTAGGCACCGCGTCTACCATTGCCTATGCTCACTGCCTCACTTAGGCGATAGGTTAGGAGCCTCCTATGTCAACATAGGTGATGGCTTAGGCGCCGCCTATATAAACATAGGAAATATGTTAGGCACCGCTTATACCATTTCCTTTGCTGACTGCCTCACTTAGGCGATAGGTTAGGCGCTGCCTACGTCAACATAGGCGATGGATTAGACGCCGCTATATAAACATAGGAGATAGGTTAGGCGACGCCTATATCAACATAGGCGATAGGTTAGGCGCCGCTGATACCATTGCCTATGCTCACTGCCCAACTTAGGATATAGGTTACGCGCCACCTTTGTCCACAAAGACGATAGCTTAGGCGCCGCCTATACAACGTAGGCGATAGGTTAGGTGCCTCTTATACCATTTCCTATGCTCACTGCCTCACTTAGGCGATAGGTTAGGTGCTGCATATGTCAAAGTAGGCGATGGCTTAGATGCCTCTTATATGTACATAGACGATTGATTAGGCGCCGTTTATACCATTGCCTATGCTCACTGGCTAACTTAGGCGATTGGTTAGGCGACGCCTATATCAATATAGGGGATAGGATAGGCACCTCTTATACCGTTGCCTGTGCTCACTGCCTCACTTAGGCGATAAGTTAGGCACCGCCTATCTCAACATAGGCGATAGATTGGACACCATGTATATCAACATAGGCGATAGGTTAGGCGCTGCTTATACCATTGCCTATGCTCACTTCCTCACTTAGGTGATAGGTTAGGTGCCGCCTATGTTAACATAGGCGATGGCTTAGGCGCCTCCTATATCAACATAGGCGATAGGTTAGGTGTCGCGTATACCATTGCCTAAGCTCACTGCCTCACTTAGGCAATAGGTTAGGCGCCGCCTATGTCAACATAGGCGATGTCTTAGGCGCCGCTTATATCAACATAGGCGATAGGTTAGGTGCCGTTTATACCATTTACTATGCTGACGTCCTTACTTAGGCGATAGGTTAGGCGCTGCTAATGTTAACATAGGCGATCGCTTAGGCGCCGCTATATCAACATAGGTGATTGGTTTGGCACCGCTTATACCATTGCCTATACTCACTGTCTTACTTAGGAAATAGTTTAGTCGTTGCCTATGTCAACATAGGCGATAGGTTAGGCACCGCTTATACCATTGCCTATGCTCACTGCCTCACTTAGGCGATGGGTCAGGCGCCGCCTATCTCAACTTAGGCGATGGTATAGGCGCCGGCTATATCGTCATAGGCGTTAGGTTAGGCGCCGTTATACCTTTGCCTTTGTTCACTGCCTCACTCAGGTGGCAGGTTAGGCGCCGCCTATGTAAACATAGGGGATGGCTTAGGCGCCGCCTATATCAACATATATGATAGGTTAGGCGCCGCTTATACCATTGCCTATGCTCAAAGCCTTACTTAGGCGATAGGCTAGATGCCGTCTATGTAAACATAGGCGATTGTTTAGGCGCCTCCTATATCAATATAGGCGATAGGTTAGGCGCCTCTTATACCATTGCCTATGCTCACTGCCTCACTTAGGCGATAGGTGTGGCGCTGCCTATGTCAACATAGGCGATGGCTTAGGCGCCGCCTATATCAACATAGGCGAATGGTTAGGAGTCGCTTATACCATTGCTTATACTCAGTGCCTCACATAGGCGAGAGATTAGGCGCCGCCTATGTCCACATAGGCAATGGCTTAGGCGCCGCCTATATCAACATAGGAAATAGGTTAGGCGCTGCTTATACCATTGCCTATGCTCACTACCTCCATTAGGCGATAGGTTTGGCGATGCCTATGTCAACATAGGCGATGGCTTAGGCGCCGCCTATATCAACATAGGAGATAGGTTAGGCGCTGCGTATACCATTGCCTATGCTCAGTGCCTCACTTAGGCGATAGGTTAGGTGCCGCCTATGTCAACATAGGCGATGGCTTAGGCGCCACATATACCATTGCCTATGCTCACTGCCTCACTAAGGTGATAGGTTTGGCGACGCCTATGTCAACATATGCGATGGATTAGGCTCCGCCTATATCAACATAGGCGATAGGTTAGGCGCCGCTTATACCCTTTACTTTGCTGACTGCCTCACTTAGACAATAGGTTAGGCGCTGCCTACGTCAACATAGGCGATGGATTAGACGCCGCTATATCAACATAGGTGATAGGTTAGGCGACTCCTATATCAACATAGGCGATAGGTTAGGCGTCGCTGATACCATTGCCTATGCTCACTGCCCAACTTAGGCTATAGGTTAGGCGCCACGTTTGTCCACAAGGCGATAGCTTTGGCGCCGCCTATACAACGTAGGTGATAGGTTATGTGCCTCTTATACCATTGCCTATACTCACTGCCTCACTTAGGCGATAGGTTAGGTGTTGCATATGTCAAAGTAGGCGATGGCTTAGACGCCTCCTATATGAACATAGCCGATAGGTTAGGCGCCGCTTATACCATTGCCTATGCTCACTGGCTCACTTAGGCGATAGGTTAGGCGATGCCTATATCAATATAGGGGATAGGATAGGCACCGTTTACACCGTTGCCTGTGCTCACTGCCTCACATAGGCGATAGGTTAGGCTCCGCCTATGTCAACATAGCCGATGGATTGGACGCCATGTATATCAACATAGGCGATAGGTTAGGTGCTGCTTATACCATTGCCTATGCTCACTGCCTCACTTAGGTGATAGGTTAGGCGCCGCCTATGTCAACATAGGCGATGGCTTAGGCGCCTCCTATATCAACATAGGCGATAGGTTAGGTGCCGCGTATACCATTGCCTAAGCTCACTGCCTCACTTAGGCTATAGGTTAGGCGCCACCTATGTCAACATTGGCGATGGCCTAGGCGCCGCTTATATCAACATAGGCGATAGGTTAGGTGCCGTTTATACCATTTACTATGCTGACGTCCTTACTTAGGCGATAGGTTAGGCGCTGCTTATGTTAACATAGGCGATCGCTTAGGCGCCGATATATCAACATAGGTGATAGGTTTGGCACCGCTTATACCATTGCCTATGCTCACTGCCTTACTTAGGAGATAGTTTAGGCGTTGCCTATGTCAACATAGGCGATAGGTTAGGCACCGCTTATACCATTGCCTATGCTCACTGCCCCACTTAGGCGATGGGTCAGGCACCGCCTATCTCAACTTAGGCGATGGTATAGGTGCCGGCTATATCGTAATAGGCGTTAGGTTAGGCGCCGTTATACCTTTGCCTTTGTTCACTGCCTCACTCAGGTGGCAGGTTAGGCGCCGCCTATGTAAACATACGGGTTGGCTTAGGCGCCGCCTATATCAACATATATGATAGGTTAGGCGCCGCTTATACCATTGCCTATGCTCAAAGCCTTACTTAGGCGATTCGCTAGATGCCGTCTATGTAAACATAGGCGATTGTTTATGCACCTCCTATATCAATATAGGCGATAGGTTAGGCGCCTCTTATACCATTGCCTATGCTCACTACCTCACTTAGGAGATAGGTGTAGCGCTGCCTATGTCAGCATAGGCGATGGCTTAGGCGCCGCCTATATCAACATAGGCGAATGGTTAGGAGTCGCTTATACCATTGCTTATACTCATTGCCTCACATAGGCGAGAGATTAGGCGCCGCCTATGTCCACATAGGCAATGGCTTAGGCGCCGCCTATATCAACATAGGAAATAGGTTAGGCGCTGCTTATACCATTGCCTATGCTCACTACCTCCATTAGGCGATAGGTTTGGCGATGCCTATGTCAACATAGGCGATGGCTTAGGCGCCGCCTATATCAACATAGGCGATAGGTTAGGCGCCGCGTATACCATTGCCTATGCTCAGTGCCTCACTTAGGCGATAGGTTAGGATCCGCCTATGTCAAAATAGGCGATGGCTTAGGCGCCACTTATACCATTGCCTATGCTCACTGCCTCACTAAGGTGATAGGTTTGGCGACGCCTATGTCAACATATGCGATGGATTAGGCTACGCCTATATCAACATAGGCGATAGGTAGGGCGCCGCTTATACCATTTCCTTTGCTGACTGCCTCACTTAGACAATAGGTTAGGCGCTGCCTACGTCAACATAGGCGATGGATTAGACGCCGCTATATCAACATAGGTGATAGGTTAGGCGATGCCTATATCAACATAGGCGATAGGTTAGGCGCCGCTGATACCATTGCCTATGCTCACTGCCCAACTTAGGCTATAGGTTAGGCGCTACCTTTGTCCACAAGGCGATAGCTTAGGCGCCGCCTATACAACGTAGGTGATGGGTTATGTGCCTCTTACACCATTTCCTATACTCACTGCCTCACTTAGGCGATAGGTCAGGTGCTGCATATGTCAAAGTAGGCGATGGCTTAGACGCCTCCTATACGAACATAGCCGATAGGTTAGGCGCCGCTTATACCATTGCCTATGTTCACTGGCTCACTTAGGCGATAGGTTAGGCGATGCCTATATAGATATAGGGGATAGGATAGGCACCGATTATACCGTTGCCTATGCTCACTCCCTCACTTAGGCAATAGGTTAGGCTTCGCCTATGTCAACATAGGCGATGGATTGGACACCATGTATATCAACATAAGTGATAGGTTAGGCGCCGCCTATGTCAACATAGGCGATGGCTTAGGCGCCTTCTATATAAACATAGGCGATAGGTTAGGCGCCGCGTATACCATTTCCTATGCTCACTACCTCACTTAGGCTATAGGTTAGACGCCACCTATGTCAACATAGGCGATGGCTTAGGTGCCGCTAATATCAACATAGGCGATAGGTTAGGTGCCGTTTATACCATTTACTATGCTGACTTCCTTACTTAGGCGATAGGTTAGGCGCCACTTATGTTAACATAGGCGATCGTTTAGGCGCCGCTATATCAACATAGGTGATAGGTTTGGCACCGCTTATACCATTGCCTATGCTCACTGCCTTACTTAGGCGATAGGTTCGGCGCCGCCTATGTCAACATCGGCGATAGGTTAGGCACCGCTTATACCATTGCCTATGCTCACTGCCTCACTTAGGCGATGGGTCAGGCCCCGCCTATCTCAACTTAGGCGATGGTATAGGCGCCGCCTATATCGTCATAGGCGATAGGTTAGGCGCCGCTTATAGCTTTGCCTTTGCTCACTGCCTTGCTCAGGTGGCAGGTTAGGCTCCGCCTATGTCAACATAGGGGATGGCTTAGGCACCGCCTATATCAACATATATGATAGGTTAGGCGCCGCTTATACCATTGCCTATGCTCAAAGCCTTACTTAGACGATAGGTTAGATGCCATCTATGTAAACATAGGCAATTGTTTAGGTGCCTCCTATATCAATATAGGCGATAGGTTAGGCGTCTTTTATTCCATTGCCTATGCTCACTACCTCACATAGGCGATAGGTGTGGCGCTGCCTATGTCATCATAGGCGATGGCTTAGGCGCCGCCTATAACAACATAGGCGAATGGTTAGGAGTCACTTATACCATTGCTTATGCTCACTGCCTCACATAGGCGAGAGGTTAGGCGCCGCCTATGTCCACATAGGAAATGTCTTAGGCGCCACCTATATCAACATCGGCAATAGGTTAGGCGCCGCTTATACCATTGCCTATGCTCACTACCTCCATTAGGCGATAGGTTTGGCGATGCCTATGTCAACATAGGCGATGGCTTAGGCGCCGCCTATATCAACATAGGCGAATGGTTAGGAGCCGCTTATACCATTGCCTATGATCATTGCCTCACAAAGGCGATAGGATAGACGCCGCCTATGTAAAAATATGCGATGGATTAGGCTCCGTCTATATAAAGTTATGCTATAGGTTAGGCGCCGCTTATACCATTGCCTATGCTAACTGCCTCACATAGGCGATAGGTTAGGCGCCGCCTATGTCAACATAGGCGATGGCTTAGGCGCCGCCTATATCAACATAGGCGATAGGTTAGGCGCCGCTTATACCATTGCCTATGCTAACTACTTCACTTAGGCGATAGGTTTGGTGCTGCCTATGTCAACATAGGCGATGGCTTAGGCGCCTCCTATATGAACATAGGAGATAGGTTAGAGCCCGCTTATACCATTGCCTATGCTCACTGCCTCACTTAGGCGATAGGTTAGGCGACGCCTATATCAATATAGGGGATATTTTAGGCACCGCTTATACCGTTGCCTTTGCTCACCGCCTCACTTAGGCGATAGGTTAGGCACCGCCTATGTCAACATAGGCGATGGCATGGACACCACCTATCTGAACATAGGCGATATGTTAGGCACTGCTTATACCATTGCCTATGCTCACAGCCTTACTTAGGTGATAGGTTAGGCGTCGCCTATGTCAACAGAGGAGATGGCTTAGGCGCCATCTATATCAACATAGGAGATAGGTTAGGAACCACGTATACCATTTCCTATGCTCACTGCCTCACTTAGGCGATAGGTTAGGTGTCGCCTATGTCAACATAGGAGATGGCTTAGGCGCCGCTTATATCAACATAAGCGATAGGTTAGGCGTTGCTTATATCATTGCCTATGCTCACTACCTTACTTAGGTGATTGGTTAGGCGCCGCCTATGTCAACTATAGGCGATGGATTAGGCTCCTCCTATATCAACATAGGGGATAGGTTAGGTGCCGCGTATACCTTTGCCTATGCTCACTACCTCACTTAGGCTATAGGTTAGGCGCCGTCTATGTCAACATAGGCGATGGCTTAGGCGCCGCTTATATCAACATATGCGATAGGTTAGGCGCCGCTTATACCATTTCCTATGCTGACTTCCTTACTTAGGCGATAGGTTAGGTGCCGCCTATGATAACATAGGTGATTGCTTAGGCGTTGCTATATAAACATAGGTGATAGGTTTTGCACCGCTTATACCATTGCCTATGCTCACTGCCTTACTTAGGCGATAGGTTAGGCGCCGCCTATGTCAACATAGGCGATAGGTTAGGCACCGCTTATACCATTTCCTATGCTCACTGCCTCACTTAGGCGATGGGTCAGGCGCCGCCTATCTCAACTTAGGCGATGGTATAGGCGCCGTCTATATCGTCATAGGCGATTGGTTAGGCGCCGCTTATACCTTTGCCTTTGCTCACTGCATCACTTAGGTAACAGGTTAGGCGCCGCCTATGTCAACATAGTGGATGTCTTAGGCGCCTCCTATATCAACATATATGATAGGTTAGGCGCCGCTTATACCATTGCTTATGCTCAGAGCCTTACTTAGGAGATAGGTTAGATGCCGTCTATGTCAACATAGGGGATGGTTTAGGCACCTCCTATATCAATATAGGAGATAGGTTAGGTGCCTCTTATACCATTGCCTAGGCTCACTACCTCACTTAGGCGATAGGTGTGGCGCTGCCTATGTCAACATAGGCGATGGCTTAGGCGCCGCCTATATCAATATTTGCGAATGGTTAGGAGTCGCTTATACCATTGCCTATGCTTACTGCCTCACATAGGCGACAGGTTAGGCGCCGCCCATCTCAACATTGGAGATGTCTTAGGCGCCGCTTATATCAACATAGACAATAGGTTAGGCGCCGCTTATACCATTGCTTATGCTCAGAGCCTTACTTAGGTGATAGGTTGGGAGCCACCTATGTCAACATAGGCGATATCTTAGGCGCCGCCAATATCAACATAGGGAATAGGTTAGGCATCGCTTATACTATTGCCTATGGTCACTGCCTCACATAGGCAATAGGTTTGGCGCTGCCTATGTCAACATTGGTGATGGCTTAGCCGCCGCCTATATAAACATAGGCGATAAGTTAGGAGCCGCTTGTACTATTGCCTATGTCAACATAGACAATAGGTTATGCACCGCTTATACCATTGCCTATGCTCACAGCCTCACTTTGCCGATAGTTTAGGAGCCGCCAATGTAAACATAGGTGATGGCTTAGGCGCCGCCTATATCGACATAGGCGATAGGTTAGGCGCCACCTATATCAACATAGGCGACAGATAAGGCGCAGCTTATCCCGTTGCCTATGCTAACTGCCTCACTTAGGTGATAGATTAGGCGCCGCCTATGTCAAAATAGGTGATGGCTTAGGCGCCGCCTATATAAACTTTTGCGATAGGTTAGGCGCCGCTTATTCGATTGCCTATGCTAACTGCCTCACATTGGCGATAGGTTAGGCGCCGCCTATGTCAACATAGGAGATGTCTTAGGCGCCGCCTATATCAACATAGGCGATAGGCTAGGCACCGCTTATACCATTGCCTATGCTCACTACCTCACTTAGGCGATAGGTTTGGTGCTGCTTATGTCAACATAGGCGAAGGCTTAGGCGCCTCCTATATGAACATAGGCGATAGGTTAGGCGCCGCTTATACCATTGCCTATGCTCACTGCCTCACTTAGGTGATAGGTTAGGCGATGCCTATATCAATATAGGGGATAGGTTAGGCACCGTTTATACCGTTGCCTGTGCTCACTGCCTCACTTAGGCGATAGGTTAGGCACCGCCTATGTCAACATAGGCGATGGATTGGACGCCACCTATCTAAACATAGGCGATAGGTTAGGCGCCGCGTATACCATTGCCTATGCTCACTTCCTCACTTAGGCGATAGGTTAGTCGCCATCTATGTCAACATAGGCGATATCTTAGGCGCCGCTTATATAAACATAGGGGAAAGGTTAGGTGCCTTTTATACCATTTCCTATGCTGACTTCTTTATTGAGGCGATAGGTTAGGCGCCGCCTATGTTAACATACGCGATCGCTTAGGCGCCGCTATATCAACATAAGCGATAGGTTTGGCACCTCTTATACCATTGCCTACGCTCACTGCCTTACTTAGGCGATAGGTTTGGCGCCGCCTTTGTCAACATAGGCGATTGATTCGGCACCGCCTATATCAACGTAGGTGATAGGTTATCTGTCGCTTATACCATTTTCTATGCTCACTGACTCACTTAGGTGATAGGTTATGTGCCGCCTATGTTAATATAGGCGATGGCTTAGGCTTCGCCTATATCAACATATGCGATAGGTTAGGTGCCGCTTAAGCATTGCCTATGCTCACTGCCTCACTTTGGCAATAGGTTAGGCGCCGCCTATATCAACATAGGCGATGGCTTAGGCGCCACCTATATCAACATAGATGATAGGACAGGCTCTGCTTATACTATTGCCTATGCTCACTGCCTCACTTAGGCGATAGGTTGGGTGCCACCTATGTCAACATAGGCAATGGCTTAGGCGCTGCGTATATAAACATAGGAAATAGGTTAGACGCCGCTTATAATATTGCCTATGCTCACTTCCTCACTTAGGTGATAGGCTTGGCGTCGCCAATGTCAACATTGTCAATGGCTTAGGCGCCGCCTTTATCAACATAGGCGATAGGGTAGGCACCGCTTGTACCATTTCCGATGCTCACTGCCTCACTTAGGCGATAGGTTAGGCACGACCTATGTCGACATAGGCGATGTCTTAGGCTCCGCCTATATCAACATAGGCAATAGGTTAGGCTCCGCTTATACCATTGCCTATACTAACTACTTCACTTAGGCGATAGGTTTGGTGCTTCCTATGTCAACATAGGCGATGGCTTAGGAGACTCATATATGAACATAGGCGATAGGTTAGGAGCCGCTTATACCATTGTCTATACTCACTTCCTCACTTAGGCGATAGGTTAGGCGACGCCTATATCAATATAGGGAATATGTTAGGCACCGCTTATACCGTTGCTTTTGCTCACTGCCTCACTTAGGCGATAGGTTAGGCACCGCCTATGTTAACATAGGCTATGGCATGAGCACCACCTATCTCAACATAGGCGATGTGTTAGGCGCTGTTTATACCATTGCCTATGCTCACAGCCTCACTTAGGTGATAGGTTAGGCGTCGCCTATGTCAACATAGGCGATGGCTTAGGAGCCACCTATATCAACATAGGTGATAGGTTAGGCACAACATATACCATTTCCTATGCTCACTGCCGCACTTAGACGATAGGTTAGGCGCCGCCTATGTCAACATTGGCGATGGCTTAGGCGCCGCTTATATAAACATAGGCGATAGGTTAGGCGCTTCTTATACTATTTCCTATGCTCACTACCTCACTTAGGTGATAGGTTAGGCGTCGCCTATGTCAACTATAGGCGATGGCTTAGGCGCCTCCTATATCAACAAAGACGATAGGTTAGGCGCCGCGTATACCATTGCCTATGCTCACTACCTCACATAGGCTATAGGTTAGGCGCCGCCTATGTCAACATAGGCGATGGCTTAGGCACCACTTATATCAACATGGGCGATAGGTTAGGCACCGCTTATACCATTTCCTATGATGACTTCCTTACTTAGGCGATAGGTTAGGCGCCGCCTATGAAACATAGGCGATCGCTTAGACGTCTCTATATCAACATAGGTGATAGGTTTGGCACCGCTTATACCATTGACTATGCTCACTGCCTTACTTAGGCGATAGGTTAGGCGCCGCCTATGTCAACATAGATGATAGGTTAGGCACCGCTTATACCATTTCCTATGCTCACTGCATCACTTAGGAGATGGGTCAGGCACCGCCTATCTCAACTTAGGCGATGGTATAGGCGCCGCCTATATCTTTGCCTTTGCTCACTACATCACTTAGGTGACAGGTTAGGCGCCGCCTATGTCAACATAGGGGATGTCTTAGGCACCGCCTATATCAACATATATGATAGGTTTGGCGCCGCTTATACCATTGCCTATGCTCAGAGCCTTACTTAGGCGATAGGTTAGATACCGTCTATCTAAACATAGGTGATGGTTTAGGCGCCTCCTATATCAATATAGGCGATAGGTTAGGCGCCTCTTATACAATTGCCTATGCTCACTACCTCACTTAGGCGATAGGTGTGGCGCTGCCTATGTCAACATAGGCAATGGCATAGGCGTCTCCTATATCAACATAGGCGAATGGTTAGGAGTCGCTTATACCATTGCCTATGCTCACTACCTCACATAGGCGAGAGGTTAGGCGCTGCCTATGTCAACATAGGCGATGGCTTAGGCGCCGCCTATATCAACATAGGCAATAGGTTAGGCGCCACTTATACCATTGCCTATGCTCACTACCTCTATTAGGCGATATGTTTGGCGCTGCCTATGTCAACATAAGCAATGGCTTAGGCGCCGCCTATATCAACATAGGTGAATGGTTAGGAGCCTCTTATACCATTGCCTATGCTCATTGCCTCACATAGGCGATAGGTTAGACGCCGCCTATGTGAAAATAGGCGATGGCTTAGGCGCCGTCTATATAAACTTATGCGATAGGTTAGGAGCCGCTTATAGCATTGCCTATGCTAACTGCCTCACATAGACGATAGGTTAGGCGCCGCCTATGTCAACATAGGCGATGGCTTAGGCGCCTCCTATATGAACATAGGCAATAGGTTAGGCGCTGCTTATAAAATTGCCTATGCTCACTGCCTCACTTAGGCGATAGGTTAGGCGACGCCTATATCAATATAGGGGATAGGTTAGGCACTGCTTATACCATTGCCCATGCTCACAGCCTCACTAAGGAGATAGGTTAGGCGCCTCCTATGTCAACATAGACGATGGCTTAGGCGCCGCTTATATCAACATAGGCGATAGGTTAGTCGCCGCTTATACCATTTCCTATTCTGACTTCCTTACTTAGGCGATTGGTTAGGTGCCGCCTACGTTAACATAGGCGATCGCTTAGGCGCCGCTATATCAACATAAGCGATAGGTTTGGCACTTCTTATACCATTGCCTACACTCTTTGCCTTACCTAGGCGATAGGTTAGGCGCCGCCTATGTCAAGATAGGCGATGGATTAGGCGCCGCCTATATCAACGTAGGTGATAGGTTATGTGCTGCTTATACAATTTCCAATGCTCACTGACTCACTTAGGCGATAGGTTAGGTGCCGCCTACGTTAACATACGCGATGGCTTAGTCTTCCCCAATATCAACATATGCGATAGGTTAGGTGCCGCTTATACCATTGCCTATGCTCACTGCCTCACTTTGGCGATAGGTTAGGCGCCGCCTATGTCAACATAGGCGATGGCTTAGGCGCCGCCTATATGAACTTAGACGATAGGATAGGCACCGCTTATACTATTGCCTATGCTCACTGCCTCACTTAGGAGATAGGTTGGGAGCCACCTATGTCAACATGGGCGATGGCTTAGGTGCCGCCAATATCAACATAGGCGATAGGTTAGGCGTCTCTTATACTATTGCCTATGGTCACTGCCTCACTTAGGCAATAGGTTTGGCGCTGCCTATGTCAACATTGGCGATGGATTAGGCTCCGCCTATATAAACATAGGCGATAGGTTAGGCGCCATTTGTACCATTGCCTATGCTTTTTGCCTCACCTAGGCGATACGTTAGGAGCAGCCTATGTCAACATAGGCAATAGGTTAGGCATCGCTTATACCATTGCCTATGCTCACTGCCTCACTTAGGCGATAGGTTAGGCGCTGCTTATGTCAACATAGGCAATGGCTTAGGTGTCGCCTATATCATAATAGGCGATAGGTTAGGAGCCACTTATACCAATGCCTATGCTCACTGCCTTACTTAGGTGACAGGTTTGGCGCCGCCTATGTCAACATAGGTGATTACTTAGGCACCTCCAATATCAAGATAGGCGATAGGTTAGGCACCGCTAATACCATTGCCTCTGCTCACTGCCTCACTTAGGCGATAGGTTAGGCACCGCCTTTGTCAACATAGGTGATGGCTTAGGCGCCACCTATATAAACATATGCGATAGGTTACGCGCCGCTTAAACCATTGCCTCAGCTCACGTCCTCACTTAGGAGATAGGTTAGGCACGGCCTATGTCGACATAGGCCATGGCTTAGGAACCGCCTATGTCAACATAGACAATAGGTTATGCGCCGCTTATACCATTTCCTATGCTCACAGCCTTACTTAGGCGATAGGTTAGGCACCGCCTATGTCAACATTGGCGATGGATTAGGCGCCGTCT
The DNA here is from genome assembly GCA_030864215.1 of Capsicum pubescens. NCBI lineage: Eukaryota > Viridiplantae > Streptophyta > Magnoliopsida > Solanales > Solanaceae > Capsicum > Capsicum pubescens. The sequence continues at coordinate 305,638,453 of CM061542.1, forward strand.
ATATCAACATAGGCGATAGGTTAGGCGCCGGTTATACCATCGCCTATGCTTACTACCTCACTTAGACGATAGGTTTGGCGCCGCCTATGTCAACATAGGAGATTGCATAGGCGCATCCTATATCAACATAGGCGATAGGTTAGGCGCCGCTTATACCATTGCCTATACTTACTGCCTCACATAGGCCATAGGTTAGGCGCTGCCTATGTCAACATAGGCGATCGCTTAGGCGCCGCCTATGTCAACATAGGCGGTAGGCTAGGCGCCGCTTATATCATTGCCTATGCTCACTGCCTCACTTAGGTGATAGGTTAGGCGCCGCCTATGTCAACATAGGTGATCGCTTAGGCGCTGCCTATATCAACATAGACGATAGGTTAGGCGCCGCTGATACCATTGCCACTTAGGCAATAGGTTAGGCGCCGCCTATGTTAACATAGGTGATGGCTTAGGCGCCACCTATATCAATATAGGGGATAGGTTAGGCACCGCTTATACCATTGCCTATGCTCAATGCCTCACATATATCAGAATACTAAGCTTAGGCACCGCCTATATCAACATAGGAGATAGGTTAGACACCGCTTATACCATTACCTATTCTCACTTCCTTACTTAGGAGATAGGTTAGGGGCCGCCTATCTCAACATAGGCGATATCTTAGGCGCCGCCTATATCAACATAGGCAATATGTTAGGTGCCTCTTATACCATTGCCTATCCTCACTGTCTAACTTAGGCGATAGGTTAGGCACCGCCAATGTCAACATAGGCGATGTCTTAGGCGCCACCTATATCAACATAGGTGATAGGTTAGGCACCACTTATACCATTGCCTATGCTCACTACCTCACCTAAGAGATAGGTTTGGTGCCTCCTATATCAACATAGGGGATAGGTTAGGCGCCGCTTATACCATTGCCTATGCTCACTACCTCACTTAGACGATAGGTTAGGCGACGCCTATGTTAATATAGGCGATGGATTAGGTGCCGCCTATATCAACATAGGCGATAGGTTAGGCGCAGCATATACCATTGCCTATGCTCACTGCCTCACATAGGCGATAGGTTAGGCGCCGCCTATATCAACATAGGTGATAGTTCAGGCGCCTCTTATACCATTGCCTATGCTAACTTTCTTATTTAGGCGATAGGTTAGGCACCGCCTATGTCAACTTAGGCGATAGGTTAGGCGCTTCCTATGTCAACATAGGCGATGGCTGAGGCGCCGCCTATATCAACATAGACGATAGGATAGACACCGCTTATACCATTGCCTATGCTCACTGCCTCACTTAGATGATTGGTTAGGCGCCACCTATGTTAAAATAGGCGATGGTTTAGGCGCCTCCTATATCAACATAGGCGATAGGTTAGGCACTTCCTATATCAATATAGGTTATAGGTTTGGCGCTGCCTATATCAACATAGGAGATAGGTTAGGTGCCGCTTATACATTTGCCTATGCTCACTTCCTCACTTAGGTGATAGGTTAGGTGCCGCCTATGTCAACATAGGTGATGGTTTAGGTGCCGCCTATATGAACATAGGCGATAGATTAGGCGCGGTCTATATCAATATAGGCGATAGGTTAGGAGATACCTATATCAACATAGGCGATAGTTTAGGCGCCGCTTATACTATTGACTATGCTCACTGCCTCACTTAGGCGATAGGATAGGCGTCGCCTATATCAACATAGGCGATAGATTAGGCACCGCCTATAACAAAATAGGTGATAGGTTAGGCGCCGCTTATACCATTGCCTATGCTCACTGAATAACTTAGGCGATAGGTTAGGTGCCGCCTATGTTAATATAGGTGATGGCTTAGGCGCCGCCTATATCAACATAGGAGATAGGTTAGGTGTTGCTTATACCATTGCCTATTCTCACTGCCTCACTTAGGCAATTGGTTAGGCGCCGCCTATATCTACATAGGCGATAGGTTAGGCGCCTCTTATACCATTGCCTATGCTCATAGCCTCACTCAGGCGATAGGTTTGGCGCCTCCTATATTAACATAGGCGATAGGTTAGGCGCCACTTATACCATTACCTATGCTCACTACCTCACATAGGCGATACGTTAGGCACCGCCTATATCAACAATGGCGATAGGTTAGGTGCAACCTATTTCAACATAGGTGATGGCTTAGGCGCCGCCTATACAAACATAGGAGATAGGTTAGGCGCCGCCTATACCATTTCCTATTCTCACTGCCTAATTAGGTGATAGGTTAGGGGCCTCCTATGTCAACATAGACGATTGCTTAGGCGCCGCCTATATCAACATAGGCGATATGGTAGGCGCCGCTTATACCATTGCCTATGTTCACTTCCTAACTTAGGCGATAGGTTAGGCGCCGCCTAAGTCAATGTAGGATATGGCTTAGGTGCCGCCTAAATCATCATAGGCGATAGGTTAGGCGCCTCTTATACCATTGCCTATGCTTACTGCCTTACTTAGGAGATAGGTTAGGCGCCGCCTATGTAACTATAGGCGATGGCTTAGGCACCGCCTTTATTAACATAGGCGATATGTTAGGCACCGCTTATACCATTGCCTATGCTCACTGCCTCACTTAGGCGATAGGTTAGTCGCCGCCTATGTCACATAGGCGATGGCTTAGGGGCCGCCTATATCAACATAGGAGATAGGTTAGGCATCGCCTATATCAACAATGGCGATAGGTTAGGCGCCGCTTATAACATTGCCTACGCTCACTGCCTCACTTAGGGGATAGGTTAGGCGCCGCCTATGTCAACATAGGCAATGGCTTAGGCGCCGCCTATATCCACATAGGCGATATGTTAGGCACCGCTTATACCAATGCCTATGCTCACTGCCTCACTTAGTCGATAGGTTAGGCGCCACCTATGTCAACATAGGCGATGGCTTAGGCGCCGCCTATGTCAACATAGGCGATGGATTAGGCGCCGTTTATACCATTGCCTATGCTCACTGCCTTACTTAGGCGATAGGTTAGGCGGCGCCTATGTCAACATAGGCGATGGCTTAGGCACCGCCTATATCAACATAGGTAATAGGTTAGACACCGCTTATACCATTGCCTATGCTCACTGCCTCATTTAGGCGATAGGTTAGGCGCCGCCTATGTCAACATTAGAGATGGCATAGGCGCCACTTATATCAACATAGGCGATAGGTTAGGCGCCGCTAATACCATTGCCTATGCTCACTGTCTAACTTAGACGATAGGCCAGGTACCGCCTATGTCAACATAGGTGATGGCTTAGGCGCCGCCTTTATCAACATAGGAGATAGGTTAGGCACCGCGTATACCATTGACTATTCTCACTGCCTCACTTAGATGATTGGTTAGGCGCCGCCTATGTTAAAATAGGCGATGGTTTAGGCGCCTCCTATATCAACATAGGCGATAGGTTAGGCACTTCCTATATCAATATATGCGATAGGTTTGGCGCTGCCTATATCAACATAGGAGATAGGTTAGGTGCCGCTTATACCATTGCCTATGCTCACTTCCTCACTTAGGTGATTGGTTAGGTGCCGCCTATGTCAACATAGGTGATGGCTTAGGTTCCGCCTATATCAACATAGGCGATAGATTAGGCGCGGTCTATATCAATATAGGCGATAGGTTAAGAGATACCTATATCAACATAGGTGATAGGTTAGGCACCGCTTATACTATTGACTATGCTCACTGCCTCACTTAGGCGATAGGATAGGCGCCGCCTATATCAACATAGGCGATACATTAGGCACCGCCTATAACAAAATAGGCGATAGGTTAGGCGCCGCATATACCACTGACTATGCTCACTGAATAACTTAGGCGATAGGTTAGGTGCCGCCTATGTCAATATAGGTGATGGCTTAGGCGCCGCCTATATCAACATAGGAGATAGGTTAGGTGTCGCTTATACCATTGCCTATTCTCACTGCCTCACTTAGGCAATTGGTTAGGCGCCGCCTATGTCAACATAGGCGATGGCTTAGGCGCGGCCTATATCTACATAGGCGATAGGTTAGGCGCCTCTTATACCATTGCCTTTGCTCATAGCCTCACTCAGGCGATAGGTTTGGCGCCTCTTATATTAACATAGGCGATAGGTTAGGCGCCGCTTATACCATTACCTATGCTCACTACCTCACATAGGGGATACGTTAGGCACCGCCTATATCAACAATGGCGATAGGTTAGGCGCTGCTTATACCATTGCCTATGCTCACTGCCTAACTTTGGCGATATATTAGGCGCCTCCTATTTCGACATGGGCGATGGCTTAGGTGCCCCCTATATCAACATAGGCGATAGGTTAAGCGCCGCTTATACCATAGCCTATGCTCACTGCCTCACTTTGGCGATAGGTTACGCGCCGCCTATATCAACATAGGCGATAGGTTAGGCGCCACCTATATCAACATAGGCGATAGGTTAGGTGCCGCTTATACCATTGCCTATGCTCACTGCCTTACTTAGGCGATAGGATAGGTGCAGCCTATGTCAACATAAGTGATGGCTTTGGCGCCTCTTATACCATTGCCTATTCTCACAGCCTAATTAGGTGATAGGTTAGGGGCCTCCTATGTCAACATAGACGATGGCTTAGGCGCCACCTATATCAACATAGGCGATATGGTAGGCGCCACTTATACCATTGCCTATGTTCACTTCCTAACTTAGGCGATAGGTTAGGCGCCTCCTATGTCAACATAGGAGATGGCTTAGGTGCCGCCTAAATAAACATAGGCGATAGGTTAGGCGCCTCTTATACCATTGCCAATGCTTACTGCCTCACTTAGGAGATAGGTTAGGCGCCGCCTATGTAACCTTTGGCGATGGCTTAGGCACCGCCTATATCAACATAGGCGATAGGTTAGGCGCCGCTTATACCATTGCATATGCTCACTGCCTCACTTAGGCGATAGGTTAGGCGCCGCCCATGTCAACATAGGTGATGGCTTAGGTGCTGCCTATATCAACATAGGCGATAGGTTAGGCGCCGCTTATACCATTACCTATGCTCGCTGCCTCACTTAGGCGATAGGTTATGCACCGCCTATGTCAACATAGGCGATGGCTTAGGCGCCGCCTATATCAACATAGGTGATAGGTTAGGCGTCGCTTATACCATTTCCTATGCACACTACCTTACTTCGACGATATATTAGGTGCCGCCTATGTCAACATAGGAGATGTATTAGGCACCGCGTATATCAACATAGGCGATAGGTTAGGAGCGGCTTATACCATTGCCTATGCTCATTGCCTCACTTAGGCGATAGGTTAGGAACCATCTATATCAACATAGGAGATAGGTTAGGCGCCGCTTATACCATTGCCTATGCTCACTGCCTAACTTAGGAGATAGGTTAGGCGCTGCCTATGTCATTATAGGCGATGGATTAGGCGCCGCCTATATCAACATAGGTGATAGGTTACGTGCCGCATATACCATTGCCTATGCTCACTGCATCACAAAGGCGATAGGTCAGGCACCGCCTATGTTAACATAGGCGATGGCTTAGGCGCCGCCTATATCAACATAGGCGATAGGTTAGGCACCGCTTATTCCATTGCCTATGCGCACTGCCTAACTTTGGCGATAGATTAGGCACCTTCTATTTCAATATGGGCGATAGCTTAGGCGCCCCCTATATAAACATAGACGATAGGTTTGGTGCCGCTTATACCGTTTTCTATGATCATTGCATCATTTAGGCGATAGGTTAGGCACTGCCTATACCATCATAGGCGATAGGTTAGACGCCTATTCTCACTGCCTCACTTAGGCGATAAGTTAGACGCCGCTTATGTCAACATAGGCGATGGCTTAGGCACCACCTATATCAACGTAGGAGATAGGTTAGGCGTCGCTTATACCATTTCCTATTCTCACTGCATCACTTAGGCGATAGGTTAGGCGCCGGCTATGTAAACATAGGTGATGGCTTAGGCGCAACCTATATCCACATAGGCGATACGTTAAGCGCCGCTTATACCATTTCCTATGCTCACAGCCTCACTTAGGCGATAGGTTAGGCGCCGCCTTTGTCAACATAGGCGATGGCTTAGGCGCCGCCTATATTAAGTTAGGCGACAGGTTAGACGCCGCTTATACCATTGCCTATGCTCACTGCCTCACTTAGGTGATAGGCTTAGGCACCGCCTATGTCAACATAGGAGATGGCTTAGGCGCCGCCTATATCAACATAGGCGATAGGTTAGGCGCTGCTTATTACATTGCCTATTCTCACTGCCTCACTTAGGCGATAGGTTAGGAGCCGCCTAAGTCAACATAGGCGATGGCTTTGGCGCCGCCTATATCAACATAGGCGATAGGTTAGGCACCGCCTATGTCAACATAGGCGATGGCATAGGCGCGACATATATAAACTTAGGCGATAGGTTAGGCGCCGATTATACCATTGCCTATGCTCACTGCCTCAATTTGGCGATAGATTAGGCGACTCCTATTTGAACATGGGCGAAGGCTTAGGCGCCCCCCATGTCAACATAGACGATAGGTTATGCACCGCTTATAACATTACCTATGCTCACTGCCTCACTTAGGCGATAGGTTAGGCACCGCCTATATCAACATTGGCGATAGATTAGGCACCGTTTATACCAACATAGGCGATAGATTAGGCACCGCCTATACCAACATAGGTTAGGTCCCGCCTATGTCAACATATGCAATGGCTTAGACGCTGCTTATACCATTGCCTATTCTAACTGCCTTACTTAGGCGATAGGTTAGGGGCTGCCTATGTCAATATTGACGATGGCTTAGGCGCCGCCTATATCAATATAGGCGATAGGTTAGGCGCCGCTTATACCATAAGCTATGCTCACTGCCTCTTTTAGGTGATAGGTTAGGCGCCGTTTATATCGACATAGGCGATGGCTTAGGCTCCGCCTATATTCACATAGGCGGTATGTTAGGCTCCGCTTATACCAATGTCTATGCTCACTACCTCACTTAGGCAATAGGTTAGGCGTCGTCCATGTCAACATAGGTGATGGCTTAGGCGCCGCCTATATCAACATAGGCGATAGGTTAGGTGCCGCATATACCATTGCCAATGCTCACTGCCTCACTTAGGCGATAGGTTAGGCGCCGCCTATGTCAACATAGGCGATGGCTTAGGCGCCGCCTATATCAACATAGGTGATAGGTTAGGCGCTGCTTATACCATTGCCTATTCTTACTACCGCACTTAGGCGATATGTTAGGCGCCGCCTATGTCAACATAGTAGAAGGCTTAGGCACCGCCTATATCAACATAGGTGATGGCATAGGCGCCACCTATATCAACATAGGTGATATGTTAGGCGCCGCTTATACCATGTCCTATGCTTACTTCCTCACTTAGGCGATAGGTTACGCGCCGCCTATATCAACATAGGCGATAGGTTAGGCGCCACATATATCAACATAGGCGATAGGTTAGGTGCCGCTTATACCATTGCCTATGCTCACTGCCTTACTTAGGCGATAGGATAGGTGCAGCCTATGTCAAAATAGGTGATGGCTTTTGCGCCTCTTATACCATTGCCTATTCTCACAGCCTAATTAGGTGATAGGTTAGGGGCCTCCTATGTCAACATAGACGATGGCTTAGGCGCCACCTATATCAACATAGGCGATATGGTAGGCACCACTTATACCATTGCCTATGTTCACTTCCTAACTTAGGCGATAGGTTAGGCGCCTCCTATGTCAACATAGGAGATGGCTTAGGTGCCGCCTAAATAAACATAGGCGATAGGTTAGGCGCCTCTTATACCATTGCCTATGCTTACTGCCTCACTTAGGAGATAGGTTAGGCCCCGCCTATGTAACCTTTGGCGATGGCTTAGGCACCACCTATATCAACATAGGCGATAGGTTAGGCGCCGCTTATACCATTGCATATGCTCACTGCCTCACTTAGGCGATAGGTTAGGCGCCGCCCATGTCAACATAGGTGATGGCTTAGGTGCTGCCTATATCAACATAGGCGATAGGTTAGGCGCCGCTTATACCATTACCTATGCTCGCTGCCTCACTTAGGCGATAGGTTATGCACCGCCTATGTCAACATAGGCGATGGCTTAGGGGCCGCCTATATCAACATAGGTGATAGGTTAGGCGTCGCTTATACTATTTCCTATGCACACTTCCTTACTTCGACGATATATTAGGTGCCGCCTATGTCAACATAGGAGATGTATTAGGCACCGCCTATATCAACATAGGCGATAGGTTAGGGGCGGCTTATACCATTGCCTATGCTCATTGCCTCACTTAGGCGATAGGTTAGGCACCATCTATATCAACATAGGAGATAGGTTAGGCGCCGCTTATACCATTGCCTATGCTCACTGCCTAACTTAGGAGATAGGTTAGGCGCTGCCTATGTCATCATAGGCGATGGATTAGGCGCCGCCTATATCAACATAGGTGATAGGTTACGTGCCGCATATACCATTGCCTATGCTCACTGCATCACAAAGGCGATAGGTCAGGCACCGCCTATGTTAACATAGGCGATGGCTTAGGCGCCGCCTATATCAACATAGGCGATAGGTTAGGCACCGCTTATTCCATTGCCTATGCGCACTGCCTAACTTCGGCGATAGATTAGGCACCTTCTATTTCAATATGGGCGATAGCTTAGGCGCCTCCTATATAAACATAGACGATAGGTTTGGTGCCGCTTATACCGTTGTCTATGATCATTGCCTCATTTAGGCGATAGGTTAGGCACTGCCTATACCAACATAGGCGATAGGTTAGACGCCTATTCTCACTGCCTCACTTAGGCGATAATTTAGACGCCTCTTATGTCAACATAGGCGATGGCTTAGGCACCACCTATATCAACGTAGGAGATAGGTTAGGCATCGCTTATACCATTGCCTATTCTCACTGCATCACATAGGCGATTGGTTAGGTGCCGGCTATGTAAACATAGGCGATGGCTTAGGCGCAGCCTATATCCACATAGGCGATACGTTAAGCGCCGCTTATACCATTTCCTATGCTCACAGCCTCACTTAGGCGATAGGTTAGGCGCCGCCTTTGTCAACATAGGCGATGGCTTAGGCGCCGCCTATATTAAGTTAGGCGACAGGTTAGAGGCCGCTTATACCATTGCCTATGCTCACTGCCTCACTTAGGCGATAGGCTTAGGCGCCGCCTATGTCAACATAGGAGATGGCTTAGGCGCCGCCTATATCAACATAGGCGATAGGTTAGGCGCCGCTTATTACATTGCCTATTCTCACTGCCTCACTTAGGCGATAGGTTAGGAGCCGCCTAAGTCAACATAGGCGATGGCTTTGGCGCCGCCTATATCAACATAGGCGATAGGTTAGGCACCGCCTATGTCAACATAGGCGATGGCATAGGCGCCACATATATAAACTTAGGCGATAGGTTAGGCGCCAATTATACCATTGCCTATGCTCACTGCCTCAATTTGGCAATAGATTAGGCGCCTCATATTTCAACATGGGCGAAGGCTTAGGCGCCCCCCATGTCAACATAGACGATAGGTTATACACCGCTTATAACATTGCCTATGCTCACTGCCTCACTTAGGCGATAGGTTAGGCACCGCCTATATCAACATTGGCGATAGATTAGGCACCGTTTATACCAACATAGGCGATAGATTAGGCACCACCTATACCAACATAGGTTAGGTGCCGCCTATGTCAATATATGCGATGGCTTAGACGCTGCTTATACCATTGCCTATTCTAACTCCCTTACTTAGGCGATAGGTTAGGGGCTGCCTATGTCAATATTGACGATGGCTTAGGCGCCGCCTATATCAATATAGGCGATAGGTTAGGCGCCGCTTATACCATAAGCTATGCTCACTGCCTCACTTAGGTGATAGGTTAGGCGCCGTCTATATTGACATAGGTGATGGCTTCGGCTCCGCCTATATTCACATAGGCGGTATGTTAGGCTCCGCTTATACCAATGTCTATGCTCACTACCTCACTTAGGCAATAGGTTAGGCGTCGCCCATGTCAACATAGGTGATGGCTTAGGCGCCGCCTATATCAACATAGGCGATAGGTTAGGTGCCGCATATACCATTGCCTATGCTCACTGCTTCACTTAGGCGATAGGTTAGGCGCCACCTATGTCAACATAGGCGATGGCTTAGGCGCCGCCTATATCAACATAGGTGATAGGTTAGGCGCTGCTTATACCATTGCCTATTCTTACTACCGCACTTAGGCGATATGTTAGGCGCCGCCTATGTCAACATAGTAGAAGGCTTAGGCACCGCCTATATCAACATAGGTGATGGCATAGGCGCCACCTATATCAACATAGGTGATATGTTAGGCGCCGCTTATACCATTTCCTATGCTTACTTCCTCACTTAGGTGATAGGTTAGGCGCCGCCTATGTAAACATAGGCGATGGCATCGGCGCCACCTGTATCAACATAGGCGATAGGCTAGGCGCCGCTTATACCATTACCTATTCTCACTACCGCACTTAGGCAATAGGTTAGAGGCCGCCTATGTAAACATAGGAGATGGTTTAGGCGCCATCTATATTAACATAGGTGATAGGTTAGGCGCCGCTTATACCATTACATATGCTCACTACCTCACTTAGGCCATAGGTTAGGCGCCGCCAATTTCAACATAGGCGATAGCTTAGGTGCCGCCTATATCAACATAGGCGATAGGTTAGTTGACGCTTATACCATTGCCTATGCTCACAGCCTCACTTAGGCGATAGGTTTGGCGCCGCCTATATCAATATAGGCGATATGTTTGGCGCCGCTTATACCATTGCCTATGCTCACTGCCTCACTTAGGCGATAGGTTTGGCATCGCTTATACCATTACCTATGCTCACTGCCTCACTTAGGCGATGGCTTAGGCGCCGCCTATATCAACATAGGCGATACGTTAGGCGCCGCTTATACCATTACCTATGCTTATTAGCTCACTTAGGTGATAGGTTAGGCGCCGCCTATATCAACATAGGAGATAGGTTAGGCGCCACTTATACCGTTGCCTATGCTCACTGCCTCACTTAGGCGATAGGTTAGGCACCACCCATCTCAACATAGGCGACAACTTAGGATCCGCCTATATTAACATAGGCGATAGGTTAGGCGCCTCTTATAACATTGCCTATCCTCACTTCCACACTTAGGCGATAGGTTAGGCACCGCCAATTTCAACAGAGGCGACAGCTTAGGCGCCGCCTATATCAACATAGGCGATAGGTTAGTTGCCGCTTATACCATTGCCTAAGCTCACAGCCTCACTTAGGCTATAGGTTAGGCGCCGCCTATATCAACATAGGCGATATGTTTGGCGCCGCTTATACCATTGCCTATGCTCACTGCCTCACTTAGGCGATAGGTTTGGCGTCGCTTATACCATTACCTATGCTCACGGCCTCACTTAGGCGATTGCTTAGGCGCCGCCTATATAAGCATAGGCGATACGTTAGACGCCGCTTATACCATTACCTATGCTTATTAGCTCACTTAGGTGATAGGTTAGGCCCCGCTTATATCAACATAGGAGATAGGTTAGGCACCGCTTATACCGTTGCCTATCCTCACTGCCTCACTTAGGCGATAGGTTAGGCACAACCCATCTCAACATAGGCGACAGATTAGGATCCGCCTATATTAACACAGGCGATAGGTTAGGCGCCGCTTATACCATTGCCTATGCTCACTGCCTCACTTAGGCGATAGGTTAGGCGTCTCCTATATCAACATAGGCGATTGGTTTGGCGCCGCTTATACCATTGACTATGCTCACTGCCTCACTTAGGCGATAGGTTTGGTGCTGCTTATACCATTACCTATGCTCACTGCCTCACGTAGGCGATAGGTTAGGCGCCGCTTATACCAATACCTATGCTCACTGCCTCACTTAGGCGATAGGTTAGGCACCGCCTATATCAACATAGGCGATAGGTTAGGCGCCGCTTATACCATTACCTATGCTCATTGCCTCACTTACGCAATAGGTTACACGCCGCCTATATCAACATAGGCGATAAGCTAGGCGCCGCTTATACCATTACCTATTCTCAGTGCCTATCTTAGGCAATAGGTTAGGGGCCGCCTATGTCAACATAGGTGATGGCATAGGCGCCATCTATATCAACATAGGCGGTAGGTTAGGCGCCGCTTATACCATTGCCTATGCTCACTGCCTCACTTAGGCGATAGGTTAGGCGCCGCCTATGTCAACATAGGCGATGGCTTAGGCTCCGCCTATATAAACATAGGTGATAGGTTAGGCGCCGCTTATACCATTACCTATGCTCATTGCCTCTATTAGGCGATAGGTTAGGCGCCGCCTATGTCAACATAGGCGATGGCTTAAACGCCGCCTATATCAACATAAGCGATGGGTTAGGCGCCGCTTATAAGATTGCCTATGCTCACTGCCTTACTTAGGCGGTAGGTTAGGCGCCGCCTATGTTAACATAGGCGATGGCTTAGGCGCCGCCTCTATCAACATAGGTAATGGCTTAGGCGCCGCCTATATCAACATAGGCGATATGTTGGGCTCCGCTTATACCATGTCTAATGCTTACTGCCTCACTTAGGTGATAGGTTAGGCGCCGCCTATGTAAACATAGGCGATGGCTTAGCCGCCGCCTATATCAACATAGGCGATAGGCTAGGCGCCGCTTATACCATTACCTATTCTAACTGCCTCACTTAGGCAATAGGTTAGGGGCCGCCAATGTAAACATAGGCGATGGCTTAGGAGCCATCCATATCAACATAGGCGATAGGTTAGGCGCCGCTAATAGCATTGCCTATGCTCACTACCACACTTAGGCGATAGGTTAGGCGCCGCCCATGTCAACATAGGCGACAACTTAGGCTATACCTATATCAACATAGGCGATAGGTTAGGCGCCGCTTATACTATTGCCTATGCTCACTGCCTCACTTAGGCGATAGGTTTGGCGCCACCTATATCAACATAGGCGATAGGTGAGGCGCAACTTATACCATTGCCTATGCTTACTACCACACTTAGGCGATATGTTAGGCGCCGCCTATGTCAACATAGGCGATGGCTTAGGCGACGCCTATATCAACATAGGTAATGGCTTAGGCGCTGCCTCTATCAACATAGGGGATAGATTTGGCGCCGCTTATACCATTGCCTATGCTCACTACCTCACTTTGGCGATAGGTTTGGCGCCGCTTATACCAACATAGGCGATAGGTTAGGCACGCTCGATATCAATATTGGCGTTACGTTAAGCGCTGCCTATATCAATAAAGGCGATAGGTTAGGCGCCGATTATACCATTACCTATGCTCATAGCCTCACTTAGGCGATAGGTTAGGTGCCACCTATGTCAACATAGGTGATGGCTTAGGCGTCGCCAATATCAACATAGGAGATAGGAGAGGCACCGCTTATACAATTTCCTATTCTCACTGCCTCACTTAAGCGATAGGTTATGCACCGCCTATGTTAACATAGGCGATGGCTTAGGCTCCGCCTATATAAACATAGGTGATAGGTTAGGCGCCGCTTATACCATTACCTATGCTCATTGCCTCTATTAGGCGACAGGTTAGGCGCCGCCTATGTCAACATAGGCGATGGCTTAAACGCCGCCTATATCAACATAAGCGATGGGTTAGGCGCCGCTTATAAGATTGCCTATGCTCACTGCCTTACTTAGGCGATAGGTTAGGCGCCGCCTATGTTAACATAGGCGATGGCTTAGGCGCCGCCTCTATCAACATAGGTAATGGCTTAGGCGCCGCCTATATCAACATAGGCGATATGTTGGGCGCCGCTTATACCATGTCTAATGCTTACTGCCTCACTTAGGTGATAGGTTAGGCGCCGCCTATGTAAACATAGGCGATGGCTTAGCCGCCGCCTATATCAACATAGGCGATAGGCTAGGCGCCGCTTATACCATTACCTATTCTAACTGCCTCATTTAGGCAATAGGTTAGGGGCCTCCTATGTAAACATAGGCGATGGCTTAGGCGCCATCCATATCAACATAGGCGATAGGTTAGGCGCCGCTAATAGCATTGCCTATGCTCACTGCCACACTTAGGCGATAGGTTAGGCGCCGCCCATGTCAACATAGGCGACAGCTTAGGCTATACCTATATCAACATAGGCGATAGGTTAGGCGCCGCTTATACTATTGCCTATGCTCACTGCCTCACTTAGGCGATAGGTTTGTCGTCGCCTATATCAACATAGGCGATAGGTGAGGCGCAGCTTATACCATTGCCTATGCTTACTACCACACTTAGGCGATATGTTAGGCGCCGCCTATGTCAACATAGGCGATGGCTTAGGCGACGCCTATATCAACATAGGTAATGGCTTAGGCGCTGCCTCTATCAACATAGGGGATAGATTTGGCGCCGCTTATACCATTGCCTATGCTCACTACCTCACTTTGGCGATAGGTTTGGCGCCGCTTATACCAACATAGGCGATAGGTTAGGCACCCTCGATATCAATATTGGCGTTACGTTAAGCGCTGCCTATATCAATAAAGGCGATAGGTTAGGCGCCGATTATACCATTACCTATGTTCATAGCCTCACTTAGGCGATAGGTTAGGTGCCACCTATGTCAACATAGGTGATGGCTTAGGCGTCGCCAATATCAACATAGGAGATAGGAGAGGCACCGCTTATACAATTTCCTATTCTCACTACCTCACTTTAGCGATAGGTTAGGCGCCGCCTATGTCAACATAGGCGATGGCTTAGGCTCCGCCTATATAACCATAGGTGATAGGTTAGGCGCCGCTTATACCATTACCTATGCTCATTGCCTCTATTAGGCGACAGGTTTGGCGCAGCCTATGTCAACATAGGCGATGGCTTAAACGCCGCCTATATCAACATAAGCGATGGGTTAGGCGCCGCTTATAAGATTGCCTATGCTCACTGCCTTACTTAGGCGATAGGTTAGGCGCCGCCTATGTTAACATAGGCGATGGCTTAGGCGCCGCCTCTATCAACATAGGTAATGGCTTAGGTGCCGCCTATATCAACATAGGCGATATGTTGGGCGCCGCTTATACCATGTCTAATGCTTACTGCCTCACTTAGGTGATAGGTTAGGCGTCGCCTATGTAAACATAGGCGATGGCTTAGCCGCCGCCTATATCAACATAGGCGATAGGCTAGGCGCCGCTTATACCATTACCTATTCTAACTGCCTCACTTAGGCAATAGGTTAGGGGCCGCCTATGTAAACATAGGCGATGGCTTAGGAGCCATCCATATCAACATAGGCGATAGGTTAGGCGCCGCTAATAGCATTGCCTATGCTCACTGCCATACTTAGGCGATAGGTTAGGCGCCGCCCATGTCAACATAGGCGACAGCTTAGGCTATACCTATATCAACATAGGCGATAGGTTAGGCGCCGCTTATACTATTGCCTATGCTCACTGCCTCACTTAGGCGATAGGTTTGGCGCCGCCTATATCAACATAGGCGATAGGTGAGGCACCGCTTATACCATTGCCTATGCTTACTACCACACTTAGGCGATAAGTTAGGCGCCGCCTATGTCAACATAGGCGATGGCTTAGGCGCCGCCTATATCAACATAGGTAATGGCTTAGGCGCTGCCTATATCAACATAGGCGATATGTTAGGCGCCGCTTATACAATGTCCAATGCTTACTACCTCACTTAGGCGATAGGTTAGGCGCCGCCTATGTAAACATAGGCGATGGCTTATGCGCCACCTATATCAACATAGGCGATAGGCTAGGCGCCGCTTATACCATTACCTATTCTCACTGCCTCACTTAGGCAATAGGTTAGGCGCTGCCTATGTAAACATAGGCAATCTCTTAGGCGCCGCCTATATCAACATAGGCGATACGCTAGGCACCGCTTATACCATTACCTATTCTCACTGCCTCACTTAGGCAATAGGTTAGGCGCTGCCTATGTAAACATAGGCAATGTCTTAGGCGCCGCCTATATCAACATAGGCGATAGGCTAGGCGCCACTTATACCATTACCTATTCTCACTGCCTCACTTAGGCGATAGGTTAGGGGCCGCCTATATCAACATAGGCGATAGGTTAGGAGCCGCTTATACCATTGCCTATGTTCACTACCTCACTTAGGCCATAGGTTAGGCGCCACCCATGTCAACATAGGCGACAACTTAGGCGCCGCCTATATCAACATAGGCGATTGGTTAGGCGCTACTTATACCATTGCCTATGCTCACTACCTCACTTAGGAGATAGGTTAGGCGCCGCCTATATCAACATAGGCGATAGGTTTGGCGCCGCTTATACCAATGCCTATGCTCACTGCCTAACTTAGGCGATAGGTTAGGCGCCGCTTATACCATTACCTATGCTAGCTACCTCACTTAGACGATAGGTTAGGAGCCGCCTATATCAACTTAGGCGATATTTTAGGCGCCGCATATATCAACATAGTCGATAGGTTAGGCACCTCTTATACCATTTCCTTTTCTCACTTCCTCACTTAGGCGATTGGTTAGGGGCCGCCTATGTCAATATAGGCGATGGATTAGGCGCCGCCTATATCAACATAGGCGATAGGTTAGGCGCCGCTTATACCATTACCTATGCTCACTGCCTCACTTAGGTGATAGGTTAGGCGCCGCCCATGTCAACATAGGTGATGGCTTAGGCGCCGCCTATATCAACATAGTCGATAGGTTAGGGGACACTTATACCATTGCCTATGCTCACTACTTCACTTATGCGACAGCTTAGGCGCCGCCTATATCAACATAGGCGATAGGTTAGGCGCCGCTTATACCATTGCCTATGCTCACTGCATCACTTAGGAGATAGGTTAGGCAAAGCCTATATCAACATAGGCGATAGGTTTGGCGCCGCTCATACCATTGCCTATGCTCACTGCCTCACTTAGGCGATAGGTTTGGCGCCGCTTATACCATTACCTATGCTAACTGCCTCACTTAGGCGATAGGTTAGGAGCCGCCTATATAAACTTAGGCGATAGGTTAGGCGTCGTATATATCAACATAGGCGATAGGTTAGGCGCCTCATATACCATTGCCTTTTCTCACTGCCTCACTTTGGCAATAGGTTAGGGGCCGCCTATGTCAATATAGGAGATGAATTAGGCGCCGCCAATATCAACATAGGCGATAGGTTAGGCGCTGCTTATACCATTACCTATGCTCACTGCCTCACTTAGGCGATAGGTTAGGCGCCGCCTATATCAACTTAGGCGATAGGTTAGGCACCGTATATATCAACATAGGCGATAGGTTAGGCGCCTCATATACCATTGCCTTTTCTCACTGCCTCACTTAGGCGATCGGTTAGGGGCCACCTATGTCAATATAGGAGATGAATTAGGCGCCGCCAATATCAACTTAGGCGATAAGTTAGGCGCTGATTATACCATTGCCTATGCTCACTGCCTAAATTTGGCTATAGATTAGGCGCCTCTATTTCAACATGGGCGAAGGCTTAGGCGCCCCCTATATAAACATAGGCGATACGTTAGGCACCGCTTATACAATTTCCTTTTCTCACTGCCTCACTTAGGCGATAGGTTAGGGGCCGCCTATGTCAATATAGGAGATGAATTAGGCGCCGCCAATATCAACATAGGCGATAGGTTATGCGCCGCTTATACCATTACCTATGCTCACTGCCTCACTTAGGCGATAGGTTAGGAGCCGTCTATGTCAACATAGGCGATGGATTAGGTGCCGCCTATATCCACATAGGCGATATGTTAGGCGCCGCTTATTCCAATGCCTATGCTCACTGCCTCACTTAGGGGATAGGTTAGGCGCCGCCATGTCAACATAGGTGATGGCTTAGTCAATGCCTATATCAACATAGCCGATAGGTTAGGCGCCACTTATACCATTGCCTATGCTCACTGCCTCACTTAGGCGATAGGTTAGGCACCGCCTATGTCAACCTAGGCGATGGCTTAGGCGCCGCCTATATCAAAATAGGGGATAAGTTAGGCGTTGCTTATACCATTGCTGATGCTCACTGCCTCAAATAGGTGATAGGTCAGTCACCGCCTATGTAAACATAGGCGATGGCATAGGCGCCATTTATAGCATCTTAGGCGATAAGTTAGGCGCCGATTATACCATTGCCTATGCTCACTGCCTAAATTTGGCTATAGATTAGGCGCCTCCTATTTCAACATGGGCGAAGGCTTAGGCGCCCCCTATATCAACATATGCGATAGGTTAGGCACCGCTTATACCATTGCCTATGCTCACTGCCTCACTTAGGCAATAGGTTAGGCGCCGCCTATATCAACATAGGCAATAGATTAGGCACCGCCTATACCAACAGAGGCGATAGGTTAGGCGCCATTTATAGCATTTCGTATGCTCACTGCCACACTTAGGCGATAGGTTAGGCGCCTCCCATGTAAACATAGGCGACAGCTTAGGCGCTGCCTATATCAACATTGGGGATAGGTTAGGCGTCGCTTATACCATTGCCTATGCTCACTGCCTCACTTTGGCGATAGGTTAGGCACCGCCTATATGAACATAGGCGATAGGTGAGGCGCCACTTATACCATTTCCTATGCTTACTACCGAACTTAGGCGATATGTTAGGCGCCGCCTATGTCAACATAGGCGATGGCTTAGGCGCCGCCTATATCAACATAGGTAATGGCTTAGGCGCCGTGTATATCAACATAGGCGATATGTTAGGCGCCGCTTAAACCATGTTCAATGCTTACTGCCTCACTTAGGTGATAGGTTAGGCGCCGCCTATGTAAACATAGGCGATGGCTTAGGTGCCGCCTATATCAACATAGGCGATAAGCTAGGCGCCGCTTATACCATTACATATTCTCACTGCCTCACTTAGGCAATAGGTTAGGGGCCGTCTATGTCAATATAGGCGATGGCTTAGGATCCATCTATATCAACATAGGTGATAGGTTAGGCGCCGCTTATACCATTGCCTATGCTCACTGCCTCACTTAGGACATATGTTTGGCGCCGCACATGTCAACATAGGCGACAGCTTAGGCGCCCCCTATATCCACATAGGCGATAGGTTACGTTCCACTTATACCATTGTCTATGCTCACTGCCTCACTTAGGAGATAGGTTTGGCGTCGCTTTTATCAACATAGGAGATAGGTTAGGCGCCATTTATACCATTGCCTATCCTCACTGCCTCACTTAGGTGATAGGTTAGGTGCCGCCTATGTCAACATTGGTGATAGGTTAGTCACCGCTTATACCATTCCTTATGCTCACTGCCTCACTTAGGTAATAGGTTAGGAGCCACCTATGTCCACATAGGTGTTAGGTTAGGCGCTGCTTATACCATGTCCTATGCTTACTGCCTCACTTAGGCGATAGGTTAGGCGCCGCCTATGTAAACATAGGCGAAGGATTAGGCGCCGCCAATATCAACATAGGCGATAGGTTAGGCGCCGCTTATACCATTACCTATGCTCACTGCCTCACTTAGGCGATAGGTTAGGAGCCGCCTATATCCACATAGGCGATATGTTAGGCGCCGCTTATTCCAATGCCTATGCTCACTGCCTCACTTAGGGGATAGGTTAGGCGCCGCCATGTCAACATAGGTGATGGCTTAGGCAATGCCAATATCAACATAGCCGATAGGTTAGGCGCCACTTATACCATTGCCTATGCTCACTGCCTCACTTAGGTGATAGGTTAGGCACCGCCTATGTCAACCTAGGCGATGGCTTAGGCGTCGCCTATATCAAAATAGGGGATAAGTTAGGCGTTGCTTATACCATTGCTGATGATCACTGCCTCAAATAAGTGATAGGTCAGGCACCGCCTATGTAAACATAGGCGATGGCATAGGCGACACCTATATCGACTTAGGCGATAAGTTAGGCGCCGATTATACCATTGCCTATGCTCACTGCCTAAATTTTGCTATAGATTAGGCGCCTCCTATTTCAACATGGGCGAAGGCTTAGGCGCCCCCTATATCAACATATGCGATAGGTTAGGCACCGCTTATACCATTGCCTATGCTCACTGCCTCACTTAGGCAATAGGTTAGGCGCTGCCTATATCAAAATAGGCGATAGATTAGGCACCGCCTATACCAACATAGGCGATAAGTTAGGCGCCACTTATACCATTGCCTATGCTCACTGCCTCGCTTAGGTGATAGGTTAGTTGCCACCTATGTCAAAATAGGTGATAGGTTAGGCGCCGCTTATACCATTGCCTATGCTCACTGCCTCACTTAGGCAATAGGTTAGGCGCCGCCTATGTCAACATAGGCTATGGCTTGGGCGCCGCCTATAACAACATAGGCGATAGGTTAGGCGCCGCTTATACCATGTCCTATGCTTACTGCCTCACTTAGGCGAATGTTTAAGCGCCGCCTATGTAATCATAGACGATGTAATAGGCGCTGCCTATGTCAACATAGGCGATAGATTAGGCCCCGCCTATATCAACATAAGCGATGGCTTAGGCGCCGCCTATGTAAACAGAGGGGAAGGATTAGGCGCCGCCTATATCAACATAGGCGATAGGCTAAGCGCCGCTTATACCATTACCTATTCTCACTGCCTCACTTATGAAATAAGTTAGGGTCCACCTATGTCAACATATGCGATCGCTTAGGCGCCATCTCTATCAACAGAGGCGATAGGTTAGGCGCCATTTATAGAATTTCGTATGCTCACTGCCACACTTAGGCGATAGGTTAGGCGCTTCCCATGAAAACATAGGCGACAGCTTAGGCGCTACCTATATCAACATAGGGGATAGGTTAGGCGCCGCTTATACCATTGCCTATGCTCACTGCCTCACTTAGGCGATAGGTTAGGCGCCGCCTATATGAACATAGGCGATAGGTGAGGCGCCACTTATACCATTTCCTATGCTTACAACCGAACTTAGGCGATATGTTAGGCGCCGCTTATACCATTCCCTATGCTCACTGCCTCACTTAGGTAATAGGTTAGGAGCCGCCTATGTCCACATAGGTGATAGGTTAGGCGCCGCTTATACCATGTCCTATGCTTACTGCCTCACTTAGGCGATAGGATAGGCGCCGCCTATGTAAACATAGGCGAAGGATTAGGCGCCGCCTATATGAACATAGGCAATAGGCTAGGAGCCGCTTATACCATTACCTATTCTCACTGCCTCACTTAGGCAATAAGTTAGGGTCCGCCTATATCAACATAGGCGATGGCTTAGGCGCCGCTTATAGCATTGCCTATGCTCACTGCCACACTTAGGCGATAGGTTAGGCGCCGCCCATGTCAACATAGGCGACAGCTTAGGCTCTGCCTATATCAACACAGGCGATAGGTTAGGTGCCGCTTATACCATTTCCTATGCTCACTGCCTCACATAGGCGATAGGTTAGGCGTCGCTTATATCAACATAGGCGATAGGTGAGGAGCCGCCTATATCAACATAGGCGATAGGTTAGGCGCCGCTTATACCATTGCCTATGCTCACTGCCTCACTTAGGAGATAGGTTAGGCACCGCCTATATCAACATAGGCGATAGGTTTGGCGCCGCTTATACCATTGCCTATGCTCACTGCCTCACTTAGGCGATAGGTTTGGCGCCGCTTATACCATTACCTATGCTAACTGCCTCACTTAGGTTATAGGTTAGGCGCCGCCTATATCAACTTAGGCGATAGGTTAGGCGCCGCATATATCAACATAGGGGATAGGTTAGGCGCCTCTTATACCATTGCCTTATCTCACTGCCTCACTTAGGCGATAGGTTAGGGGCCTCCTATGTCAATATAGGTGATGGATTAGGCGCCGCCTATATCAAGATAGTCTATAGGATAGGCGCCACTTATACCATTACCTATTCTCACTACCTCACTTAGGCAATAAGTTAGGGTCCGCCTATGTCAACATAGGCGATGTCTTAGGCTCCATCTCTAACAACAAAGGCGATAGGTTAGGCGCCGCCTATAGCATTGCCTATGCTCACTGCCACACTTAGGTGATAGGTTAGGCGTCGCCCATGTCAACATAGGCGACAGCTTAGGCGCTGCCTATATCAACATAGGCGATAGGTTAGGTGCTGCCTATGTCAACATAGGCGATGGCTTAGGCGCCGCATATATCAACATAGGTGATAGGTTAGGCGCTGCTTATACCATTGCCGATGCTCACTGCCTCAGATAGGCAATAGGTCAAGCACCGCCTATGTCAACATAGGCGATGGTATAGGCGCTACCTATATCAACTTAGGCGATACGTTAGGCACCGCTTATACAATTTCCTTTTCTCACTGCCTCACTTAGGCGATAGGTTAGGGGCCGCCTATGTCAATATAGGAGATGAATTAGGCGCCGCCAATATCAACATAGGCGATAGGTTATGCGCCGCTTATACCATTACCTATGCTCACTGCCTCACTTAGGCGATAGGTTAGGAGCCGTCTATGTCAACATAGGCGATGGATTAGGTGCCGCCTATATCCACATAGGCGATATGTTAGGCGCCGCTTATTCCAATGCCTATGCTCACTGCCTCACTTAGGGGATAGGTTAGGCGCCGCCATGTCAACATAGGTGATGGCTTAGTCAATGCCTATATCAACATAGCCGATAGGTTAGGCGCCACTTATACCATTGCCTATGCTCACTGCCTCACTTAGGCGATAGGTTAGGCACCGCCTATGTCAACCTAGGCGATGGCTTAGGCGCCGCCTATATCAAAATAGGGGATAAGTTAGGCGTTGCTTATACCATTGCTGATGCTCACTGCCTCAAATAGGTGATAGGTCAGTCACCGCCTATGTAAACATAGGCGATGGCATAGGCGCCATTTATAGCATCTTAGGCGATAAGTTAGGCGCCGATTATACCATTGACTATGCTCACTGCCTAAATTTGGCTATAGATTAGGCGCCTCCTATTTCAACATGGGCGAAGGCTTAGGCGCCCCCTATATCAACATATGCGATAGGTTAGGCACCGCTTATACCATTGCCTATGCTCACTGCCTCACTTAGGCAATAGGTTAGGCGCCGCCTATATCAACATAGGCAATAGATTAGGCACCGCCTATACCAACAGAGGCAATAGGTTAGGCGCCATTTATAGCATTTCGTATGCTCACTGCCACACTTAGGCGATAGGTTAGGCGCCTCCCATGTAAACATAGGCGACAGCTTAGGCGCTGCCTATATCAACATTGGGGATAGGTTAGGCGTCGCTTATACCATTGCCTATGCTCACTGCCTCACTTAGGCGATAGGTTAGGCACCGCCTATATGAACATAGGCGATAGGTGAGGCGCCACTTATACCATTTCCTATGCTTACTACCGAACTTAGGCGATATGTTAGGCGCCGCCTATGTCAACATAGGCGATGGCTTTGGCGCCGCCTATATCAACATAGGTAATGGCTTAGGCGCCGTGTATATCAACATAGGCGATATGTTAGGCGCCGCTTAAACCATGTTCAATGCTTACTGCCTCACTTAGGTGATAGGTTAGGCGCCGCCTATGTAAACATAGGCGATGGCTTAGGTGCCGCCTATATCAACATAGGCGATAAGCTAGGCGCCGCTTATACCATTACATATTCTCACAGCCTCACTTAGGCAATAGGTTAGGGGCCGTCTATGTCAATATAGGCGATGGCTTAGGATCCATCTATATCAACATAGGTGATAGGTTAGGCGCCGCTTATACCATTGCCTATGCTCACTGCCTCACTTAGGACATATGTTTGGCGCCGCACATGTCAACATAGGCGACAGCTTAGGCGCCCCCTATATCCACATAGGCGATAGGTTACGTTCCACTTATACCATTGTCTATGCTCACTGCCTCACTTAGGAGATAGGTTTGGCGTCGCTTTTACCAACATAGGAGATAGGTTAGGCGCCATTTATACCATTGCCTATCCTCACTGCCTCACTTAGGTGATAGGTTAGGTGCCGCCTATGTCAACATTGGTGATAGGTTAGTCACCGCTTATACCATTCCTTATGCTCACTGCCTCACTTAGGTAATAGGTTAGGAGCCACCTATGTCCACATAGGTGTTAGGTTAGGCGCTGCTTATACCATGTCCTATGCTTACTGCCTCACTTAGGCGATAGGTTAGGCGCCGCCTATGTAAACATAGGCGAAGGATTAGGCGCCGCCAATATCAACATAGGCGATAGGTTAGGCGCCGCTTATACCATTACCTATGCTCACTGCCTCACTTAGGCGATAGGTTAGGAGCCGCCTATATCCACATAGGCGATATGTTAGGCGCCGCTTATTCCAATGCCTATGCTCACTGCCTCACTTAGGGGATAGGTTAGGCGCCGCCATGTCAACATAGGTGATGGCTTAGGCAATGCCAATATCAACATAGCCGATAGGTTAGGCGCCACTTATACCATTGCCTATGCTCACTGCCTCACTTAGGTGATAGGTTAGGCACCGCCTATGTCAACCTAGGCGATGGCTTAGGCGCCGCCTATATCAAAATAGGGGATAAGTTAGGCGTTGCTTATACCATTGCTGATGATCACTGCCTCAAATAAGTGATAGGTCAGGCACCGCCTATGTAAACATAGGCGATGACATAGGCGACACCTATATCGACTTAGGCGCCGCCTATAGCATTGCCTATGCTCACTGCCACACTTAGGTGATAGGTTAGGCGTCGCCCATGTCAACATAGGCGACAGCTTAGGCGCTGCCTATATCAACATAGGCGATAGGTTAGGTGCTGCCTATGTCAACATAGGCGATGGCTTAGGCGCCGCATATATCAACATAGGTGATAGGTTAGGCGCTGCTTATACCATTGCCGATGCTCACTGCCTCAGATAGGCAATAGGTCAAGCACCGCCTATGTCAACATAGGCGATGGTATAGGCGCTACCTATATCAACTTAGGCGATACGTTAGGCACCGCTTATACAATTTCCTTTTCTCACTGCCTCACTTAGGCGATAGGTTAGGGGCCGCCTATGTCAATATAGGAGATGAATTAGGCGCCGCCAATATCAACATAGGCGATAGGTTATGCGCCGCTTATACCATTACCTATGCTCACTGCCTCACTTAGGCGATAGGTTAGGAGCCGTCTATGTCAACATAGGCGATGGATTAGGTGCCGCCTATATCCACATAGGCGATATGTTAGGCGCCGCTTATTCCAATGCCTATGCTCACTGCCTCACTTAGGGGATAGGTTAGGCGCCGCCATGTCAACATAGGTGATGGCTTAGTCAATGCCTATATCAACATAGCCGATAGGTTAGGCGCCACTTATACCATTGCCTATGCTCACTGCCTCACTTAGGCGATAGGTTAGGCACCGCCTATGTCAACCTAGGCGATGGCTTATGCGCCGCCTATATCAAAATAGGGGATAAGTTAGGCGTTGCTTATACCATTGCTGATGCTCACTGCCTCAAATAGGTGATAGGTCAGTCACCGCCTATGTAAACATAGGCGATGGCATAGGCGCCATTTATAGCATCTTAGGCGATAAGTTAGGCGCCGATTATACCATTGCCTATGCTCACTGCCTAAATTTGGCTATAGATTAGGCGCCTCCTATTTCAACATGGGCGAAGGCTTAGGCGCCCCCTATATCAACATATGCGATAGGTTAGGCACCGCTTATACCATTGCCTATGCTCACTGCCTCACTTAGGCAATAGGTTAGGCGCCGCCTATATCAACATAGGCAATAGATTAGGCACCGCCTATACCAACAGAGGCAATAGGTTAGGCGCCATTTATAGCATTTCGTATGCTCACTGCCACACTTAGGCGATAGGTTAGGCGCCTCCCATGTAAACATAGGCGACAGCTTAGGCGCTGCCTATATCAACATTGGGGATAGGTTAGGCGTCGCTTATACCATTGCCTATGCTCACTGCCTCACTTAGGCGATAGGTTAGGCACCGCCTATATGAACATAGGCGATAGGTGAGGCGCCACTTATACCATTTCCTATGCTTACTACCGAACTTAGGCGATATGTTAGGCGCCGCCTATGTCAACATAGGCGATGGCTTTGGCGCCGCCTATATCAACATAGGTAATGGCTTAGGCGCCGTGTATATCAACATAGGCGATATGTTAGGCGCCGCTTAAACCATGTTCAATGCTTACTGCCTCACTTAGGTGATAGGTTAGGCGCCGCCTATGTAAACATAAGCGATGGCTTAGGTTCCGCCTATATCAACATAGGCGATAAGCTAGGCGCCGCTTATACCATTACATATTCTCACTGCCTCACTTAGGCAATAGGTTAGGGGCCGTCTATGTCAATATAGGCGATGGCTTAGGATCCATCTATATCAACATAGGTGATAGGTTAGGCGCCGCTTATACCATTGCCTATGCTCACTGCCTCACTTAGGACATATGTTTGGCGCCGCACATGTCAACATAGGCGACAGCTTAGGCGCCCCCTATATCCACATAGGCGATAGGTTACGTTCCACTTATACCATTGTCTATGCTCACTGCCTCACTTAGGAGATAGGTTTGGCGTCGCTTTTACCAACATAGGAGATAGGTTAGGCGCCATTTATACCATTGCCTATCCTCACTGCCTCACTTAGGTG
Organism: Capsicum pubescens; assembly: GCA_030864215.1. NCBI lineage: Eukaryota > Viridiplantae > Streptophyta > Magnoliopsida > Solanales > Solanaceae > Capsicum > Capsicum pubescens. The sequence goes on from CM061542.1 coordinate 305,665,060, forward strand.
ATAGGTTAGGTGCCGCCTATGTCAACATTGGTGATAGGTTAGTCACCGCTTATACCATTCCTTATGCTCACTGCCTCACTTAGGTAATAGGTTAGGAGCCACCTATGTCCACATAGGTGTTAGGTTAGGCGCTGCTTATACCATGTCCTATGCTTACTGCCTCACTTAGGCGATAGGTTAGGCGCCGCCTATGTAAACATAGGCGAAGGATTAGGCGCCGCCAATATCAACATAGGCGATAGGTTAGGCGCCGCTTATACCATTACCTATGCTCACTGCCTCACTTAGGCGATAGGTTAGGAGCCGCCTA